>CM038677.1:25507869-26107869 GCA_021605205.1 Aegilops longissima | reverse complement strand
CTAGCCGGGGCGAAATCCACGTGGGTCGGCGAGGTTTTCGCCCAATCCCGGCGGGGGTGGGGCTAACCGAACATGGCCTAATGAACCTGCTTGTCCCCTAGCAGGTGCCGCCAGGAAGCTTGATGTAGAGCTTCCATATCTTCCCAGGTGGAGAGCGATTCAGGCCAGCCGGACCACTTAGAACTTGTTGCACGGATGTACAGCCTTTTGATACCATCTTCTTCGCAAGGATCTGCTCAGGGAATTGTAAAGAGTTATCCAGGTTGGGAATGGAAGTTGACACCTGATGTGTTGGAGCTAGTGTCGTACATACATCAATCTATGAGCCCACCAGAAGGTTTGGACAGTCCTAGATACAGGGCTGGACACCGAGACGTGCCAGGCATGGAGAGACTGTATGCCGACGGCTGAACCGTCGGCATAGGGTGGACATGTGGCGACATCTGGTGGCTCGTGGCTGGCTTCTATGCCGACGGAAAATATAGGCGGTATGCCGACGGCTTTAGGGTGAGCACGTGGCTACATCTGGTGGCTCCTGGCGGGCATGTACGCCGACGGCTGTGCCGTCGCCATAACATGGATCTATGCCGATGACGACAACTATTAGCGAGGCCAAAGCTATGCCGTCGGCATAATTTTGGTCAATTTTTTTAACTGGTTGTGCTTCTACCCTGCAAATAAGCTAGTTACAACACGAATATATATGTAACAGCATCACCATCACACATAGCATCATCACGCATCATCTAAACCAACATAGCATCATCCACATACGTAACATCATCAAAACAAAATATATAACATCGTCCACATACACCGAAGTCATCCACATATTCATGCACAAAGTCACACATAGCATAATCTTTGAGAAATAAACATAGCATCATCCACGAGAATTACACATAGCACCACCACACCACCATCGGCCTTCGAGCACCACCAGAACCCGGAGTCCAACTCCAAATAGCATCATCACTACAAAATGAAGAAGAAAAACCGTTTAGGATGGCATTTAGCATGACATGTTGTCTAGTTCTAAGTTTGCGGCTTCAGAAATGTTCTAACTATGAAAAATTGGCCAATGTTCTGATAGTTGAGGCACTAAGGGTGTGTTTGTTTGGGCTGCAACTTCTCCGGCTGCAGCTGCAACGGCTCCGGCTGGAAGGAGCGGCTGTAGCTCCTAGCTGCGGCTGAAAGGTTGGAGCTGAGGTGCAGTCGTTTGGTAGTCATGCTGTAGCAGCTGCAGCTGATGCTGAAACTTGCTGGAATGACCATAACACCCCTTGTTACTCTGTAGATTGGGTTTAAGTGCTGGTTGTACTGATTTAACAGTAAATAACCTGATTAAGAGCTGTTTTTGTTGTAGATGACTATTTTCACATAATTGAATGAAATTACACTAGTTGGTGGTACAAATAGTATATTCGAATAAATTTGACATATATTGGACATATGAACCCAATAGTTATGGTGAAAATACAATAGTACTACTCTCTCGTCGTCTTGACCGAACACAAAACCTTCTTTGCTTTAAGCTATGTCATTAAGCCCTGATAGGCATTGGGAATGAATGACCTGGTTGGTCTAGCACATATGAAAGTAGCAGTTCATCATACGGCAGTAGTAGTTCCCGGTAGGTTTAGCAGTAGCAGTTCAAATTAGAAAATAATCTACGAAATTTGCATCACATAGAAGTAGCACTAGTAGAGGAAATCAGCTACATCTAGATTCCGCCAATGAAACACATCCTCATAGGCTGTCAGATATTCCTCAAACTAGCCATAGTAAGGGCTCTCCCCTTTCTTGGCCATCTTCCGCACACGGCCAAGCTTCCATGCCTCCATATCATAGATGGGCTTCTTCAACATGCCCTCGTGCAACGCCAAACAAATGTTACGCATACATACGAACCTGACAGGAAATGAAAGAAAGGATGTTTCATATATATACCAAGTTCTTCTTGTGGCGATGGTGGCTCCGGTTTCCTTGAGAGTGTGTTTCGTCAGATCCCCGGTTTCTCGTGTTGATGCTGCTAGTGGCCGCAAAGTCTGCATCACCCCCGAGCCACCTATCCACCAAGGCCGCCGTCCGTCATTCTTTCCGGAGCACCAAGAAGGAATCACCTAAAAAATGAAAGCATGTCATTTCAAGGCCAAACAATGAAATTTAGCACAAACGTGAGAATAAAAAGACTGTGCTACTTATGTCCATGTACTGCTCCTTGGTCATAGGGGGGCGCTCCTTCCTCGCTCTCTGCTTGGTCATCTTCTGGCGGAGAAGTGTGGTAGTACTGCGTGATGGCCACACAGCGCGCCTCGTACGGCATCTGACAAAGCATCTTAACCGCAGCCACCATCAAGACCTGGTCGGCATTGTACAGGTCTCCTCCGCAACTCTATAGAATTCCTATAGTCATGCATATAACCAGAATGGAAGAAGTCATGAGTTAGTGATGAACTAGGAATGAAATGGACACAATATTTGACTAGTGTAGTTCTGAAGAAAACTTACGCAAAAACGAGAGATCACGGCTTTAGCACGAGTCCCGTAGTCCGTAAGCCTGACAGCTTCGTAGTGCTGCCAGCGTGTTGCTAACACCCGCTCCTCGCACGGCGGGTTTGCGTCTGGGCGCGGGTTGAACAGTCCCGGCCAGAAGTCCCTCAGCAGAATAGTAATCATGCCGTTTGGAATCCGGCCTGTCCCGATAACGTCCCAATTGCTGCAGAAGATTCAAAATATTAGTATGTGTTGATTTATTGGAATCAAAAAATAGAAAAGGGATTTAAAATTTTAAAAACAAAATAACACTTACTCTACCGTCTTGGGCCTAATGAGGGTCTTCTCTGCCTCGGTAGCAGGACGGGGAGGGAGCTGTGCCACTCCGTGCAGCCACCCCTCCCCGCCCATACCGTCCTCATCCTCGCCCATCTTTTCCTTGCCCTCACCCTCCTCGCCGGCCCCCTCCTCGCCCTCACCCTCCTCGCCCTCACCCTCCCCCCTCTAGGCTGCCCCCCTTGTCTTCCCTCTCCTCATCCTTCCCTCCTCATCCTCCCTCTCCCTAGTCATACTCCTCCTCGTCATCATCGTCACCTGCGTTGCCACAGGCAGACGGTACCTCACTTGAGGAGGACGTCCGTTTCTCGCCCCCTATGTTGGAGACGGAGCACAGTTTCTGGACTCCTCGGCCGCCCCCTCCTCATCCTCCCCCTCCTCGACCGCCCCTTGCTCCTCTAGGGGTTCTTCCCCCACCCCCTCCTCCTTTAGGGGGTCCTCCCCCGTCATCGTCAAGTAGTCGAGAGGGAACGGTGGTGGCTCTTCCACTTTGAGTCATTTTAGAGTGAACCACATGAAGCAAACTGCTGGAATTAGCCTTTCCCATGGTTCAATCACCTGCATTGAGAAAGAATAAAGGGACATGAACAATGATTGAATAATAAGTTAGAAGATACTTAGATGAGAGACTTATGTCTGGAATATGTTAGTGTCAGCATGAAGCATGACTTTTAACATGTTACTCCCTCCGTTCGGAATTACTTGTCGCATAAATGGATGTATCTAGACGTATTTTAGTTCTAGATACAGCAATTTCCAAGACAAGTAATTCCGAACGGAGGGAGTACATTTTCAAGCCTTGCAACATGAAAGTTGATGCTTTGAAGTTAAAACACGTAATATGCACTAAAGATAACTCTCTTTAAACAGACTTATCATAATGCCATGTTCTTTATCCTCTAACAGAATAAAGTGTAAAGCGGCTCCTCTCTGTATCTCTCTCAAGTTCGCCAATCGCCATGGAGCGGCTGCCCTGATGCAACTTCCATGCATTTGGCAATGACCATTCGTGTCTGTGGGGAGTATGAAAAACTTCCTTAGCAAACTTAACCATTTCACTATAGAATACACTAGTCCAGAGAGATCATATCAGCTCCAAATAGGTTTAGGCACGTCTAAAAAGCAATGTTTTAAATAGCGGGCTAAGGAAAATAGTGGCGGGCCTCCAAATCAGCTATAGCGGGCTATTTGTGAAGTTGACCATTTAGCGGCAACCTGCTGAAAAGGCTAGAGCAGAGCTATAGCCGGCTATTTAAAACTATGCTAAAAAGTGAAATTGGAACTGTTTTCATTTATATTAGTAGGATTTAGAATGTTCAATGCATTTATAAGTGAATTGGGAGGAATGAGTTGGCTGGCTTGTATCAGTCCTACAATAGTCAAGCATAAATGTAGTAAAGACTGTATTCATAATTTAATCGAGTAGGTCTCGAATCTGTACTTCAAAGAGAAGAAAACTTATACGGAAAAATGAAGGCAATAGGTCTTCAAATCAACATGGAACAATTCGAAGGTAATACAATCCATATAGGTCATCAAATCAAGTGATACCACGGGAGAAAACTCCAGGTCATTAATTATATATAATTTCTAGCAAGATCTCTTTCTCGGTATGTTTTTCCTAGTCAAATTTTTGACCTAGACACATTCAATCTTGTTTCCATTTGCCCTTATCGGATCTGCAAATGTAATGAAAGTCACAAAGAAGTCTGCATTTGCATGTTTGTTTTCCATGTTATACATATTAGGTTAAATGGTCGACGAAGCATCTATTAATACTTAAAAGATCCATTTATTAATTCTAGATATCAATACTGCATTGAAGCTTTGACCTATAAGTTTGCTCCCCTTCTACCACACAGACCCTAGGAAAAGAACCGAGCATGCCCGACCGCAAGACTTTTATTCCATATACATAGATCAACATTTTAAATGCCAAGTACAGTTGATGAAACTCCAACTATCCAAGTATTGATAAATATCTATATTTGTTCGTTTGCAGATAGAGAGAGACATCAATCAAATGAGTTTAAACGACAAAACTACTGAGATATGTGGCAGCGGCCAAACCTTGCCAGATAGCTGGCACTGCCCTTGTTTTCAAGCCAACAACACAAAAATAAGACTACAAGTTCAAACACAATGCCAATGTTTCCTAAACATTTAGGTCTCTAAAAAAAATCTACATGTAGGTTATTTATATCTAGCTAATATTTGGCGTTGCAAACGGAACCAAATTCTTGAAACAGAGACGGGGCCCTCACCTGCATGGCCGGTGGATGAGAGCTTGTTATGGGAGAGGTCGATGCTGAGGCTCGTCCCTGAGCTGCGCCTGGTGCAGTAGCAACACGCCGCCCTCCCTTGCTTCGTTTTCGGCGGTGAAGAATGATGATGGGAATGACCTGAAGCTACAATAGCGTGGCAGACGAAGGCAGCACGCCCTTGTTGCCGGCGTGCAGCAATCGCCGCCGGTGACGTGGGCAGGCGAGATCGACAGAGAGACGGCCGTAGGTTCACACACGGACGCGCGCGTCGGTGAGCAGGCCCAGACGCGCCTCCCTTAGATCTACTCACGGGAGTGGAACGGACGGGGTCGGGGACGGCCATGATCGGTGGTTGGGGGCGCGCGCGGCGGCGGTGGGCGCGGCAGGGGGCAGGCGTGATTGCGGTGGGCACGGCTTGGGACGCGCTCGGCGGCGGTGCGGTTGCTCCGGCGTGATGGGGGATGAGGGCGCGCGCGGCGGTTATGGCAGTGGCGTCGGACGGGGGGTGGCGGCAGGGTAGTGTAGGAGGGGGGCGGCGACGGTCCGGTTGGTCCAGCGGTGCAGTAGAGGGGAGGACGAGGGCTGCGGCAGCGGCTATCGGGGGCGGGGCGCTGTCGCGGGTGTGAGACAGGACAAGGAAAAGTGAGACAGAGAGTAGCGGGGTGCAGCCGCGCGTGGCCGTTCATACCAGATAAGACGGTATGCTGACGGCCACCATCGGCATATGTCTTTTTAAAAATTTTATCTAATAAAAATATATGCCGACGATAGCCATCGGCATATGTCTTTTATTCTATTTGTTAAATTCTCTTATTGTTTTCTAAATCCTTCTATTACTTTTTGGGTCCCGATAACTGCCACACGTGTTGTGTATCGGGTAGTTGTGCCACACGCCTCGTGTGTCATGGACAGCAACCAGCCCACACACCTATGTGTGGGCAAAACAACTAATGCCCACACGCATCTTTTTTTTCCCTTCCGAACCCTCTCACATGCGTGCGTGTGGGCGAAGTTGATAACGCCCACGCGCCCGTATGTCAGGCCTCGTACCCTCCTGGTCCCGCACGCGACGCGTGACGCCCACCGCGCGCCCGCAGTTGCCATGGTCCAGACCCTCTTCTATGTTCGTTTAACTGCAGTTGCCATGTCGCTGAACTACGGTTGCCATGTCGGACAACTGCAGTTGCCATGGTTGCTCAACTGCAGTTACCATGTATGGTCTGATCTAATGTAGTTGCCATGATTTCATAACTTTAGGAGTTGCCACATACTAACACCAGGCAGTTGAGAGAGTTGCCATGTACTCACAAGCATGCTAGGGCAGTTGCCATGTAGTAAAAAGGAAGAGTTGCCATCTGCTTACGTGCATGTTAGGGCAGTTGCCATGTACGTGCACGTTGGGGCAGTTGCCATGTACCATGCAAAAACACATGGCAACTCGGTAAAAGAGAGTTGCCATCTGCTTACGTGCACACTAGGCAGTTGCCGTGTACCCTGCAAAAACACATGGCAACTCGGGTAAAAAAAGAGAGTTGCCACCTGCTTATAAAGCACACTACGGGCAGTTGCCATGTGCGCTGCAAATACACATGGCAACTAGCAGCTTGGGTGTGGGAGAGGAGACGGGCGTGTGGGCGAGATGGCAAATGCCCACACACCATCCCTTGTGCGTGACTGAAAACTGGTGTGTGGGTGAACTGCCAAACGCCCACACACCGGCCCCTCCGTGTGGTAAAACGGATGTGTGGGCGAACTATGTCACACCACACACACGCCTTGTCCTACGTGGCACAGAAAATTAGACAGATTGTGCCAAGATTCGTGCATATAGTACTGGACGGTGATGGATGCGTGTGGTCGAGATGGTCAACGCCCACACATGTGGGCGTTAACATTTCCGTATTTTTTAGTTCTAACTTTATTTTATTAAACATGAACATGTTTTCTTGCTTTCTTTATTGTACCTCGGAGCGGAATTCTAGCCTCCGAAGAACATTTTAAAACAAAGTTTGAACCCAGATTATCACAAGATTCCCTCTGGGCTACCCTCCGTGGCAGGTTCCCGCTCTAAGTGCTGGCGGTAATGCCGTCCGTGAAGAGGATCAAACTCTGGAGCAGTGTGTTGGGTGTTTGAACGTCCCACCACACTTTTAGACATGTATGAGGACCCAATGCAAGTTTTGGTTGCATTGTTACCCCGTGAAGACCCCCGAGCGGTCTAACGCTAGCCAGTTTGACCAGGAAAGCTACCCCCTTTGACTTGTGATGAACGGCAGACCAATCGATTTTTCCACCTGGTTGTGCTAGGTTAGCTGATAGGAACATTTTAAAACAAAGTTTGAGCCCAGATTATCACAAGATTCCCTCTGGGCTACTCTCCGTGGCAGATTCCGGCTCTAAGTGTTGGCGGTAGTGTCGTCCGTGAAGGGGGTCACACTTGGGAGCTGCGTATTGCCTATTTAATCATCCCACCACACTTTTGGACATGTATGAGATTCAAGTTTTGGTGGGATTGCTACCCTCTGAAGACCCCAGAGCGGCCTAACCCTGGCCTGTTTGATCGGGAAAGCTACCCCCTTTGACTTTCGATGGACAGCCTTTGACCAATTTACTTTTCTACCTGGTTGTGCTAGGTTAGCCCATAGGAACATTTAAAAACAAAGTTGGAGCCCAACCTATGACAAGATTCCCTCCGGGTTAACCCTCCGTGGCAGTTTCCTGCTCTAAGTGCAGGCGGTACTGCCGTTCGTGAAGGGGGTCACAATTTAGAGTTGGGTATTGGGTGTTTACACCTCCCACCACACTTTTACACATGTACTAGCACCCAATGCAAAATTTGGTGGGATTTCTACCCTCCGAAGACCCCCGAGCGGCCTATCTGTGACCCGTTTGACCGGGAAAGCTCACCCTTTGACCGTTGATGAACGACATTAGACCAATGGACCTTTCTACCTGGTTGTGCTAGGTTGGCCCATAGGAACATTTTAAAACAAAGTTTGAGCCCACATTATCACAAGATTCACTCCAGGCTACCCTCCGTGACAGTTTCTCGCTCTAAGTGCTGGCATTAGTGCTGACCATGAAGCGGTCACACTCCAGAGTTGTGTGTTTGGTGTTTGAAACTTCTACCACACTTTTAGTCATGTATGAGGACCCAATGCAAGTTTTGGTGCATTGCTACCCTCCAAACACCCCCGAGCGGCCTAACCCTAGCCAGTTTGACCGAGAAAGCTACCCCCTTTGACCGGCAATGAATGGCATTAGACCAATTGACTTTTCCACCTGGTTGTGCTGGGTTAGCCCATAGAAACATTCTAAAACAAAGTTTGAACCCAGATTATCACAAGATTCCCTCCGGGCTACACTCCGTGGCATATTCCCGCTCTAAGTGCTGGCGGTAGTTGTTGGGGAACGTAGCATGCAATTTCAAAAAATCCCTACGCTCACACAAGATCTATCTAGGAGATGCATATCAACGAGAGGGGGAGAGTGTGTCCACGTACCCTCGTAGACCGAAAGCGGAAGCGTTAGGTTAACGCGGTTGATGTAGTCGAACGACTTCATGATCCAACCGATCCAAGTACCGAACGTACGGCACCTCCGTGTTCAGCACACATTCAGCTCGACGACGTCCATCGAACTCTTGGTCCAGTAGAGGGTCGAGGGAGAGTTCCTTCAGCATGAAGGCATGGTGACGGTGATGGTGATGTGATCCGCGTAGGGCTTCGCCTAAGCACAACGACGCTATGACCGGAGGAGTAAACTGTGGAGGGGGGAACCGCACATGGCTAAGAGAACAATTGATGTGCCTTTGGGGTGCCCCTTGCCCACTTATATAAAGGAGGGGGGAGAGAGGCCGGCGGCCAGGAGGGGCGCGCCATGGGGGGAGTCCTACTTGGACTCCTAGTCCAAGTAGGATTCCCCCCCTCCTTTTTCCTTTCTCCACCGAAGGGAATAGGAAGTAGAGGGAGAGGGAAAGGGAAGGGGGGCGCCGCCCCCTCCTCCTTGTCCTATTCGGACTCCTTAGGAGGGGGGCGTGCGGCCGCCCCCGCGGGCTTCCCTCTCTCTCCCTTAGGCCCATGTTGGCCCAACACTTCCCCCGGGGGTTCCGATAACCTCTCGGTACTTTGGAAAAATACCCGAATCACTCGGAACCATTCCGATGTCCGAATATAACCTTCCAATATATGAATCTTTACCTCTCGACCATCTCGAGACTCCTCGTCATGTCCGTGATCTCATCTGGGACTCCGAACAAACTTTGGTCACCAAAACACACAACTCAAAATACAAATCGTCATCGAACGTTAAGCGTGCGGACCCTACGGGTTCGAGTACTACGTAGACATGATCGAGACACATCTCTGATCAATAACCAATAGCGGAACCTGGATGCTCATATTGGCTCCTACATATTCTACAAATATCTTTATCGGTCAAACCGCATAACAACATACGTCATTCCCTTTCTCATCGGTATGTTACTTGCCCGAGATTCGACCGTCGGTATCATCATACGTAGTTCAACCTCGCTACCGGCAAGTCTCTTTACTAGTTCCATAATGCATCATCCCGCAACTAACTCATTAATCACATTGCTTGGAAGGCTTATAGTGATGTGCATTACCGAGAGGGCCCAGAGATACCTCTGCGATACATGAAGTGACAAATCCTAATCTTGATCTATGCCAACCCAACAAACACCTTCAGAGACACCTGTAGAGCATCTTTATAATCACCCAGTTACGTTGTGATGTTTGATAGCACACAAGGTGTTCCTCCGATATTCGGGAGTTGCATAATCTCATAGTCAGAGGAATATGTATAAGTCATGAAGAAAGCAATAGCAAATAAAACTAAAAGATCATAATGCTAAGCTAAAGGATGGGTCTTGTCCATCACATCATTCTCTAATGATGTGATCCCGTTCATCAAATGACAACACATGTCTATGGTCAGGAAACTTAACTATCTTTGATTAACGAGCTAGTCAAGTAGAGGCATACTAGGGACACCCTGTTTTGTCAATCTATTCACACATGTACTGTTTCTGGTTAATACAATTCTAGCATGAATAATAAACATTTATCATGATATAAGGAAATATAAATAACAACTTTATTATTGCCTCTAGGGCATATTTCCTTCAGTAGTGCCGTCCGTGAAGGGGGTCACACTCGGGAGCTATGTATTTCTTTTTTAAATATCCCACCACACTTTTAGACATGTATGAGGACACAATGCAAGTTTTTGTGGGATTGCTACCCTCCGAAGACCCCGGAGCGGCCTAACCCTTGCTAGTTTGACAGGGAAATCTCCCCCTTTGAATTTTGATGGACGGCCTTTGACCAATGGACATTTCTACGTGGTTGTGCTAGGTTAGCCCATAGGAACATTTTATAATAAATGTTGAGCTCAACCTATCACAAGATTTCATCCGGGGGACCCACCATGGCAATTCCCTGCTCTAAGTGTAGGCGGTACTGCCGTCCGTGACGAGGGTCACACTCCAGAGCTGGGTATTGGTTGTGTATACCTCACCACACTTTTAGACATGTACTAGCACCCAATGCAAGATTTGGTGTGATTGCTACCCTCCGAAGACCTCGAGTGGCCTAACCCTATCCCGCTTGACTGGGAAAGCTAGCCCCTTTGACCGGCGATGAACAATGTTAGACCAATGGACCTTTCTACCTGGTTGTGCAAGGTTATCCAATAGGAATATTTTAAAACGAAGTTTGAGCCCAGATTATCACAATATTCCCTCCGGGCTACCCTCTTTGGCAGTTTCCCGCTCTAAGTGCTGGCGGTAGTGCCATCCATGAAGTGGGTCACTGTTGGAAATATGCCGTAGAGGCAATAGTAAAGTTGTTATCATCATATTTCATTGTTCTTGATAAGTGTTTATTCTCCATGCTATAATTGTATTAACCGGAAACTGAAATACATGTGTGGATACATAAACACACATTGTGTCCCTACTAAGCCTCTACTAGACTAGCTCATTGATTAAAGATGGTTAAGGTTTCCTAACCATGGACATGAGTTTTTATTTAATAACAAGGTCATATCATTAGGAGAATGATGTGATGGACAGATCCAATCATAAGCTTAGCATCTGATCATGTCACTAAGTTTAAATTGCTATAACTTTCTTAATGTCAAGTATCTGTTCCTTAGACCATGAGATCGTGGCACTCCATAATACCGGAAGAATGCTTTGTGGGCATCAACCATGACATCATAACTGGGTGATCATAAAGGTGTTTTTCAGGTATCTCGGAAGGTACTAGTTGGGTTGCAGGGATCAAGACTAGGATTTGTCACTCCATGTGACGTAGAGATATCTCTGGGCCCTCTCGGTAATAGAACATCCAAGTAGCTTGCAAGCATGTGACTAATGTGTTTGGTCACGGGGATATTGTATATGGAATGAATAAAGAGAAATTTCTGGTAACGAGATTGAACTAGGTATGGTGATACTAACGATCAAATCTCGGGCAAGTAACATATCGCCAAAGAAAGGGAATTGTATACGGGATTATCTGAATCCTTGACATCATGGTTCAACCAATAAAATATCTTCAAGGAATATCTGGGAACCATTATGGGCATCCATGATCCTGCTATTGGTTATTAATCAGAGTGGAGTCTTGATCATGTCGACATATTCTCAAACCCATAGGGTCACAAAATTAACGTTCGGCGTGCTAGGGTTTTATGAGATAATAAGATGATGTTATTGAACTTTGATTCGGAATCTCGGATGGGATCCTGGAAATCACAGGAGCTTCAAAATGGTCCGGAGACAAACAAAACATATATGGAAAGTATTTTCAGGGTTACCGGAAAAGTTTAGGATTTTTCGGTATTGTATCGGGAAGGTTCTAGAATGTTCCATAGTGGGCCTCACCTATGAGGAGGGAGCCACATGGACGTGGGTGGTGGGACAAGGGGCCACACCTATGGTCCATGTGCACCAAAATCCCCCTAAACATAATATGATCAAATCCTGAAGGGATAAGATCTAGACTCCTAAAAAGGAGGGATCACGATCGGTGGTGAAGGAAGGAGGAGATTTCCTCCTCCCCTTGCGGTGCACAGCTCCTAGAGGCTTGGAGGAGGGGCCAACCCTCCTTCCCCACAACTATAAATAGAGGTGAGAGGGGCTGGCCGCAGGACCTCACACCCCGGTTGCTGGCCACCTCCCTCTCGTTCCATACGTCCCTCATCCGTGGAGTTCTTAGTTAAGCTCTGTTGGATTTCCACCATATTTCGGCGACCACACCATCATGCTACCAAGATTGATCTCATCCACCTCTCCCCGTCGCTTGTTGGATCAAGAAGGAGGAGATGACATCAAGTTGTACGTGTGTGCAATTCAGAGGCATCGTTTGTGCAGTGCTGATACGTCTCCAACGTATCTATAATTTTTGATTCTTCCATGCTATATTATATTCTATTTTGGACATTATTGGGCTTTATTATACACTTTTATATTATTTTTGGGACTAACCTATTAACCAGAGGCCCAGCCCAGAATTGCTGTTTTCTACCTATTTCAGAGTTTCGAAGGAAAAAAATATCAAACGGAATGAAACCTTTGGGAACGTGATTTTCTGAACGAACGTGATCCAGAGGACTTGGACCCTTCGTCAAGACATCAACCAGGAAGGCACGAGGTAGGGGGGCATGCCCTCCACCCTCGTGGACCCCACGTTGCTCCACCGACGTACTTCTTCCTCCTATATATACCTACGTACCCCCAAACTACCAGATACGGAGCCAAAAACCTAATTCCACCGCCGCAACCTTCTGTACCCGTGAGATCCCATCTTGGGGCCTTTTCCGGAGCTCCGCCGGAGGGGGCATCGATCACGGAGGGCTTCAACATCAACACCATAGCCTCTCCGATGATGTGTGAGTAGTTTACCTCAGACCTTCAGGTCCATAGTTATTAGCTAGATGGCTTCTTCTCTCTTTTTGGATCTCAATACAATGTTCTCCCCTCTCTTGTGGAGATCTATTTGATGTAATCTTCTTTTATGGTGTGTTTGTTGAGACCGATGAATTGTGGGTTTATGATCAAGTTTATCTATGAACAATATTTGAATCTTCTCTGAATTCTTTTATGTATGATTGGTTATCTTTGCAAGTCTCTTTGAATTATCAGTTTGGTTTGGCCTACTAGATTGATCTTTCTTGCAATGAGAGAGGTGCTTAGCTATGGGTTCAGTCTTGCGGTGTCCTTTCCCAGTGATAGTTGGGGCAGCAAGGCACGTATTGTATTTTTACCATCGAGGATAACGAGATGGTGTTTATATCATATTGCATGAGTTTATCCCTCTACATGATGTCATCTTGCTTAAAGCGTTACTCTGTTCTTATGAACTTAATACTCTAGATGCATGCTGGATAGCGGTCGATGTGTGGAGTAATAGTAGTAGATGCAGGCAGGAGTCGGTCTACTTGTCTCAGACGTGATGCCTATATAAATGATCATACCTAGATATTATCATAACTATGCTCAATTCTGTCAATTGCTCAACAGTAATTTGTTCACCCACCGTAATACTTATGCTCTCGAGAGAAGCCACTAGTGAAACCTATGGCCCCCGGGTCTATTTTCCATCATATTAATCTTCCAACACTTAGTTATTTTTATTGCCTTTTATTTTAATTTGCATCTTTATCATAAAAATACCAAAAATATTATCTTATCATATCTACCAGATCTCACTCTCGTAAGTGACCGTGAAGGGATTAACAACCCCTTTATTGCGTTGGTTGCGAGGATTTATTTGTTTGTGTAGGTGTGAGGGACTCGTGCATGGCCTCCTACTGGATTGATACCTTGGTTCTCAAAAACTGAGGGAAATACTTACGCTACTTTACTGTATCACCCTTTCCTGTTCAAGGGAAAACCAACGTAGTGCTCAAGAGGTAGTGAGGGAGTCCTGGATTAGGGGTGTCCGGATAGCCGGACTATGACCTTTGGCCGGACTCCTGGACTATGAAGATACAAGATTGAAGACTTCGTCCCGTGTCCGGATGGGCCTTCCTTGGCGTGGAAGGCAAGCTTGGCGATACGGATATGTAGATCTCCTACCATTGTAACTGACTCTGTGTAACCCTAACCCTATCCGCTGTCTATATAAACCGGAGGGTTTTAGTACGTAGGACGAACAACAATCATACCATAGGCTAGCTTCTAGGGTTTAGCCTCTCTGATCTCGTGGTAGATCCACTCTTGTACTACCCATATCATCAATATTAATCAAGCAGGAGTAGGGTTTTACATCCATCGAGAGGGCCCGAACCTGGGTAAAAACATCGTGTCCCTTGTCTCCTGTTACCATCCGCCTAGACGCACAGTTCGGGACCCCCTACCCGAGATCCGCCGGTTTTGACACCGACATTGGTGCTTTCATTGAGAGTTCCTCCGTGTCGTCATCTTTAGGCCCGATGGCTCCTTCGATCATCAACAACGACGCGGTCCAGGGTGAGACTTTTCCCCCCGGACAGATCTTCGTATTCGGCGGCTTTGCAATGCGGGCCAATTCACTTGGCCATCTGGAGCAGATCGAAAGCTACGCCCCTGGCCGTCAGGACAGATTTGGGAGTTTGAACTACACGGCCGACATCCGCGGGGACTTGATCTTCGACGGATTCGAGCCACAGCCAAGCGCGCCTTGACTGTCTCGATGGGCACGATCTAGCTCTGCCGCGAGCAGGCCACGAGGTCGCACCAGCGTCCGCTCCGACCTTTAGTTCGGAGCCGACTCCCCCGATCGAGGACGAGTGGTTGGACACCGCCTCGGCGGCTACCATCTCAACGGCGATTGAGCCGAACTCCATCCCTGTCCTTTGATGAGACCGTGACTCCAAGGTGCCGGACTCCGAACCCTCCGCGCCCCTGCCAATCGAATCTGATTGGGCGCCGGTCATGGAGTTCACTGCCGCGGACATCTTTCAGCACTCACCCTTTAGCAACATCCTGAATTCACTAAAGTCTCTCTCTTTATCAGGAGAGCCCTGGACGGATTACGGTCAGGAAGGTTGGGACGCGGACGATGAAGAAATTCAACGCCCACCCACCACCCACTTTGTAGCCACTGTCGATGATTTAAACGACATGCTCGACTTCGACTCCGAAGACATCGACGGTATGGACGACGATGCTGGAGACGACCAAGAACCAGCGCCTACAGGGCACTGGAAGGCCACCTCGTCATACGACATATACATGGTGGACATCCCAAAAGATGGGAACGACGATGGAACAGCGAAGGATGACCCCTCCAAGAAATAGCCCAAGCGCCGGTGTCGTGGCGCCGCTCTAAATCCGCCACAGCAAAAGCGGTGATTCCGGCGGAGATAATAACCCCCCGGACAGTGCCGAAGACAACCCCCTCCAGCAGGATTCAGCACAGGAGGAGGGAGAAGCCAGCCCTCATGATAGAGCGGCAGACATGGAGGTGGACGACGAAAACAATGCAGCGGTGCCGTCATTGCAGAGCTTGGGGAGGTTGTGGGCCTCGCGTAGGCCCTGTGTAGGTGGATTGTTGAGATCCTTAGATCGGTGGCTTTGAATCTGGCGTTGACGGCTCCTTCTTCGGGATGTTTGGCACTGATTAAAGCGATGCGTGGCTTGGTCGATGTACCTCTGGGGCGGTGGATCCTAGTCTTGGGCTCATCGCGTTTTTGTTTCCCAGCTCTTTCTCCAATGCAGCGGCGTCATCATTGCGGAACTTGGGGAGGTTGTGGGCCTCACGGAGGCCGTGTGTAGGTGGATCGATGGGATCCTCTGATCGGTGGCTTCGAATCCGGCGTTGATGGCTGCTTCTTCGGGATGTTTGGCAGTGAGGAAAGCGAGGTGTGGCTTGGTCGATGTCCCTCTGAGGCGGTGGATCCTGGTCTTGGGGTCCCCGGATGCTTGCGGTGTGGCGGTGGCGTTGCCGGCTCATTGCGTTTTTGTTTCCCAGCTCTGTCTCCAATGCAGCGGCACCGTCATTGCGGAGCTTGGGGAGGTTGTGCGCCTGGCGGAGGCCGTGTGTAGGTGGATCGATGGGATCCTCGGATCGTTGGCTTCGAATCCGGCATTGACGGCTGCTTCTTCAAGATGTTTGGCAGTGAGGAAAGCGAGGCGTGGCTTGGTTGATGTCCATCTAGGGCGGTGGATCCTGGTCTTGGGGTCCCCGGGTGCTGGCGGCGTGGCGGTGGCGTTGCCCGCTCATCGCGTTTTTGTTTCCCAGCTCTGTCTCCAATGCAGCTGCGCCGTCATTGCGGAGCTTGGGGAGGTTGTGGGCCTCGCGGGGGTATGATCGTGCGTAGGTGGATCGATGGGATCCTCGGATCGGTGGCATCAAATTCGGCGTTGACGGTTTCTTCTTCGGGATGTTTGGCAGTGAGGAAAGTGAGGCGTGGCGTGGTCGATGTCCCTCTGGTGCGGTGGATCCTAGTCTTGGGGTCCCCGGGTGCTGGCGGCGCGGCGGTGGCGTTGCCGGCTCATCGCGTTTTTGTTTCCCAGCTCTGTCTCCAATGCAGCGGCACCGTCATTGCGGAGCTTGGGGAGGTTGTGGGCCTCGTAGAGGCCGTCTGTAGGTGGATCGATGGGATCCTCGGATTGGTGGGTTCGAATCCGGGGTTGACGGCTGCTTCTTCGGGATATTTGGCAGTGGGGAAAACGAGGCGTGGCTTGATTGATGTCCCTCTGGGCGGTGGATCCTGGTCTAGGGGTCCCCGAGAGCTGGTGCCGTGGCGGTATCGTTCCGGGCTCATCGCGTTTTTGTTTCCCAGCTCTGTCTCCAACGCAGCGACGCCGTCATTGCGGAGCTTCGGGAGGTTGTGGGCCTCGCGGAGGCCGTGTGTAGGTGGATCGATGGGATCCTCGGATCGGTTGCTTCGAATCCGGCGTTGACGGCTGCTTCTTCGGGATGTTTGGCAGTAAGGAAAGTGAGGCGTGGCTTGATTGATGTCCCTCTGGGCGGTGGATCCTGGTCTCGGGGTCCCCGAGAGCGGGCGGCGTGGCGGTGGCGTTCCCGACTCATCGCGTTTTTGTTTCCCAGCTCCGTCTCTAATGCAGTGACGCCGTCATTGCGGAGCTTCGGGAGGTTGTGGGCCTCGCGAAGGCCGTGTGTAGGTGGATCGATGGATCCTTGGATAGGTAGCTTCGAATCCGACATTGTCAGCTGCTTCTTCGGGATGTTTGGCAGTAAGGAAAGCGAGGCATGGCTTGGTCGATGTCCCTCTGGGGCGGTGGATCCTGGTCTTGGGCTCATCGCGTTTTTGTTTCCCAGCTCTGTCTCCAATGCAGCGGCGCCGTCATTGCGGAGCTTGGGGAGGTTGTGGGCCTCGCGGAGGCCGTGTGTAGGTGGATCGATGGGATCCTCGGATCGGTGGCGTCGAATCCGGCTTTGACGACTCCTTCTTCGGGATGTTTGGTAGTGAGCAAAGCGAGGCATGGCTTGGTCGATGTCCCTCTAGGGCGGTGGATCCTGGTCTTGGGCTCATCGTGTTTTCGTTTCCCAGATCTATCTCCAGTGCAGCGGCTCCGCCATTGCGGACCTTGGGGAGGTTGTGGGCCTCGCGGAGGCCGTGTGTAGGTGGATCGATGGGATCTTCGGATCGGTGGCTTCGAATCCGGCGTTGACGGCTGCTTCTTCGGGATGTTTGGCAGTGAGGAAAGCGAGGCGTGGCTTGGTCGATGTCCCTCTGGGGCGGTGGATCCTGGTCTTGGGGTCCCCGAGTGCCTGCGGCGTGGCGGTGGCGTTACCGGCTCATCGCGTTTTTGTTTTCCAGCTCTGTCTCCAATGCCGCGGCGCCGTCATTGCGGAGTTTGGGGAGGTTGTGGGCCTCGCGGAGGCCGTGTGTAGGTGGATCGATGGGATCCTTGGATCGGTGGCTTCGAATCCGACGTTGACGGCTGCTTCTTCAGGATGTTTGGCAGTAAGGAAAGCGAGGCATGGCTTGGTCGATGTCCCTCTGGGGCGGTGGATACTGGTCTTGGGCTCATCGCGTTTTTGTTTCCCAGCTCTGTCTCCAATGCAGCAGCGCCGTCATTGCGGAGCTTGGGGAGGTTGTGGGCCTCGCGGAGGCCGTGTGTAGGTGGATCGATGGGATCCCCGGATCGGTGGCTTTGAATCCGGCGTTGACGGCTGCTTCTTCGGGATGTTCGGCAGTGAGGAAAGCGAGGCGTTGCTTGGTCGATGTCCCTCTGGGGTGGTGGATCCTGGTCTTGGTGTCTCCAGTTGCTGGCGGCGTGGCGGTGGCATTGCCGTCTCATTGCGTTTTTGTTTCCCAGCTCTGTCTCCAATGCAGCGGCGCCGTCATTGCGGAGCTTGGGAAGGTTGTGGGCCTCGCGGAGGCCGTGTGTAGGCGGATCGATGGGATCCTCGGATTGGTGGCTTCGAGTCTGGCATTGACGGCTGCTTCTTCGAGATGTTTCGCAGGGAGGAAAGCGAGGCATGGATTGGTCGATGTCCCTCTGGGGCGGTGGATCCTGGTCTTGGGCTCATCGCGTTTTTGTTTCCCAGCTCTGTCTCCAATGCAGCGGCACCGTCATTGCGGAGCTTGGGGAGGTTGTGGGCCTCGCGGAGGCCGTGTGTAGGTGGATCGTTGGGATCCTCGGATCATTGGCTTCGAATCCGGCGTTGACGGTTGCTTCTTCGGGATGTTTGGCACTGGGGAAAGCGAGACGTGGCTTGATCGATGTCCCTCTGGGGCGGTGGTTCCTGGTCTTGGGGTCCACGAGTGCTGGCGGCGTGGCGGTGGCGTTGCCGGCTCATCGCGTTTTTCTTTCCCAGCTCTGTCACCAATGCAGCGGTGCCGTCATCGCGGAGCTTCGGGAGGTTGTGGGCCTCGCGGAGGCCGTGTGTAGGTGGATTGTTGGGATCCTCGGATTGATGGCTTCGAATCTGGCGTTGACGGCTTCTTCTTCGGGATGTTTGGCAGTGAGGAAAGCGTGGCTTGGCTTGGTCGATGTCCCTCTGGGGCGGTGGATCCTGTTCTCGGGGTCCCCGGGTGCTTGCGGCGTGGCGGTGGCGTTGCCGGCTCATCGCGTTTTTGTTTCCCAGCTCAGTCTCCAATGCAGCGGCGCCGTCATTGCAGAGCTTGGGGAGGTTGTGGGCCTCACGGAGGCCGTGTGTAGGTGGATTGATGGGATCCTCGGATCGGTGGCTTCGAATCCGGCGTTGACGGCTCCTTCTTCGGGATGTTTGGTAGTGAGGAAAGCGAGGCATTGCTTGGTCGATGTCCCTCTAGGGCGGTGGATCCTGGTCTTGGGCTCATCGTGTTTTCGTTTCCCAGATCTATCTCCAATGCAGCGGCGCCGCCATTGCGGAGCTTGGGGAGGTTGTGGGCCTTGCGGAGGCCGTGTGTAGGTGGATCGATGGGATCTTCGGATCGGTGGCTTCGAATCCGGCGTTGACGGCTGCTTCTTCGGGATGTTTGGCAGTGAGGAAAGCGAGGCGTGGCTTGGTCGATGTCCCTCTGGGGCGGTGGATCCTGGTCTTGGGGTCCCCGAGTGCTTGCGGCTTGGCGGTGGCGTTACCGCCTCATCGCGTTTTTGTTTTCCAGCTCTGTCTCCAAAGCAGCGGCACCGTCATTGCGGAGTTTGGGGAGGTTGTGGGCCTCGCGGAGGCCGTGTGTAGGTGGATCGATGGGATCCTTGGATCGTTGGCTTCGAATCCGACGTTGACGGCTGCTTCTTCAGGATGTTTGGCAGTAAGTAAGGCGAGGCATGGCTTGGTCGATGTCCCTCTGGGGTGGTGGATCCTGGTCTTGGGGTCTCCAGTTGCTGGCGGCGTGGCAGTGGCATTGCCAGCTCATTGCGTTTTTTTTCCCAGCTCTGTCTCCAATGCAGCGACGCCGTCATTGCGGAGTTTGGGAAGGTTGTGGGCCTCGCGGAGGCCGTGTGTAGGCGGATCGATGGGATCCTCGGATGGGTGGCTTCGAGTCTGGCATTGACGGCTGCTTCTTCGAGATGTTTCACAGGGAGGAAACCGAGGCATGGATTGGTCGATGTCCCTCTGGGGCGGTGGATCCTGGTCTTGGGCTCATCGCATTTTTGTTTCCCAACTCTGTTTCCAATGCAACGGCGCCATCATTGCGGAGCTTGGGGAGGTTGTGGGCCTGGCGGAGGCCGTGTGTAGGTGGATCGATGGGATACTCGGATCGGTGGCTTCGAATCCGGCGTTGACGGCTGCTTCTTCAAGATGTTTGGCAGTGAGGAAAGCGAGGCGTGGCTTGGTCGATGTCCCTCTGGGGCGGTGGATCCTGGTCTAGGGGTCGCCGGGTGCTGGCGGCGTGGCGGTGGCATTGCCGGCTTATCGCGTTTTTGTTTTCTTGCTCTGTCTCCAATGCAGCAGCGCCGACATTGCGGAGCTTGGGGAGGTTGTGGGCCTCGCGGGGATAAGACCGTGTGTAGGTGGATCGATGGGATCCTCGCATCGGTGGCATCGAATCCGGCGTTGACAGTTGCTTCTTCGGGATGTTTGGCAGTGAGGAAAGCGAGGCGTGGCTTGGTCGATGTCCCTCTGGGGTGGTGGATCCTGGTCTTGGGGTCCCCGGGTGCTGGCGGCGCGGCGGTGGCGTTGCCGGCTCATCGCGTTTTTGTTTCCCAGCTCTGTCTCCAATGCAGCGGCGCCGTCATTACGGAGCTTGGGGAGGTTGTGGGCCTCGCGGAGGCCGTGTGTAGGTGGATCGATGGGATCCTCGGTTTGGTAGCTTCGAATCCGGTGTTGACGGCTGCTTCTTCGGGATGTTTGGCAGTGGGGAAAGCGAGGCGTAGCTTGATCGATGTCCCTCTGGGCGGTGGATCCTGGTCTTGGGATCCCCGAGAGCTGGCGGCGTGGCGATGGCGTTGCCGACTCATCGCGTTTTTGTTTCCCAGCTCTGTCTCCAATGCAGCGGCACCGTCATTGCGGAGCTTCGGGAGGTTGTGGGACTCGCGGAGGCCGTGTGTAGGTGGATCGATGGGATCCTCGGATCGGTGGCTTCGAATCCGGCGTTGACGGCTGCTTCTTCAGGATATTTGGCAGTGTGGAAAGCGAGGTGTGGCTTGGTCGGTGTCCCTCTGGGGCGGTGGATCCTGGTCTTGGGGTTCCCGGGTGCTGACGGCGTGGCGGTGGCGTTGCCGGCATATCGCATTTTTGTTTCCCAGCTCTGTCTCCAATGCAGCGGCGCCGTCATTGCGGAGCTTGGGGAGGTTGTGGGTGCTACGTCTTGAGCTTGCGTTGGTTTTCCCCGAAGAGGAGAGGATGATGCAGCACAGTAGCGTAAGTATTTCCCTCAGTTTTTGAGAACCAAGGTATCAATCCAGTAGGAGGCCACGCGCAAGTCCCTCGTACCTGCACCAAACGATAGCTACTCGCAACCAACGCGATTAGGGGTTGTCAATCCCTTCACGGTCACTTACAAGAGTGAGATCTGATAGAGATAATATTTTTGTTATTTTTGGTATAAAGATGCAAAGTGAAAAGAAATTAAAACAAAGCAAGTATAGAAGTGATGGAGATTGATATGATGAGAATAGACCCCGGGGCCATAGGTTTCACTAGTGGCTTCTCTCAAGAGCATAAGTATTCTACGGTGGGTGAACAAATTACTGTTGAGCAATTGACATAATTGAGCATATTTATGAGGTTATCTAGGTATGATCATGTATATAGGCATCATGTCCGAGACAAGTAGACCGAAACGATTCTGCATCTACTACTAATACTCCACTCATCGACCGCTATCCAGCATGCATCTAGAGTATTAAGTTAAAAACAGAGTAACGCCTTAAGCAAGACGACATGATGTAGAGGAATAAATTCATGCAATATTATAAATACCCCATCTTGTTATCCTCGATGGCAATAATACAATACGTGCCTTGCAACCCTTTACATCACTGGGTAAGGACACATGCATTTATTGAACCCAAAGCCATGCACTTATCCCATTGCAAGAACTACCAATCTAGTTGGCCAAACCAAACGGATAATTCAAAGAGACTTGCAAAGATAACTCAATCATACATAAAAGAATTCAGAGAAGATTCAAATATTATTCATAGATAAGCTGGATCATAAACCCACAATTCATCAGTCTCAACAAACACACCACAAAAAGAAGATTACATCGAATAGATCTCCACGAGAGAGGGGGAGAACATTGTATTGAGATCCAAAAAGAGAGAAGAAGCCATCTAGCTACTAGCTATGGACCCGAAGGTCTGAAGTAAACTACTCACACTTCATCGGAGGGGCTATGGTGTTGTGTAGAAGCCCTCTATGGTGGATGCCCCCTCCGGCGGAGCTCCGGAACAGGCCCCAAGATGGGATCTCGTGGATACAGGAAGTTGCGGCGGTGGAATTAGGTTTTTGGCTCCTGTTCTGATCGTTTGGGGGTACGTAGCTATATATAGGAGGAAGGAGTACGTCGGTCGAGCTTCAAGGGGCCCACGAGGTAGGGGGCGCGCCCTCCACCCTCGTGACCGCCTCGTGGCTTTCTTGACGAAGGGTCCAAGTCTCCTGGGTCTTATCTGATGAGAAAATCACGTTCCCGAAGGTTTCATTCCGTTTGGACTCCGTTTGATATTCTGTTTCTTCGAAACACTGAAAAAGGCAAAAAAAAACAGCAATTCTGGACTGGACCTCCGGTTAATAGGGTAGTCCCAAAAGTAATAAAAGTGGAAAATAAAGCCCATTATAGTCCAAAACAATAGATACGTTGGAGACATATCAGTGGGCCTCGCGGAGGCCGTGTGTAGGTGGATCGATGGGATCCTCGGATCGGTGGCTTCGAATCCGGCGTTGACGGCTCCTTCTTCGGGATGTTTGGTAGTGAGGAAAGCGAGGCGTGGCTTGGGCGATGTCCCTCTAGGGCGGTGGATCCTGGTCCTGGGCTCATCGCATTTTTGTTTCCCAGCTCTGTCTCCAATGCAGCGGCGCCGCCATTGCGTAGCTTGGGGAGGTTGTGGGCCTCGCGGAGGCCGTGTGTAGGTGGATCGATGGGATCCTCGGATTGATGGCTTCGAATCTGGCGTTGACGGCTGCTTCTTCGGGATGTTTGGCAGTGAGGAAAGCGTGGCGTGGCTTGGTTGATGTCCTTCCGGGGCGGTGCATCCTGGTCTTTGGGTCCCCGGGTGCTTGCGGCGTGGCAGTGGCGTTGCCGGGTCATCGCGTTTTTGTTTTCCAGCTCTGTCTCCAATGCAGCGGTGCCGTCATTGCAGAGCTTGGGGAGGTTGTGGGCCTCGCGGAGGCCATGTGTAGGTGGATTAATGGGATCCTTGGATCGGTGGCTTCGAATCCGACGTTGACGGTTGCTTCTTCGGGATGTTTGGTAGTAAGGAAAGCGATGCATGGCTTGGTCGATGTCCCTCTGGGGCGATGGATCCTGGTCTTGGGCTCATCGCGTTTTTGTTTCCCAACTCTGTCTCCAATGGAGCGGCGTCGTCATTGCGGAGCTTGGGGAGGTTGTGGGCCTCGCGGGGGATAAGACCGTGTGTAGGTGGATCGATGGGATCCTCGGATCGGTGGCATCAAATCCGGCGTCGACGGTTGCTTCTTTGGGATGTTTGGCAGTGAGGAAAGCGAGGCGTGGCTTGGTCGATGTCCCTCTGGTGCGGTGGATCCTAGTCTTGGGGTCCCCGGGTGCTGGCGGCACGGTGGTGGCATTGCAGGATCATCGCGTTTTTGTTTCCCAGCTCTATCTCCAATGCAGCGGCACCGTCATTGCGGAACTTGGGGAGCTTGTGGGCCTCGCAGAGGCCGTCTGTAGGTGGATCGATGGGATCCTCGGATTGGTGGCTTCGAATCCAGCATTGACGACTGCTTCTTCGGGATGTTTGGCAGTGGCGAAAACGAGGCGTGACTTGATTGATGTCCCTCTAGGCGGTGGATCCTGGTCAAGGGGTCTCCGAGAGTTGGCGGCGTGGCGGTGGCGTTCCCGGCTCATCACGTTTTTGTTTCCCAGCTCTGTCTCCAATGGAGCGACGCCGTCATTGCGAAGCTTCGGGAGGTTGTGGGCCTCGTGGAGGCCGTGTGTAGGTGGATCGATGGGACCCTCGGATCGGTGGCTTCGAATCCGGCGTTGACGGCTGCTTCTTTGAGATGTTTAGCAATGAGGAAAGAGAGGCGTGGCTTGGTCGATGTCCCTCTAGTGCGGTGGATCCTGGTCTTGGGGTCCCCGGGTGCTGGCAGCGTGGCGGTGGCGTTGCTGGCTTATCCCATTTTTGTTTCCCAGATCTGTCTCCAATGCAGCGGCGCCGACATTGCGGAGCTTGGGGAGGTTGTGGGCCTCGCGGGAATAAGACCGTGTGTAGGTGGATCAATGGGATCCTCGCATCGGTGGCATCGAATCCGGCGTTGACAGTTGCTTCTTCGGGATGTTTGGCAGTGAGGAAAGCGAGGCGTGGCTTGGTCGATGTCCCTCTCGGGCGGTGGATCCTGGTCTTGGGGTCCCCGGGTGCTGGAGGTGCGGCGGTGGCGTTGCGGGCTCATCGCGTTTTTGTTTCCCAGCTCTATCTCCAATGCAGCGGCGCCGTCATTACGGAGCTTGGGGAGGTTGTGAGCCTCGCGGAGGCCGTGTGTAGGTGGATCGATGGGATCCTCGGATTGGTGGCTTCGAATCCGGTGTTGACGGCTGCTTCTTCGGGATGTTTGGCAGTGGGGAAAGCGAGGCGTGGCTTGATTGATGTCCCTCTGGGCGGTGGATCCTGGTCTTGGGGTCCCCGAGAGCTGGCGGCGTGGCGATGGCGTTGCCGGCTCATCGCGTTTTTGTTTCCCAGTTCTGTCTCCAATGCAGCGGCACCGTCATTGCGGAGCTTCGGGAGGTTGTGGGCCTCGCGGTTGCCGTGTGTAGGTGGATCGATGGGATCCTCAGATCGGTGGCTTCGAATTCGGCGTTGACGGCTGCTTCTTCAGGATATTTGGCTGTGTGGAAAGCGAGGCGTGGCTTGGTCGATGTCCCTCTGGGGCGGTGGATCCTGGTCTTGGGGTCCCCGGGTGCTGACGGCATGGCGGTGGTGTTGCCGGCTCATCGCATTTTTGTTTCCTAGCTCTGTCTCCAATGCAGCGGCGCCGTCATTGCGGAGCTTGGGGAGGTTGTGGGTGCTACGTCTTGAGCTTGCGTTGGTTTTCCCCGAAGAGAAGAGGATGATGCAGCACAGTAGCTTAAGTATTTCCCTCAGTTTTTGAGAACCAAGGTATCAATCCAGTAGGAGGCCACGAGCAAGTCCCTCGTACCTGCACAAAACGATAGCTACTCGCAACTAACGCGATTAGGGGTTGTCAATCCCTTCACGGTCACTTACAGAGTCAGATCTGATAGAGATAATATTTTTGGTATTTTTGGTATAAAGATGCAAAGTTAAAGCAAAAGGCAAAGTAAAACAAAGCAAGTATAAAAGTGATGGAGATTGATATGATGAGAATAAACCCGAGGGCCATAGGTTTCACTAGTGGCTTCTCTCAAGAGCATAAGTATTCTACAGTGGGTGAACAAATTACTGTTGAGCAATTGACAGAATTGAGCATAGTTATGAGGTTATCTAGGTATGATCATGTATATAGGCATCACGTCCGAGACAAGTAGACTGAAACGATTCTGCATCTACTACTATTACTCCACTCATTGACCCCTATCCAGCATGCATCTAGAGTATTAAGTTAAAAACAGAGTAACGCCTTAAGCAAGATGACATGATGTAGAGGAATAAATTCATGCAATATGATAAATACCCCATCTTGTTATCCTCGATGGGAACAATACAATACGTGCCTTGCAACCCTTTACATCCTTTGGGTAAGGACACATAAAGATTGAACCCAAAGCCATGCACTTCTCCCATTGCAAGAACTACCAATCTAGTTGGCCAAACCAAACGGATAATTCTAAGAGACTTGCAAAGATAACTCAATCATACATAAAAGAATTCAGAGAAGATTCAAATATTATTCATAGATAAGCTGGATCATAAACTCACAATTCATCGGTCTCAACAAACACACCGTAAAAAGAAGATTACATCGAATAGATCGCCACGAGAGAGGGGGAGAACATTGTATTGAGATCCAAAAAGAGAGAAGAAGCCATCTAGCTACTAGCTATGGACCCGAAGGTCTGAAGTAAACTACTCACACTTCATCAGAGGGGCTATGGTGTTGTGTAGAAGCCCTCCGTGGTGGATGCCCCCTCCGGCGGAGCTCCGGAACAGGCCCCAAGATGGGATCTCGTGGATACAGGAAGTTGCGGTGGTGGAATTAGGTTTTGGCTCATGTTACGATCGTTTGAAGTGCGTGAGGTATATATAGGAGGAAGGAGTACGTCGGTGGAGCTTCGAGGGGCCCACGAGGCAGGGGGGCGCGCCTAGGGGGGCGCGCCCTCCACCCTCGTGACCGCCTCGTGGCTTTCTTGACGAAGGGCCCAAGTCTCCTGGGTCTTATCTGATGAGAAAATCACGTTCCCGAAGGTTTCATTCCGTTTGGACTCCGTTTGATATTCTGTTTCTTCGAAACACTGAAAAAGGCAAAAAAACAGCAATTCTGGACTGGGCCTCCGGTTAATAGGGTAGTCCCAAAAGTAATATAAAAGTGGAAAATAAAGCCCATTATAGTCCAAAACAATAGATAAAGTAGCATGGAGCAATCAAAAATTATAGATACGTTGGAGACGTATCAGTGGGCCTCGCGGAGGCCGTGTGTAGGTGGATCGATGGGATCCTCGGATCGGTGGCTTCGAATCCGGCGTTGACGGCTCCTTCTTCGGGATGTTTGGTAGTGAGGAAAGCGAGGCGTGGTTTGGTCGATGTCCCTCTAGGGCGGTGGATCTTGGTCCTGGACTCATCGCGTTTTTGTTTCCCAGCTCTCTCTCCAATGCAGCGGCGCCGCCATTGCATAGCTTGGGGAGGTTGTGGGCCTCGCGGAGGCCGTGTGTAGGTGGATCGATGGGATCCTCGGATCGATGGCTTCGAATCTGGCGTTGACAGCTGCTTCTTCGGGATGTTTGGTAGTAAGGAAAGCGTGGCGTGGCTTGGTCGATGTCCCTCTGGGGCGGTGGAACCTGGTCTGGGGGTCCCCGGGTGCATGCGGCGTGGCGGTGGCGTTGCCGGCTCATCGCGTTTTTTTCCCAGCTCTGTCTCCAATGCAGTGGCGCCGTCATTGCAGAGCTTGGGGAGGTTGTGGGCCTCACGCAGGCCATGTGTAGGTGGATCGATGGGATCCTTGGATCGGTGGCTTCGAATCCGACGTTGACAGCTGCTTCTTCAGGATATTTGGCAGTAAGGAAAGCGATGCATGGCTTGGTCGATGTCCCTCTAGGGCGGTGGATCCTGGTCTTGGGCTCATCGCGTTTTTGTTTCCCAGCTCTGTCTCCAATGGAGCGGCGCCGTCATTGCGGAGCTTGGGGAGGTTGTGGGCCTCGCGGGGATAAGACCGTGTGTAGGTGGATCGATGGGATCCTCGGATCGGTGGCATCAAATCCGGCGTTGACGGTTGCTTCTTCGGGATGTTTGGCAGTGAGAAAAGCGAGGCGTGGCTTGGTCGATATCCCTCTGGTGCGGTGGATCCTAGTCTTGGGGTCCCCGGGTACTGGCGGCGCGGCGGTGGCGTTGCCGGCTCATCGCGTTCTTGTTTCCCAGCTCTGTCTCCAATGGAGCGGCACCGTCATTGCAGAGCTTGGGGAGGTTGTGGGCCTCGCATAGGCCGTCTGTAGGTGGATCGATGGGATCCTCGAGTTGGTGGTTTCGAATCCGGCGTTGACGGCTGCTTCTTCGGGATGTTTGGCAGTGGGGAAAACGAGGCGTGGCTTGATTGATGTCCCCCTGGGCGGTGGATCCTGGTCTAGGGGTCCCCGAGTGCTGGCGGCGTGGCGGTGGCGTTCCCGGCTCATCGCGTTTTTGTTTCCCAGCTCTTTCTCCGATGGAGTGACGCCGTCATTGCGAAGCTTCGGGAGGTTGTGGGCCTCGCGGAGGCCGTGTGTAGGTGGATCGATGGGACCCTCGGATCGGTGGCTTCGAATCCGGTGTTGACGGCTGCTTCTTTGAGATATTTAGCAATGAGGAAAGCGAGGCGTGGCTTGGTCGATGTCCCTCTAGGGAGGTGGATCCTGGTCTTGGGGTCCCCGGGTGCTGGCGGTGTGGCGGTGGCGTTGCTGGCTTATCGCGTTTTTGTTTCCCATCTCTGTCTCCAATGCAGCGGCGCCGACATTGCGGAGCTTGGGGAGGTTGTGGGCCTCGCGGGGATAATACCGTGTGTAGGTGGATCGATGGATCCTCGCATCGGTGGCATCGAATCCGGCGTTGACAGTTGCTTCTTCGGGATGTTTGGCAGTGAGGAAAGCAATGCGTGGCTTGGTCGATGTCCCTCTGGGGCGGTGGATCCTGGTCTTGGGGTCCCCGGATGCTGGCGGCGCGGCGGTGGCGTTGCTGGCTCATCGCGTTTTTGCTTCCCAGCTCTATCTGCAATGCAACGGCGCCGTCATTACGGAGCTTGGGGAGGTTGTGGGCCTCGCGGAGGCCGTGTGTAGGTGGATTGATGGGATCCTCGGATTGGTGGCTTCGAATCCGATGTTGACGGCTGCTTCTTCGGGATGTTTGGCAGTGGGGAAAGCGAGGCGTGGCTTGATCGATGTCCCTCTGGGCGGTGGATCCTGGTCTTGGGGTCCCCGAGAGCTGGCGGGGTGGCGATGGCATTGCCGGCTCATCGCGTTTTTGTTTCCGAGTTCTGTCTTTAATGCAGCGGCACCGTCATTGCGGAGCTTCGGGAGGTTGTGGGCCTCGCGGAGGCCGTGTGTAGGTGGATCGATGGGATCCTCGGATTGGTGGCTTCGAATCCGGCGTTGACGGCTGCTTCTTCAGGATATTTGGCAGTGTGGAATGCGAGGCGTGGCTTGGTCGCTGTCCCTCTGGGGCGGTGGATCCTGGTCTTGGGGTCCCCGGGTGCTAACAGCGTGGCGGTGGTGTTGCCGGCTCATCGCATTTTTGTTTCCCAGCTCTGTCTCCAATGCAGCGGTGCCGTCGTTGCGGAGCTTGGGGAGGTTGTGGGTGCTACGTATTGAGCTTGCGTTGGTTTTCCCCGAAGAGAAGAGGATGATGCAACACAGTAGCGTAAGTATTTCCCTCAGTTTTTGAGAACCAAGGTATCAATCCAGTAGGAGGCCACGCACAAGTCCCTCGTACCTGCACAAAACGATAGCTACTCGCAACCAACGCGATTAGGGGTTGTCAATCCCTTCACGGTCACTTACGAGAGTGAGATCTGATAGAGATAATATTTTTGGTATTTTTGGTATAAAGATGCAAAGTGAAAAGCAAAAGGCAAAGTAAAACAAAGCAAGTATGAAAGCGATGGAGATTGATATGATGAGAATAGACCCGGGGGCCATAGGTTTCACTAGTGGCTTCTCTCAAGAGCATAAGTATTCTACGGTGGGTGAACAAATTACTGTTGAGCAATTGACAGAATTGAGCATAGTTATGAGGTTATCTAGGTATGATCATGTATATAGGCATCACGTCCGAGACAAGTAGACCGAAACGATTCTGCATCTACTACTATTACTCCACTCATCGACAGCTATCCAGCATGCATCTATAGTATTAAGTTAAAAACAGAGTAAGGCCTTAAGCAAGACGACATGATGTAGAGGAATAAATTCATGCAATATGATAAATACCCCCATCTTGTTATCCTCGATGGCAATAATACAATACGTGCCTTGCAACCCTTTCTGTCACTGGGTAAGGACACCACAAGAGTGAACCCCAAGCCATGCACTTCTCCCATTGCAAGAACTACCAATCTAGTTGGCCAAACCAAACGGATAATTCGAAGAGACTTGCAAAGATAACTCAATCATACATAAAAGAATTCAGAGAAGATTCAAATATTATTCATAGATAAGCTGGATCATAAACCCACAATTCATCGGTCTCAACAAACACACCGCAAAAAGAAGATTACATCGAATAGATCTCCACGAGAGAGGGGGAGAACATTGTATTGAGATCCAAGAATAGAGAAGAAGCCATCTAGCTACTAGCTATGGACCCGAAGGTCTAAAGTAAACTACTCACACTTCATCGGAGGGACTATGGTGTTGTGTAGAAGCCCTCCGTGGTGGATGCCCCCTCCGGCGGAGCTCCAGAACAGGCCCCAAGATGGGATCTCGTGGATACAGGAAGTTGCGGCGGTGGAATTATGTTTTTGGCTCCTGTTCTGATCGTTTGGGGGTACGTAGGTATATATAGGAGGAAGCAGTACGGCGGTGGAGCTTCGAGGGGCCCACGAGGCAGGGGGCGCGCCTAGGGGCCGCGCCCTCCACCCTCGTGACCGCCTCGTGGCTTTCTTGACGAAGGGTCCAAGTCTCCTGGGTCTTATCTGATGAGAAAAATCACGTTCCCGAAGGTTTCATTCCGTTTGGACTCCGTTTGATATTCTGTTTCTTCGATACACTGAAAAAGGCAAAAAAAAACAACAATTCTGGACTGGGCCTCCGGTTAATAGGGTAGTCCCAAAAGTAATATAAAAGTGGAAAATAAAGCCCATTATAGTCCAAAACAATAGTTAAAGTAGCATGGAGCAATCAAAAATTATAGATACGTTGGAGACGTATCAGTGGGCCTCGTGGAGGACGTGCGTAGGTGGATCGATGGGATCCTCGGATCGGTGGCTTCGAATCCGGCGTTGACGGCTCCTTCTTCGGGATGTTTAGTAGTGAGGAAAGCGAGGCGTGGCTTGGTCGATGTCCCTCTAGGGCGGTGGATTGTAGTCTTGGGCTCATCATGTTTTCGTTTCCCAGATCTGTCTCCAATGCAGCGGCGCCGCCATTGCGGAGCTTGGGGCAGTTGGGGGCCTCCCGGAGGCCGTGTGTAGGTGGATCGATGGGATCTTCGGATCGGTGGCTTCGAATCCGGCGTTGACGGCTGCTTCTTCGGGATGTTTTGCAGTGAGGAAAGCGAGGCGTGGCTTGGTCGATGTCCCTCTGGGGCGGTGGATCCTGGTCTTGGGGTCCCCGAGTGCTTGCGGCGTGGCGGTGGCGTTACCGGCTCATCGCGTTTTTGTTTTCCAGCTCTGTCTCCAATGCAGCGGCGCCGTCATTGCGGAGCTTGGGGTGGTTGTGGGCCTCTTGGAGGCCGTGTGTAGGTGGATCGATGGGATCCTTGGATCGGTGGCTTCGAATCGGACGTTGACGGCTGCTTCTTCGGGGTGTTTAGCAGTAAGGAAAGCGAGGCATGGCTTGGTCGATGTCCCTCTGGGGCGGCGGATCCTGGTCTTGGGCTCATCACGTTTTTGTTTCCCAGCTTTGTCTCCAATGCAGCGGCGCCGTCATTGCGGAGCTTGGGGAGGTTGTGGGCCTCGCGGAGGCCGTGTGTAGGTGGATCGATGTGATCCTCGGATCGATGGCTTCGAATCTGGCGTTGACGGCTGCTTCTTCGGGATGTTTGGCAGTGAGGAAAGCGAGGTGTGGCTTGGTCGATGTCCCTCTGGGGTGGTGGATCCTGGTCTTGGGGTCTCCAGTTGCTGGCGGCGTGGCGGTGGCATTGCCGGCTCATTGCGTTTTTGTTTCCCAGCTCTGTCTCCAATGCCGCGGCGCCGTCATTGCGCAGCTTGGGAAGGTTGTGGGCCTCGCGGAGGCCGTGTGTAGGCGGATCGATGGGATCCTCGGATGGGTGGCTTCGAGTCTGGCGTTGACGGCTGCTTCTTCGGGATGTTTCGCAGGGAGGAAAGCGAGACATGGATTGGTCGATGTCCCTCTGGGGCGGTGGATCCTGGTCTTGGGCTCATCGCGTTTTTGTTTCCCAGCTCTGTCTCCAATGCAGCGGCGCCTTCATTGCGAAGCTTGGGGAGGTTGTAGGCCTCTCGGAGGCCGTGTGTAGGTGGATATTTGGGATCCTCGGATCAGTGGCTTCGAATCCAGCGTTGACGGCTGCTTCTTCGGGATGTTTGGCAGTGGGGAAAGCAAGACGTGGCTTGATCGATGTCCCTCTAGGGTGGTGGATCCTGGTCTTGGGGTCCACGAGTGCTGGCGGAGTGGCCGTGGTGTTGCCGGCTCATCGCGTTTTTCTTTCCCAGCTCTGTCACCAATGTAGCGGCGCCGTCATCGCGGAGCTTCGGGAGGTTGTGGGCCTCGCGGAGGCCGTGTGTAGGTGGATCCATGGGATCCTCGGATTGGTGGCTTCGAATCCAGCGTTCACGGCTGCTTCTTCGGGATGTTTGGCAGTGAGGAATGCGAGGCGTGGCTTAGTCGATGTCCCTCTGGGGCGGTGGATCCTGGTCTTGGGTCCCCGGGTGCTGGCGGCGTGTCGGTGGCGTTGCCGGCTCATCGCATTTTTGTTTCCCAGCTCTGTCTCCAATGCAGCGGTGTCGTCATCGCGGAGCTTGGGGAGGTTGTGTACCTCGCGGAGGCCGTGTGTAGGTTGATCGTTGGGATCCTCGGATCGGTGGCTTCGAATCCGGCGTTGACGGCTCCTTCTTAGGGATGTTTGGCACAGACGAAAGCGAGGCGTGGCTTGGTTGATGTACCTCTGGGGCGGTGGATCCTAGTCTTGGGCTCATCGCGTTTTTGTTTCCCAGCTCTGTCTCCAATGCAGCGGCGCTGTCATTGCGGATCTTGGGGAGGTTGTGGGCCTCGCGGAGGCCGTGTGTAGGTGGATCGATGGGATCCTCGGATCGGTGGCTTCGAATCCTGCGTTGACGGCTGCTTCTTCGGGATGTTTGGCAGTGAGGAAAGCGTGGCGTGGCTTGGTCGATGTCCCTCTGGGGCGGTGGATCCTGGTCATGGGGTCCCCGGGTGCTTGCGGTGTGGCGGTGGCGTTGCCGGCTCATCGCGTTTTCTGTTTCCCAGCTCTGTTTCCAACGCAGCGGCGCCGTCATTGCGGAGCTTGGGGAGGTTGTGGGCCTGGCGGAGGCCGTGTGTAGGTGGCTCGATGGGATCCTCGGATCGGTGGCTTCGAATCCGGCGTTGACGGCTGCTTCTTCAAGATGTTTGGTAGTGAGGAAAGTGAGGCGTGGCTTGGTCGATGTCCGTCTAGGGCGCTGGATCCTGGTTTTGGGGTCCCCGGGTGCTGGCGGCGTGGCGGTGGCGTTGCCGGCTTATCGCGTTTTTGTTTCCCAGCTGTCGTGGTTTTGTCACGGCAGATGTCCTCGTGAAAGGACTTAGTCGTGGAGCCATCGCTATGGGTTAACTTGAAGGGGTTAAAGCGGACGCAAAGGCACGAGAGTTTATACTAGTTTGGCCCCTTCGATGAAGGTAAAAGCCTACTTCTAGTTGTGATGGGATTGATGTGGTTTCGATGACTAGGGAGCAAATAAGCTTCGCCTAGGCCTCGAGTTGTTGTTGTTTGTTCTCCTTGAACCACCCCGAGTCGTCCCCTTATATACACGGGTGACGCCCGTCGGTTCACAGAGTCCCGATCACCGGTTCATACTCGTATCCGGGTTGGTCTCTCTCTATTCCTAACTTACAATACAAGTTTACATACCAGGCCGGTTTACGGCGACAGGTTCTAAACTGACTACAGGCCTTGGGCCCTTACCTTCATGCTTGGGCTTTTACACCGTTGAACTACTGATGAAGTTAACCCGGCCCAGATAGGCCGGTTTATGCCCAGTAGTAATATCCCCAACATTAGGCCCCAGATTGATTTGAACAGGTTCATGTCAATCCTTGATAAAAAAACCTTCATCTTCAACATCTTCTTGTAGTTGTTGAACCGCCGTGATGTCACCTTCTCTGGTTGCTGTAAACCGGCATGACGTCCCCATAAAGATAGCATTCATGATACCTTCTTTGTTTAACAGATCCGCTATAACCGAGGCGACAGCTCTACTTCCCAGATTTTGTGGTCACTTGATTCACGCGCCTGACACAGGTCTCTTGCCTTATAAATAGGACCGAAGGGTCATTCCTTTTCTCCCCTCCGCCCCCTTTCTCTTCGTCTTCCTCGCGTCTCTAGCCTCGGAGCTCCGCCGCCGCCGTCGACCTCTGCACCGTCTTGGGCCGCTGCATCAACCTGAACGCACCAGAAAAACGCAGCGATTTTCCGCATCTCCTCAACTCTGGTAGGTCCTCAGTTTCCCTCGACCTAGATTCGTTCTAGGGTTTCCAATTCTTGCAGTGCTCCATTAACTGTTCATGCTCATACTAGACTCCTGGATAGATCTGTGACACCTTGCTCTGATTAGTAGTAGCTTTTAATATCCGCTTGTAGTTTCGTGCTCACGTCCATAGATCTCGCATATTATTTCCTGCTCATTGCATCAATACTGCTCTGCTTTATTCTTTTTTGGATATTTTTCTTTTTTTTCTGATCTGGCTTCAGATCCTTCGTTGTAGAGAAATCTTGTGAAACCTGTTTCTGCACACTTAGCCGTTCGCAACCTAAATTGCTTTCAATATTTAGATCAGGCGGTTTAACTTAACATAGAAAGAATTAATAAACCGGTATACACCATTAGTCCCTTGTTGAACCGCCGTAACTCCTTAACGGACAATCGCCGCTTCATAGAACTCCGGTTTAGATGTAGTTGTCTCCCATTTAGCATTGTACACCGGTTCTCTCTTTGTCCCAACACATTTCTTGAACCGGATTCATATTTTTTGTAGATTTTATCATGGCCAAACAAGTATATGAGTGCAACTGGGCTTCTTCCCGTGTCACCGAAACTCAATTAAACAATCTGGTCTGATGGCGCTTTAGCGATAAGGATACTATCCATTGGAGGTTCTGGCAAAGAATGTCCACCCACACCTCAAGAAGGAGAGATTGTAGTTTTCGCAGATCACTTAGCCGGGTTTTAACCCGCCCGGTTCAAAATTTTACCGGATGTCTTAGCCAATTTTCAACTCCGTCCATGAATCCGCCCCAATTCATTACCAATATATGTCACTTCCAAGTGCTCTGTGAGGCATACTTTCAAGAAGAACCCACAGTTGAGCTGTTTAGAGACTGCTTCCATCTAAACCGCCGCATGAATTCATGATGGGTCCAACACAAAATTGGGTGGTGTGGCAATTCAAAAAAGGAAGGAGGTCACTTATCCTCATGCCAAACTGCACAGCCACCCCAAGGAATGGAATCAATCAAGGTTCTATTGCAGAGTCACCTCTCCTGCCAATGAAAATCCTTTGCACGGCTTTAAATCTCGAGCGACTCAATAATACACATCCCTTTCATAAAGATTAACCACCAAGGAGAGAAGTAAATACGCTCCTCAACTCTCCAAGCTCAGAGCCTTCATGGCCAATGGTTTAACGGGAATTGATCTCGCACGCTGTTGGATATCATGGAGCATACTACCCCTCTCCCAGCGCTCTGGTTCAATGTGTGAGTACACTGGTAGCGTCAACGACCCCCTCCGACATGTTAATATCCAGCTTACCAATGATGAGGTCACCGAGGCTGTGAAGAAAATGTTGAACGAACCGGAACACCTCTGTGCCCGAACCGGTCTGCTCCCCTTCTGTGCTACCAACAAACCACCATCTGTAAGACTCTGACTGTATTTTTTACTGAATATATTACTGCCATTTCCGGTATCTTTTTTAACATCAATTGCTTCTTAATCAGGGTGATGATCCATTCTGGAGCAAGAAACTTCCACAAGAGAAACCAGAGAAGCCAGACAAACCGGAAAGACCAATCCGGCCAAAGACCAAAGTTGTCAAGAGGTCTGCTCATAACAGGAAAACCACTGCATCTTCTGATCCGGCTGTGGATGACGATGTGGGTAATCCGGACCTTGAGGTAGAAATTGATTCACTTGGCTTACTTTTCATACACCTAATTGATGATGATATTTGTCAGGATGATGCTGAAGCCAGTAATGCTGATGTTGTAGAGGTAACTATTCTCTCCTCTGACTCAAATCCTTTGCCTTCACTAAAAATCTGTCGGGCAAACCGGAAAATTAAATTTTCTCATCCCCTTGCTTGCTTGGATCCCAAATTTCTTATGAAGACTCAACAACATGAAGTTCGCCGCACAACTCGGCACAGTGGCCAGGTAGTTACCTGCGCCGGTTTACCGAATAGTCCGGTTCGGAAACGTCGTTCAGAGGTCTCTAATTTGCTTGTCAGTGCTTGTCCTAAAGCGGGCTGTTTTCGTCAACCTCTTAATCCATCTGACTCCGATTATCAGGTCACTTCCCATTCCTCATCTGGCGAGTCATCAGCTACTCAGCTGCCACCACTTAAAACAGTGCTTGGGTAAGTTATACATATCATATTGTTTCTATTGCATCACTGCGTAGTATATGCTGTATTTGATATTATTATGCCTTTTCGGGGCCAAGCCTAGGCCGAGCAAAATCGCTTCGCTTTGGATAAAGCGGCCGACGAAGAGACTGCCCCTGAACCGGACAGCGCCCCAAATCTTGAAGCAGCTATTTGTGAAGATATGCCCAATGATCCGCCACTTCAAGATGACGATTTTGTTGCTGAAGAAAGGCCTGTTGACACCTCCCGTCCTGCTGACCAGCCCAGAAGCCCAACCCGGATTGAAAAATCCACCAGTCCAATCCGCCTGCCGACAAACCGATGTCCTGGTCAAACCGGTGATACCAAGGCGATGGCGTTGTGATTATCTGGCTTTGGCCACAGCGAACCGGGTAATCCGTCGCCTTATCAAACATTCGCCAAAGAAGAATTTGCCACTATGAGCAAGGGCAAGTGGAATGTTGATCGGCAACTTACGCTGCTCAACCCCAAGATCTTCATTACGGCTACTTGAACGGCTGTATACCAGCCGTGATTATGAAGCTGACCTGGTGAATATGATGAAAGAAAAATTCGAGGTAACCTCCATGCTCTTTTTCCTGCTTGGATATTTCAATTTTTGTTAACTTTCCTAGCCCCCAAGGGCCTGTTTGTAATCTTCTTTCAAACCGGGAGTTAAACCGGGACTTTAATTTATATCGCAGCATCAGAACATGTTCGAGCAAATAGCCATTAGCCCCCAAGTGCCAAGTTGAATACCTGTATTGAGCTTGGGACTTTGTGATTTTATTGACAGATGAAGATCAAATATGCATTAGCCCCAAGTGCCAAGTGCATAACTTGTTATGTGGTTGGTACTTCAAATCTTATACCGCTTGTTAAATCGATGATGGTATGCGTATGTAGGCTGAGCTGAGGACTAAAGAAAGCCAACTCACCGATCTTCAAGAAAACTTGAAATCCCAACAAGCTGAAACCTCAAAGGCAAAAGAAGAATTGACCAATGCTTTAGGCGTCATGGAACAGCTTAAGGAGGGCTTCAAAAAGGAGTGGGCGGATTGGGCCACTGAGAAGGCCGCTTTAACCAAAAAGGTGGAAAATGCTGAAGCTGCCCTTAAACCGGTGGTAGATGAGCTGACCAACGTGAAGCGGCAAGTACATGCCATGACTGCTGCCATCTTTGGTAAGCTTCCTTTGGTTTCTATGATAACTTTGCCTTCTTATGATAAGTCCGGTTTGTGATCTTTCTTGTAATGCTGCGAGCACGCATTGGTCACTTGGGATCAGATGTTGGATGAAATTGAAAGCTGCCTACACTTTAATCGAACAGCAGTACATCGGGCGCAGCGGATCATCTCCACGCATCACATAACAATCCGGCACCCTCTTTAATTCAAGATACTCTTAGGAGGTTGTCAATGCTTCCGCCGGGTTGAAGAGCTGAAGAAATCTGCTGCTCGAACCGTGCCATTAATGCCTTAATCCGGGCAAAAGCATAGGTGCGATTTCGATCTGTTGAGGCAGCTCGGGGCTATCCAGTCTAAAGGAAGGCGGTTCAGAGTTCAACGAAGATGACTGAGAGCGATAAACCGGCGGTGCGCCTCCGGCTTGCCAATTGGCGAAGAGGTAGACTTGTCGCATTATCAAGCTCAATATAACGATCGAACAGGCGGTAGCTGCACCTATTCGAGCGGAGAACCTGATCCCTCCGATCCATAAGCATACTTACGCTCCTGATATTGAACCATCTTCCCTGATCCATGAGGAGGCTGTCTTTCAAGCTTTAATGGGAATCGGCTGGACCACTGTTGACTTCCAGCCGCTGGGTAGGGATGAAGAAGCTGAAGCGGCGCATGACGACCCACAACCGTCAGACTGGGGCGGCGAGCAAGCGTGAACCGGAAGCCGGTTTAGATAGCTGCTTTATTATATTCCGCCAAGAAAACAATGATCTTATTTGGGCACCATGTTTCCTTGTAATAGGATAGCCAACACTTTTGCTTTTAATATGCCTTCGTGCATAAGTGCTGATACTTTTGATTGAATGATCGAAACCTTCAATCTATATTGCCTGCAGTCACAAAATCTTAAACTGCCACGGCGGTTTGTGCCGCCAGCCGGCTTGTGACGTTCATATATATATGCAATGAAATATTGAGGTATATGATCAAAATTTGTGATACAAAATACCTGCCATCGCTAGCATTGAAGTTGGCTTAGCCAATCTTGAAGCGGAGGTTGTATAAACCATTACCGTCAAAGGAGAAAACAGCTCCTGTGTTTATAATGCCGGTTTACCATGTAAACCGTGCCAGGTCATGACAAGCCCCCTATTACTCCATAATGGGATGTTAACAGAAAAAGTCAAACCGGAAAAATTATCTCCGGATTAAAAATGGACCGAATTCCATCAATTGACAGTTTGAACCGGTTTAAAAATGTTATCGGTTTAAAAAATGCAACAAAAATCAAATAACAGTTATGAAAAAATATGGAAGCAAAGGCAATGATAAAACCATTTTCAAAAGAGGCTTTCTTGAGCCGATCGATGGTGTTACCATGGTGGGACACGACCAAGCTCCCAATAAGGTGTAGCTATGGTTCAAGTCAGCCAGGTCCCCAACTGAAACCGTGGCATTATGCCGATCAAGTGGCGTGGCAATGGTTGGGTTCACCAAGCCCCAAGTGACTCTATGGCCTTAGGCCGATCAAGAGGCATGACTGGTTCAGACTTGACCATGTTCCCAAGTGATCTGGTGGCTTTCGCCTATCAAAAGGTGTTGCATTGGTTCGGACACGACCAAGACCCCAAGTGATATCATAAAGCTTTTGAAAAGCAAACTCAAGGGGTAAGCCGGAGGTTGCTTTAAGACAGAACAACTCCATGTAACCACGCATGATGTAACAGAACAGATACCCCGCTTTAGCTGAGGCTCCGGTTTATTACTTTATTCATAATATATACACTGTCATAATATGTACATGAGTAGAGCCGATGGCTCAGGTATAATAAGGCCAAAGATGAGCTATGTTCCATGGCATGTTGGTCTCCTCCTCCGACGTACGTGAGTCTTTATGCTCTCGAATATCGATCAGATAGTATGACCCGTTGTGCAGATTCTTGCTGACCACGAAAGGTCCCTCCCAAGGTGGGGATAACTTGTGCATATCAGTCTGGTCTTGGATGAGCCGAAGCACCAAATCTCCTTCTTGAAAAGTTCTGGTTCTGACCCGGCGACTATGGTAACGATGAAGATCCTGTTGGTAAATCGCCGAGCGGGCAGCTGCTATGTCACGCTCCTCATCCAACAGGTCCAAAGCGTCTTGCCGTGCCGTCTCGTTGTCCGCTTCAACATAAGCTGCCACACGAGGTGAGTCATGACGGATGTCACTGGGGAGAACCGCCTCCGCTCCATAGACCATAAAGAACGGTGTGTATCCTGTGGATTTGTTGGGCGTAGTGTTGATACTCCATAACACAGATGGTAGTTCTTCTACCCAACAACCCGGTGTCCTCTGCAAAGGGACCATAAGCCGGGGCTTGATGCCTCTCAAGATCTCTTGATTAGCCCTTTCCGCTTGACCATTGGACTGTGGGTGGGCTACTGAAGAAACGTCAAGCCGGATGTGTTCACGTTCGCAGAACTCTTTCATGGCACCTTTGGACAAATTGGTACCATTATCTGTCATGATACTGTGTGGAAAGCCAAACCGGAAAATCACCTTTTTGATGAACTGAACCGCCGTGGCGCGTCACACTTGCTAACAGTTCGCCTCTACCCACTTTGTAAACTTGTCAACCGCCACCAGGAGGTGGGTCTTCTTGTCCTTGGACCTTTTGAAAGGTCCAACCATATCCAGCCCCCAGGTTGCAAACGGCCAAGTAATTGGAATCATCCTCAATTCTTGAGCCAGCACATGAGCACGCCTTGAAAATTTCTGACAGCCATCACATCGTCTAACTAGATCCTCCGCATCAGCATGAGCCGTCAACCAGTAGAAACCGTGACGAAACGCCTTAGCTACCAGAGACTTTGAACCGGCGTGGTGACCACAATCCCCTTCGTGGATTTCACGTAAAATTTCACAGCCTTCCTTAGGGGACACACAACGTTGAAACGCGCCTGATACACTGCAATGATGCAACCCACCATTGATAATGGTCATCGACTTGGATCGCCGGACTGTCTGCCTGGCCAGAGTCTCATCCTCTGGCAACTCGCCCCGGTTCATGTACGCAAGATAAGGAACTGTCCAATCCGGAGTGACGTGAAGAGCTGCCACCAATTGAGCCTCCGGATCAGGAATAGCCAAATCCGCTTCACCAGGGAGCTTGACCGACGGGTTGTGCAGCACATCCAGAAAAACATTGGGCGGGACCGGTTTACATTGAGAGCCCAACCGGCTTAAAGCGTCCGCCGCTTCATTCTTTCGACGGTCCACGTGGTCCACCTGATAGCCCTTGAAATGACCTGCAACAATATCCACCTCACGACGATATGCAGCCATGAGTGGGTCCTTTGAATCCCAAGTGCCAGTCACCTGTTGAGCCACTAGGTTCGAGTCACCGAAGCACTTAACCCGGCTTAGATTCATCTCCTTAGCCATCTGGAGACCATGGAGCAAGGCTTCATACTCATCTGCATTGTTAGTACAAGGGAACATTAAGCGGAGAACGTAACAGAACTTGTCACCTCGTGGGGAAGTTAATACGACTCCAGCCCCCGAGCCCTCCAATTGCCTGGATCCGTCAAAATGGATGGTCCAATATGTGTGATCCGGATTTTCTTCAGGCGCTTGCAACTCCGTCCAATCATTAATGAAATCCACAAGTGCTTGAGACTTCACCGCCGTCCGAGGCACGTACTTCAGACCGTGCGGCGCAAGCTCTATAGCCCACTTGGCAATCCGGCCAGTCGCTTCCCGGTTCTGTATGATATCGCCTAAGGGAGCAGAACTGACCACCGTGATGGGGTGCCCTTGGAAATATTGCTTCAGCTTCCGGCTCGCCATGAAAACTCCATATACCATCTTCTGCCAATGCGGATACCTTTGCTTAGATTCAATAAGTACCTCGCTGATATAGTAAACCGGACGTTGAACCGGATGCTCCTTCCCTGCCTCCTTCCGCTCCACCACAATGGCCACGCTGACCGCCCTGGCGTTAGCAGCAACATATAGCAGAAGCGGCTCCTTGTCAATGGGAGCGGCGAGCACATGCGGGTTGGCCAATTGCCGCTTTAAGTCCTCAAATGACTTATCAGCCGCGGGACTCCAGACGAACTGATCCGTCTTCTTCAACATCTGATATAAAGGAATCGCCTTCTCACCAAGGCGGCTGATAAACCGGCTCAACGCGGCAATCCGGCCGGCCACACGTTGAACATCATTAATACACCTCGGTTTAGCCAGGGAGGTGATGGCTGTGATCTTTTCCGGATTAGCCTCAATTCCTCTGGCTGACAGCAGAAAACCCAATAATTAGCCTGCCGGTACACCAAAAACACACTTGGCCGGATTGAGCATCATCTTATACGTCCTCAGGTTATCAAAGGTTTCCTTCAAATCGTCAACCAGAGTCTCCTTCTTCCGCGACTTAACCACAATATCATCCACGTAAGCATGTACATTACGGCCAATCTGCTTGTGAAGGCAATTTTGCACACACCGTTGATAGGTTGCCTGGGCACTCTTGAGCCCAAAAGGCATAGACACATAGCAGAAGGCTCCAAAGGGGTGATGAACGCCGTCTTCTCCTGGTCCTTAACCGCCATTTTGATCTGATGATAGCCAGAATATGCATCCAAAAAACTCAAACGCTCGCAACCCGTCGTGGCATCAATGATTTGATCAATACGAGGGAGGGCAAAAGGATCCGCTAGACAAGCTTTATTAAGGTCTGTGTAATCCACACACATACGCCAGGTGCCGTTTTTCTTAAGGACAAGCACCGGATTAGCCAGCCACTCAGGATGGAAAACTTCAACAATAAAACCAGCTGCCAAGAGCCTGGCTACTTCTTCACCAATAGCTTTGCGTCTTTCTTCGTTAAACCGGTGGAGGAACTGTTTCACCGGTTTGTACTTAGGATCCACATTAAGAGTGTGCTCAGCGAGTTGCCTCGGTACACCGGCATGTCGAAGGCTTCCATGCAAAATGTCCTGATTCTCACGGATGAACTTCGATGGCGTGCTTTCCTATTTTGGATCCAAGTTGGCACTGATGCTGAACTGCTTGGACGAATCGCCAGGCACGAAGTCAACAAGCTTAGTCTCAGCTGCCGATTTGAATTTTAGGGCCGGATCATGCTCTGTAGTTGGCTTCTTCAATGGAGTCATGTCCGCCGGATCAACATTGTCCTTATGGTACTTCAGCTCCTCGGTGGCACAAACCGACTCTGCGTAAGCTGCATCTCCTTCCTCGCACTCCAAAGCGACCTTACGGCTCCCGTGAACCGTTATGGCCCCTTGTGACCCGGCATCTTGAGCTGTAAATACACATAACAGGGTCGTGCCATAAATTTGGCGTAAGCCGGTCGCCCGAACAGGGCATGATATGGACTTTGGGTTTTTACCACTTCAAACGTCAATGTTTCCGATCTGGAGTCATAGTCATCACCAAAGGCCACTTCCAGAGCTATTTTACCAACAGTATATGCTGACTTGCCAGGTACCACACCATGGAACACTGTATTGGACGGTTTGAGATGTTTATCCGTTAGTCCCATACGACGGAAGGTCTCATAGTACAGGATGTTAATGCTGCTCCCTCCATCCATGAGTACCTTGGTGAACTTATAACCTCCCACCTAAGGTGCCACCACCAGGGCTAGCTGACCCGGATTGTCGACCCGGGGAGGATGATCCTCTCTACTCCATATGATGGGCTGCTCCGACCAGCGTAGGTAATGGGGCACGGCCGGTTCAACAGCGTTGACTGCCCGCTTCTGAACCTTCCGGTCTCGCTTGTCTAAGCTAGTGGTGAAGACATGGTACTGCCCACTATTCAACTGCTTTGGGTTGCTCTGATAACCCGACTGTTACTGCTGCTGGTTGTAACCACCTTGGTTATTCTGACTAGTCATCAACCCGTGCGTCGGCACGGGCTAGTGATATAGGAAACATGAAAGTAGAAAATAACTGAAAAGCATTATATGTTAATATTTTAGAACTTGGAATGCAACTTTCAATGTCTCTGAACTGATCATTATACACCATGAACTCATGAAATGATTGACACTATGGCACACTAAAACTGGAAACTGGAAATAAAGCATGGATTTTCAAGAAACATCTATAAGGAACCACATGTCCAATTGATGGTGAAGAATGAGCAACACATATTAGAGGACATGAGAATTATAACATAGTTAGTTTGATTGTACATATATTCCCCAAGAAGATAATGCGGAACCATCCATGGTAATTATAGATGAAGAATGTAGTTGTTTCTCTTCAAATTGAATGAAAAGATGTAAGATTAGCAACCTTTGTTAGGATATGGTCCAAAAAGATTTAGAGTATTAAAATTAGCACAATGATGGCATTCTATATAGAAAGGTGTATGGTTTCATCGGCCTAAATGAAAAATGAAACCAAGCGGATGAAATGTTTCTAAAGCATAACCCCGTAAGAATGCTTTTCAAACCAAAATGTAGTTCTTTAGATTACGATTTTTATTGAATTTCCATGCATGACATGATCAATCACACCCGAGACGTGCTCCGCGACAATAGACTTAGAAACTCACAAAAACCATGCTACATCTGAGGAATATACTTGGAAGATTCATGCGCTGAATAAACATAGTTGCGAAGTATTAGCAAAAACACAGAAATTTACCTCAGAAAACCTGATGCAAGAATCAAATGCTACCATAACCTGATTTCTTTTCTTGCTTGCGAAGTTCTGATATGAGTACATCATATCACTGTAGTATATTTGCATAATTGCAAGATATGTATAAAATTAGAGTAAAAAGTGCTTATGACAATCATGCTCTCCAGGCTTCTATCTGGAACACCACCAAAACCTAAAGGGAAAATGTTTGAAATTATCATTGTCTTGAAAATTCTGAGTAGTGAATTACAATCTTTCATAATCTTATTTTCAGGCAAGTTATTATCTGTGGACTGCTAGCCTGGAACTAACAGATGATAAAAACCTCGTTATCTAGAAAACCTAATTTGATACCTATGTGCAAATACAGAACAACATAATTCAATGTTACAGATTGTGAGGCTTGCATATATCTGAAACACATAAAGAAATACAAGCAACACTCATACGTGCACTTTTTGTATTTGGTGAAGGCATAGCTAAAACTCCCATAATCAAATCGTCCAGAACCTACATGCACAGTAGTAAACAAATCTGATATCCATGGAGTCAGAAATATTATTCTTTTAAATACAGTTAACTGAGCACTCTTGTTAATACAGGGGAAAATGTGTCAAACATATCAGGCTTGTTCTCGCACAAAGCAACACACCGTGCAGCCCACACAAATTGTGAATTATTTATAGGGAAAAGGAGCAGCTGTTTGGAACTTCACCTGCTTTTCACCCAAGATTTCTCTTCTGCTGTTTGATCAGATGTGTCTCTTTCAGTGCGAGGATGGCTCACTGCCACCAAGGCTTGCTACAGCTATGCCTTTTCGTAAGGAGTCTGTTCCGGTGATCGATGCCCAATGGATGGTGGAGGCTGTCATCAACATAAAAACGACCAAACACGAAAGAACTACATTTGTACTTAAGAAGAAACACTCATACACATCTGATTGAAAAGCTGCGGGCACCAACCATAAAATTCCTAGCTGCAGGTTGCATGACTTACGCATCAAAGTCGAGTACACATCCCAAGTAGTGCTGCAGTTGATGGCTGCATGAGGTACATTTTGGAGATCAAGCAAACTAAACTGGCCGGGGCACACACTCCTGATGACACGGAGAGGTCAAGGATGTCCATCAGTTAGAAAATAAAAGAAGCATATCAAGAAGTCAGTATAGATGGACACCCAAATTCAGAACGCCATATAACAGTATTTGTTGAATCCTGTATCATGCATAGCTAAAAACAATTTTTAGGAGTGCGCTATTCAGTTCAAACTTGTACGTAATGCAAGGTTTTTTAATCTGCACCAATCAACCCAAAACAACACAACACCTTTAGACCTTTAAGCTTTCGACTTGGTGTAGAAACTCAAAATGATCTACAATGTAAGACAGGCTGAAACTTGACCTGAACAGCATCGAGCTAAGCACTGTGAATCAACAACTAAAGTTCCAAACCTTACCCGTATAGATCTCTGTGAAAAAAAATTACTTGAGAAATGAAGTGCCAATCATTGATTTGGTGTGTAGGGCTGAAAGAAACAGTAACAGTTAGCACTTGCTACATAGTATAGAGAGGAATAAGAAGACATGAACATGAAAAAGCATGATAATTTAAATTTTCCATACAGGGGTAGTTGGAGTGACCGGTGATTTGACGCTTGCCATCTTCTTGATCTCTTGAATGCATATACACTCCATGTCTGCAATATATATATATATAAACTGCAGACAACACTACAAAAATCCTCCAGAACAGTGCTTCTGATGCACGTATCCTATTGGATAATCGGTTATAAGAACGGAGTAGTTTTTGCGTATAAGAAACAGATAGTAGTAGACTCAAGAGCTCATGTAATGCTTGAAAACAACTTATTACTTTCCACAAAACAGAAGAGGTATTTTAGTAAGTTGTGTGGAACTACGTCCACATCTTTGGGGAACTGTATCCCATTAGTGGATTGTAAGCACATGGATATCTTATCCATCCTAGTAATATGTATTTACATAAGTCTGAAACTAAAGAACACTGCACATAACGCTGAGTGATTCTTCGCTTGCCTTTGCCACGTGTTGCCAGCCGCTGGACATCCACTCCTCCTTGCTGTATTTCTTAGCACGACGCTGATGTGAGACTGGTTGGGAGGAGTCTGAGCTAGTTTTTGACTATGGCAGTCGTACTTTTAACTGTACGTACCTTCCTAGTTTGACCTAAAAATTATGAAATGCCACAATGACTACAATCAGCATCTTATCACTCAATATAGCAATCCCTAGTGGCGACTTGAATCTGTTTAGTAAAACATCATCAGATATCAACTAATCATAATAAACTAAAGACACATACCTGAAGAAAAAAATACGAAATCATAAACTTAGCTAACCTGTAGCCTTTGGGCCCTCGTACTACGGGAAAACAATTCAATGTTGCGGCTTAAAGTTGACTTCTATGACCATTTAGCTCGGCTGCACACACAACAGAAATTTACAAAATCTGCAGAAACGGATCTTCACAGCTCCAAGTGGCCAACCAACTTCAGTTCAAACTCAAGACCATCATCTGTATGTATGAACTCCACACGAATAAATTACACAAAATAGGACACCTTTATCAGATGAAGGATATTGAATGGTGTACTCGGCAGAGACACCAACGCAGCAGAGACAAGAGTCCTGGATGAGATGGTTGGAAGGACACGTATTTGGGATCATGATCCGACCGAGAGTTCGACATCAGCGACGACCAGATTCCCGTCTATCTCGCCTGTATGCTCTTATGAATTCAAGGAGGGCCATGGATACCTGGCAATGAGAAGAACACCTTGCACGTCATGGCAATCTGTACATGTTCCTTATAGGCCAAGTCTCACAACCTAAAAACTCCCAAAAACAAAAGCCTATTACCTGCAATCAGTATAACGTTCTTCAACTCTGCAGCGTCCCCTACAATGGTGGTTGTCTAGTCTGATTCAGGTCACCTCCATCTCCACTGCATCGTTCATCATGGATTGCGTGTTGGTCGGAGAATGGGATCTGAAAAGATTGAAAAGATCTCCTCAGCCTAGATGTACTGGCGGTTTGCAGCGTAGTTGGCTCGGGGAGATTTGCTGGATTGTTTTATGTGAAGACTGAAGATGCGAAGGAGGAGGACCTGACGTGGAAGAGCTGCGCTAGGGATTTGTTGATGATGCGCTCGCCTCCTATGGTAGGATCGATGGAGGAAGAAGTTGTTTTTATTTTTTTACATGGAGGAGATATTTCTGCCATCACGTGGGACAATAGGCCATGACTCTTCAGGTATTTCATCGGACGGCTATTGAGAGTTAATATGGAGATCCAATGGACAACATGCTTAATTCTTGAGGATTAACGTGGGTGCTTGATTGGTGCCTCCAATTAGTAAATATAAGATTGTTCTGATTGTTATGTCCGTCCGGATTACCATTAAATTCTGAACCGGAATTTCCTCCACCGTAACCCGACCCGGATCCTGAACCGCCGCCAGAGCCGTGATCATACCGGAAAGCATTAGAACTCTTGAACTCCTGCATAATGTAGCAATCCTTCCAGAGGTGGTTTGCTGGCGTCTTCTTCGTCCCATGCTTCGGACCGGGTTGATTCAATAGATAGTTCAAGCGGTCCGGATTGGGATTAGGCGCTCCACTTTGATTCGGCTGTTTACCCTTGCGCCGCTGGCCCTTATCCTGCGCGTTGGTATTAGCTACGAAGTCCATGTTGCCATCCTCTTTACACTTGCCTCCGCCACCATTACCTGCTGAGTGATGTTGCTGGCCCTTGGAGTTGCTGTTCTTCCTTCCCTTCCCTGTCTTGTCATCGTCAGACTCGGGATCCTTGGTAATATCAGAATCAGCATACTTCACTAAAGCGCCCATGAGAGTTCCCATGTCATTACAAAATCGCTTCATGCGCCCCAACTTTAACTTCAAAGGCTGAAACCGGCAGTTGCCCTCCAGGGTTAAGATCGCAGAGTCAGCGTTGATCCGGTCTGACGAGTGCAAGATTTCCGAAACGCAGCGTACCCAATGGGTTGTTGACTCCACTTCCCCCTGGACACAAGCCGCCAAGTCCACTATGGACATGGGCTGCTTACAGGTACCTTTGAAATTCTGGATAAACCGGTTTATGGCCCGGCCCATGAACTGATAGAATTGGGCGGCAAGCTCTTTAACCAAGTACGGGCCGTCCCTTCAAGCATCATGGTAAAATACTTTGCACACGCGGCCTCATCCACATCTAGCATCTCCATGGCCATCTCATAGCTCTCTATCCATGCTTCTGGAGATAAATCAGCAGTGTAATTTGGCACCTTGCGCGGACCCTTGAAGTCTTTGGGCAAGCACACGTTGCGTAAAGCGGGGATCAAACAGGGCATCCCCAAGCTAGAAGCGATCCCTGGCTCGACTGAGGTGGTGGGGCGAACCGGCGTAAGCTGACGCGCCTCGTTCTATGCTGCTAACTCGGCCTCCCTTCGTGCCCGGGCCCGGTCCACCACTTCCTGAGCATCGCGAATACCGCCTGCCTGGTTATGGCCATGGGACGCTTCACGGTGCCGTGCCATACGCCTGCTGTAGCTCCTGCTCGGACGTGGGGTGGAATGAATCCGGTCACGGCTGTACGAGTATGCTTCCTGTTGGATCAAAGCTGTCCTAAGGAGCTCCTTGACCCGGCGCGTCTCTATCGCCTGTGGTGAATCACCTTCAATTGGAATAGCCTCCAGCCGTGCCGCAGCTGCAACAAGGTTATCCATCGGGTTGGAGTAGTGACCGGAGGTGTTTGCACAGCTGAGGCACACCGGGCGTTATGGCGAGGTAGATCTATTAAGCGGGGCTGGACCGGCGCGCCCGTCCCAGGTGCTTCCGCCCGGTTTACCACCGGCGGATTACTGGTTCCCGCTCCGGGGGTGTTGAAGAGGTCTTTGGCTTCGAAAACTGAAGGCAAACGAGATCTGTATTTCCTCTTCATGACTTCATGTGACGCGTTCTGATCCAACATGAGCCTATAAGCCTGCGCATCTAAAGCGGCCCGCTCTGCCGTCATCCTGGCGTCTGCAGCTGCTAGATCCGCTTTAGCCTGGGTGATTTGTTCCTTTACATTTGCAATCTCTGCGTTATGAGCGTCCTGATCCGCCGGGTTAGCCTCTGCCATGAGCGCAGCCAACGCATCGAACAGATCTGATAAAACTTGAGCCGGCGGGCGCACAGGGCCTCCTGCCCCGGCGGCCGTCGCCGCTGTTGAACCGGAGATCATTGCCGCAGCAGTCGAAGAGTGAAGCGCTGCTTGTGTACCGGCCATGAATATTCCAACCCGGTTGGGCAGATCGGAGGGGTCCGGAATACTGTCACCATCAGAACAGCCCCCAATCCGGCCATCTTGTAACTGAAATAGAGATTCAGTTTCTCCGGTTGACGACTCGTCGCCAGAGTAGACGATGGTCTCGCCACCAGATTCTGATCCGTCCTCATAACTTCCTCTGTGGATGACTCCCACAAAGGCACGCTTCACGGCCAGTTTGACCTGGGCAGATCGCGCACACTGAGTTGTCTCGACGAGGTCGGTGCAGGTGTCCAACTCAGGGCCCGGTTCACCGATCTTACCAATGAAAACGTGTATGCCACCAAAGGGGACCCGGTACCCGTACTCAATCGAGCCGGCCTCGGGGCCCCAGCCTGCATCGTCGATGTAGAGCTTGCCGCGACGACTTTTAGTCATCCGGCCCACAGCGTAGCCCTCGAGTCCTTCGAAGCGGCCCTCCAAGAACTTGAAACCATCGTGCGATAGCCCCACGGTGGGCGCCAACTGTGGTGGTTTTGTCACGGCAGATGTCCTCGTGAAAGGACTTAGTCGTGGACCCATCGCTATGGGTTAACTTGAAGGGGTTAAAGCGGACGCAAAGGCACGAGAGTTTATACTAGTTCGGCCCCTTCGATGAAGGTAAAAGCCTACGTCTAGTTGTGATGGGATTGATGTGGTTTCGATGACTAGGGAGCAAATAAGCTTCGCCTAGGCCTCGAGTTGTTGTTGTATGTTCTCCTTGAACCGCCCCGGGTCGTCCCCTTATATACACGGGTGACGCCCGTGTTGGGGAACGTAGTAATTTCAAAAAATTTCCTACGATCACGCAAGACCATGGTGATGCATAGCAACGAGATGAGAGTGTTGTCTACGTACCCTCGTAGACCAGCAACGGAAGCGTTGACGCAACGTAGAGGAAGTAGTCGTACTTCTTCCCGATCCAACCGATCCAAGTACCGAACGTACGGCACCTCCGAGTTCTGCACACGCTCAGCTCGATGACGCCCCTCGAACTCCGATCCAGCCGAGTGTTGAGGGAGAGTTTCACAAGACGACGGCGTGGTGACGATGATGATGTTCCACCGGCGCAGGGCTTCGCTAAGCTCCGCAACGGTATATTCGAGGTGTAGTTTGGTGGAAGGGGCACCGCACACGGCTAAGGAACGATCTCAATGATCAACTTGTGTGTCATGGGGTGCCCTCTGCCCAGTATATAAAGGAGGGAAGGGAGGGCTGGCCGGCCACCAAGGGCTGCGCTGGGAGTCCTACTCCCACCGGAGTAGGATTCCTCCCCAATCCTAGTCCAACTAGGATTGGCCAAGTGGGAAGGGAGAGAGGCGCCACCCCTTCTCCTAGTCCTAATAGGACTAGGGAAGGGGGAAGGTGCGCCAGCACTTGGGCCCCTTTCCTCCTTTCCACTAAGGCCCATCAAGGCCCATTGACCCCCGGAGGTTCCGTAACCCCGGTACTCGGTAAAATTCCCAATTTCACCCGGAGTGATTCCGAGTCCAAACATAGGCTTCCAATATATCAATCTTTATGTCTCGACCATTTCGAGACTCCTCGTCATGTCCGTGATCTCATCCGGACTCGAACAACCTTCGGTACATCAATATCATATAAACTCATAATAACCGCCATCGAAACGTTAAGCGTGCGGACCCTACGGGTTCGAGAACTATGTAGACATGACCGAGACACCTCTCGGTCAATAACCAATAGCGGGACCTGGATGCCCATATTGGTTCCTACATATTCTACGAAGATCTTTATCGGTCGACCGCATAACAACATACGTTGTTCCTTTGTCATCGGTATGTTACTTGCCCGAGATTCGATCGTCGGTATCCAATACCTAGTTCAATCTCGTTCTCGGCAAGTCTCTTTTCTCGTTCCGTAATACATCATCTCACAACTAACTCATTTAGTTGCAATGCTTGCAAGGCTTATGTGATGTGCATTACCGAGAGGGCCCAGAGATACCTCTCCGACAATCGGAGTGACAAATCCTAATCTCAAATATGCCAACCCAACATGTACCTTCGAGACACCTGTAATGTACCTTTATAATCACCCAGATTCGTTGTGGACGCTTTGGTAGCACCCAAAGTGTTCCTCGGCAAACGGGAGTTGCATAATCTCATAGTCATAGGAACATGTATAAGTCATGAAGAAAAGCACTAGCAACAAACTATACGATCAGGTGCTATGCTAATGGAATGGGTCATGTCAATCAGATCATTCAACCAATGATGTGATCCCGTTAATCAAATAACAACTCCTTGTTCATGGTTAGGAAACATAACCATCTTTGATTAACGAGCTAGTCAAGTAGAGGCATACTAGTGACACTCTGTAGGTTTATGTATTCACACATGTATTATGTTTCCGGTTAATACAATTCTAGCATGAATAATAAACATTTATCATGATATAAGGAAATAAATAATAACATTATTATTGCCTCTAGGGCATATTTCCTTCAGTCTCCCACTTGCACTAGAGTCAATAATCTAGTTCACATCGCCATGTGATTTAACATCAATAGTTCACATCTATATGTGGTTAACACCCATAGTTCACATCGACATGTGACCAACACCCAAAGGGTTTACTAGAGTCAGTAATCTAGTTCACATCGCTATGTGATTAACACCCAAAGAGTACTAAGGTGTGATCATGTTTTGCTTGTGAGATAATTTTAGTCAACGGGTCTGTTACATTCAGAGCCGTAAGTATTTTGCAAATTTCTATGTCTACAATGCTCTGCACGGAGCTACTCTAGCTAATTGCTCCCACTTTCAATATGTATCCAGATTGAGACTCGAGTCATCTAGATTAGTGTTAAAACTTGCATCGACGTAACCTTTACGGCGAACCTTTTTCACTTCCATAATCGAGAAACATATCCTTATTCTACTAAGGATAATTTTGACCGATGTCCATTGATCTACTCCTAGATCTCTATTGCACTCCTTGCCAATCTTAGTGGTAGGGTATGCAATAGATCTGTACACAACATGACATACTTTATGGAACCTATGGCTGATGCATAGGAAATGACTTTCATTCTCTTTCTATCTTCTGCCGTGGTCGGGTTTTGAGTCTTACTCAATCTCACACCTTGTAACACAGGCAAGAACTCTTTCTTTGACTGTTCCATTTTGAACTATTTCAAAATCTTGTCAAGGTATGTATTCATTGAAAAACTTATCAAGCGTCTTTGATCTATCTCTATAGATCTTGATGCTCAATATGTAAGCAGCTTCACCGAGGTCCTTCTTTGAAAAACTCCTTTCAAATACTCCTTTATGCTTTGCAGAATAATTCTACATTATTTCGATCAACAATATGTCATTCACATATACTTATCGAAATGCTGTAGTGCTCCCACTCACTTTCTTGTAAATACAGGCTTCTCCAAAAGTCTGTATAAAACCATATGCTTTGATCACACTATCAAAGCGCTTATTCCAACTCCGAGATGCTTGCACCAGTCCATAGATGGATCGCTGGAGCTTGCACATTTTGTTAGCTCCTTTATGATTGACAAAACCTTCGGTTGCATCATATACAACTCTTCTTTAATAAATCCATTAAAGAATGTAGTTTTGACATCCATTTGCCAGATTTCATAAAATGTGGCAATTGCTAACATGATTCGACAGACTTAAGCATCGCTACAATTGAGAAAATCTCATTGTAGTCAACACCTTGAACTTGTCAAAACCTTTTGCGACAAGTCGAGCTTTGTAGATAGTAACACTACTATCAATGTCCGTCTTCCTCTTGAAGATCCATTTATTCTCAATGGCTTGCCGATCATCGGGCAAGTCAACCAAAGTCCATACTTTGTTCTCATACATGGATCCCATCTCAGATTTCATGGTCTCAAACCATTTCGCGGAATCTGGGCTCATCATCGCTTCCTCATAGTTCGTAGGTTCATCATGGTCTAGTAACATGACTTCTAGAATAGGATTACCGTACCACTCTGGTGCGGATCTTACTCTGGAAGACCTACGGGGTTTGGTAGCAACTTGATCTGAAGTTTCATGATCATCATCATTAACTTCCTCACTAATTGGTGTAGGAATCACTGGAACTGATTCCTGTGATGAACTACTTTCCAATAAGGAGAAGGTACAATTACCTCATCAAGTTCTACTTTCCTCCCACTCACTTCTTTCGAGAGAAACTTCTTCTCTAGAAAGGATCCATCTTAGCAACGAAAAACTTGCCTTCGGATCTGTGATAGAAGGTGTACCCAATAGTTACCTTTGGGTATTCTATGAAGACGCTTCTCGATTTGGGTTCGAGCTTATCGGTGAAAACTTTTTCACATAAGCATCACAACTCCAAACTTTAAGAAACGACAGCTTAGGTTTATCGTTAAACCATAGTTCATACGGTGTCATCTCAACGGATTTAGATGGTGCCCTTTTAATGTGAATGCAGCTATCTCTAATGCATAACCCCAAAACTATATCTGTAAGAGACATCATAGATCGCACCATATCAAAATAAAGTACGGTTACGGAGTTTCGAACACACCATAACGTTGTGTGTTCCAGGTGGCGTGAGCTGTGAAACTATTCCACATTGTTTTAATTGAAGACCAAACTCGTAACTCAAATATTTATCTCCACGATCAGATCGCAGAAACTTTATTTTCTTGTTACGATGATTTTCCACTTCACTCTGAAATTCTTTGAACCTTTCAACTATTTCAGACTTATGTTTCATCAAGTAGATATACCCATATCTGCTCAAATCATCTTGTGAAGGTCAGAAAATAACGATACTTGCCACGAGCATCAACACTCATTGGATCGCATACATCGGTATGTATTATTCCCAATAAGTCAGTAGCTTGTTCCATTGTTCCGAGAACGGAGTTTTAGTCATCTTGCCCAAAAGGCACGGTTCGCAAGCATCAAATGATTCATAATCAAGTGATTCCAAAAGTCCATCAAGATGGAGTTTTCTTCATGCGCTTTACACCAATATGACCTAAACGGCAGTGCCACAAATAAGTTGCACTATCATTATTAACTTTGCATCTTTTGGTTTCAATATTATGAATATGTGTATCACTATGATCGAGATCCAATGAACCATTTTCATTGGGTGTGTAACCATATAAGGTTTTATTCATGTAAATGAACAACAATTTATTCTCTTACTTAAATGAATAACAGTATTGCAATAAACATGATCAAATCATATTTATGCTCAACACCAAATAACACTTATTTAGGTTCCACACTAATCCCGAAAGTATAGGGAGTGTGCGATGATGATCATATCAATCTTGGAACTACTTCCAACACTCATCGTCACTTCCCTTCAACTAGTCTCTGCTTATTCTCAGAACTCCTGTTTCGAGTTACTAATCTTAGCAACCTAACAGTATCAAATACTCAGGGCCACTATAAACACTAGTAAGGCACACATCAATAACCTGTATATCAAATATAACCTTGTTCACTTTGCCATCCTTCTTATCCACCAAATATTCAGGGGTAGTTCGCTTCCGGACCAGTTCCATTGCAGCAAAAGTACTCGGTCTCGTGCTTAGGTCTAGACTTGGGCCTCTTCACTCGAGCAGCAACTTGCTTGCCGCTCCTTTTGAAGTTCCCTTCTTCCCTTTGCCATTTTCCTTGAGACTAGTGGTCTTGTCAACCATCAACACTTGATGTTTTTCTTGATTTCTACCTTCGCGATTTTAGCATCGCGAAGAGCTCGAGAATCTTTTTCGTCATCCCTTGCATACTATAGTTCATCACGAAGTTCTACTAACTTAGTGATGGTGACTAGAGAATTCTGTCAATCACTATCTTATCTCGGAAGATTAACTCCCACTTGATTCAAGCGATTGAAGTACTCGGACAATCTGAGCACATGCTCACTAGTTGAGCGATTCTCCTCCATCTTTAGCTATAGAACTTGTTGGAGACTTCATATCTCTCAACTCGGTATTTGCTTGAAATATTAACTTCAATTCCTGGAACATCTCATATGGTCCATGACGCTCAAAACGCCTTTGAAGTCCCGATTCTAAGCCGTTAAGAATGGTGCACTAAACTATCAAGTAGTCATCATATTGAGCTGGCCAAACGCTCATAACGTCAGATTCGCTCATATTGAGCTAGCCAAACGCTCATAACGCCCGCATCTGCTCCTGCAATAGGTCTGTCACCTAGCGGTGCATTAAGGACATAATTCTTCTGCGCAGCAATGAGGATAAACCTCAGATCACGGATCCAATCCGCATCATTGCTACTAACATCTTTCAATACAATTTTCTAGGAACACATATGAAAACATAGGGAAGCAACAACGCGAGCTATTGATCTACAACATAATTTGCAAAATACTACCAGGACTAAGTTCATGATAAATTTAAGTTCAATTAATCATATTACTTAAGAACTCCCACTTAGAAAAATATCCTCCAATTCTCTAAGTGATTGCGTGATCCATATCAACCACACCATGACCGATCATCACGTGTGATGGAGTAGTTTCAATGGTGAACATCAATATGTTGATCATATCTACTATATGATTCACGCCGACCTTTCGGTCTCCGTGTTCCGAGGTCATATCTTATATGCATAGCTCGTCAAGTATAACCTGAGTATTCTGCGTGTGCAACTGTTTTGCACCCGTTGTATTTGAACGTAGAGCCTATCACACCCGATCATCACGTGGTGTCTCAGACGAAGAACTTTCGCAACGGTGCATACTCAGGAGAACACTTCTTGATAATTTAGTAAGGATCATCTTATAATGCTACCGTCAATCAAAGCAAAATAAGATGCATAAAGGATAAACATCACATGCAATCAATATAAGTGATATGATATGGTCATCATCATCTTGTGCTTGTGATCTCCATCGCCAAGCACCGCCATGATCACCATCGTCACCGCGCGACACCTTGATCTCCATCGTAGCATCGTTGTCGTCTCGCCAACTATTGCTTCTACGACTATCGCTACTCCTTAGTGATAAAGTAAAGCAATTACATGGCGTTGCATTTCATACAATAAAGCGACAACCATATGGCTCCTGCCGATTGCCGATAACTCGGTTACAAAACATGATCATCTCATACAATAAAATATAGCATCACGTTTTGACCATATCACATCACAACATGCCCTGCAAAAACAAGTTAGACGTCCTCTACTTTGTTGTTGCAAGTTTTACGTGGCTGCTACGGGCTGAGCAAGAACCGTTCTTACCTCGCATCAAAACCACAATGATACTTCGTCAAATAGACTCCGCTTAACCTTCTCAAGGACCGGGCGAGCCACACTCGATTCAACTAAAGTGAGAGAGACACACACCGCCGTCACCTTTAAGCAACGAGTGCTCGGGCGGTGAAACCAGTCTCGCGTAAGCGTCGCGTAATGTCGGTCCGGCCGCTTCATCTCACAATACCGCTGAACCAAAGTATGACATGCTGGTAGGCAGTATGACTTGTATCGCCCACAACTCACTTGTGTTCTACTCGTGCAAATGACATCAACGCATAAAACCAGGCTCGGATGCCACCGTTGGGGAACGAGTAATTTCAAAATTTTCCTACGATCACGCAAGACCATGGTGATGCATAGCAACGAGATGAGAGTGTTGTCTCGCACCCTCGAGACCAGCAACGGAAGCGTTGACGCAACGTAGAGGAAGTAGTCGTACTTCTTCCCGATCCAACCGATCCAAGTACCGAACGTCACGGCACCTCCGAGTTCTGCACACGCTCAGCTCGATGACGCCCCTCGAACTCCGATCCAGCCGAGTGTTGAGGGAGAGTTTCACAAGACGACGGCGTGGTGACGATGATGATGTTCCACCGCGCAGGGCTTCGCCTAAGCTCCGCAACGGTATATTCGAGGTGTAGTTTGGTGGAAGGGGCACCGCACACGGCTAAGGAACGATCTCAATGATCAACTTGTGTGTCATGGGGTGCCCTCTGCCCTGTATATAAAGGAGGGAAGGGAGGGGCTGGCGGCCACCAAGGGCTGCGCTGGGAGTCCTACTCCCACCGGGAGTAGGATTCTCCCCAATCCTAGTCCAACTAGGATTGGCCAAGTGGGAAGGGAGAGAGGCGCCACCCCTTCTCCTAGTCCTAATAGGACTAGGGAAGGGGAAGGTGCGACCAGCACTTGGGCCCCTTTCCTCCTTTCCACTAAGGCCCATCAAGGCCCATTGACCCCCGGGAGGTTCCGTAACCCCTGCACTCGGTAAAATTCCCAATTTCACCCGGAGTGATTCCGAGTCCAAACATAGGCTTCCAATATATCAATCTTTATGTCTCGACCATTTCGAGACTCCTCGTCATGTCCGTGATCTCATCCGGGACTCAACAACCTTCGTACATCAATATCATATAAACTCATAATAACATCATCGAAACGTTAAGCGTGCGGACCCTACGGGTTCGAGAACTATGTAGACATGACCGAGACACCTCTCGGTCAATAACCAATAGCGGGACCTGGATGCCCATATTGGTTCCTACATATTCTACGAAGATCTTTATCGGTCGAGACCGCATAACAACATACGTTGTTCCTTTGTCATCGGTATGTTACTTGCCCGAGATTCGATCGTCGGTATCCAATACCTAGTTCAATCTCGTTCTCGGCAAGTCTCTTTTCTCGTTCCGTAATACATCATCTCACAACTAACTCATTTAGTTGCAATGCTTGCAAGGCTTATGTGATGTGCATTACCGAGAGGGCCCAGAGATACCTCTCCGACAATCGGAGTGACAAATCCTAATCTCGAAATATGCCAACCCAACATGTACCTTCGGAGACACCTGTAATGTACCTTTATAATCACCCAGTTACGTTGTGACGTTTGGTAGCACCCAAAGTGTTCCTCGGGCAAACGGGAGTTGCATAATCTCATAGTCATAGGAACATGTATAAGTCATGAAGAAAAGCACTAGCAACAAACTATACGATCAGGTGCTATGCTAATGGAATGGGTCATGTCAATCAGATCATTCAACCAATGATGTGATCCCGTTAATCAAATAACAACTCCTTGTTCATGGTTAGGAAACATAACCATCTTTGATTAACGAGCTAGTCAAGTAGAGGCATACTAGTGACACTCTGTAGGTTTATGTATTCACACATGTATTATGTTTCCGGTTAATACAATTCTAGCATGAATAATAAACATTTATCATGATATAAGGAAATAAATAATAACATTATTATTGCCTCTAGGGCATATTTCCTTCAGCCCGTCGGTTCCCAGAGTCCCAATCTCCGGTTCATACTCGTATCCGGGTTGGTCTCTCTCTATTCCTAACTTACAATACAAGTTTACATACCAGGCCAGTTTACGGCTACAGGTTCTAAACCGACTACAGGCCTTGGGCCCTTACCTTCATGCTTGGGCTTTTACACCGTTGAACTACTGATGAAGTTAACCCGGCCCAGATAGACCGGTTTACGCCCAGTAGTATTATCCCCAACACCAGCTCTATTTCCAATGCAGCGGCGCCGACATTGCGGAGCTTGGGGAGGTTGTGGGCCTCGCGGGGATAAGACCGTGTGTAGGTGGATCGATGGGATCCTCGCATTGGTGGCATCGAATCCGGCGTTGACAGTTGCTTCTTCGGGATGTTTGGCAGTGAGGAAAGCGAGGCGTGGCTTGGTCGATGTGCCTCTGGGGCAGTGGATCCTGGTCTTGGGGTCCCCGGGTGCTGGCGGCGCGGCGGTGGCGTTGCCGGCTCATCGCGTTTTTGTTTCCCAGCTCTATCTCCAATGCAGCAGCACCGTCATTATGGAGCTTGGGGAGGTTGTGGGCCTCGCGGAGGCCGTGTGTAGGTGGATCGATGGGATCCTCAGATTGGTGGCTTCGAATCCGGTGTTGACGACTGCTTCTTCGGGATGTTTGGCAGTGGGGAAAGCGAGGCGTGGCTTGATCGATGTCCCTCTGGGCGGTGGATCCTGGTCTTGGGGTCCCCGAGAGCTGGCGGCGTGGCGATGGCGTTGCCGGCTCATCGCGTTTTTGTTTCCCAGTTCTGTCTCCAATGCAGCGGCACCGTCATTGCGGAGCTTCGGGAGGTTGTTGGCCTCATGGAGGCCGTGTGTAGGTGGATCGATGGGATCCTCGGATCGGTGGCTTCGAATCCGGCGTTGACGGCTGCTTCTTCAGGATATTTGGCAGTGTGGAAAGCGAGGCGTGGCTTGGTCGATGTCCCTATGGGGCGGTGGATCCTGGTCTTTGGGTCCCCGGGTGCTGACGGCGTGGCCGTGGTGTTGCCGGTTCATCGCATTTTTGTTTCCCAGCTCTGTCTCCAATGCAGCGGCGCCATCATTGCGAAGGTTGGGGAGGTTGTGGGTGCTACGTCTTGATCTTGCGTTGGTTTCCCCGAAGAGAAGAGGATGATGTAGCACAGTAGCGTAAGTATTTCCCTCAGTTTTTGAGAACCAAGCTATCAATCCAGTAGGAGGCTACGCGCAAGTCCCTCGTACCTGCACAAAACGATAGCTACTCGCAACCAACGCGATTAGGGGTTGGCAATCCCTTCACGGTCACTTACGAGAGTGAGATCTGATAGAGATAATATTTTTGGTATTTTTGGTATAAAGATGCAAAGTGAAAATCAAAAGGCAAAGTAAAACAAAGCAAGTATAAAAGTGATGGAGATTGATATGATGAGAATAGACCCGGGGGCCATAGGTTTCACTAGTGGCTTCTCTCAAGAGCATAAGTATTCTACGGTGGGTGAACAAATTACTGTTGAGCAATTGACAGAATTGAGCATAGTTATGAGGTTATCTAGGTATGATCATGTATATAGGCATCACGTCTCAGACAAGTAGAACGAAACGATTCTGCATCTACTACTATTACTCCACTCATCGACCGCTATCCAGCATGCATCTAGAGTATTAAGTTAAAAACAGAGTAACGCCTTAAGCAAGACGACATGATGTAGAGGAATAAATTCATGCAATATGATAAATACCCCATCTTGTTATCCTCGATGGCAACAATACAATACGTGCCTTGCAACCCTTTCTGTCACTGGGTAAGGACACCGCAAGATTGAACCCAAAGCCATGCACTTCTCCCATTGCAAAAACTACCAATCTAGTTGGCCAAACCAAACGGATAATTTGAAGAGACTTGCAAAGATAACTCAATCATACATAAAAGAATTCAGAGAAGATTCAAATATTATTCATAGATAAGCTGGATCATAAACCCACAATTCATCGGTCTCAACAAACACACCGCAAAAAGAAGATTACGTCGAATAGATCTCCACGAGAGAGGGGGAGATCACTAGTGCAGAACCGGGCAATAGCACCGGTTCGTAAGGCCCTTTAGTGCCGGTTTAGGAACCGGCACTAAAGTGTGGGCACTAACCCCCCCTTTAGTACCGGTTCAGCACGAACCGGTGCCAAAGGGCCACCACGTGGCACGAGCCAGCTCCAGGGCGGGAGTTTTAGTACCGGTTGGTAACACCAACCGTACTAAAATGTTTGGGGGGTTTGGTTTTATGATTTCTTTTCATTTAATTTTGTGTTTTCCATTTTAATTCTTTTTCGTTTCACCCGCAGATATATATATAATAACTCATGCATGCTCGCATCATACATCATCATATATAATAACAAGTCCTACTAGCTAATTAATCAAGCATCATCATACAACTTCTACTCGTTATTAATAATAAGTCATACGATCATCATCCTCATAGTCATCGAACCCAAACCTACATAATTTTCTTAGCACATGATCATCAGATATCGTAGGATCGGACCTAAACACACTTAAGGTAAAATAGCATAAAACAATATAGACCCTGACTCTCCATTATGAAGAATGGAGATCATCCTGTCTCCAATTCTTGCGTCTCGCTTCCTTTTGCTTCCAAGAAGCTCCTTACGACTGTCCATACATTTTTCCATCCTTTGATTGTCATGTCTCCACTTCTTTTAGAAATCCGCATGGACAGTTGAGATTCAGAGGATGACCTGGATATATGTTCAAAACACGAATGCTGCCGCCATTCGATACATCAAATGAGGCACACAATTCTCTGGGATAAGCTGTTGAAAACATAGTAATAACTTCGTAATTAGCAATGATGTACTAGTTTTAGAAGCACGCAAAAGATGCACGGATGTCGTAATAGTAAAAAACTTACCAGGGTATCTCCATGGTAGTTATCAGAGTTCAACACGTGCACTAGTGGCACGATTGACCATAAAGTTGAGGAGTTCGATTGTAGATATTGTAATTCTCAATATCATTACAAAATCCAACCAGATTAGTTTTCTCCTTGTAAGTTAACTCAGAGCCATCGGTGTAGTAAGTTCTATCTACCATATTCTGCACATTCTTTGATACTTCAAAATAAGCAGTCAATGGAAATAAGCTGTCAACTATTTTGAAATGAACAATATAAGTTCTATTAATAATTAACTATGTTTGAGAAACTCACATAGCGGTAGAACTGGAGGAGTATCAACAAGGACCCAAATGTCCATATTGTCTTGCTCGATTTTAGGATCACCAAGATCCATGGTGACAAGCATACCCTCATCAAAACCATAAAATTTGCAAAATGCTTCCCAATTTTTGCAACCAAAATGGGTTACGCTCTCAGCATTATACAACTTTACTTCAAAATCCACATCATGATGGGTCCTTAGGTGAATGTTCTTCGTTTCAAAATTTTCATGGTCTTCAAAATCCATCCTCTCCAAGACATAGCGTCTTGCATGGCATGGGATCAACTATACTCGAATTGTAAAAGATGAAAATTACACGCTGAAATAGTTGAAGTCATGCTTAATTATGAAAAAAACACTAGTCGTCGCTATGCATCGTTTCAACTTCGAAAGTCTCCTCGAGCTTAATGCTGAAGCGCCGACCATCGTCCGTGTGAGGCCTGTCGCACTCACCTCGATCGTCGTGGCACCAGTCGCACTCCCGGAGACTTTCGTCAGTCCGATGATGACATTTCCTATACGCTCATAATTCAAAGACTAAATTAGATCATTATTATTTAACTAATCATATGCATATGCCTTGCATATAGTGCTCTCAATTTGACTAAAAAGAAACTAATTCTATTAATTTTCTTGCTAAAATAAACTACTTCAACTAGTTCAACTACTAAGCACTTACTATAAATAGAATAATGTAGTACTTACTCAAAATAAACAAGTTGCCCTCTAACTAAGTCCATTAAACACTTTCTAACATAATAAAAATTCTATGACCAAAATTACAACAAAAAATTCATAAAAATTCTATGAAAAATTCTATGAACTAGTTATATTAACTTTTATATAAACTCAAAACATATAAAAATTAATCTAACATTCGACATTAATCTAACATTTATATAAACTCAAAATATATAAAAATTAAATAAACAAAAAACTCATTAACAAATAATATTTTAATTAGATCATCAAATATCAGATACCTAAATTTTCTTACTAAAAATAAACTAGTTATATTAATTATTGAACTAGTTCAAATCTCATATACCTAAATATACAAACTAGTTCGACAATTTTCTTATTAAAATAAACTAGTTATATTAATTATTCAACTAGTTCAAATCTCTAGTTCGACAATTTTCTATCTAGCTAATTCATCTAAAATTCGATCATCTAATTAACTTTTCTAAAAAACAGAAAATAAGTAAAAAAATGTGTGTGTGTGTATGTGTATGTGTGCATGTACGTGTACGTATATGTGTGTGTATATGTGTGTGTGTCCCCGTACGCCGCCGCCCAGACGTGACTGGCGGGCGGCGCGCGACGTCTGGCGGGGCGTCGGCGGCGGCGTGTCGTGTGCGATTTACGACGGACGGCGGCGGGAGAGCGAGAGAGACGATACCGCGGCGGAACGACGAAAGCGCGCTAGCGGCGTTAAAGGCGGCGGCGAGACGACGACGACGACGGGCGACGGCGGGGACGACGACGATCGGCGGCGGTGGGGACGACGACGACGACGCGACGACGGACGACGGCGGCGGCGGCGACGCGGCGACGCAAGCGCGAAAGGTTGAGACGAAAGAAGTAGAGATCTAACTGAATTTTCGCAAGTGTTGTATATAGAGAGGTTTTTAGTACGGTTGGAGCCACCAACCGGTACTAAAGGCCAACTTTGGCCAGGCCAAGAGGCGGGAAGAGCAGGCTGTAGTACGGTTGGTGGCTCCAACCGGTACTAAAGGTGAGTCTTTAGTACCGTTGGAGCCACCAACCGGTACTAAAGGCCTTGCACTGCCACCCCGCAGTTCGCAAAGTTTAGTCCCACCTCGCCGGGCGAAGGGCAGCCGCACTGGTTTATAAGCCCAGTCGCGGCTGCCTCTTTGAACTCCTCTATATAGCAGGCTTGTGGGCCTAATTTCTGCGCGCTGCCCTGTGAGTCTGGGCCTTTAGGGCCTGTAATTGCACGCCTGTGGCGTAGCAGGCCCACAGGGCAGCGCCCCAATTTTTTTCCTTTTCTGTTTCTTCTATTTATTTCTTCGTAGTTTTTTGTATAGTTTTTTCTTTTCTGTTATATTTATTTGTGAGTAGTTTTTCATCTAGTTTGCCAAAATTCAACATTTTCAGAGTTCATTTTGTAGTGATTTTCAATTTCACGGTCATTTTGTGAACGATTGAAAAATAGCAAATATAATTTTTTATTTTCTGTTATATTTATTTCTGAGTAGTTTTTTCTTTTCTGCTATATTTATTTTCTTCTATTTACTTTTGAGTAGTTTTTTTATATAATTTTTTTCTTTTCTGCTATTTTTTCTTTTCTGCAAAACTTGATGGTCAAAGTCTGGAGTTATAACCAAAGTTTTAAAAAAAGAAATTCTGGTGTTGTAATAAGTTTAAAAAAATAAAATGCCTTTGTAACAGATGAGTTTAATTTCGTCAGAAACCTGACTACTTCGAAAGAGATTGTTCAGTTTGTAAACGAAGTGCATCCAGTTTTAGCCGTAAGCCTCTCTACTTTCTTGCACATGCTATGTGGGTGAAATGATGATACCATGCCAAGTTTCAACTTTTTCAGAGTTCATTCGTAGTGCTTTTCAATTTCCAGGTCATTTAGTTCTCAAAACAAATCATTGAATGCATGAAAAATAGCAAATGAAGGAAGAAATGGTTGAAAGTTGATGGCGTCGCTTTGAATGGTGCATACTGAACGCTTCTTCTTCTTCTTCTTCTTCTTCTTCTTCTTCTTCTTCTTCTTCCTCTTCGTCTTCTTCCTCTTCCTCTTCTTCTTCTTCTTCCTCTTCTTCTGCTGCTTCTTCTGCTTCTTCTTCTTCTGCTGCTTCTTCTTCCTCTTCTTCTTCTTCTTCTTCTGCTTCTTCTTCCTCTTCTTCTTCTTCTTCTTCTGCTTCTTCTTTTGCTTCTTCTTTATATAGAGTTCAATGAAGACCAAATGCTTGTGATAGTTTTAAAAATAACATATTTAAATTGACATATTTAAATCGTGCATCTGAACGGAGAAAAAATACATTGGTCAGTACCGCCTTTCAGCCAAAACGCGCTATCGCTACAGAGAAGTACATATAAAAATACATTAAGCATCAATGATCTTTTGTATAGAATCTACATCGTCAATAGGAATCTAGTACATATAAAAATACATTGATCATCAATGATCTTTTTGTATAGAATCTACATCGTCAATAGGAATCTACCACCGATTTAAGAACCGGCGAAGACTCCTATTACAGCCACAGATCCTACACATAGAGTTCAATAAAGACCAACTGCTTGTGATAGTTTGAGAAGTAACATATTTAAGGTGGTAAAAGGCTTGTTAGGGAGCGAGGTGGGACTAAAACAGCCTGCCATTAACGTTATTAGTACCGGTTCGTGGTTCAACCGCACTAAATGGTGATGGTGGGGCCATAGCCTGACCGCAGGCTGACACAGCCTCTTTAGTACCGGTTCGTGGTACGAACTGGTACTACAGGTTCGCCACGAACCAGTACTATTGATCGCCGCCACGAACCGGCACTAATATACACATTAGTGCCGGCTCTAATGCAAACCGGCACCAATGTGCTTCACGTTTGACCCTTTTTCTACTAGTGAGAACATTGTATTGAGATCCAAAAAGAGAGAAGAAGCCATCTAGCTACTAGCTATGGACCCGAAGGTCTGAAGTAAACTACTCACACTTCATCGGAGGGGCTATGGTGTTGTGTAGAAGCCCTCCGTGGTGGATGCCCCCTCCGGCGGAGCTCCGGAACAGGCCCCAAGATGGGATCTCGTGGATACAGGAAGTTGCGGCGGTGGAATTAGGTTTTGGCCCTGCTCGATCGCTTGGGGGTACGTGAGGTATATATAAGAGGAAGGAGTACGTCGGTGGAGCGAGGCCCACAGGCAGGGCGCGCTTAGGGGCGCGCCCTCCACCCTCGTGACCGCCTCGTGGCTTTCTTGACGAAGGGTCCAAGTCTCCTGGGCCTTATCTGATGAGAAAATCACGTTCCCAAAGGTTTCATTCCGTTTGGACTCCGTTTGATATTCTGTTTCTTCGAAACACTGAAAAAGGCAAAAAAAAACAGCAATTCTGGGCTAGGCCTCCGGTTAATAGGGTAGTCCCAAAAGTAATATAAAAGTGGAAAATAAAGCCCACTATAGTCCAAAACAATAGATAAAGTAGCATGGAGCAATCCAAAATTATAGATATACGTTGGAGACGTATCAGTGGGCCTCGCGGAGGCCGTGTGTAGGTGGATCGATGGGATCCTCGGATCGGTGGCTTCGAATTCGGCGTTGACGGCTCCTTCTTCGGGATGTTTGGTAGTGAGGAAAGCGAGGCGTGGCTTGGTCCATGCTACTTTAGGGCGGTGGATCCTGGTCCTGGGCTCATCGCGTTTTTGTTTCCCAGCTTTGTCTCCAATGCAGCGGCGCCGCCATTGTGTAGCTTGGGGAGGTTGTGGGCCTCGCGGAGGCCGTGTGTAGGTGGATCGATGGGATACTCGGATCGGTGGCTTCGAATCTGGCGTTGACGGCTGCTTCTTCGGGATGTTTGGCAGTGAGGAAAGCATGGCGTGGCTTGGTCGATGTCCGTCTGGGGTAGTGGATCCTGGTCTTGGGGTCCCCGGGTGCTTGCGGCGTGGCGGTGGCGTTGCCGGCTCATCGCGTTTTTGTTTCCCAGCTCTGTCTCCAATGCAGCGGCGCCGTCATTGTAGAGCTTGGGGAGGTTGTGGGCCTCGCGGAGGCCGTGTGTAGGTGGATCGATGGGATCCTTGGATCTGTGGCTTCGAATCCGACGTTGACGGCTGCTTCTTCGGGATGTTTGGCAGTAAGGAAAGCGATGCATGGCTTGGTCGATGTCCCTCTTGGGCGGTGGATCTTGGTCTTGGGCTCATCGCGTTTTTGTTTCCCAGCTCTGTCTCTAATGCAGCGGCACCGTCATTGCAGAGCTTGGAGAGGTCGTGGGCTCGCGGAGGCCGTGTGTAGGTGGATCGATGGGATCCTCGGATCGGTGGCTTCGAATCCGGCGTTGACGGCTGCTTCTTCGGGATGTTTGGTAGTGAGGAAAGCGAGGCGTGGCTTGGTCGATGTCCCTCTGGGGTGGTGGATCCTGGTCTTGGGGTCTCCAGTTGCAGGCGGCGTGGCGGTGGCATTGCAGGCTCATCGCGTTTTTGTTTCCCAGCTCTGTCTCCAATGCAGCGGCGCCGTCATTGCGGAGCTTGGGAAGGTTGTGGGCCTCGCGGAGGCCGTGTGTAGGCGGATCGATGGGATCCTCGGATTGGTGGCTTCGAATCCGGCGTTGACGGCTGCTTCTTCGGGATGTTTGGCAGTGAGGAAAGTGAGGCATTGCTTGGTCGATGTCCTCCGGGCGGTGGATCCTGGTCTTGGGCTCATCGCGTTTTTGTTTCCCAGCTCTGTCTCCAATGCAGCGGCGCAGTCATTGCGGAGCTTGGGAGGTTGTGGGCCTCATGGAGGCCGTGTGTAGGCGGATCGATGGGATCCTCGGATTGGTGGCTTCGAATCCGGCGTTGACGGCTGCTTCTTCGGGATGTTTGGCAGTGAGGAAAGTGAGGCATGGCTTGGTCGATGTCCCTCTGGGGCGGTGGATCCTGGTCTTGGGCTCATCGCGTTTTTGTTTCCCAGCTCTGTCTCCAATGCAGCGGCGCAGTCATTGCGGAGCTTGGGGAGGTTGTGGGCCTCGCGGAGGCCGTGTGTAGGCGGATCGATGGGATCCTCGGATTGGTGGCTTCGAATCCGGCGTTGACGGCTGCTTCTTCGGGATGTTTGGCAGTGAGGAAAGTGAGGCATGGCTTGGTCGATGTCCCTCTGGGGCGGTGGATCCTGGTCTTGGGCTCATCGTGTTTTTGTTTCCCAGCTCTGTCTCCAATGCAGCGGCGCAGTCATTGCGGAGCTTGGGGAGGTTGTGGGCCTCGCGGAGGCCGTGTGTAGGCGGATCGATGGGATCCTCGGATTGGTGGCTTCGAATCCGGCGTTGACGGCTGCTTCTTCGGGATGTTTGGCAGTGATGACCTCCCGTCCCTGTGAGACAACAAGGTTCGCCGGAATCTGGCAGTGGGTCTGCCGAAGCGGCTGCGGCCGCGGGCCATTGACTCATCCAGAAAGGGGTCAGGAGGCTTCTCAGGGATCTACCTGTAATTTTCTTATTTTTCAGGGTTGCCTTGTCATGCTGGTTGGTGATTAGATCTGAGAGTCTATTTTGCAAAAAAAGAAAGAGAAGAATAGTCCCGTTAAGGAAAAACATCGCACTGCATCACGTGCTTTTGCACGGGAATGACGTCTACACAAGGGGTTCTTTGTTTTCGTGGATTGTAAGCTCTTTCTACTTTCTTCCATCCAAAATAAATGTCGTGATTTTAAAAGTAGCTCGTTTTGACATCTAGACCAATTTTTTGTTGATGGCTTACCAAGGTGGCCAGTTTTCTTATGTGAATACTAGAGTTTTTACTTTCTTTCTTTCTCTGAGGTCTGAGGATTTCAAGTTTCAACAGTGACAGCACCGCAGTGGCCCACCAATGACCAACAGACCGACTACCATTATCTATCGTGGAACAGCTCCCGACCACGGCGGCGGCAGGAGACACGACACCCAAGGGCGGGCAACGACGAAGACCCGCGTCGTCTTCAAGCTGCTCTGCTCCCAGGCCGGCACGGTCTCTCCTCCGTCCGCTGGAGCTGGAGCTGGAACTGGAAGTGGAGGCAAGCGCCCCCCACTAGGTCAGCTCTCACCTGCTTGCGTTTATTCCCACGAGGTTCGTTCCACCGCGGCCTTCCTAGCTAGGCCAGGTCATCTCTCTGTCACGCACACTTGTTTGCTTCCAGTGGAATCGCAGGCTCGCAGCTGTCTCCGTCCGTCCTATTGTCTGTCTCTCTCTTTCTCTCTCTCTCTCTCGGTGCGCACGTCCCCAGAAATTAAGTAGTAATGGTCAGCGCCTTGAAGACCGCAGACCCGCAGCCTAGCTTTGTCTTTACTCTTGGATTTGCTTCACAGGATGGGATGAAATGGGATTAGTTTGGTTCATCAGATCCGATGGGAGCAATGTATAGTTGGAAATACACATATTTGGCCCGTCAGCCCTGAGCTTCATCACTAGATTCAGGGGCACCATAACTGAGGCTCCTTCAGTTCGCTACAAGTATGTTGGCACATACCTTCGCCCAAGGAGCCCATGGGCGTGCTTCAGACTCCAGCTTTACCCAGCTTATATATCAGTTCAACTTGGCTGAACAGCAGCTCGCTAACCTAATACGCCTACTTTCGAATGGGGCGATGTGAAAGGTTAACTTTTCGCGACGGAAGTTGTCGGATGAGCCGAACACAACTTCTAGCAGTAGGGAGCCCGTACAATGGGCATATAGGCCTGGCATTACCCCTTTGAAGAAGGTGTTGCTACGGCGAATTTTGGTTGGGTCTATCCCCATTTTGCGGATTGTGTCCTGATATAGCAGGTTTAGATCGCTATCTCCGTCCATTAGGACTTGTGTAAATTGAAGTCCGTCGATTATAGGATCTAATATCAAAGCAGTCCATCCTGCGTTCCGGATACTTACGGAATAGTCTTGATGATCGAAGGTGATTGGAACAAAGCTAGGAACAACTTTCTCTTATTTATATATATGGACCAACCAATATGTAGAGGTGACTACAAAAGATAGCAAGACTGGATGTATCAGACAAAGCTAGTCTTGGTACCCATGTCTTAATTTATCTTTTGTTATTTTACTTTATTTTCCATTATAGATGATGCCAACTTGGTTACAGTGAAGCCATATGATAAATAAATGCTGTGATTAAGTGATGGTATTGATCAACAAATCAAATGAAGGCCGGCAGCAATATGCATGGGCCAAATCCTCTTGTTGGGGGTGCCTACTCCTTACTCTTGCCCGACTTTAAATTGATGGTGTTTTCGCTACTCTAGTCGTTTTTATTTTGACATGTTTTGTTACAAGATTTTCTCATTGCATTGTATCGATTCCGTCGTTCGTGCTTTCTAATTTTGAATGAAGCATGTAGCTTAAGAGTTGTAGGCCTCGTAGACTTATTCTTGGCCCAGTTACGCTAACCGAGACCATATATAAAATAATGTAACGTGGAACAGCTCATTACAGTGCATGTGCATCTTATGACAAAACACGAGGTCATGGATGCTTGCTGTACCCCGAGTCGTTCAACTCGGCATTAATCAACTACTGGTTATAGCCCTTGGTCAATATAATTAAGTCCGGCCTCTTGCAATATATTAGATTAAGCAAGCAAATGCTTCATCTAGATATGTACTCACGCTGCCTACTTTAGTCTGCACCTAATCCCGATATTTCGACGGATGCAACTCATGAGACTTTCCTAAAAGATTCTTAAATTATCTGCCATAACATGCGTGGTAATGTTAAATTTAATCTAAACATCATTTTGAGGGGAAAAAAGATAGGACGTCACTACAAATCTGACATCGGATTTTTTACCATGGTAAATTTGACGCTTTTTATGGCTGTTTATGTTTGTTGAGATGGCAAGTTTAGTTGGCAAGCCTGATAAATCTGACTCTGTTTATTTTTTGCTAAGAAATTGCCATGGTTGCAAACTAAATTTGTCATCCCCAAGCCAACGTAAATTGCCATAAAAACGTTTGATTTTCCATGATAAAAAATATGTCAGATATTAGCGAAAAGATAGACCTAACTTAAGCATATTTAAAGTGGAAATCTAACCAACTCGTTTATTGATCACACGTGACAATTGATGCAATTGAATATTGCCTATTTTCATGCAGGGTCTTGCCAACCTCCCCATCTCTCGAGCTCCAACATTTGAGCTTTTGGCAGGGGATTGTCAAATGCTAATACTGACAAATTCAAATCGTGAGCATTAATCACTGAGTAAAACATAACAGTACGGCAGTTAAGATTGAATTCATCAAGTGCTTATTCTGGGACCATGCGAAACAACACGTGGTTGGATGATTAGAAGAACAGTGGTATCTCCAGCCCACCATGGTTAAGTCCTGGTGCTCGCATTTTCTTGGATTTATTTCAGAATTTCCAGCGATGCGTGTTCAGTGAGAGGAGACGTTCTCGTCGACTATGAGAAGCCTATGATGACTTTATATATTTCAAGATGATATGCCGGCTCAGTATGTCGGACGTGTTCAAAAAGATATTTTGGGGTGATGAGGGGATGAAATGTATGATTTACATAACCTTCACCCCTGGAGTTTACGCCCATTGACCAAGACAACTTGGAGAACCCACCTAACCTGGAGACAAACATATATAGACGACAAATATTTTTGAAGACTTGAGTGGCGCTCCAGACTTGAATAGCCCATTGAGTGTCAACCAAAACAGGCTTGGATAACCCAATTGGAGACACATATCTAGAGTAGTGCCAGTTCATCGGAGGAGCCATGGATCTCAAGAACATGGATTTCAAGAACACCACCACCAACACCACGTTAGTCCAGCGCTTGGGCAGCAACGAAGTTCGGCTGCTCCGCGTAGAACTTCTGGTCCTCTTCAGCACCTTGGCGTGGATCCTCCTCGAGCGGTTCGGCTCATTCCGCCGGCGGTACAGTCACGGCTTCTTCCGCCTCCTCATATGGACGGTGTACACACTATCCACTGTGCTGGCGCCCTACACCGTCGGTCTGCTGCAGGCTGGTCCATTCCGCGACCAGACGTTCGTCCTGTGGGGCACCATCCTCCTCCTGATCCAAGTACACTCTGACTCCCTCTCAGTCTACAGTATTCAGGATATTGAACAGAGGAAAAAGATGCTAGCGCAGCAAGTGTTGCAGATCTTTCTGGTGCTATGGCTGATCATCAATGGTGGTGGTGGCAACAAGAGTTACAGCGCTACCATATGGATTGTCTATATTCTCAGCATCATTCAGGCATTTAGAAAGTTTAGGCATTTAAGTAAGGCGAGCAAAAAGGGGGGTTTGGTGGAGCATTCTAAAGTGATTGCTGATCACATGGTGAATGAGCATCAGCTAGATCAGGGCATCTTTAATCCAACCACGATGGAGGGGTACAGCTACATATTTCACGGGGAAATGAAACTGGCTTCCCTGCTTCCAGCCGCACCTGAGTACAGAGTTGAATTAAAAGAGGTGACCAGTGTCAAGTACATCACCATTGATTCTGTTTGGCGATGGATTGAGTCTCGCGGCTTCGAGCACAAGGAAACTGCGGAAGGTTACAAGGATATTGCGCTCTCCTTCACATTATTCAAACTACTGAAAAGGAGATTCTGTGGCTATAGGCTCGGTGAAGCTGGCCTTGAGAAGACACTGCATCTCGTTCTTCACGGACTCCTCTCCGGGGATGAAGGGAGCTATGTTCGAACTTTTCAAGTTATTGAGGAGGAGTTGTCATTCCTGTATGATTTCTTCTATACAAGGATGGAATCAGTCGCACATACTTTCTTCTTGTCAATAACTGCTATATCAACAATTATTGTTTGGAACAGCATTTCTGGAGCATTTAGCAGGCACTACCATCATACCAACTTGGAACACAGATTCTTTGGAGCTGATGTTATTCGTGGGGTTACCATTCTTCTGCTTGCCAATTTAGTTCTGATATACCTTATGAAGATATTTATTAGGCCTCGTAGGTTTGGAATAGTGTGGAAACTCTGCCAAGAAGTTCCGAATGGTACTCCCACAAATCCACAAACAAAAACTGAGACATGGAGTCCCACAGCAGGAGAGACATGGGAAAGAAAGCTCGGGCAGTACTCTCTGTTACTCAACTTCGACTATGATCCGTGGAATGCATTGTCTTTTCTGTCACTAGGCTTGATCGAGGCTACAAGAAAAGGACAGAAGGCTGGGGAGAAGATAAAACTGGCAGATACTGTCATCGTACACGTCCTCTCTCAGTTCAAAAACAACAACGGCAAGCTAGAAAATGGACAATCAGCTACAAATCAGCTGGGAAGCCAATTCTCATGGGCCTGCACCTTGCCAACACATATCCACACGATCCTTGTATGGCATATTGCCACAACCATCTCCTGGAACGAGGTGCCGCTGGAGGGCAACTTGGATCGTCTTGTTGCCGTGAGCCTGTCAGATTACTGTGCCTACCTGGTAGCTTTTGTTCCGGACATGCTGCCTGGACATGGCTACGACACACGGTGCACATTCGACGCTGTGGTGCTGGAGGCTCAGCAGTGCCTTGCCGAATGTGAAACTGTGAGCAACAGATGTGAGAAGCTGGTGAGGGGCTTGGGCGGCATGGGCGGCACAGGCACAATCTTATATATGGGAGCCAAGCTTGGGAGGCAACTTAGAGACATGGTCCCCGACCAAGAGCAGCGTTGGAAGGTGTTGGCCGACTTTTGGGCAGAGTTCATACTCTTCCTGGCGCCATCTGACAATACAGAGATCCATGGGGAGAAGCTGTCCGCTGGTGGTGAGTTCATGACACATCTCTGGGCGCTTCTCACTCATGCCGGCATCCTGGAGCGGCCCTCTTCCTCCTCTGGGATTGACCCTCTGGGAGGGATTAATGCTCCCACTGCACAAGATTCTGCGGTCTGAGTTACGCTGTGAAACCTATGCTGTCTTCTTCTGCTTGTGTCCACTTTGTATGTTTGTTCGTCCTGTTTAAAGCCCTGTAGTTGCAGAGGCTTGGGGGCGTCAGTGTGTTCGTCATGCTCAATAGTTGCGTTCATAGGTGGATGTCACATTGTGTTGCTTGATGAAGATTGACCATAAGTTGATCTGTAATAGCTAGCACTGTAGAGTGTAGACTTCCTCATTACAGTTCGTCATATCTTCAAAGAACTGAAGCTACTCTTTCTGAATACTAGCGGTCTGCTCTTTTTCTTGCGATCCTTGTTCTGTTTATTTCACAGTCCGTACGTGTCGTGTGTTTGCTGAGTGTCCTATCTGCGTAAAAGCAGTGCAGAGTTGCCTGTTGTGGAAAGTGGTCGCTTTCCTTTTTCCTTGACACTAGTATTTGTCTTTGGCTCATCTTTGCTGTGCCGCCTAAACAGCTCGGAATCCCTTTGATAACACAAGTCTGTCAATAATGGTTTGATCAAGCGCCGTTTCTCTCAGCTGTTCCTTGAAACATTCCAGCAAAACATACACCTGGAAAGCACAAGCATAATAAGCCTGTAGTTCAGCAAAGAGACTGCGCCATGCATGTTGTTGAAGATATTGAGCAAACCGCTAGTGTTCGAATTTTGAAACAGCATATTTTTGCATGAAGTCAGCCTCAAGAATGACTACTGACTAGCTAACAGAATTTGGTGTATGTGCGGCTGCAACTTTAATAATTCTGAAAAAAAAAGTTACTATGCTATGAATCCATAAAATTGATCCAAATCCATCACTTGTACACGCAAATTCAAAGTATCAACAATAGAGTACTATGCATTCAGCGTACGACAGAAGTTGGGGCAGTACCGAGAGCCCGCAGCGTGCGCAGATCAAATGCGTCACCGAGGTGGGGGCGGCCGGCAGTCTCCGCCCGTTTAATTATTTGTATCTTTCTTATGAATGTCTGATTTGAGAACTCCACACACTTTTAAAATATGTATTTGTTCCTACTAATTAGTCCATTGGATTTGCTACCGAGGATGCTTACTGTGCGTATACAATTGTTGATGCGGACTGAGGCCTTCATATAATGACATTTGCTCAGACCGCACACGCATATGTGTCATGATAAAATTTGAAATGATGAAATACAAAATGGAAACAAACCAAACAATGTTTAATATAAAATAATTCATAGCGACCAAAAACTTGTGTATATTCCGAAACGAATATAACGCCCCTACACAGCGTGTATAAGCATAGGGCCCATGATGAAACCTCTACTCCCATATAGACGAGGTATGAGCGTGTCTAACATAACGTCTCAACATGTATAGACACGATTTTGAACGTCTCCTGTCATGTACACACACCCCTGCAGGGCGATAAAGGGGCCAACCCTAGCACCCTAGCCGCCGTGATCCCATCTCTCCTTCCCCTCAGTGGCTGCAGGGGGATAGCGCCGGGCAGAGCCCATGCGTTCGAGGGCGCCAGATCCGTGGAGGTGTGGCCTCTTCCTCGATCCATGGCGGCGTGGTGGCTCCTCCTGGAGGCATTTGTGGTGGTACGGGGTGAGATGGATAGAGGATGGAGGTAGGGCTGGGCATGGTCGGTGGCGGCGGCGGCGTCCGGCCCCGATCCGGTCTTGGCGGAGGCGGCGGCGACTCCAGCCCGGATCCGAACAAGGTGGTGGCGGCGTCCCCTCTGTCGGGGATGATGGGCCAGATGGTGGGTCCCTGTGGCGGCACCGGTGGCGGCGGATCTTGGGATCCCGTACCCGGGGACGTCGCAGGACGCACGTGGCGGCCGGAGCTTCCTCCGGCATCGACGACGTTTGATGCGGGATCATGGCGGCGGTTGCTGTTGTATGGGCGACGACAACGGCTGGCACGAGGTGGGTGCTCCCTCTAGCGTCCGGAATCGGGGCGGAGCCCCTCTTCATCAACGGCAGCAGACTCTGGGGTCGTGTGGGAAATTCGGAGTTGCGGTATGGGACGTCCCCTCCATCAACAGATCGGGTTCGATGCGCTCGGCAGGTGACACATTTGCTTCTTTCGGAGTTGTCGGGCGGTGCCTGTCGCCGGCAGGTGAAGCCACCAGTGGATGTGCTACCGGCGAATGCTACGCATGGCGTCTTATATGGAGACGTCAAGTCATGCCTGCTATCGACAGGTGATGCATGGTGTCTTTGGCGGAGGTGTCATGTCTAGCCTGTTGCTATCGGATCGAAGGTTGTGCGACAGTAGCGGGAGGTAGGAGGTGATGCACGGTGGCTCTGGCAGGAGTATGGCAGAGCAATCTACTAGTCTTCACCAAGCCAATGCAATCAATAAAGGTGGTCATCTAGAGGAGGACAAGATCGTCATCATCTAGCTCAAGTGGATTATGTGCAAGGCAAATGTTTGCCCTTGATAGATTTTTTATTTTACCAGTTTCATGTTGGTAGTTGGGAGAACGTGTTGTAGGATCGATTGTCATACTATCAAGTGGGCTCTCAAGTGAGTAGCTTGATCATATCATTCGTAGAGAGCTCTAATCATTGCATCCTTGCATCAACTTTCTCTGTTCTTGTTTGGTGTTTCTCTTTGTGAGATTTGGAGCTTATGGTCATCTTGATGACAAGCCCGAGTTCATCGAAAACGGAGTTCATATGCACATTCTATGATTTTTTTCTAGCAACAATTAAGTATGATCTTGTTCATAAAAAAAATCATCAAGGCACAAGCTTTGGTTTTCTCAAAAAAAAAAAAAAAGACCAGCAACTACTCCCTCTGTCCATAATATAAGATAATTTTACGAGCTACAAATGAATGCACTAGTATTTTGAGTTTTTCCTCCGAGGGAAAGCATGCATTGCAAGGCACTACTATTTTCTTTCTTTTGTGGGTACCAATATCTTTTTTTGTATGAGTTCTGAAGATACTAGTGTACTAGGAGAGGGAAATGTTTGGTCTATGTGTGTATATATAGTCTATATGAAAATAAAAGCAATTAAATGAAAAGTCAAAGATTTTTAAAAATATTTTTAAATAAACTTGACCTTTCATTGTACTTGTAAAAACAATTCCACAAAAAGAGAAACGCTGAAGTCAACCCTGTTTTTTTTATTCGTTAAAATTTATATGCTAGTGCAAAAAAAAATCAGGTTTATTCTAAAAAAACTTGTAATTTTTTTCTCATATAAGTTGTACTACTATATATACGCCTATACGCCCATGAACAAAAGTGTATTTCCCGTGTACCCGGTCCTCGGGCCCTTCAACAGTCACAGCACCGGAGTGGCCCACCCACCACCATTCCCCTCCTCCTCTGCTCTGCTCCCGGTGTCTCAAAAAAAAAAAAAAGCTCTGCTGCCGACCACGGCGGCGACGCCAAGGAGACGCCCAACGGCGGGCAAGGACGAAGGCGCGTCGACTTGAAGCTGCTCTGCTCCCCGGCCGGCCCTCTCCTCCGTCCGCTGGAAGTCCAAGTAAGCGCCACCCACAAGGTCAGCTCTCACCTGTTCTACCCGCGCCCTGCCCTACAGGTGCTTTGCGTTTGTTCCCACCAGCACCAGGTTCCTTCCACCGCCACCTTCCTAGCTAGCTCCACTACCATGGTCATGGTCACTAACCAACCACTCAGTTGCCAACCGCGTGCACGCCACAGAGCCCGCCCTGCCATGTCACACACGCCGGTTGCTTGCTTCGCAGCCTATTGTCGGTCTGTCCCTCTCGGTGCGTGCGTCCCTAGAATTTAAGTAATGGCCAGCCACCATACATCAAGAGACATCGGCAGATGGCATGTGCTCCTGGGAGCCAATTCATGTATAATATGATCTCGCTTACCAAGTTCGTTCAGATGCCATGTCCTTGTGCCGGGCAGCCGGCCATCGCCTTGAAGACCGCAACACCACAAGCGCGAGATCCGGAGCCTAGTATTTATTTTCCTCTTGGATTTGCAATTAGTTCGGTTGATCAGATCGATGGGAGAAATGTGCAGATGGACACACACATCTTTGCCTCAGCGGGTCACTGGCCTGAGCTTGATCACTTGTTCAGGGGCACCACAACTGAGGCTCCTTCCCAGTAGCACTAGTATATCAGTAGAGACCTCGATACTAAAGGAGCCAAACCAAACGTGATCCTGGTCTCTCTTGATCCCACCCTCTCTCGTATCAACTCCATGCACATGCTGCTCTCTCTCTCTCTACTCTGTTTCTTATGGAACGGTAAAATCTTATAGATATACTAGATGAACAACGCTAACGCCCACACGTGTTGTGGGAGCCAAACCCGCCGACACGCCCTATAACACACAGACTGCGTCATGTCATGCATGTGAAAATCTTTTTAGATTTTCTGTTTTTAAAATGTTTTATCTCTTAAATTAAAAACCTGATTGAAGATCCGTTTTCATCATTAAATCCCTCGCGACGAGATTTTCGAAACTAGATCTCATATCAATATATTTCGACGAATTTATTGGGTTAAAAGTTGCCGTGTCTATTGCACATGAATTGCCATGATGTTTACATTGAAGTTGCCATGATATGTTTCAGCTATTTTCTTCTACATTTATAAGTAAATTTTGACATAATATAAAATGGGGAATTAAGAAACTAGACTTGCCATGCATCATAAACTAAAATTGACATGATACATGCACTTAAAATTGCCATGGTTCGTATAAAAAATATTTTCATGGTCTACTGGAATTGCCATCATAAAAAAACTAAAATTGCCATGATCTACAAACTAAAATTACCACATGACAACTTTAGTTTAAGCACTATGGCAACTACAGTGTAAACATCATGGTAAATTTTGGGCAAAATTTTTTTTTGTCGAAACGTATGAACATGAGGTCTAGTTTTGAAGATCTCGTCGAGACGGATTTAATGGTGAAAATGGATTTTTAATTCGCTTTTTAATTAGGAGGTAAAACATTTTTGAGCCGAAAACCAAAAAGATTTCTACTAATGTCATCTGTTCATACATGACAAAATGAGTGGTGATGGAGGCGTGTGGGCGATGTGCAAACCCCCACATGTGTGGGCGTTAGTTTTTTCGATACTAGATTACATGTTAGCGGAACAACTGTTCAGCAAAGCCTTGGGTTAATGTATCAAAATGCATGTTGTATTCCTCTGAAGAAGACCAGCTAGCCTCTCCCTATACGTACAGAGTATATTCTGGGATGAGACGAGTAGATTTTAGTACTACTTAGGCTTTCTTCGGAAGCTCTTCAGCTTCAGCAAATCCACGACTCCAGCTTCACTCGTCAGCTCCCAACTTCTGCAAGGGAATAGCTGCGTGCGTTTGGAAGGCTGTGGCAGCTTCTCTTTATGTTGCATGGGCTGGCCCTGCTGGCTGCACTGGTGGAAAAACAGGCTTTCGTCCAGCCCCATAAGTCGCGAAGCTGTAGGAACCGCGACTAATGGGACCTTTAGTCGCGGTTCTGGAGGTGAACCGCGACCAAAGGCCTGGGCCCAGGGCGCTCGGTGGTCAGCTGGCGACGTGAGGTCTTTAGTCGCGGTTGGCCAGACAACCGCGACTAAAGGCTTTCGGCACCTTTTAGTCACGGTTTGCCAGTGCCAACCGCAACTAAAGCCCTCCCTATATATACCCATCCAGCAGCCAACACTTAGCCATTTGGAGCCATTCTCTTCACAAGTGGGTGTAGGTTTGCTTTTGGTTCCTCTTATGCACATAAGGTGTTTGATGAAATGCCCCAAGAGCATGAAACAAACATGACATGAAGTGTTGGAGCCACACTCCTCGATCATGTTAGCAACTTGATGAACCTTTGATGTGTCATTGATAAAATATGCATGTGTGTAGTTCATTGTTTAATTTATATTGTTTGTAGCTAGTTAGTTTAACAAATGCATGATGGTTAATTATATATTTTATATTATAATAATGCAGATGAATCGGCAATGGATGTACGGTAACCGACTCTCCGCGAGTTCACTACGGGTTTGAAAGATTTCCTCGTAGTGGCTAATGCGAACAAGCGGGGGGTTTGTTATCTGTCCATGTGTTATCTCAGTAAGAATCGAAGGGTTACTCTTCCTCAAGAGATGTTCACATGCATCTGCTTGAAGGGTTTCATGCCAAGCTATAATTGTTGGACCAAGCATGGAGAAAGAGGGGTTATAATGGAAGAAGATGAAGAAGGGATGATTTCATCGATGAAAGCTATCTTGCTCATTTCGGTGATACTTTCATGGAGGATGTGAAGGTGAAGGGAAGGTGAAGAAGAGGCACGTGATGATCCCGCTGATGATCTTGGTCGGACCATTTCGATGCACGGAGACGCTGCGAAACTGAAAAGGAGAGGGAGAATTTGGATCGCATGTTAGAGGATCACAGAAAGGCGCTATACCCGGATGCGATGATGGTCTGAAAAAGCTGGGCTGCACATCGGATTTGCTGAAATGGAAGGCGAGGCAGGTGTAGCTGACTCGGCATTTGAAAACTTGCTGAAAATGTTGAAGAATATGTTTCAAAGGATAACGAGTTGCCCGCCAAGACGCACTGAAGCAAAGAAGGTTGTCTGCCCTCTAGGTTTAGAGGTTCAAGATACATGCATGCATCAACGATCGCATCCTCTACCGCGTGAATACGAGAATTTGAATGAATGCCCGGTATGCACTGCATTGCGTTATAAGATCGAGGCGATGACCCCGGTGACGATGTTGAGGGCCGAAACCCAGAAGAGGGTTCCCGCCAAGGTGATGTGGTATGCTCCTATAATACCACGGTTGAAACGTCTGCTCAGAACAAAGAGCATGCCAAGTTGTTGCGATGGCACAAAGAGGACCGTAAGTCGGACGGGAGTTGAGACACACCGCAGATGGAACGCAATGGAGAAAGATCGACGATGGTTCAAAGATTTTGCAGCCGACGCAAGGAACATAAGATTTGCTCTAAGCACGGATGGCATGAATCCTTTTGGCGAGCGAGCTCCAGCCATAGCACCTGCCCGTGACTCTATGCATCTACAACCTTCCTCCTTGGTTGTGCATGAAGCGGAAGTTCATTATGATGCCGTGCTCATCCAAGGTCCGGCAACCCGCAACGACATCGATGTGTACCTAAGGCCATTAGTTGATGAACTTTACAACTGTGGGTGGTGTCCGTGTGTGGGATGAGCACAAACAAGAGGAATTTGACCTCGAGCGTTGCTTTTCAGAACCATCAACGATTGGCCTGCTCTTAGTAACCTTTCGGACTGTCAAATAAGGGATACAATGCATGCACGCACTGCTTACATGAGACTGAAAGTGTACATTTGCCAAATTGTAAGAAGAACGTGTACCTTGGGCATCGCCGATTTCTTCCAAAATTCATCCAAGAAGAAAGAAAGGCAAGCATTACAACGGCAAGGCAGATCACCGGCAAGCTCGCGGAACGACCGGTGCTGAGGTATTTGATATGGTCAAGGATTTGAAAGTCATCTTTGGAAAGGGTCCCGCGGACAATCAGTTCAAGGGAGCCGACGGGCACGCAGCCATGTGGAAGAAGAAATCTATATTCGGGAGCTAGAATATTGAAAGTCCTAGATGTCCGCTCTGCAATCGACATGATGCACGCTACGAAGAATATTTGCGTGAACCTCCTAAGCTTCTTGGGCGGTATGGGAAGACAAATGATACAAAGGAAGCACGGCAGGACCAGCAACGCTTGAAAGACCTCGATGACCGCATCCGAATGGTTTCAAGGTCGTGCCAGCTACGCTCGACCAAAGAAGAGAAGGTCATCTTTTTGAATGCCCGAGCAGTATGAAGGTCCCGCCTGGATTCTCGCCCAATATAAAGGGAATAATAAACATGGCGGAGAAAAGTTCCAAAACCTGAAGTCTCACGACCGCCACGTGATTATGACGCAATTGCTTCCGATTGCTTTGAGGGGGCTCCTGCCGGAAAATGTTCGAGTAGCCATTGTGAAGCTATGTGCATTCCTCAATGCAATCTCTCAGAAGGTAATCAATCCAGAAGTTCTACCACGGTTATAGAACGATGTGATCCAATGTCTTGTCAGTTTCGAGTTGGTGTTCCCGCCATCCTTCTTCAATATTATGACGCACCTCCTGGTTCACCTAGTCGAAGAGATTTTCGTTCTCGGTCCTGTATTTCTACACAATATGTTCCCCTTCGAGAGGTTCATGGGAGTATTAAAGAAATATGTTCAGAACCGTGCTAGGCCAGAAGGAAGCATCGCCAAGGGCTATGGAAATGAGGAGGTAATTGAGTTTTGTGTTGACTTTGTTCCTGACCTTAAGCCGATTGGTCTTCCTCGATCGCTGCACGAGGGGAGACTAAGTGGAAAAGGCACGATCGGAAGGAAATCAACGATATGTATGGACGGCCATTCTCGATGAAGCACACCACACTCGCATCGACCAATTCCAGCTTGGTGGCTCCGTGCTTTGAGAAACACAAGAATATTTTACGCTCGACAACCCGGGAAGCCTGAATCCTGGATTAGGAAGGCCCACATGGAGACTTTCGCAGTTGGTTGAGAAAACATTTAATGAATGACAATGATGTTGTAGATCAGCTGTACATGTTGGCCAAGACACCATCTTCGACTATAACGACTTTCCAAGGGTACGAGATAAATGGGAATACATTTTACACGATCGCCCAAGATAAAAAGAGCACCAACCAAAACAGTGGTGTCCGCTTTGATGCAGCAACCGAGAATGGGCAAGAGGTCACATATTATGGTTACATAGAGGAGATATGGGAACTTGACTATGGACCCTCCTTTAAGGTCCCTTTGTTCCGGTGCAAATGGTTCAAGCTAACATGAGGTGGGGTAAAGGTGGACCAGCAATACGGAATGACAATGGTGGATTTCAACAATCTTGGTTACCTTGACGAACCATTCGTCCTAGCGAAACATGTCCCTCAGGTTTTCTATGTGAAGGACATGAGTAGCAAACCGAGGAAACGGAAAGATAAGAAAACGATCAGTACATCATGCGATGATTCAAAGCGCCACATTGTTCTTTCAGGGAAAAGAAACATCGTGGGAGTGGAGGACAAGATGACATGTCGAAGATTATAATATGTTTGCTGAAATTCCGCCTTCAAAGTGAACACCGACCCAAGCATTAAGTTAAATGATGAGGATGCTCCATGGATACGGCACAATCGTAAGCAAGCAGGGACACAAGGGAAGAAATGATGTGTAATAATTTATTGTACCAAACTTTGTTGAATGGATCATGTGAATTATATTACCCGTGATGTGTTTGGTGTCCATTTTCAATGATTCGAGATACCACCGATGATACATGAAATTTGGAGTGATTTAGTCATACTCCTGCCTAGGCGATAATATGCATACTGTAGTCTTCATAGCCGCCGCCGTCGTTGTACTCGTAGTCGCCGCTTCTAAGTTGCCGCCGTAAATGCCGCCGCTGCTTGCCGCCGCTGCCGTCGCCGCTGTCGCCGGGCGGCGCTGTGGCTCGAATCGAGGGTAGCGCAGGCGGGGATATCGCCGGCCGTGATGTAGTCCATGACGCTCTGCAGAGTCCGCCATACCACCATAGCCGACGGCCGCCTCGTGGAAGTTCCCAGAGGCAGACCGTCCTCCTCATACCGGCGAGCGCCTCTCACGCCGATTGATGAAGAAGGCGCCCCAAGTATGCTGGTTATCGGGATGCCAGCGGGATTCATCCGCTGCTCCGGCGTGAGGTCGAGGTAGTAGTGGTTCGTGATGGCCGCCCGGCCAGCAGTACCGAGGGACGGAGGGACTGCACGCCGCCGGCGCTTAGGCTCCAGCCGGTGGGGACGCTGTAGCCCGTGGACAAGGGTAGTTCGAGGCGCAAAGCTCCTCCACCTGCTGGTAGGTTAGAGGGTGCGGTGGAAGCCATGAGAGAGTGATGAGAGATTGTAGAGATGTGATAATGCTGGCCAAGCCGGGCTACATATATGTAGTGAGAAATGGCGGGAAAAATGGGAGCGGGAAGACAGGAGGCGGAAGAAAGTGGCGGAAGAAAGAGGCGGAAGACAGGGAAGAAATGGCGGAAGAAGAGGAATCCAGAGTTGGTCATCTAACCTTTAGTCCCGCTGGTTGGTGCAACCGGGACTAAAGGTTAGACAGACGCGTGGGTAGCGCACGCACGCCTGTCGGAGGAACAAGACAAAGCGAAGCGGCGCCGTGCCTATAAAAGGAGCATCGATCTGCCAAGATAGAGGCGTGAAGAAATGGCGGAAGACATAGGCGGAAAGAATGGCGGGAAGACTGGCCGAAGAACTTGTGGGAAGACAGAGGCGGCGGAAGAACTTCTCTGAATTTTTGATATATTATTTGTATTTTAGAATTTTGAAATGAATTAGTTCTATTTTTCTGAATTTTTGATATATTATTTGTATTTTTAACATATTGAATTGAATTAGTTTTATTTTGACATATTATTTGTATTTGCCTCGTAGGGTTTGGAGACGGTTCGTAGATACAAAGGACGAGAACTTTATATGCATTAAATTATGTATGGAAACTTGTTCAAAATTGTATATGGTCATCCGATGATATTGAATATATATTGTATATTCCTCTTGAATTCTTTTTTGGTTCTAATTTCAAATTTATTTGAAATTGTACATTCTTATGCATGTATGTAGTACCGTAGAATATGTGAAACTCCTTCAAAATTAAAATAAAGCACAAAAGAAATAAAACAATACAAATTAAACAGAAAACAATACAAATTAAAAAGAAAACAATACAAATTAAACAGAAAATAGGTTTGGGGGGCTAAAACCTAAACTCATGGCGGACTTTAGTCGCGGTTGGCCGCACCAACCGCGATTAAAATGAAGGGTTTTAGTCATGTTGGCCAGACCAACCGCGACTAAAGGTGGGGCGCGGAACGCAAAAACTCGCTAAAACCCCTTTAGTCGCGGTTGGGCAGGCGACCACGATTAAAGGGCACCTTTAGTCGCGGGTCTCGCCGCCAACCGTGACTAAAGGGGGGCTATAAATACAAGGCTCCTCGACGCCGCCATTGTTTCTCGCTGTTCGTCTCTGCCGCGCCCTCGGCGCCGCCGCCGTCGCCCTCGCCGCCGCCGCCGCCGCCGTCGCCCTCGCCGCGCCGCCGCCGTTATCCTTCCCATACACGCGCCCGGCCGGCCTCGGTACTGCTCATCGACCGCCTCACCTCGCCTCTCCGTCCCCTCCGCTTGACGGCGCCTGCACCTCCTCGATCCGTGCTGAACGAGGGCATGACCCATGGCGCTCCGTCGCCGGGCGCCCGCTCGGTGCCGCCACTGCAGCCGCTGCGTTCACGCCCTCGCGCTGCCGGCCTCGTCACCGTCGCCTCTCGCCTCTCCTCGACACCATGGCGCCGAGGCCGATGCGCCCCTCATCGCCGCCGCCACCACACCTCCCCGATGCCTGCTGCTTGGCGCCCAGCCTTCCCACACGACCGGCCTTGTCGCGGGCTTGGCTGGCCTCGCCCGGGCGCCCATGCCTGCAACGCCCTTGCGCCCGTTAACCCACGTGGCCTCCTAGGCCACTTACCAGTGGGGCCCCCCTGTTAAAAAAAAGAACAAAAAGAAATATGTATAAATAAAAATTAAAAATGATAATAATTAAAAGTAAGTAATTAATTAATTAACTTAGTTAATCCTGTTAATTAACCTAATTAACTTATTAACTAATTAAACTGTTAATTAGTGTTAGTCAGTGACAACCGGGACCCATGTGCTAGTTTGACCAGTCAAACAGACTGTTGACAGACCTTGAACGCGTAGTTGTTTTCAAGATCCTAAAAAAAAAGTTGTCGATCCCGGCGTTGATCCAAAATCAGTGGACCAGCAAAATCTAGTAGTAGTAGTCGATCTAAATCCTCGTTGGCAATTGGAAACCGTTTCCAATCATTAGGAGCAACAGACGCTACCTGTATTTTTTTACCAAACATTGACAAATGTTTAATTGCTTGCAAAGTTTCTTCACAAAATGACATTCGTGAAGACGTGTTGTCTGTTGTCCTCGCCTCCCTCTCCGTGTGTGTTGTCCTCGCCTCCCTCCGTGTGACGCCGCCGCCTGCCGCCTGCCTCGCGCTCTACCGCGACACCTCTCCCACCCCTTCCTCGCCTCCTTTTTTTGCCCGCCCTTCGCCATCGCCACCGCCACCGCCCCTTCTTCACTTAATTAATTTGTTTTACTACATGTTTTCAGGACTGACATAATGGCGGACGATAGAGCTGACCCGATTATGGACAACTATGATCCGGACGGTGAAGCACATATGTTCGCATCATAAACGGCGATATTCTATATGTGCCGACCGGAGAAGAAGAAGATGATATCTCTTCTTATCTGAACCTTGACGGTGAAGATGAAGGGCGCCGTCAAGAAGATGATGTTAACAAACGCCGATAAACGATTTATCTTCAAATGGAAGTAGCAACCACCTCCGCGCGAGGTATATATATACATTGAGCCTCTGGTGATACAAACTAACTGATTTGAATAAATATGTGTACTAACGCGACTCTCTTTCTTATTTTAGCCCTCGGCCGATCGTCAAACAATCGAGTACGTCGTCAAAGCGTGGCGCAACCAAGACGATGAAACAAGGAGAAACATGCACCATCGAGGTTGTCGACAAGGCAACCGCAGGCCGCTGGAGCCCCGCAAGAATGCCACCAAGTTTGTCAGCCAATGCGGAGCCATTGTTAGAGACAACGCCTCGATCACCGCCCAGGAGTGGAATGAGCCAAAGAAGGCACGAATTGATGGTTTCACTGTTGTCGATAAGAGAACAAAAAAGATTGCTTCAAGAAGCTTATGGAACATTTCGCTCTACCTCCGAATACAACAAATTCGATGAGGAGGGTAACAAGATTGAGGAAAACAAGGAGAGGAGGAGGCTAGTCAAACAGTTCGCTCTTCATAAGATGGCCGACGATTCGGAAATTCAAGCAAAATCTAGCCCGTGACTTTGTCAAGCAGAACAAGACTCCGGATTTCAAAGGACAATATGAGAAACTGAAACATGATTGGCCAGAATTTGTGAAGCAAAAGAAATCGGAGCAGTTCATTCAAATATCGAAAAAAAATAAGGAAAATGCGGCTAAGAAGGAGTACAATCATGTTATGGGGCCAGGAGGGTATCACATTTGGGTGCCTAGGTTGGAGAAGATGGAGAACGAGCTGAGGGCGCGAGGAATCCGTCCAGGTACGGAGGGATGGGACCCAAGGGCCAAAAGCTGGTGGTACGGGCATGGGGGAACGCTGAACCCGGAGACAGGGGAGTGTGTTTACCGGGAAAATTAATTAAACCCACCCAAGCCCTTATTGACGCAATGAAGGATGCTCAACAGGGAAGATCAAGTTCAACAGAGAGAACGACGCTACCGACAAAAGCCCTCGGGAATCCTGAACACGGAGGACGTGTACGAGGCATGGGGCACATTCCGTGGAAAATAGGGTTCCCCGAGCGATGACCCGTGACGTTACTGAAGCCGTAAGAGAAAGATGGATCGGGAAGCAGATGTTGTGGCGCGGTTGGCATCGGAAATGGATGTGATGAAGAAAACCATGAGTGTACTAGTAGCGAAAGAGATGCAGCTCGGTGCAGCATGAAGATCATCCAGCGGATCTCGGAAGCCAGCAGCGGAGAAGCAGCGTGGCTTCCACGGAGGCCCCACCGGCTGGTGCAGATGCACCGACGATCGAAATTACTGCACCGGAGCCTCGGTGGTCGAAATTACTGCACCGGAGCCTCGGTGGTCGAAATTACTGCACCGGAGCCTCCTCGCTACCCCGTGGGCGATATAAAGGAGATGAAAGAATGTCATCTGCATTATCCTATCGGGAACATGTCCATGAAGGTAGCCATCGGCAGTGCTTTACCATGTTTACTCGGAGCACTCCACCACAACAACCCCATTCAAGATGGCTATGCTCGTGTCACGGTGGAGGACATAGTCCAAGGGTTTGAGGACCTGAGATTGACATTGCTACACCAAGGGGAGAAAATACTTGAGATGTCAAGCGCCATTTCATTCTATGGCAAAAGAAGTTTATCAAGTTTCAGCGAGGCGCCAAGGACAACAAGTCCACCCCTACGGTGGTGGTGGTGGCGGTGGCGGTGGTGGTGGTGGTGGTGGTGGTGGCGGTTCACCTACACCTCCGTCACGCCAGCCGACGCCGCCCCATCCCACAACGTCCGGCGGGTGATCATCCGCCGCCCCAGATCCTCGTCCGGCGGGTGATCGACGCCGCCCCAATCCACCTCGGCAAAGAAGCGTAAGCAGTCCTGATTATTAACCGGACCCTTATGTACCTAAGACCACAAAGGTACGGAGCCATCATCAAGCCTCTCCCCACAAGGCCTTGGGAACGAGTGCCGAGGAAGTCGACGCGCCGCGGCTGCTGATTTGGAGAAATGGAAGGCGGACTGCAAGAAGAAAAGAGAGCCCGAGCCCAAGCCAGATTTTCGATGAGCAAAAGAAGTGGGCTAAGTCATTTTGAGCACACCGTCCCAAGCCGCGAAGAATCTGCCTAACGACTATGCACGTGAACTTGCAGGCAGGCACTCATGTTCAAGGAGAACAAAGAGCGGAGAAGGCCGAAGTAAAAAAGCGGAAACAAGTTGCCCAGCTCGGGAACAAAGTAAACAATCGATTGCCCGCTTATAGTGAAGCCTTCTGTCCGGATGACCCCGAGATCATACAAGCTGCGGCAACACAGGATTGACTGAACGAAAAGCGAGAACAAGCGCCAACTTAGGTATTACTCTTCGTGAACTGTTAGGCCTTGATGAGGCGCCAGTGAAGGAGGTAGTAATTACATATGTCAAGAATGGGCCTCTCGTCGAGCCTCTGCGCAGGAAAAGGATCTACCTCCACAAATGAAAGGTCTGCTGAAATGGTACAAGGGTTACATAAAAATAAAACGCCAAAGAATATATTTATGCGGAAGTTAGACATGAGCATCACTTCAAACATTACTATGTACAAATTGAACTGAGTGAATTGTTCCAGCTTTTCAATCTGCGCGAGCTCGACAAATCTATCATCGGTTGCTACGCTCGTAAGTGATTTATTAATTTCTACCCCATCTCGCTCATATTGCCTGCACTATATATATGTCCTAACTATATTGTTGTGTCCGCTATTATACATGCAGAATGAAGATTAAGGAATGCAGAGTAAGGAACATCCATGATGTTGGGTTCATTGACCCACACATCGTTAATGGACATGTGTTGGAGCGCCACCCCGCCGACGTGGAGGCAGACCTGTGGCAGTTTCTTACAAAGCAGGAACTCAAAAGTGATATTCTATTTCCTTACCATTTTGAGTGAGTGTTTCTGTCTTGAGCACATTCTCTTTGTTTACTCCATGCATGGTATGTGGCGGCTAATCGATGAGTTATGCATGACGTCTGTGCATGTATCTTGTCCGCAGGTTCCACCGGATTCTGCTAGTAATTAAAGTTAACACCTCGAATGTCTCGTCCACGACTCTCTGAATATGGATCCAAAGCTTTGGGGCGGCATGAGAAGAATGCTGCAGAAGTAATTATTTTCATTCATTTGCGCCTATATCGATCGGCCTATTTCGCTCATTTCCTAATATCAAGTAACTAATAACTCTCTTGTTCATTTAATTTTCTTTGCCTCGTAGGGTTTGGAGACGGTTCAGAGATACAAAGGTCGGTGAATTCAAAAAAGAGCTAGAATTCAAAAGGTCAAAGGCTAAGAATGCTGGGGATATTCAGCCACCGGAGACCAATCTATGTGGATACTATGTCTGTGAGATGATCCGGAGATACACCTCTGAGCGGGTTCCGAGTGATACCAATGCTCAGAGGAATAACCTCCGGTGGATGCTTAGTCCAGAAGCTCGCTTCCGACCACTTCAAGAGGAACTAGCTGGATGGTTCAGCAGGGAAGTCCTCCATCCTAAAGGAGAACACTATTACGAGGACGAGAACTTTATATGGATTAAATCATGTATGGAAACTTGTTCAAAATTGTATATGGTCATCCGATGATATTGAATATATATTGTATATTCCTCTTGAATTCTTTTGGTTCTAATTTCAAATTTATTTGAAATTGTACATTCATATGCATGTATGTAGTACCGTAGAATATATGAAACTCCTTCAAAATTAAAATAAAGCACAAAAGAAATAAAACAATACAAATTAAACAGAAAACAGGTTTAGGGGGGCTAAAACCCTAAACCTGCGGCGGCCTTTAGTCGCGGTTGGCCGAAGAACCGCAACTAAAGGTCCTCCGCCCGACGGTCACCGGGCGCCCACGTGGACGGGCCGTTAGTCGCGGTTCTTAAGCAGCCGCGACTAAAGGTGGGGCTTTAGTCGCGCTTATTTGGTCGCGGTTGCGCAACCGCGACTAATGGCAGTTGCGAACCGCGACCAAAGGCCTTTTTTCCACCAGTGCTGGTTCGTACGGCAGCTCGGGATAAAATGAATCAAACCGATACGCAACTTAGCGGTGGCACTTCCGGCGTAATTTCAACCAACTTCACGATTTGGGCTTCACGAAGCTGGACTTCGCTCACTCCGCCGACTTAGGGCCCGTTCTGATCTCCTCCAGCTTCTCCAAACTCCACGAATCCAGCTTCTTAGCGCAGCTTCTTGCTCTACATAGCGAAGTCATTCCGTTCGGCAGCATCGCTAAGCTTCTCCATCGCTAGCATGGACTGGCAGCGTCGCTGGCCTGCCTAAGCGCCATAACGGCCGTCTAGAGCCAGCCTAGTTCGGCCAGCCCTTATGTACGAGAGAGGGAGCCGCTCCTCTAGCGAATCGTTTTCTGTTTCGAGGCGGAAGATTACGAATCGTTTTCTTAGGCGGTGGCGACATCGCTGTAAATACTCTCAACTCTCACTTCTTGCTTTCGTAGAGCTGGGTTTCCTGGCATCTTTAATTTGCACTACGGCCCAGCTCAACTTCTCGTTTCCAGCTTCTACGACCTAAACCGTTCGGCACAGATTCACTCCAGAGTTTTGAGAAGATAGAAGCTGGAGGAGATCAGAACAGGCCCTTACACTACGTGAGGCTCCGCTTCGAGAAGCTAGCTTCATGGAGCCGAGGCGTTCAGCCCAGCCCCTCGCGCGGAGCTGGAGAGCTACCGAACGGCTCCTTAGTACTCCCTCTGTAAAGAAATATAGGAAGTACTAGTTAGAGCATCTCCAACGGGCGCGCATCGCGTCGCACGCAAAAAACCTGATTGCCGCCCGCGCTTCGACTGGTTTATCGCGGCCGCCAACGCTGGCTCCAGCAGCCGCGCTATAATGCAGCGCGCGCTCACTCCAGCAACACGCAAAAATACAGCGCAAGCGACTCGCCGGGCATAAAATGCAATGAACATGATATTTTGAAATGAGTTTGAAACATTCATCAAAATGCAATGAACATGTGAAATGTGACACAAACAAATTGATGAATAAAAGTTTATGCCCGCAAGTTCAAAATCATGCCCACAAGTTTATCCAACCAAGTTTAGAATGCAAATCAAGTTCAAGACACAAATGAAAGACACATCAATCCTCTTCCTCGTCTTCGTCCTCATCATCTTCTGAAGACGATTCTTCTGCCTCCGAAGATGAATCTTCCTCCATCTCCTCATCACGCACCGCATCATGCACCGCATCATGTGAAGCTTCGACGGTGTTGGCAAGATCTTCAACGACATCTTCATGGGAATGTGTGTGAGGAGGCACATCGAAAGACATTCCACCCACGGCGGCCGGAGGTGCACCCATGCCTCCGATGAGAGAAGCAAAACTCATGCCTCCCATGGCGGCCATAGCGTCGGAGGGTGCTCCAAAGCCACCCATGCCTCCCATGGCGGCCGGAGGTGCACCCATGCCTCCCATGGCTCCGAAGCCACCCATGCCTCCCATGACGCCGAGGCCACCGCCACCCATGGCGCCGAGGCCACCGCCACCCATTGCGCCGAGGCCACCGCCACCCATTGCACGAACCATCACTAGTGCAGAACCGGGCAATAACACCGGTTCGTAAGGACCTTTAGTGCCGGTTCATAACCGGCACTAAAGTGTGGGCACAAAAGCCCCCCCCCTTTAGTACCGGTTTAGCACGAACCGGTGCTAAAGGGCAACCACGTGGCACGAGCCAGCTCCGGGCCTCGAGTTTTAGTACCGTTGGTAATACCAACCGTACTATAAGGTTTGGGGTTTTTAGTTTTATGTTTTCTTTTCATTTAATTTTGTGTTTCCATTTTAATTCTTTTTAGCTTGCTGGTATTTTACGATACTACACATTGTACAAGTTATGCATATATATATATATATATATATATATATATATATATATATATATATATATATATATATATATATATATATATATATATATATATATATATATATATATATATATATATATATATATAGAATTTCTAGTAGAACCAATCATGCATATATATATCATCAATGTCTCACAAACCACCATATTAATTAATTCACACATACACACATGTATAGCTATATACAATTTCTCCTACATATGCATGTTGCCTTCGGAGCCAGTGGCATTAGCCTAATTGGTGCCTTCGGAGCACGATGACAATCGAAAGTGGTTCATGGGGGCGGTAGCGGGTAATAGTATTCTTCCTTCGGATTTATGACCTGATCGAGCAAAAATCCCGCTATTTCCTCTTGAAGTGCTTCTACGCGCTCCGTTTCTAGGAGCTTGTCCCGCACCTCTGTGAACTGTTAAGAAGGAGACCAATATGCATGTGTATTAGTTGTGTGACTAGATATCGATAATGGTGTAAAAATTGTGAATAGTGTTCTGACAAGCGTACCCATTCCTGTCTTTGAGATCTGCTCCTTTCGGACGCCATCATGCGAATGTTCTCGCAAACGCAGAATGCACACAGATCAGTCCCCTGCGCCTGCTTCAGGGCCTTTACGAGAATGGAATTTGATCAGATAATAATTAATCAAGCATGATAATTAAAGAGATGGCAGCTAGCTAGCTAGCTAGTACTACTTAATTACTTACCTTGGGTCGAAACCATTTAATCTTTTTTTTTTCATTCGCCTTCCGTGACGCTGATGAACCTTGCCCAAGCCCTGTCCGCCGACAAAGAAAATGAATAAAGGGGTTATTAAATAGTTCATATCATGAAATGACGAACTAAATAGGCCGAGATATATAGTTAATAATGATTGAAATTACCTGTTGACTATCCCAAACAAGATGTTATAGTCAGTATTTGCTTTGAGTAGTGAGTCCAGTATTTCAACTGTTCCGGCGTCAACTTTAATGATACACAAGATCCAGTGAAATCTGCATTCACACACGTTTGCATGTCTTAATTAAGCGGGCATATGTAAGCAAAAACATGTAGCTAGCTAGTAGGCAAAAACAGAGAATTTGTAGTACAAGACAGTGTGACTCACTGAAAGTTGTAAGGAAGTAGTATATCTTCATTGTATTTGAGGCGCTTCAAGAACTCTAGCATGTTGTCCTCTACCTGCTTTTCATGATGTGGATTTATTTGCCATGTGTATTCATTAACGGTGTTTGGGTCAATGAACCCAATGCCATAGCGTCCACCTTTTCTCATTTCATGCATCTTCATCCTGCATAATACCACAGAAAAGAATATAGTGAGGATAATTACAGGTAATGCTTGATCAAAAGGATCACTACAGCTAGCTTGAGACTTAAATTACAGAAAGAAATCACTTACAAACAATAGCAACTGATTTATAGATTTGTCGAAAGTGCGTCTTGATTGTATAACTGAAACAGTTCAGAATACTCAACGGTCACAGCTTTCTGATGGTAGTAATGATCCTTCTTGACTTGCACCATGAGGGACTCTCGATTGGATCTCTTGGTAATGTCCATGTACCATTGATGCAATTCATACATTCTCGTTGGGAGCTTCTTGACCTCGTCTGGCTTGACCAAAGGTTTGCCCCGGACATATTTCTCAGACTTATCCCACTTAGGCATTGCCACCGCATAGCCACCTGGCCCAGCTTATGGAACTTATCCTTTTTTTCGGCATTCTTCTTGTTTATTCTCGACCGTTCCTTAGCTAATTCCGAATCCTTGAATTTCACGAAATCGTCCCAATGAGCACGTTGGTTCTCTAGTGTTCCCTCGAATACAAGAGTCTTCCTTCCTCCCTTGACGTACTTGTCCCATTCACGATTCTTGTGGTTCTTGAATGCAACCGCCATCTTCCTAAGAGCAGCATCCTTGACTTTCTGCACATCTGCTTCTGTGAAATGATCTGGTAGGGTGAAATGTTCCATGAGAGTATCCCAAAGCAGACCTTTTGGTCTGTTGTCGACAAAAGTAACATCTGGACGTGGCTTTGCTGGCTCTCTCCATTCTTGAAGGGAGATCGGGAGTTGGTCCTTCACAAGAACTCCGCACTGACGAACGAACTTGTCCGCAATCTTATTAGGCGCTAATGGTTCGCCATTAGGTCTGATTGCCTCGATATTGTACTTTACGCCCTCCTTCAACTTTTTGTTCAGGCCTCGTTTCGTCCTGTTGCCTGAAGATTTGCTCAATCCGGATGGCTGAAAGAACAAAGATCGATTCGTTAATATATCTTCAAGCCATTTAAAACATGTGATGATCACCAGATGCCTGCTTATATAAATATATATACCTCGCCGGTCTTTGTTGTTTCAAGATCAACATTTTCTTCATCATCATCATAATCATAGTTCATGACTTCATCAATTCGGTCGTCGCGATCGAATATCATATCACCCTCTCAGGTGTTGTTTAGAAATTCGGAGCCGTCATAATCTTCTTCATTCTGATCATCATCTGGCCCGTGAAGATGGCGTATCATATCGAATATGGCCTGTTCTCCCTCTTTGCCGGTATTGTCCGCCATAGCTTTTATTTAACTAATCCAAAAGAAATATAAAACAATTTAGTATTCAAATTACATCGTCTCGAATAATAGATATAATCTCGAATACATCGTCTCGAATAATAGATATAATCTCGAAAACATCGTCTCGAATAATAGATATAATCTCGAATACATCGTCTCGAATAATAGATATAATATCGAATACATCACTGGCTAGGTAGCTAATAAAGATCGAATACTACAGAAGAATCTAGGACACTCGTGGTTCCTGCGGCGCGGGCGGTGAACACACAAAGAGAAGGAACCCTCACAGGATCATAGCTGAAGTGAGATCCCTGAAGAAACTGTCAGGTATTGGAGAACCTGCCGCCCTCTAACGCAACCATGTAGCGATGGACGTGCTCGTCCTCCTCCCTGACACGGCGACGTACCACCTCCGGCGGGGCCAGCACCCTCCGCACCGAAACTGGCCCACGCGAACGCCACCAAACGAGATCACGGTCGACGACTGGACCCGGGGCCGCGTTACTCATCAAGCGGCGCGCCCCTCCAGGCAGCACCTCCCAGTGCCAGCCCGGCGGAGCCCAGTCCCGGACATGGGTCAGCCGGACGTCGTCGCGGACGTGTCGACGGCGAGGATGCGGGTCGGGCATCGTCGAGAACAAATACTAGCTATATGCCCGCAAAAAGTAACATTTTTTTAATGATTGGATTTTGATAACTAAAATTTCTAAAATTTCTATATAACTAACATTTCTATAACATTTCTAACAATGCTATATATAACTAACATTTCTATAACATTTCTAATATTTCTATAACTAAAAAACAGAAAAAAATTATAACATTTATATATATATATATATATATATAACTAACATTTGTATAACATTTCTAATATTTCTAGAACTAAAAAAAAAGAAAAATTTCTAACTTTTTATAACTATTTCTATAACTAAAAACAGAAAAATTTCTAACAATTCTAACTTTTTATAACTATTTCTATAACTGAAAAACAGAAAAATTTCTAACAATTCTAACATTTCTAACTATTCTAACATTTCTAACTATTCTAACAATTCTAACTATTTCTGAAAAACAGAAAATTTCTAACAATTTCTAAAAACAGAAAAATTTCTAATTATTTGTATAACTAAAAACAAAAATGTATGTGTGTGTGTGTGTAGGCCACCGGCGAGGCGAGGGACGACGGGGCGCAAGGCGACGGGACGGCGACGGCGGCGACGACGGGATGACGACGACGGGACAGGGACGGGCGGCGACGACGGGCCGGGACGGACGGGTCAAGCGGCGGCGGCACGACGGGACGATAGGGCGGCGCCGACGACGGGGACGGGGACGACGCGGGACGGGCCGGGACGGGGCGGCGGTGACGACGGGGACGACGGGGATGGGAACGACGGGGCAGCGACGACGGGGACGGGGCGGCGACGAGGGATGGAGACGTACGGGGGCGGCGGGCGACGGTGCAGAGGAGAAGAAGCCAGATGAGAAACTGAAATTTTCGTAAGTGTTGTTTATATAGGAGGGGCCTTTAGTACCGGTTGGAGCCACCAACCGGTACTAAAGGCCAGTTTTGGCCAGCCCAAGCGGCGGGAAGCGACCCCCTTTAGTACCGGGTGGTGGCACAAACCGGTACTAAAGGCCCCCCCTTTAGTACCGGTTGGTGCCACGACCCGGTACTAAAGGGGGTGCGCTGGCGCAGGTGCGGTGCGGCAAGTTTAGTCCCACCTCGCTAGCCGAGGGGCGACCGCACTGGTTTATAAACCCCCGTGCGGTAGCTCTCTCGAGCTCCTCTCCAAAGCAGGCCTACTGGGCCTACGTGTTCTGTGTTGCCTCAGGCCCACTGGCATTTATGGCTCTGCATCTGACCCAACTACAGGTTGGGTTTCTAGTCGATGCAAGCCGCTCTGGCCTAGTAGGCGGGCTTTTTTTTGCTTTATTTATTTTTGTGTTGTTTTTTTGTGTATTTAGAGTTTCTTTGTGAATATTTTTGCTTTAGGTACAAAAAATTACAAACTTTCTGTTAGTGCCCGTAGTTTTCAAATTTGAATAGTTTAAATTTTGAATTATTTGAAATTAGTGTGAATCACTAGTTTGTGAATAACTTAACTTTAAAAATCAGTAAAGGCATGAAAGAATTTGTTTGCACATAAACTTTCTTCGCGTTTCAAATGCCAAAACACATAACTACCCTAACTATTACAGAGATTCCCCTCGGGTGTGAAACACGAAGAAAGTGATGATAGTGAAGCCGATCACATCCCAGATCTTTGGGTGTGAAACTTTTCTTCGCGTGTGTCCCTTTGCGCCGTAACCATGGAAAATCTTCATCATTTAACGGGATGCTCGGGTCAATATTCACCGTGAATGGAGCAATTTCATCAAACTTTTCATAATCTTCGACTTGTCTGTCTTGTCATCCACTCCCACGATGTTTCTCTTCCCGAAAGAACTATGTGCGCTTTGGCTCATCGTACGATGCATTCGCTTTCTTATCTTTTCTTTTCTTGGCTTGGTAGACATGTCCTTCACATAGAAAACCTGTGCCACATCATTGGCTAGGACGAATGGTTCGCTCTGACACGCAAGATTGTTGAGATCCACTGTTGTCATTCCGCATCTGCGGATCTTCCGTTACCCCGCCTCGTGTCATATTGACCCATTTGCACCGAAACAAAGGGACCTTTAAACCACGTCGATAGTCAAGTTCCCATATGTCCTGTATATAACCATAATATGTTTCCTTTCCCGTCTTGGTTTCTGCATCAAAGCGGACACCACTGTTTTGGTTGGTGCTCTTCTTATCTTGGGCGATCGTGTAAAATGTAATACCATTTATCTGGTACCCTTTGAAAGTCATTATATTCGAAGATGGTAACTGGGACAGCAAGTACAGGTCATCTTCAATAGAGGTGTCATGCATGGTACGTGTCTGCAACCAGTGGCGAAACTCCTGGTTTGTTCACGTGTAATCCAGTCATCGACCGCTCCGGTGTTTGGAGCGTAGCAAATTCTTGTGTTCATCCATATACGGAGCCACCAAGGAGGAATTCTGTAGAACTGTGTAGTGTGCTTCAGGTGAGAGAATGTCCGTCCATACATATTATTTGTTCCCCTCCTAGTGTGCCTTTTCCATCCAGTCTGCCCTTATGCATGATTCAGAACACCAATCGGCTTAAGGTCAGGAATAAAGTCAATACAAAACTCAATGACCTCCTCATTTTGATGGCCCTTGGAGATGCTTCCTGGCCTAGCACGGTTATGAACATATTTCTTTAAGACTCCATGAACCTCTCAAAGGGGAACATATTGTGTAGAAATACAGGACCCAAAATGTTAATCTCTTCGCATAGGTGAACTAGGATGTGCGTCATGATGTTGAAGAAGGATGGTGGGAACACCAACTCGAACTCGACAAGACATTGCACCAAATCATTCTGTAAACTTGGTATGATTTCTGGATCGATTACCTTCGAGAGATTGCATTGAGAAATGCACATAGCTTCACAATGGCTAATCGAGCGTTTTCGGTAGAAGCCCCTCAATGCAACCGAAGCAGTTGCGTCATAATCACGTGGCAGTCATGAGACTTTAGGTTCGGAACTTTTCTCTGCCATGTTTATTATTCCCTTTATATTCGACAAGAAGCCAGACGGTACCTTAATACTGAGCAGGCATTCAAAGAAGATTTCCTTCTCTTCTTTGGTAAGAGCGTTGCTTGCATGACCCTGATGTATGCCGTCTTCTCCGTGCATACGTTGCTGGTCCTCCCATGCCTCAGGTGTATCTTTTGTCTTCCCATACACGCCCAAGAAGCCAAGCAGGGTCACACAAAGATTCTTCGTCACGTGCATCACGTCGATTGCGGAGCGGACCTCTAGGTCTTTCCAATATGGCAGGTCCCAAAATATAGATTTCTTCTTCCACATGGGTGCGCGTCCGTCAGCGTCCTTCGGAAGAGGTTGTCCGCCAGGACCCTTTCCAAATATCACCTTCAAATCCTTGACCATATCATGTACACAACACCAGTACGGTGGCGAGGCTTCGTCCGGTGATCCGCCTCACCTTTGAAATGCTTGCCTTTCTTTCTTACGGATGCCTGCTCGGAAGAAATCGGCGATGTCCTGTACACATTCTTCTTACAACTATTCAAATATACACTGTCAGTATCATCCAAATAGTGCGTGCATCCGCGGTATCCCTTGTTTGTCTGTCCTGAAAGGTTACTGAGAGCAGGCCAATCATTGATGGTCACGAACAGCAACGCCTTTAGGTCAAATTCTTCCCCTATGTGCTCATCCCACGCACGTACACCTGTTCCATTCCACAGTTGTAAGAGTTCTTCAACTAATGGCCTTAGGTACACATCAATGTCGTTGCCGGGTTGCTTAGGGCCTTGGATGAGCACTGGCATCATAATGAACTTCCGCTTCATGCACAATCAAGGAGGAAGGTTATACAAACATAGAGTCACAGGCCAGGTGCTATGGTAGCTGCTCTGCTCCCCAAAAGGATTAATGCCATCTGCGCTTAGACCAAACCATACGCTCCTTGCGTCTTCTGCAAACTCCTTCCCGTACTTTCTTCGATTTTTCTCCACTGCGACCCATCAGCGGGTACTCTCAACTTTCCGTCTTTCTTACGGTCTTCTCTGTGCCATCGCATCGCCTTGGCATGCTCTTTGTTTTGGAACAAACGTTTCAACCGTGGTATTATAGGAGAATACCACATCACCTTGGCAGGAATCTTCTTCCTGGGGCGCTCGCCCTCGACATCACCAGGGTCATCGCGGCTGATCTTATAGCGCAATGCACCACATACCGGGCAAGTGTTCAAATTCTTGTACTCACCGCGGTAGAGGATGCAATCATTAGGGCATGCATGTATCTTCTGCACCTCTAACCCTAGAGGGCAGACAGCCTTCTTTGCTTCGTACGTACTCTAGGGCAATTCCTTGTCCTTTGGAAGCATATCCTTTATCATTACCAGCAACTTTCCAAATCCCTTGTCAGATACACCATTCTCTGCCTTCCATTGCAGCAATTCCAGTGTGGTGCCCAGATTTTTCTTGTCACCTACGCAATTCGGGTACAACAATTTTTTGTGATCCTCTAACATGCGCTGCAACTTCTTCTTCTCCAAATCACTTGCGCAGTTTCTCTTTGCATCGGCAATGGCTCGACCTAGATCATCAACGGGCTCATCTGATGCCTCTTCTTCAGCTTCTTCCCGCATTGCCGGCTCAGCTTCTTCCCGCATTACCGGCTCAGCTTCTTCCCCCATTGTTGTATCATCGTATTCAGGGAACACATGGATAGGATAGCTGTCGTCGTCCTCTTCTTCTTCATTGTCTTCCATCATAACCCCCTCTTTCTCCGTGCTTGGTCCAAACATTATAGTGGGGCATGAAACCAGACTCAAACAGGTGGACGTGAATGGTTCTTGACGTAGAGTAATTGTGACCATTCTTACAGCCATCACATGGACAAGGCATAAAACCATCCGCCCGCTTGTTTGCCTCAGCCGCAAGCAGAAAAGTATGCACACCCTCAACGAACTGGGGAGAGCATCGGTCATCGTACATCCATTGTCGGCTCATCTTCATTACACAACACCGAATAGACCAAATTAATACAAGTTCATACATAAAGTTCATACAACACTTAAATGCAACAAACAAATAACTCTCTAGCTAAAGCATTTAAATGCAACAACAAATGCGATCAAGATCGCAACTAAGGTAACAATTGATCCAACAACATAATGATACCAAGCCTCACTATCGATGGCATATTTTCTAATCTTTCTAATCTTCAAGCGCATTTTCTTCATCTTGATCTTGTGATCATCGACGACATCGGCAACATGCAACTCCAATTCCATCTTCTCCCCCTCAATTCTTTTCAAATTTTCTTTCAAGTACTCGTTTTCTCTTTCAACTAAATTTAACCTCTCGACAATAGGGTCGGTTGGAATTTCCTGTTCACATACCTCCTAGAAAATATTTCTATGTCAACTTTATGGGCATAATTTGTCATAAATGCAACTAGTTTTAAAAGAGAATATATATACCACATCAGAATCATAACAAGGACGAGGGCCGACGGGGACGGATATCAAAACCATGGCACTATATGTATAACATACAATGTACGGGTAAGATAATTATACGAGTAACTATATATCCAGATCACACAAACATCAATTTTTATATAAAATTTCATGAACAAGAGGCTCACCACAAGGTGGTGCCGGCGATGGGACGGTGCGGGCGATCGACGGTGGTTACGACGGAGATTTAGAAGGCACTAAGTAAACCACACCTACATATGCAAACTAAGTGTTATTTTTGACCTCAAATTGCATATAAATCAAATACTAGCACATATATATATTTCCTCCCAAATTACTAAACTCACAAATTAATCACTATATAAAGCATTGCAAGAGCTAATCTAGCAATGAGAGATGAAAGGACAAAGTTGCTAACCTTTGTGATCATTTGAATGGATGGGGGCCTTCAAATCTTGACAAATTTTGGGCAAAATGTGTGATGAGCTCGAGAGGAAGAGGGGAAGAACAGAGAGGAGAGGGGAAAGGGGAAGAACAGAGCGAGCTCGGGTGGACGAAGGGTTTATGTAGGAAGACCTTTAGTACCGGTTCGTGCCAAGAACCGATACTAAAGGGCCTGGAGGGGCCCCAGTCTGACAACATCCTGCCACCACTCTCATTAGTAGCGGTTCGTGGCACGAACCGGTGCTAAAGGTTCGCCACGAACCGGTACTAATGAAAGCGGTCCGGCTAGCCGTTGGAACCGGCACTAATGTATACATTAGTGCCGGCTCAAATTCAAACCGGCACTAATGTGCTTCACGTTTGACCCTTTTTCTACTAGTGCATGGCTCTTTCTTGGATCTAGACTTCTTGTTGGGCAAGATTGACATACTCCTTTTGCGCCGCATTGACGTTAGATGTGTCCAAGAAGAACAAGTGCTTCTCCCATTCCAACAACTTAGCTCGCTCCTCCATGCCCACCTTCCTCTCCTCCAATGCCACTTTCCTCTCCTCGGCGGCCACCCTCCTCTCCTCGGCCGCCAACCTCCTCTCCTCGGCCGCGGCATCTTGGTTCCTTGCTATTTTCCTCACCTCTTTGGCTTCGACCCTTGCCTTCACAATAGCTTACATGGCACTTTTGAGCTCATCATCTCCTTTCCTCTTCTTCTTTTCGGTTTTGTCTTTCTTGCACCCATCCAGTCGTTTTGGCTTCGAGTATGAAACTGAGTTGGGTGTGGGGCTTCTCTTGCCGTCATCACTTGATGCATCATCCTCCTCCTCATCATCATTCAATTCAATTGTTCGCTTGCGTTTGTTGCTCAAATGCAAATTATCCAAACCATCACGCATCTTCCATTTCTCATCATCCTTTAACACTTCATAGCAATGAGGCAAGGTAAAGACCCTTCCTTTCTTGATCTTCCCCTTCTTGGTTGTCCTCGTCTCTTCTTTGAACAAGTTTTGTGCAAGGTTTTACTACAAGAAAAACAAAACAAGTTAGCACTTCGGTCACCAAAAACAAGTATGATGAACATATATGAGATGCCACTTACTCGATCATCCTCATTTATGCCACTTGGGTTAATCTTGTCAACCGCCTTTTGACAAGCCGCCCACTTTTGACAATCCGAGTTGATTGTCGACCATCGGGACCGAAGTGATCTCTCGGAGCGGTCAATTCCACTCACGTTGTGAGCATATCAAAGTGTTCTTTCATTCGCCCCCAATAAGCGTCTCTACTTTGATCACCTCCAATGGATGTATCCCTCGACACTTGCAAATAAGTATAGCATAGTAACTTGTCATCGTTGGTGGTGTAATTGCCCGCTCTTCCTTTCGGCGCGTCGACAATGCCCTCACCCTCCTCGTCCACCTCAAACTCATGGTCACTGAAATGGATGTCATTGGTTTGAGACCAATGCGAATTGTTGGACCCAACACCCATAGTTGACATGTATGCATCATCGTTGAGACTACAAAGTTTTTTGAACAATGCAAATAAGCTATCTATATGTGATGATGCATTGAAAAAATAACAAGAAAAGAAAAGTTGGATTTTTTTTCACCTTGGGGGCATGTCGTCGAACACGTGGTGCGCGTCGGCTGCCGGCTCAACGAGTGAGCTCGCCGGCGCTTCGGTAGCCGCCACGGCCGTCGAACGCCCTGCAACCTTCTTTCCCCTCGCCTTCGTGCTGCCGGAGCCGTCCACCGCCTTGTTCTTCTTAGCGCATGTTTTGTTCTTCTTCGGCCGCGTCGCATTGGGGACCTTCGACGGTGCGGCGGCGGCACGGGACAGCGCCGGCGCGACGCCACCCGTCGCCGTGGTCATCCGCGGCAGCAAGAAGAGGTTGCATGCGAGGCCGACACTCGGCGGAGCTCCGGCGGTGGCGACGCCAACGCTCCCCGCGCTAGAGGAGGCGGCGGGGGGGGGGGGGGGGTCGCGGCTGTACAAACGGGTGAGTGGGGTGCCGGTGTGCGCGTCCATGGGTGGCAGGGCGCCGGCGCCGGCGCGCGCGGGACGTAGGAGGAGGAGAGGAGAGAGGGCGGAGAGCGAGCGCTCGAGTGTGCCGCGCGCGGTAGCTGGCGCCCGAAATACACCGCGCGGGATAGTGCTTTCGACCGCACACCCAACTCGTTATAGCGCGTGCGCCGTTTTTGCGCGCCTGCTGGAGCGACCCGCCGCGTTAGGCGCGCGCTAAAACGGACTAATTTGCGGCGCGGCGCTAGTTTAGCGCGGCTGTTGTATTTGTAGCCGATGGCAGCCCCTTGTCCTTTTTTTCTCAGCGCTGCTATGTAAACGATAAAAATGCGGCCGATTCACGGCTGAGCGCTGCGGCCACCATCAGATGCAAGTAGCAAGCACTTGCACTTCGTTGGATTGCAGAGTCGCCTGCATATCGGGCGGCAACTGTCGTGTGCCCGGCAGTTTTTTTTAAAATATAATCTGCGTGACAAGAAGTGCTGCTAATAGCCTGATTATTACTACTACAGAAGAGAACTACTTTTGGCTTTGTGCGGCTGCCTAGTGTCAATTCAAGTATAATATCATCAACTTGAGTCTAGGTGGTAGCGCCCAGTGCCCTTTAACACTCGCTTACCAAGCTCGTTCACATGCGTGCTGGCATGTCCTTGCACCGGCCATCGCCTTGAGACTAGCGCGAGACCCGCAGCCTTGTCTTTATTCTTGGATTTGCTTCCCGGGATGGGACACGATTAGTTTGGTTGATCAGATCCGGTGGGAGCAGTGTAGATGGACATACACATCTTTGGCTCAAGCAGGTCACTGGACTGAGCTTGATCACTTGTTCAGGGGCGCCACAACTGAGACTCCTTCAGTTCATCAATACCACTAGCTAGTACTCCCTTTATAAACTAATATAAGAGAGTTTAGATCACTATTTTAGTATTCTAAACGCTTTTATATTAGTTTACGCCTTTACGGAGGGAGTATATCAGTAGAAACCTCAATACTGAATGAGCCCATTCGCTTGCTCGTCCACCAGCCAAATCAACTGTGATCCTGCTCTTGTATCAAGCCCAGGCATAGCGGCAGCACAGGTCGACTGCATGCCCAGTGTTTTCTTCACTCTGTTTTCAATGGAATGGTAAAATCTCATAGATATAGACTACATGGTAGTAGAACAACTGTCAACCAGAGCCTTGGCCTCATGAATCGAAATATTCGTTGCATTTTGTCAACAAGACCGCCATGTCTCTCCCCGGTACGTACAGAGTATATTCTGGGACGACAGGAGTAGTTTTCAGTATTGATTATTATTACTAGTTATTCTTAGTTTTTTTTTTCTAATCCGTGTGGCAAGAAGTGCCGCTGATAGCCTGATTATTACTACTGCAGAATTAATTTTGGCTTTCTGCAGCTGCTTAGTGCTTTTGCTTCACAGTTGTGCTTTGCAAGCAAAGCAAATGCACCACGTTAGCTTTGTATAATCACTGATTAATTAACACTCGCTTACCAAGCTCATTCACATGGCTTGTCCTCGTGCCAGTGCCTTGAAGACCCCAACGCTACCAGCGCGAGACCCCCGCTGCCTAGTCTTGTTTTTACTCTTGGTTTTGCCTCACGGGATGCACGCTTAATTTGCTTGGGCAACGATTTGTTCAGTTTATGACTTATAACCGTACCTGCTTTTTCTTACGGAGAAAAAAGGAGTTCTCATTACTCAAGGAGGCTTCTCAGCGAGAGCCAGGTTTACAACAAAGTCCATCCCGGCAATAAGCCAGACTGCTGTGCGCGGAGTTCTACGGCCATAGGCGGCCAGCTCATGACTAATCTCGTTCTGCAGACGGCTATAAAGAGTAAAAGAGATCTCCCTAGCATTGCTTCCAGCCAACCTACGAATCTCCTCTATAAGTGCACGATGTGACGATCTATCCATCTCGCGCGCTGTAATCATCGACACCGCCTCCGCGCTATCCAACTCAACCAGAATAGGTAGGTTAGATCGGTGCAAGGCCAGCTCCAAGCCTTCTTTGCACGCTGCTAGCTCCGCCTCTAAAGCGTTGTTGCATGTACGTAGCTCCCTACATGCGCTGTAGATAATCTCACCTCTGTCATCCCGCAGGATCATACCTCCTCCCGCCGCACCTGTGGCCGCTATGTAGCTCCCATCCGTGTTCAACTTAACCCAGCCCGGTTAGGGCGGTACCCAGTGTGCGCGCACCTTGGGCGCCGTACTTTCTGGAGCGCATGGTGGTGAAGGCAGGACCACCATCTTCCCTTTCTCTAGGTTACCATCAGGATGTTGTTGTATGCACAGGAGTGAGTTGATGTATCCATGCAAAAAGCGTCGAGAGGCTTCGGCAGTGGGCGGCGCCTTGTCGTGTGTGATCTCATTCCGGACATGCCATACTCTCCACATGGTCATGGAGCACCACCAGTCTCGCCGTCTCATCCAAGGGGTCCAGCAGTGAAAAGATCCATTCTGGGCCAGTGTTGACGATGGCCTCCACCTTGGGGATGTTCCAGTCCAAGGCCATAACTCGCCAGAGCTCTCTTGCCAGGGGACACCTGCAAAGCGCATGGAATCCATCCTCGCGTTCAACACCACACAGGGGGCAAATGTCAGTAAGCTCGAGGTGTCGTGAGGCTTTATTGGCCCAAGTAGCAAGTGAGTTGGTGACGACTCTCCAAGCGAACACGCGTACCTTAGGAGGAGCAGGGCACCCCCATATGATCTTCCAGATGGCGCGACGACCATCCGGTGCCCTGCTCATGGCAGAAACCGAAGGATGCTCGCGCTCGTCCATGGCCAGGCGGTAGGTGGACCGAACGGTGAAGGTATCGTTCCTCTCCTGTGCCCATGCAATAATATCCTCAGTGACGCGGGTCGACGTACGGATACTGGTGATGACCTCGACATCCGCAGGGAGGAAGTAGCGGCGGAGCGGATCCATGCGCCAGGACCCCTCGCCATCCAGGAGCTCCGCCACCCTCCTTAGGCGGCATGTACCCTGCAGGGAGATGGGTTGGCGTGATGGCTCCCTAGGCAACCACTGGTCTCGCCAAATGCGGATGTCCTACCCGCCCCCGACGCGCCATATGATGCCCTTTTTCAAGAGCTCGAGGCCGTGCTGAATCGCCTGCCAAGTCGGAGATGCATTCCCCGAGAATACCGTATCTTCGAGGCGCCCGTCGTGATAGTATCGTGCCTTGAGAACCTGCGCACACAAGCTGGTGGGGTCAGTTAGCAAACGCCAAGCCTGTCTCGCTAGGAGCGCCTGGTTGAAGAGGCGGATATCTCTGAATCCCAACCACCCTTGCTTTTTCGAGCTTGTATCCTTGGCCATGCTATCCAATGTGTTTTCCGCTTGCCTTCCGATGCCCCCCACCAGAAATTCCGAACCATTCTGTTCAGATCATCACAGACAGACATAGGTAATTTGAAAACGCTCATAATGTACGTAGGGATGGCCTGAGCTATTGCCTTGATCATAGTCTCCTTGCCAGCTAGAGAGAGGGTGTCGCCCCACGCAATGATCCTTTTCAACAACCGGGACTGCAGATTCTGAAATTTACCTCGCGACATGCGACCCTCAGGCGTTGGAAGGCCCAGGTACTTTTCCTTAAAAGTAACAGTACCAATATGGAGAATATCTCTCACCACGTCTTGCATCATGGCTGGACACGAAGTGCCAAACAGGGCACTACATTTAGACGGATTAATATACTGTCCAGTGGCCTTTGCATATGTATTTAGAACTTGTTGGACCTTTTTAGCTTGGTCCGCCTCTGCCTTGAAGAAGAGCAACGTATCATCTGCGAATAATAAGTGAGACACGCCCGACGCTCTTCGGCATATTTTTAGTGGGGTATAATCTCCTCTTTGCTCTCCATCTTTCAACAACGCAGATAGACCATCAGCCACAAACAGGAAAAAAAACGGGGACAAAGGATCACCTTGTCGTAGCCCGCGCGACGGTGCAAATGATTTGTCACGCCCAATATGCGACCCTATCCAAAAGGAACTCGACGGTCCCACCAAGGATAGACCCGCATATTGAAACGCTTTTGCAAGGTGGATATCATTACATCAACATTACATAATAGATGGGGATACATACATAAGGCAACAAATGCCACAAGAATACATCAACATCATATACAAGAACAACATCCGACTACGGATGAGACATAAACAGAAACTCAAACGACATCCACCCTGCTAGCCCAGGCTGCCGACCTGGAACCTATCCCCTGATCGAAGAAGAAGCAGAAGAAGAACTCCAACACAAGCAAACATCGCTCTCGCGTCATGATCATCGCAAACCTGTACCTGCAACTGGTGGTGTAGTAATTTGTGAGCCACGATGACTCAGCAATCCCATTACCATGGGTATCAAGACTAGCAAAGCTTAAAGGGTAAGGAAGAGGTAAAGTGGTGAGGTTGCAGCAGCGGCTAAGCATATATGGTGGCTAACATACGCAAATGAGAGCGAGAAGAGAAACAAAGGAACGGTCGTCAACTAGTAATGATCAAGAAGTGATCCTAAACTCCTACTTACGTTAGACATAACCCAGAAACCGTGTTCTCCTCTCGATCAACCCCGAAAAGAGACACTCACGGTTACGCACACGGTTGGTGTATTTTAGAAGAGTTTGCTTCAAGTTTACTACAACCGGATATTAACAAATTCCCATCTGCCACATAACCGCGGGCACGGCTCTCGAAAGTTTAAACCCTGCAGGGGTGTCCCAACTTAGCCCATGATAAGCTCTCGCGATCAACGAAGGATATTCCTTCTCCCCAGGAAGACCCGATCAGTCTTGGAATCCCGGCTATAAGACATTTCGACAGCAATAAAACAAGACCAGCAAAGCCGCCCGGATGTGCCGACAAATCCTGATAGGAGCTGCACATATCTCGGTCTCAGGGCACACCGGATGAGCAAGACGTCGGGTTGGCATAAACCCTGATTGCCCAGGGGGCGCCGGACATCGCTCGGTTTGGACCAGGGGGCTAAAATAAAGATGACCCTCGGGCTCCGGAAACCCAAGGGAAAAAGGGCATAGGTGAGGCAAATGGTAAAACCAATGTTGCTGGAGGAGTCTTATTCAAAGCGAACTGTCAAGGGGGTCCCATAAATCACCCGACCACGTTAGGGACGCAAAATCCGGGAACATAATACCGATATGACGGAAACTAGGGCGGCAAGAGTGGAACAAAACACCAGGCATAAGGCCGAGCCTTCCACCCTTTACCAAGTATATAGATGCATTAATTAAATAAGATATATTGTGATATCCCAACAAGTAAACATGTTCCAACAAGGAACAACATCTCAATGTTCCAACAAGGAACAAACTTCATCTTCACCTGCAACTAACAACGCTATAAGAGGGGCTGAGCAAAGCGGTAACATAGCCAAACAACGGTTTGCTAGGAAGGGTGCAAAAGGTTAGAGGCTGACATGGCAATTTAGGAGGCTTGAGGAGCAAGTGATAGGTATCGCAGCATAGCGAAAGAATGAAGCAACGAGCATAGCAATGATAGTAGTGAGATCCAGGGTAGCGGTCATCTTGCCTGAATTCCTGCAAGGAAGAAGAACGAGTCCATGAAGAATACGAACGGATGAAGCCGAACCAAGCGTAGACGAACGAATCCTCACGATCGCAACGAAACAGGAACTAACAAGAAGAAGCACACAATATAGTAAACACATCACACATGAACAATACATGATGCACAAACAAGCATGATGCATGACAAATCTAGATGAATCTACTCATGGCAAGAGATGATGCATACGAGACCAACACATCAAAGCAAGTTTAAATGAGGCCGGGAACAACATATAACAATTCCGGTAAGTCCTCATATGCAAATTTCGAAATTGGTCCAGATCTGAATAAAGCTTATGCTCAAGTTGTTAAACAGCAAGTTAAGATGCACCACTATGATCTACACGAAATTCTAGTCAAGTTACATATAAAGTTCATTAGATTCGGAGCTACGGCCTAGAAGATATGAGCAAAACAAGATAAACATGGCATTGATGCAAAATACATACAAACATCAAGCAAACACATCTAAACAAGGATGCAACATGATAATATGAAGCTACATGCAATTCTAAGCGAGTTTCATATAGAGCACACTCAAAACGGAGCAACGGTGCAACACATACACCCTATACAAGTCATAGCAACAATCTGTCCAAAACAGCAAGTAGGCATATTGCAAGCATCAAAAGAACAAGCTACAGCACCTCAACATAATAACAAAAGGCATGGGCATGATGTACAGGTAAAGCATTACAAAACATGAACACTGAGCTATCTCCATAAATCACTAGAACATGCTCAAAATGACATGGCAAGATTGCAAATAATAACAGTTTCAGACTTTGCAGAAAACAACATCAGGTTGCAATGTTTAGAGCTATCAAACAACATGTTACAGGAACTTCACATGGCAAACAAAGGCATGGCATGAATCTACTAAATGCATATAACAAAAGTCCTTTACTGACCATAAGCCAAAAAGGATCAGAAATTATGATGGCACCCATGTAAACATGGCAAGTTATATTACAGATTCATACATGGCAGGAACGACGATAAGTAGGCATGTTGGTGAGCTTGAATCACTCACCACAGAGCAATACATGGCATTGCAAGGCAACAAACAGTAATAATACATGGCATAGAAGCTATACATGGCAAGAACAACATCATAGCATACACGGATCAACTACAACAACCTTGGCAAAATTGAATAACATGTAAACAACCTGCCAGGAAACATTTTATAGCAAAAGTAGAGCTCGATTGACTCAAGCTAGACTACTCCATAATTGCAAACAAGGGCATGGATGGATAGAGCAAGACATGTATAACAAAACATCCTTACTGAAGTATCTCAAAATAAGCATGGATCTCTCTGTAGCATCAAGTTAACATGGCATAAAAATATCAGCAAAACAGGGCTGAAATCAGCAACATCATGAAGCCTAGTTTGCATGCTTGTGCTAGTCACCACAGAGATCAAAAAAATACTTGGCATACACCCCTGTAAAGATGGCATGGCATATTACAAAACACATGTAGGACTCAAGTCCATAGGATGCACACATCAATCATGGCAAAAATGACAAAAGTGCATGTTCTGATAAGAATCTGAAACTAACATCACATAGCCCTCTTCTAACAGCATTTCGGGCATCAAGATGAGCTCAAATGAAAATGATGCAATGAGATGAAATGATCTACTCTTCGAGGCGAACAATTTGACATATTACACAAGAAACGGAGCTACGGATGCAGAGTTATGGCATGATGAAAATGGCAAGAAAATTACGAAAACTGGGGACTTGGGGAAATCTCGGGGTCAACCTTCTCAGATCGGATCTAGGCACGGACGTCGATGCACGCCGGAGAGCGGCCGGAGGGGGGGGTCGAAGGAGGCGGTCGGCGGAGCTCCTCCGCGAAGCTCCGCGACCGGAGGAGGCGGGCAGGCGAGGAGGGCAGCCTTGCAGCGGCGCCGAGGCGCGCTCGGCGCGCGCTCGGGCGCGGGCGCTGGGAGGCGCGGGCGGGCGGCGGCCGGCCGGGCCCGCGCCGGCGGGTCGGCGGCGGCAACGGCGCGGGCGGCGCCCTGCAACTCGGGCCGGCCGGGAGGCGACGGGCGGCGGCGGCGGAGGCCTCCGGCGAAGGGGACGCGCGGCGGCGGCAGCTGGGCTCGTCCGGCCCCGATGGACTCAGCGGGCCCGATCTGGGCGGGAGGGCAGGGCGGCGGAGAGAGAGAGAGGGTGAGGTGGCGCGATGAGATTGGGCGAGGGGGCGGCGGCGGACGTGTCCGGCCGTCGGCGGACGCGTCCGGCGGCGCGGGGAGAGGCTAGGCTCGGGTTTCGGGGTTTTGGACTGCGATTTTTTGGAGGGGGAGGCTAATTTATAGGTAGAGGGAGCTAGGAGAGTCCAAATGAGGTGCGGTTTTCGGCCACGCGATCGTGATCGAACGACCGAGAGCATGGAGGGGAGTTTGCTGGGTTTTGGGCCACTTTGGAAGGGGTGTTGGGCTGCACACAAAAGAGGCTTTTGAGGGTTACCCGGTTAACCGTTGGAGTATCAAACGACCTCCAAATGGCACGAAACTTGACAGGCGGTCTACCGGTGCTATACCAAGGCCGCTTGACAAACCTCGGTCCATTCCGAGACCGTTTAGCACCCGCACATGAAAAGAGGTAAAAGGGGGCACCGGGAGACATAGGAGTGCCGGATTGCAAAACGGACAACGGGAAAAATGCTCGGATGCATGAGACGAACACGTATGCAAAATGAAATGCACATGATGACATGATATGAAATGCATATTATGACATGGCAAAGAGAGACACGCAAGCACATGACATGGCAACGACGACGAATAACTGGCAGACACCTGGCGCATCGAATCCGGCGCGTTACAACACTCCTCCACTAACAAGAGATCTCGTCCCGAGATCTTAGGACCGAGACGGAAGGAGAAAGGGATGAGGTGAAACAAGAACTCAAGAGAAGAAGCAAAGAATCGAGAGCACTCGAGAAGAAGAGAGGAACGACGAGAGCATGGAGGATCGAAAGCTCACGAATCCGATAGACTATGAAACAACTCATTCTCACCGGAGTGGTTAGAATGAGAAAAGAAACGAATAAGACTGAAACAATTTAGGCAGCACACCGGTTAAACAAGGGAAGAATAGAACATGAGCTTCAGAAGATGGAATGACACTTGACGAGATAAACAACGCAAAGCCTCCGGAAGAACTGAAGAATGGAATGAAAAGAATTTAGAAGGAAGGTTTGAACTGAAGTTGTTGAGAAAATCAACAACGAAAGAATGAGCTTGTTGTGGACTTATGGATAACCTCTCAAAATTATGAGGTGATGACCAACCACAAACAGAAAAGATTAAATAGCTGAGAAGAACGAAGAAATGCAAAACTCCACTTCAAAAGAATATGGAGAATTAATTGCACTTCGAGACGCGAGAAGAAAAGATACTTGAACTCCTTGAGCAAGAATCTTGATGAACTCTTGAAGAATGAATTAAATCATGAAGAACCGCCATGAATAACTCCGGTAACCAAAATGATGATGAGATAAAATGAAGGATGAAAGAATAAGATGAGCGTTGCGATGATTTAGATGGAAATTTGAACTCCGGAAAAGAAAAGATGAAAAACACTTGGAACTAGAATTTATTCATTAAGAACAAACTCTGAAGGAAGGGATTAATCACTTGGATGAAATAAGAATAAGATTTATTGTATGCTTATCCTTCATCAAATTAAATTGATGACAAACAATGGATTTTTGCAAACTACTTATTCTTCTTGAAAAGGATTGAGAAGTGACATATCGCAAACTTGAGAAGGACTTCATGAACCACCGGTAGGATTGAAAGAAGGAATGGATTAAAATGATAAACAAGGAAAATAATCTTGAACGAACACCGTAAGAATTCGAAATGACTGATGAAAAAGAAATAATCACCGGGAAGAATTAGAGAAGCACGGAGATACTTGAGGGGATTAAAATGCAAGAGAACAAAGAGATCGCGAACTGATAGAAGAATACTTGAACGAAGCACCGGGGTAACTGGACAACGGTAGCTGAAATGTGAGGACGAAGAATTTTTCTGGAACGATGGACTCCGGTGAAAAGAAATGGAAAAACAACTCCTGACATACTCCGGATGGATGAAAAAAATTGCACAACTGGAAACAATTAGATATGATAACATCGAGCTATCACCATGAATCTCCGGGAGAATGGACAAGATTTAAGAGAAACTCTACTTCGGTCTTCAAATGATGACGAGGAACACCACCAAAAATTACTGAGATACTCCGGGAGAATGAAAAGAGGAAGGGTTGACCCAAAGATGAAAAGAATTAGAAAGCGATCTTGGAGAAGGCATGTGACTGATGAAATTCATCCTTACGTCACACTTGAAAATAATTGGGAATAGCTCCGGGGAAATTAGAAGAGTCAGGTAAGATCCTGGGAAAAGACCTGTGGGTTAGGGCCCACTAAAAGAAAACACCGTTGGAAAGGGATGTTGAACAGATAGATGATGCACCGAAAGAACTGAAATATTTAAATGAGGTGACAACCTCGAATTAATTGGAACACAGACGAATCTCCTGAGATGTCTTGAGGACTCCGGAAGGATAAACTGGCGAGAGACGAACGAGCAAAGGGAGATATTTGAGCTGAGGGAACGAATATGATCAACCGAAAACTTGAATTGAATCCACCGGAAAGGAAAAGAGATGAAGAATGTCGAACGAGACGAGAATTCACCAGTTGAAATGATTGAGGGTAGACTGAAGAGACTCCGTACGAATGAAATTGATGATCGAAAGAGACTCAAACTCCGGGAAGAAAAGGGTGGGAAGGCGGGAAAAACAAAGGCAACTTCGAAGGGGAAAACGACGAATATCTTGAAGAGAAAACACCGGTTGATATCATTGAGGAAAGAAAACAAAGACTTCTCACGAGTAGGATGGATACTCGATTATAGACTCCGGTTCGAGAGGAAGAAGGGAGGGCGGGTGGGAAAAACAAGGACAACTTCGGACAAGGAAAAACAACGACGTCGAAGGAAGAACTAGGGACTGAACTTGGCAAAGATGAAGATGGTCGAGTCGACTTGACGAGAAATGCACCGGATGAAAAGAGCTGAGGAACAACGATCGGAAAACCAACTGCGTGATCCTAAAGAAAATTTGAAGGGGAAGAGAAGTAATTCAAAACACCTACGTCAAGATTCCTCACCAGAGCGACGAAGGGGCTGAGGAGTAAAAAGAATTCCTACTCTTCGATATAACTAGACTCCGAAAATAGTTTTCTTCTAGACTCGACTGCGGCCAAACTACACGATCAATCAAGGGGGCTCCTAGGGTCGGTCGAGGCTCTGATACCAACTTGTCACGCCCAATATGCGACCCTATCCAAAAGGAACTCGACGGCCCCACCAAGGATAGACCCGCATATTGAAACGCTTTTGCAAGGTGGATATCGTTACATCAACATTACATAATAGATGGGGATACATACATAAGGCAACAAATGCCACAAGAATACATCAACATCATATACAAGAACAACATCCGACTACGGATGAGACATAAACATAAACTCAAACGACATCCACCCTGCTTGCCCAGGCTGCCGACCTGGAACCTATCCCCTGATCGAAGAAGAAGCAGAAGAAGAACTCCAACACAAGCAAACATCGCTCTCGCGTCATGATCATTGCAAACCTGTACCTGCAACTGGTGGTGTAGTAATCTGTGAGCCACGAGGACTCAGCAATCCCATTACCATGGGTATCAAGACTAGCAAAGCTTAAAGGGCAAGGAAGAGGTAAAGTGGTGAGGTTACAGCAGTGGCTAAGCATATATGGTGGCTAACATACGCAAATGAGAGCGAGAAGAGAAACAAAGGAACGGTCGTCAACTAGTAATGATCAAGAAGTGATCCTGAACTCCTACTTACGTCGGACACAAACCAGAAACCGTGTTCTCCTCTCCATCAACCCCGAAAAGAGACACTCACGGTTACGCACACGGTTGGTGTATTTTAGAAGAGTTTGCTTCAAGTTTACTACAACCGGATATTAACAAATTCCCATCTGCCACATAACCTCGGGCACGGCTCTCGAAAGTTTAAACCCTGCAGGGGTGTCCCAACTTAGCCCATGATAAGCTCTCGCGATCAACGAAGGATATTCCTTCTCCCGGAAGACCCGATCAGTCTCGAATCCGGCTACAAGACATTTCGACAGCAATAAAACAAGACCAGCAAAGCCGCCGGATGTGCCTACAAATCCTGATAGGAGCTGCACATATCTCGGTCTCAGGGCACACCGGATGAGCAAGGCGTCGGGTTGGCATAAACCCTGATTGCCCGGGGGCGCCGGACATCGCTTCGGTTTGGACCAGCACTCGAAGGAGAACTGGCCGGGGGCTAAAATAAAGATGACCCTCGGGCTCCGAAACCCAAGGAAAAAGGGCATAGGTGAGGCAAATGGTAAAACCAATGTTGGGCCTTCTTGGAGGAGTCTTATTCAAAGCGAACTGTCAAGGGGTCCCATAAATCACCCGACCGCGTTAGGGACGCAAAATCCGGGAACATAATACCGATATGACGGAAACTAGGGCGGCAAGAGTGGAACAAAACACCAGGCATAAGGCCGAGCCTTCCATCCTTTACCAAGTATATAGATGCATTAATTAAATAAGATATATTGTGATATCCCAACAAGTAAACATGTTCCAACAAGGAACAACATCTCCATGTTCCAACAAGGAACAAACTTCATCTTCACCTGCAACTAACAACGCTATAAGAGGGGCTAAGCAAAGCGGTAACATAGCCAAGCAACGGTTTGCTAGGAAGGGTGCAAAAGGTTAGAGGTTGACATGGCAATTTAGGAGGCTTGAGGAGCAAGTGATAGGTATCGCAGCACAGCGAAAGAACGAAGCAACGAGCATAGCAATGATAGTAGTGAGATCCAGGGTAGCGGTCATCTTGCCTGAATTCCTGCAAGGAACAAGAACGAGTCCATGAAGAAGACGAACGGATGAAGCCGAACCAAGCGTAGACGAACGAATCCTCACGATCGCAACGAAACAGGAACTAACAAGAAGAAGCACACAACATAGTAAACACACCACACATGAACAAGACATGATGCACAAACAAGCATGATGCATGACAAATCTAGATGAATCTACTCATGGCAAGAGATGATGCATACGAGACCAACACATCAAAGCAAGTTTAAATGAGGCCGGGAACAACATATAACAATTCCGGTAAGTCCTCATATGCAAATTTCGAAATTGGTCCAGATCTGAATAAACCTTATGCTCAAGTTGTTAAACAGCAAGTTAAGATGCACCATGATGATCTACACGAAATTCTAGTCAAGTTACATATAAAGTTCATTAGATTCGGAGCTACGGCCTAGAAGATATGAGCAAAACAAGATAAACATGGCATTGATGCAAAATACATACAAACATCAAGCAAACACATCAAAACAAGGATGCAACATGATAATATGAAGCTACATGCAATTCTAAGCGAGTTTCACATAGAGCACACTCAAAACGGAGCAACGGTGCAACACATACACCCTATACCAGTCATAGCAACAATCTGTCCAAAACAGCAAGTAGGCATATTGCAAGCATCAAAACAACAAGCTACAGCACCTCAACGTAATAACAAAAGGCATGGGCATGATGTACAGGTAAAGCATTACAAAACATGAACACTGAGCTATCTCCATAAATCACTAGAACATGCTCAAAATGACATGGCAAGATTGCAAATAATAACAGTTTCAGACTTTGCAGAAAACAACATCAGGTTGCAATGTTTAGAGCTATCAAACAACATGTTACAGGAACTTCACATGGCAAACAAAGGCATGGCATGAATCTACTAAATGCATATAACAAAAGTCCTTTACTGACCATAAGCCAAAAAGGATCAGAAAATATGATGGCACCCATGTAAACATGGCAAGTTATATTACAGATTCATACATGCCAGGAACGACGATAAGTAGGCATGTTGGTGAGCTTGAATCACTCATCACAGAGCAATACATGGCATGGCAAGGCAACCAATAGTAAGAAGACATGGCATAGAAGCTATACATGGCAAGAACAACATCATAGCATACACGGATCAACTACAACAACCTTGGCAAAATTGAATAAATGTAAATAACCTGCCAGGAAACATTTTATAGCAAAAGTAGAGCTCGACTGACTCAAGCTAGACTACTCCATAATTGCAAACAAGGGCATGGATGGATAGAGCAAGACATGCAAACAAGGGCAGAGATCAAAAAAATACTTGGCATACACCCCTGTAAAGATGGCATGGCATATTACAAAACACATGTAGGACTCAAGTCCATAGGATGCACGCATCAATCATGGCAAAAATGACAAAAGTGCATGTTCTGATAAGAATCTGAAACTAACATCACATAGCCCTCTTCTAACAGCATTTTGGGCATCAAGATGAGCTCAAATGAAAATGATGCAATGCGATGAAATGATCTACTCTTCGAGGCGAACAATTTGACATATTACACGCAAGAAACGGAGCTACGGATGCAGAGTTATGGCATGATGAAACTGGCAAGAAAATTACGAAAACTGGGGACTAAGGGAAATCTCGGGGTCAACCTTCTCAGATCGGATCTAGGCACGGACGTCGATGCACGCCGGAGAGCGGCCCGAGGTGGGGTAGGGGGAGGCGGTCGGCGGAGCTCCTCCGGCGAGCTCGGGCGACCGGAGGAGGCGGGGCCGGCGAGGAGGGCAGCGGCAGCAGCGCGGCCGAGGCGCGGGCGGCGAGGGGCGCGCTCGGGGTGCGAAGCGCTGGGAGGCGCGGCCGGGCCGCGCGCCCGGTCGGGCGGCGGCGCGGGCAATGGGCTCGGGCTGCGCCCGCTGCTCAGGGCTGGCCGGAGGCGACGGCGGCGGCGGCGGAGGCCTCCGGCGAGCGGGACGCGGGCGGGCGGGCGGCGGGGCTCGTCCGGGCCCCGATGGGCTCGGCGGGCCCCGATCTGGGCCGGGAGGGCCGGCGGCTGGTGGAGAGAGAGAGAGGGTGAGGTGGCGCGATGAGATTGGGCGAGGGGGCGGCGGCGGACGTGTCCGACCGTCGGCGGACGCGTCCGGCGGCGCGGGGAGAGGCTAGGCTAGGGTTTCGGGGGTTTGGACTGCGATTTTTTGGAGGAGGAGGCTAATTTATAGGTAGAGGGAGCTAGGAGAGTCCAAATGAGGTGCGGTTTTCGGCCACGCAATCATGATCGAACGACCGAGAGCATGGAGGGGAGTTTGCTGGGTTTTGGGCCAATTTGGAAGGGGTGTTGGGCTGCACACAAAAGAGGCTTTTGCGGTTACCCGGTTAACCGTTGGAGTACCAAACGACCTCCAAATGGCACGAAACTTGACAGGCGGTCTACCGGTGCTATACCAAGGCCGCTTGACAAATCTCGTTCCATTCCGAGACCGTTTAACACCCGCACATGAAAAGAGGTAAAAGGGGGCGCCGTGAGACATAGGAGTGCCGGATTGCAAAACGGACAACGGGAAAAATGCTCGGATGCATGAGACGAACACGTATGCAAAATGAAATGCACATGATGACATGATATGAAATGCATATGATGACATGGCAAAGAGAGACACGCAAGCACATGACATGACAACGACGACGAATAACTGGCAGACACCTGGCGCATCGAATCCGGCGCGTTACATGATTCCAAGAGGGTTCCATTGAATTTCACTGTGTATCTCACCGATGTGACGCAAGTCATAATCCAGTCCACCCACCGGCGAGCGAAGCCCATCTTTTTCATCATTCGCTCCAAGAAGATCCAGTCTACCCTGTCATAAGCTTTTGATAAATCCAGCTTATATGCACAGAAGCTCTTGCTAGGGTCCTTCTCCTGCTGAATAAAGTGGAAACACTCAAAGGAAATTAGTGCATTATCTGTAATCATCCTTCCAGGGACAAAGGCACTTTGTTGAGGTGAGATAATATTATCCAAAATAGGTCTGAGTCGATTCACCAAACACTTTGACACCACCTTATATATGACATTGCATAGGCTTATTGGACGAAACTCAGTTAGCCTCTCCGGGTTATCCACCTTCGAGATGAGAACAATGGAAGTGTCATTCACCCCCTCAGGCATGATCCCTGTACGAAAAAATTCCCGCACTCCTGCCATAACCTGTTCTCTCATAACTGCCCAGTTTCTCTGGAAGAAGCGGGCTGGGAATCCATCCAGCACTGGCGCCTTGAGTGGTCCAATCTGGAAGAGAGCATCAGCTATTTCCTTGTCTGAAAAATCTGCGCACAGGCCATCATTCATACTGTCAGTCACCCGAGTCTGTATCAAATCTATAACTGGATCCGCACAGAGAGAAGAATCAGCAGTAAAAAGCTTAGAAAAGTAGGCCGTGGCCATAGCCGCCATGGAACCATGGTCCCTGTACGTGACCCCTGCCTCATCAATGAGTGCCTTAACGCGATTTTTCCGCGCACGCCACACCGCTTTCCGGTGAAAAAACTGAGTGTTGCGGTCGCCTTCCCTCAGCCATGCAATACGAGACCGCTGCATCCACAACATCTCCTCTCTGTATAGCAACTCGTTCATACGGTTGGTCTCCTCCCGTATGTCCTTCCTATCTGCATTCATCGACATAAGCTCCTCCAAGCGAGAGCGAGATTTGTTAATATCCTTAATCACATTACCAAATTTTTTGCGGCTCCAGTCTTACAGTTTTTTCATCAAGTTACCCAAACCGGAAGCAATATCACCAAGATACAGCATAGCACCCAACTCAGTCCATGTGTTCATAATTACCTCGGGCAGGGATGGGTCCCGTTCCCACATTACATCATACTGTCTGCATCTCCTGCCTGTTGCCTGGCTCGTCTCCTCGAGCGCGCATCGAAGCAAGATGGGCAAGTGGTCGGAGCTGGGCGCCACCAGGTGCTCCACCCTGGCATGAGCGAAGACATCTCTCCACATGTTGTTGGCCACAGCGCGGTCGAGGCGGACCTTTACATTAGCCTGTCCCCCTCGACGATTATCAAAAGTATACGGCAGACCTGCAAAACCAAGGTCGCCCAAACCACAAACCTCAAGAACATCTCTGAAATCAAGCATCTGACCTGCTGAGCGCGGTGTGTCGGAGAAGTGCTCAAAACTCCACATAGCTTCGTTAAAATCTCCCACAACGACCCACGGCATGTTGGCCTTTTGGTGAAGGTCACGGAGAAGGGACCACATGCGATGACGGTCCTCCGTCCGTGGCTCGCCGTAGACACTGGTAAGCCTCCAGGGTGGCTCACCCGCCGTACCAGTTACATACGCATCAATATATCGTTCATTTATTTCTTTTACATCAAGACTCAAAGACTCATGCCAATACAAAGCAAGACCACCACTACGACCGACACAATCAAAAGCATCAAAACCTCTCAAACCTAACCTAGCACGAAGACGTTTCATTTTATTCTTAGACTGCCTAGTCTCACAAAGAAAAACGATACTTGGGGACTGAGCCTGCACTAGACTCACAAGTCACGAACTGTCCGAGAGTTCCCACCCCCTCGGCAGTTCCAACTGAGGAGATTCATTGCTCCTGACGGGGCTCCGCCGGCCCCGTCAGTTCGTCGGCGGCCCCTGTGCCGACAGCCTCCAAGTTGTTGGTCCGGTCCACCATCTCCTGGTCAGCCACCTCGCCCTCAAGCTGGGTCTGCTGCACCTCCCGAGTTCCCGACGTTCTACGCTTTTTTGGGGTACCTGAAAGCACACGATCGGCCAAAGTGACCTTATTATCATATGGCACCAAAGCTAGATCTCCCGCCTCCTGAACAGAAGCAGTACTATGGTCTCCAACGGCTGCACGCTTGCACAGGGTTGATACATCATCAGAGAGATCAGCGTTAGCCATGGTGATTTCATGTGAAAGACTGTTCATGGCTGGTATCATGTCCGAACTCCTTGGTTCAGAGTGGTTGGAGCTCTGAACACCCGATGTGTCGAGTCCGTGGCTAGCACCATCTCCCACTGTAGCTGCATGTGGCTCCTTCAACACGTCCTTGCTACCCCCAAACACAGCCTCCATTTTTGCAGCCAGTAGCTCGTCCACCGCAGGGTTCCCAGTGCTATGCTCCTCCGCCAGTTGCTGACGCCGAACCGAGCCGCCTTCCGTTCGTCGCGCCCCTTTGCTGCCAGTACAATCATAGTACGTTTAAGTAAGCAGCTCATATTTAGAGATACAAATATGCAGCTCTCTTGTTTATATAGACCAATGTGTACATGTCACGCAGCTTTTACTTACTACACCTTGGCTTAACACGTCAATAGCTTACAAGACATTTTTATATTTTGTGATTTAACTTCAACCAATAATCTGACCAATAACATGCCAGTTATATTTCATAATAATTATAGCATTGGAAACTTTGTTCGAGTACGAATTCAGTGTCATGTTTTTTGTGGGCCATACCCAGCATTTTGTTGGCCAAACTGATTTTGAATCTCACAATGCGCCAAAGCCACGAAAACTGGATGGAGTTGTTTTTTTTTCCTTCTCTTTTGAGAAAGGATGGATGGAGTAGTTTATTTGTAGCCCCGGCAGGGACAAGTGCGCTGTTAATAGTTAATTACTTAGATAACAGTGCGCTTCCCATCTAGATCAGATCCGTTTGAGGGCTAAACACTCACTAAACTCACTCTCTCTTTCTCACTGTCGCTCTCCGCCGCTTGACCTCTTCTCACCACCGGCGCTCGTCCCGCCCCTTGCTCCCCACTCGCGGTCAGCAGCGCAGCTCCCGTCATCTCCTCACCTGCCTGCAGTGAAGTCACCTATCACCACAGCGACGGTGGCTCCCGGATCTGGACCAGCCGCACCACGGCCGCATATAACCAGGTACCAAAGTCAGATCTCTCTCTCTTTCTCTATCAAAGTCTCAAAGACTCAACACAACCCCCTTTCTGTAGCTAGCTGGGGCTAGGCAGACGGCAGCGGCTTGGAAGAAAATCGTATACGACCAGGTCGCACATGCACAAACGGGAGACCGACCTCTCCATGCGACACGTGGCATACCGAATCTCAAAGCATCCATTAATCCCTTTGCCAAATCCCAATTTGTAAAGATCAGACTCGATGTCCATCTCCAGCCGCCGCCGGTGTGATCCACCTCGGCTGCTCGCCGCATCGTCGCCGGTGCGCTCCTAGAAGACAGGTGCAACTCCCTACCTCGGCGCGCTCCATCACCGCCGGCAACGTCCAGGCTCGGCGGCGGCGCAACTCGCGGCTTCGCCCCAGATGCTTTCCCCGTCGGCGAGTTGTGCGCAGAGGACGTCCGATGAGCAGGTTGTCATTTGTGTTCCTTGCTTTGCTCCATATGCTTTTACCCGTCGGCTAGCTGTGCCAAATTCTGTGCCGTCGCCGGCAAGATGGGTAGAGATGACGATGGTTTGTCTGGCCGTGGGATGTGGGCTGAAACTTGGAAGCGATGAACGCTGCTTTGAGATTCGGTATGCCACGTGTCGCATGGAGAGGTGGGTCTCCCGTTTGTGCATGTGCGACCTGATGTCTCGTGCAGTCGGTCTGCCGCTGATGGAAGCCGCAGGTGCAGAACGTCCTCCATCCCTGCATCCAATCAGGGGATGCCCGACCCGACCTTTGATGTGGCGCAATGGGTGGTGGGGAAGGCGCTAGCCTCCATTGCAGATGGGCGCTGGAGTCCTGGGCGGCCAGCAGGAACTTTGGTCTCAACATTGAGGCCCTCCGCGCGGAACTGCAGCAGGTGCAGGCCATGCTCGAACGAGCTGCCACCAAGGAGCACGTCGGGCCGGCCACGGAGAAGCTGTTGCAGAATCTGCAGGACTCGGCCCACAATTCCGAGGACTTGCTGGACGAGCTGGACTACTTTCGCATCCACGACAAGCTCCACAACATGTACGAGGCTGCTGACGAGCACGGCAAGGGTTGTGTTTGCGACCTCGCCCTCAATGCTCGCCACACCACCAAAGCTCTTGGCAAACAGCTGGCATCTTTGTGTTCGTATTGCTTTGGTGCCAACCGCTGGCCATCTCCGACAAGAAGATGCAAGACAAAATGTCAGCTGTTGTGCTTGGCAGCGTGGTAGGCAGAGATCAAAAATGTCAGCTGGCCATTCCTCCTCAGCACCAAAAGCAAATCAAATTGATCAGGAGGTCAGCGGATGCATGCCCAAGCTTGGTAAACTCTTCCAAGGCACATCTTCCCCGCATCCACATGTTAGTGGTGATGAAGACCGTGGTAATGTGCAAGAAATACCAATTCCTGAGTTTAATAGGGTTGAGTTCTCTCGAAAGATCAAGGACACTCTAGAGCAACTGAAGCGTATGAGCGAGGATGTTGACAAGATTCTGAAACATTGTGGCCCAAGAACTGTCCTAGACGTTGCACACCGCCATCCCACCACCACACCTCATAGTGCAGAGCCAAAACTGTATGGGAGGGCCCTTATCATGAATAATATCATACATGATATCACCAAGGGTCAATACTGTGACAAAGGTCTAACTGTGCTTACGGTTATTGGTCCGGGGGGAATGGGGAAGACAACTCTGATACAACACATATATAACAACGAACAAGTGCAAAATCATTTTCCAGTCAGGATTTGGATGTGTGTGTCGTTCAATTTCAACGTGGGTAAGGTGCTAGAATAGATTAAAGAAGATACCCTTACCGTTGAAGGTGAAAATGGGTGTAGTACAACACAAGAGCTGATTGAGCACAGATTGAAACACAAAAGATTCTTACTTGTATTGGATGATATATGGCAGTTTATTGATGTGGATGGCCGGAAAAAACTATTGTTGATACTCGGCAAGTCACAAGAAAAGGGTTCCATAATTCTAGTCACAACTCGGCAAAAAGAAATAGCAGATCAGGTTAAGGAAACTGAAGAGCCAAAAGAACTGGACGGTCTAGAACCTGGAGAGCAATATCCAAGAGATAAACTTCATTTTCTTGACACTGGAGATGAGATAATGGGAAAGCTAAAGGGCTCCCCTCTTGCAGCAAAGACTGTTGGTAGATTACTAAGGACAGACCCTAGTTTGGCTCATTGGAGAAGGGTCCTAAACAGTAAACAGTGGGCGAAACAGACCAATGGAATTATGTCTGCCTTGGAGCTTAGCTATGACTTTCTCCCTTTCCATCTGCAACGGTGATTTTCCTATTCTGCATTATTTCCTGAAGATTACTATTTCAGAAGCCATGAGATTATCAGCCTGTGGACTGGACTAGATATTTTGATGCTTGCTGGTCAAAATCAAACATTTCAAGACATAGGTTTGAGAAATTTAAAGTAGTTAGTCATGCATGGATTTTTCAGAGAAGAGGAAACGGATGGTGATCTGTGTTATGTTATGCATGACCTACTGCATGATTTGGCATCGAAGGTTGCATCTCATGATTGTCTCAGTTTACGTCTCCCTAGTGTTGGATTAGTAGAAATTTAGCCAACCACCCGCCACTTGTCTATAAGCACAGAGGGCTTAGGTGAATCTGATGCAGTTTCTGGTGGAAGAACTGAAGACAAGATTTAAGGTTGAAGATTTGCAAACATTGTTGTTATTTGGAGAAATGGATGAAGGTTTTGTCAAGATATTTGCTGATTTTTTGGGGGAAGCAAACACTCTTCGTGTTCTTCATTTGCCAAGCATGCTTTGTCCCGTGGTGTCTCTGTTACAAAACTTCTCAAAACTTGTGCACCTCTGATACCTTTGTCTAGGGACATGGAAGAGTGAGATGCATTTACCACTGAACATCTCTAAATTTTATCATTTAAGGATTCTAAATCTTGAGTTTTGGGGTGGCAGTCATGATTTGCCCAAAGACATGTGCAACCTTGCCAAATTATGCCATTTTTATGTTCCAGGTGGTGGTCAGCTTCATTCTGATATTTATAAAGTGGGAAAACTTAAACTCTTAGAAGAGTTCAAGAGTATTTCAAGTCAATAAAAAATCCGAAGGGTTTGAACCAAAGCAACTAGAGCACTTGAGCAAGCTAAGGGAGCTTGGCATCTACAACCTTGAGAAGATAGATATTGTAGAAGAAGCAGCTCAAGCAAAACCGATTGAGAAAAAAATACTTGAAGAGGTTAACATTGAACTGGGATAGTGAGTGGTCTAGTGTTGAGGCTAATGTTGAAGCAGTGGTTCTTGAGAGCCTTCAACCTCATGCAGATCTTGAAGTGTTGTGTATTAGAGGGCATGGAGGTCCTTGTCCAACATGGCTGGGTAATGAGTTCGCTGTTGAAGGTCTACAATCTCTTTATCTGGATAGTGTTTCTTGGGAAGTTTTGCCTTCTTTAGGGAAGGCTTGGGATCTTCGTGAGCTAAAATTGAAGCATTTTGCCAGACTGAAGGATTTTATCATAGAGAAAAGCTTTTGCAGGCTAATAAAGCTTACACTCATTGGCCTAGGAAGTTTTGAAAATTGGGTTTACACAGGTGAACAAGAGTCTTCCGTTGGTGGAGACTTGTTGCCACCGACTGCTCACATGTTTCCTCTTTTGCAAGTTCTGATTATTAGGAAGTGCCCAAAACTCTTGGGGTTTCCTTTCTCAACCAACATTGTTTCCCCAGATTGGTTTCCCAAACTACAAAAGCTTGAGGTATTGGACTGTCCAGAATTCTTGTCAGTGACTCCCATCTCCTGGATGGAAGCTCTGCCTTGTGTCATTATGCGAAATGTAAAGCTACTAGCGTCTTTTCGGTACTCAAAATCATCCAATGGAGCAGAATTAGAAATTAATGGAGGGGCTGATTTGCATAGCATAGACCAAGTGTTAGTTTTTGATAAAGAATTTGGTCTTGAGAACCTGACACTGTCGTGCTGCCCACCTCTGCAGCTGAAGCACCTTCTGATGTTAACCTCGCTGAGGACATTGATTGTATAAGATTCTGTTGGTCTAGTTGGACCATTTGGAGGAGGTCAGAGTGATGTGGAGTGGTAGCTCCCTGTTGAGCATATGCATGTCAATAGGTTAAATGGTAATAGTGGGAAGGAATTGACAGAGCTCCTCCCCGACCTCCCAAAGCTCTCCAAATTGGAAATACAGAGTTGTAAAAACATAAAAGGGCTGGTAGTGGGGGTGGATGTGCAACAAACAACACAAGAAGCATCAGAGATGGGGGGAGGTGAAATAAAAGCAAAAGCAGAGGAATAGGATGATGGGGTGCTGCTCCTCCCAGCTCATCTCTGTGACTCACTACGGGAATTGGATTTCCTTGACTGCCCAGAGCTGGTCCTGGTGGACCCACCAACTCTTGTTCCTGGTGGAGGAGGGCTCCAAGCCTTGCGATCCCTCTAGAGATTAGAAATAAAGTATTGCGCAAACTTTCTATCCCGTCCTGGCTCTTTTTCCCGTCATATTTTCCCTTACTCCCTATAGTTCCTGAAGCTTGTGGGTGTGGAAGGCATGGGGACACTGGAGCCCCTCTCAAACCTATGCTCTCTTACAACATTAGAATTGCAGGATTGCGGAGAGGATCTGGAATGTTAGGGCTTGCAGTCTCTCCTTACAACCGGGGGCCGGCTTAACAAATTAGAGATCATGGGTAGCCCTAGATTCTTTGCTGATTGGGATCCCAATCCCAGACGGGCTTTTGAGGATGCTGAGGGAGGTGAAGAGCAGCAAACACATCTTGTTTCATCCACACTACGTGAGATCATGATGGATGACATAGCAGGAGTTCTTGCTGCACCCGTCTGCAGATTCCTCTCTTCCTCCCTCACCAAGCTGCAACTTTTGAGGAATTGGTGTGGATGGATGGAGCGGTTCAGCAAGGAGCAAGAGGCCACCCTTCAGCTCCTCTCCTTCCTCCAGGAACTAAAGTTTTGGACTTTCAAGGACCTTCAACAACTCCCTGCAGGGCTGTGTAACCTTACCAACCTTAAGATATTATCAGTCAACTGTTGTCCAGCCATCTTGTCATTGCCCAACGATGCCCTCCCGGATTGACTGTAAAAGCTATATGTCAGATACAACTGCAGGCAGGAGCTAAAACAGCAGTGCAGGGGGTTGGAGGGAACCATCCCTGAAATCATAGTAGAAGAATGGTGATCCAAGGTAACACAAACATACTTTCTTGTGTTTTCCCACATTGCCCTTTGCCTGCAATCCCGCTTAATAACTATTTGTTTGTTCCCATCCATCGTGCAGGACAATGCCTTGGAGTTCTCTTGTACATTCTTCTAGCCTTGTAGAGCTCTTCCCTTCCCATTCAAACACATGCATGACACAAGGGCCTTGTGGTTGTGGTCTTCCTTCATGTACTTAAATCTGGCAAGTACATCTAAACTGGAACTTTACTCCGGCTGTGCTATATCCGATTGGCCCTGATCTTTCACCACACACTAATAACAACAATATTTGGGGACTTTTGGTGGAGAAGTGTATAAATAGGAGAAGTTGATCTATGCAACAACCAAAAATTATATAGAACATATAATTTGGTGGAAGCAAAGTAGATGTGAGAGGAGAAGCAGAAAATAAGACGGGGAATAAGCACATGGGGGTGCACCCAAATACCTTTCTGATTGAGATTTCTCAGCACCTTTCTTTGAGGCAGAGCAGGAACAACATACTTCTGAATGAACTATAACTGGGCTCCCTCCTGGTTCTAATTTCAGGCCGAGCCATTACATGCAAATTAGCTGCAGGAACCTTCATTAGGGACGTCTAACTTGTTTTTGTACGGTATGTTGTGATGTGATATGGTTAAGACGTGTTGATATATAAATTGTTGTATGAGATGATCATGTTTTGTAAAAGTTATCGGCAACTGGCAGGAGCCTTATGGTTGTCGCTTTATTGTATGAAATGCAATTGCCATGTAATTGCTTTACTTTATCACTAAGCGGTAGCAATAGTCGTGATAGCAATAGTTGGCGAGACGACAATGATGCTTCGATAGAGATCAAGGTGTCAAGCCGATGACGATGGTGATCATGGCGGTGCTTTGGAGATGGAGATCAAAGGCACAAGATGATGATGGCCATATCATATCACTTATATTGATTGCATGTGATGTTTATCCTTTATGCTTCTTATTTTGCTTAGTTCGGCGGTAGCATTATAAGATGATCTCTCACTGAATTTCAATGTATAAGTGGTCTCCCTGAGCATGCACCGTTGCAACAGTTCAACGTGCCGAGACACCACATGATGATCGGGTGTGATAGCTCTACGTTCACATACAACGGGTGCAAGCCAGTTTTGCACACGCAGAATACTCGAGTTAAACTTGACGAGCCTAGCATATGCAGATATTGCCTCGGAACACTGAGACCGAAAGGTCGAGTGTGAATCATATAGTCGATATGATCAACATAGTGATGTTCACCATTGGAAACTACTCCATCTCACGTGATGATCGGACATGGTTTAGTTCATTTGGATCACGTGATCGCTTAGATGATTAGAGGCATGTCTATGTAAGTGGGAGTTCTTAAGTAATATCATTAATTGAACTTTAATTTACATGAACTTAGTACCTGATAGTATTTTGCATGTCTATGTTGTTGTAGATCAATGGCATGTTGTTCTGTTCCTTTGGATTTTAATGCGTTCCTAGAGAAAGCTAAGTTGAAAGACGATGGTAGCAACTATACGGACTGGGTCCGTAACTTGAGGATTATCCTCATTGCTGCACAGAAGAATTACGTCCTGGAAGCACCGCTAGGTGTACCACCCGCGCCGGCAACTGCAGACATTGTGAATGCCTGGCAGTCGCGTGTTGATGACTACTCGATAGTTCAGTGTGCCATGCTTTACGGCTTAGAATCGGGACTTCAACAACGTTTTGAACGTCATGGAGCATATGAGATGTTCCAAGAGTTGAAGTTAATATTTCAAGCAAATGCCTGAGAGATATGAAGTCGCCAATAAGTTCTATAGCTGCAAAATGGAGGAGAATAGTTCTGTCAATGAACACATACTCAGAATGTCTGGGTACTACAACCACTTGACTCAACTGGGAGTTAATCTTCCTGATGATAGTGTCATTGACAGAGTTCTTCAATCACTACCACCAAGCTAGAAAAGCTTCGTGATGAACTATAATATGCAAGGGATGGATGAGACAATTCCCGAGCTCTTCACAATGCTAAAGGCTGCAGAGGTAGAAATCAAGAAGGAGCATCAAGTGTTGATGGTCAACAAGACCACCATTTCAACAAAAAGGGTAAAGGGAAGAAGGGGAACTTCAAGAATAACGGCAAGCAAGTTGCTGCTCAAGTGAAGAAGCCCAAGTCTGGACCTAAGCCTGAGACTGAGTGCTTCTACTGCAAAGGGACTGGTCACTGGAAGCGGAACTGCCCCAAGTATTTGGCGGATAAGAAGGATGGAAAAGTGAAAGGTATATTTGATATACATGTTATTGATGTGTACTTAACTAATGCTCGCAGTAGCGCCTGGGTATTTGATACTGGTTCTGTTGCTCATATTTGCAACTCAAAATAGGGGCTACGAATTAAGCGAAGATTGGCTAAGGACGAGGTGATGATGCGTGTGGGAAATGGTTCCAAAGCCAAAAGATATAAGTTCAATAATGATAGTGCAACTCATTTGTGGTACTGCCGTTTAGGTCATATTGGTGTAAAGCGCATGAAGAAACTCCGTACTGATGGACTTTTGGAATCACTTGATTATGAATAGCTTGGTACTTGCGAACCATGCCTCATGGGAAAGATGACTAAAAATCCGTTCTCCGGAACAATGGAGCGAGCAACAGATTTGTTGGAAATAATACATACAGATGTATGCGGTCCGATGAATATTGAGGCTCGCGGTGGGTATCGTTATTTTCTGACCTTCACAAATGATTTGAGCACATATGGGTATATCTACTTTATGAAACATAAGTCCGAAACATTTGAAAAGTTCAACGAATTTCAGAGTGAAGTGGGAAATCATCGTAACAAGAAAATAAAGTTTATGTGATCTGATCGTGGAGGAGAATAGTTACGAGTTTGGTCTTCATTTGAAACAATGTTGAATAGTTTCGCAACTCACGCCACCCGGAACACCACAGCATAATGGTGTGTCTGAACGTCGTAACCGCACCTTATTAGATATGGTGGGATCTATGATATCTCTTACTGATTTACCGCTATCGTTTTGGGGTTATTCTTTAAAGACGGCTGCATTCACATTAAATAGGGCACCATCTAAATCCGTTGAGCCGACACCTTATGAACCGTGGTTTGGCAAGAAATCCAAGTTGTCGTTTCTTAAAGTTTGGGGCTGCGATGCTTATGTGAAAAAGCTTCAACCTGATAAGCTCGAACCCAAATCAGAGAAATGTGTCTTCATAGGATACCCAAAAGAGACTGTTGGGTACACCTTCTATCACAGATCCGAAGGGAAGATATTCGTTGCTAAGAATGGATCCCTTCTAGAGAAGGAGTTTCTCTCGAAAGAAGTGAGTGGGAGGAAAGTAGAACTTGATGAGGTAACTGTACCTTCTCCCGAATTGGAAAGTAGTACATCACAGAAGTCGGTTCTAGTGATTCCTACACAAATTAGTGAGGAAGCTAATGATGATGATCACGAAACTTTTGATCAAGTTACTACCGAACCTCATAGGTCAACTAGAGTAAGATCCGCACCAGAGTGGTACGGTAATCCTGTTCTGGAGGTCATGTTACTTGACCATGACGAACCTACAAACCATGAGGAAGCGATGATGAGCCCAGATTCCGTGAAATGGCTTGACGCCATGAAATCTGAGATGGGATCCATGTATGAGAACAAAGTGTGGACTTTGGTTGACTTGCCCGATGATCGGCAAACCATAGAGAATAAATGGATCTTCAAGAAGAAGACTGACGCTGACGGTAATGTTACTGTCTACAAAGCTCGACTTGTTGCGAAAGGTTTTCGACAAGTTCAAGGAGTTGACTATGATGAGACCTTCTCACCCGTAGCGATGCTTAAGTTTGTCCGAATCATGTTAGCAATTGCCGCATTTTATGATTATGAAATTTGGCAAATGGATGTCAAAACTGCATTCCTGAATGGATTTCTGGAAGAAGAGTTGTATATGATGCAACCTGAAGGTTTTGTCAATCCAAAGGATGCTAACAAAGTGTGCAAGCTCCACCGATCCATTTATGGACTGGTGCAAGCATCTCGGAGTTGGAATAAACGTTTTGATAGTGTGATCAAAGCATATGGTTTTATACAGACTTTTGGAGAAGCTTTTATTTACAAGAAAGTGAGTGGGAGCTTTGTAGCATTTCCAATATTATATGTGGATGACATATTGTTGATTGGAAATGATATAGAATTTCTGGATAGCATAAAAGGATACTTGAATAAGAGTTTTTCAATGAAATACCTCGGTGAAGCTGCTTATATATTGAGCATCAAGATCTATGGAGATAGATCAAGACGCTTAATTGGACTTTCACAAAGCACATACCTTGACAAAGTTTTGAAGAAGTTCAAAATGGATCAAGCAAAGAAAGGGTTCTTGCTTGTGTTACAAGGTGTGAAGTTGAGTCAGACTCAATGCCCGACCACTGCAGAAGATAGAGAGAAAATGAAAGTCATTCCCTATGCTTCAACCATAGGTTCTATCATGTATGCACTGCTGTGCACCAGACCTGATGTGTGCCTTGCTATCAGTTTAGCAGGGAGGTACCAAAGTAATCCAGGAGTGGAGCACTGGACAGTGGTCAAGAACATCCTGAAATACATGAAGAGGACTAAGAATATGTTTCTCGTTTATGGAGGTGACAAAGATCTCGTCGTAAGTGGTTACGTCGATGCAAGATTTGACACTAATCCCGATGACTCTAAGTCACAAACTGGATACATATTTATATTGAACGGTGGAGCTGTTAGTTGGTGCAGTTCTAAGCAAAGCGTCTTGGCAGGATCTACGTGTGAAGCGGAGTACATAGCTGCTTCGGAAGCAGCAAATGAAGGAGTCTGGATGAAGGAGTTCATATCCGATCTAGGTGTCATACCTAGTGCATCGGGTCCAATGAAAATCTTTTGTGACAATACTGGTGCAATTGCCTCGGCAAAGGAATCCGTATTTCATAAGAGAACCAAGCACATCAAAAGACGCTTCAATCCCATCCGCGATCAAGTCAAGGAGGGAGACATCGAGATTTGCAAGATACATACGGATCTCAATGTCGCAGACCTGTTCACTAAGCCTCTCTCACGAGCAAAACATGATCATCACCAAGACTCCATGGGTGTTAGAATTATTACTATGTAATCTAGATTATTGACTCTAGTGCAAGTGGGAGACTGAAGGAAATATGCCCTAGAGGCAGTAATAAAGTTGTTATTTATATTTCCTTATATCATGATAAATGTTTATTATTCATGCTAGAATTATATTAACCGGAAACTTAGTACATGTGTGAATACATAGATAAACAGAGTGTCACTAGTATGCCGCTACTTGACTAGCTCATTAATCAAAGATGGGTAAGTTTCCTAGCCATTGATAGCCCACAAGTATAGGGGATCGCAACAGTTTTCGAGGGTAGAGTATTCAACCCAAATTTATTGATTCGGCACAAGGGGAGCCAAAGAATATTCTCAAGTATTAGCAATTGAGTTGTCAATTCAACCACACCTGAAAGACTTAATATCGGCAGCAAAGTATTTAGTAGCAAAGTAGTATGGAAGTAACGGTAACAGTGGCAAAAGTAACAGTAGCAGTTTTTTGTAGCAATCGTAACAGTGGCAACGGAAAAGTAACTAAGCAAAGATCAATATGTGAAAAACTCGTACGCAATGGATCAATGATGGATAATTATGTCGGATGCGATTCCTCATGCAACAGTTATAACATAGGGTGACACAGAACTAGCTCCAGTTCATCAATGTAATGTAGGCATGTATTCCGAATATAGTCATACGTGCTTATGGAAAAGAACTTGCATGACTAAGGGATACTAAGGCCTCCTTTTGGAAACTACCCTCCCGTGCCAGCGGGGTCCTATTGGAAACTAAGGGATATTAAGGCCTCCTTTTAATAGAGTACCGGACCAAAGCATTAACACTTAGTGAATACATGAACTCCTCAAACTACGGTCATCACCGGGAGTGGTCCCGATTATTTTCATTTCGGGGTTGCCGGATCATAACACATAGTAGGTGACTATTGACTTGCAAGATAGGATGAAGAACTCACATATATTCATGAAAACACAATAGGTTCAGATCTGAAATCATTGCACTCGGGCCCTACTGACAAGCATTAAGCATAGCAAACTCACAGCAACGTCAATCTTAGAACATAATGGATACTAGGGATCAAACCCTAACAAAACTAACTCGATTACATGGTAAATCTCATCCATCCCATCACCGTCCAGAAAGCCTACGATGGAATTACTCACGCACGGCGGTGAGCATCATGAAATTGGTGATGGAGGAAGGTTGTTGATGATGACGGCGATGGATTCCCCTCTCCGGAGCCCCGAACGGACTCTAGATCAGCCCTCCCAAGAAAGATTAGGGCTTGGCGGCGGCTCCGTATCGTAAAACGCTATGAATCCTTCTCTCTGATTTATTTCCTCCCCGAACGTGAATATATGGAGTCAGGGTTGAGGTCGGTGGAGTCCCAGGGTGCCCACGAGCCAGGGGGCGCGCCCTGCACTCTCATTGACAGGGGGTGGGCCCCCTGATGCTGATTCTTTCGCCAGTATTTTTTATTATTTCCAAAATGTGTCTCCGTGGATTTTCAAGTCATTCCGAGAACTTTTATTTCTGCACAAAAATAACACCATGGCAATTCTGCTGAAAACAACGTCATTCCGGGTTAGTTCCATTCAAATCATGCAAGTTAGAGTCCAAAACTAGGGCAAATGTGTTCGGAAAAGTAGATACGTTGGAGACATATCAACTCCCCCAAGCTTAAACCTTTGCTTGTCCTCAACCAATTTAGTTGATAATCTGAAAGTGATAAAGAAAACTTTTACAAATTCTGTTTGATCTTGTTGTTGCAAATATGTAAAGCCAGCATTCAAGTTTTCAGCAAAGATTATGAACTAACCATATTCACAATAACATTTAGGTCTCATTAGACATCAACCCGTGCACCTGCACGGGCTAGTGGTTTAACCTCAGAAAATTAAAATTTTAATATAATAAACAATATATATTTGTTGCAACAGAAAAATAAAAAAATCTTAAACATGCATTTGAATAGGAGTTTTTGATACATAATAGCATCATTTTACCATAGGCATGAAGTAAGTTCTTGATTTGAAAATTGAATACGTATTCAAGAAACATACTTAACATGATAGTAAGAAACTTGGGCCAGTACTTAATCGGGGTAATACAACAAAATATAATTTGTGTGAGGTGACATAGAGAACTAAATATGCTTGAACTATGGAAACTGCAAAAGAGGAGATAAATATCCGACATGAGAAATAGAGAAACAATGATCTTTCCCATATGAAGCCTTAATAACTAATATTAAAACATATAGGCATTAATTGTGCAGATAATTCGGCCATAGTATAAAATGGGCAATTCATGGATACTTATAAATCTGCATGTACAGAATAATTGAAATACTATATACTACAAACGTTTTGAGTGTTAATCCATCATCTTCCCCCTCCACATTATCAAGTACCATGATGGATTTTGAAATAAACGATGTAATGACAGTATAATATGTAGATATTGTGAGATCAAAGGATACAATATATAAGTAGGTTGGATGCATGGCACACTTGTATTACTTTGGAGCCAAACTACAAAAACTTCAATACATGAGAGATAAGGTATGTGTGAGTCTTTGCATGGTTTTATCTTTTTACCAATATTTCATTAAGTGTACTTTCGTTATTTACAGGAATTTTTGTTTAAGACACAATGGCATAGAGTTAATTTCCCAATTGTACATACGCAATGTAAACATACCAGAATATATTTTATTTTCTAGGGAAGCTGCATAAATGGTTGTTGTATTTGGCCAATTGTAAGCTGAGTAATTGGGTGTGCTCATCAGCTTGTGTACGCACCAGGAGAGAGACTATGAAGTCATTAGCATGCAAGTGGTTCTTCTATTAGGCCAATTTCAAACTGAGTAATGAGATGGGTTCATCGGCTTGTGTACATACCAGGACAGATAATATAAAGCCATTAGCAATGAGCAGCACATTTGTGTCGTATTAGAGCAGTAGATTCATCATGAATCTTATAAAGTTTGGTGGAAGCATTAATCAAAAGTTATGCGCTAATTTAATTAGATCAATGAAACAAACTTAATATATACAGATAAATACTCTGCTTCATTGGAGTGTAGACATCCTTGGTGCACTGTGCATCAATGGAAGTAGGGATAGAAGACGTGATGTTCATTGCTCTCTGTGTGTTCAGAAGGCGACCAACTTGCTCACCAGCAATTAACGAACCATGACTTCAATGCGTTGTCTAATCTGAGTGACACAATTACCTCGATCCTTTGGTGGCCATGGGTAATCCATACACGATCGTTTAGTGGGACTACGGCCATGAAGCAGCATGATGCTGAGATGTCATCATGGTTGCCAGGCACTTTGCCGCTGGCAGGGCTTGCTTCGCTCAGACCAGAAGAATATGGAGGAAGCCGTGGAGACACCAACCAAGAACCACATCTATCACGCTGGAGGATATGACGGCTGGGATGTGGAGGAAATATTTCTTTTCCGAGAAAACTGAGGATAGCAGGTGTCCGTGCGACTGAGATCCATGATCAACTTGAGATAGAGGAAAGCCACAGCAGGGCTGGGCAGCAATTGGCAATCGATCGTTAAGTTTTTTTATTTGAACGGATAGATGGATAGTTATATTTAATATTTTTTATTTGGGGGAAGAATAATGCTTCACGTTGGTTTTACGGGCAATCAGCCTGACCTGTGGAGTCCTTATAGATTGAAGCTTGCTTTTTTATTATTCTGTGTAAACGTATTTAGGTTTCCTTTGTCTAACATAGGACGTGCCACATGCCCTTTTTATGGGTTTGTGTTACGCATGTTTTATTTTTATCCTGGGCGTAAATTCTATAATCTAAAGGTGTAATTAATTTTGTGGATGTGGATTAGTGAGAGGTCTTAAAAGGTGCCTCCAATTACTAAACATAAGATGTTTACTCATATCAATGGCATAATCAACTAGCGAGCAATAATAATAAATCTCGCATGACAACACTTTGCCAAAACAATCATAACATGATATAACAAGAAGGTATCTCGCTAGCCCTTTCTGAGACCGCAAAACATAAATGCAGAGCACCCCTGAAGATCAAGGACTGACTAGACATTGTAATTCATGGTAAAAGAGATCCAGTCACAGTCATACTCAATGTAAATTAATAGCAATGCATGCGAATGACAGGGGTGCTCTCATACTGGTGCTTTTTAATAAGAGTATGATGACTCAATACAAAAGTAAATAGATAGCCATTCGCGGAGGGAAGCAGGGATTTGGAGTGGTGCCAGTGCTTGAGTTTTGAAACAGAGATAAATAATATTTTGAGTGGTTTACTTTCATTGTCAACATAACAACCAAGAGATCTCGATATCTTCCATGCTACATACATTATAGGCGGTTCCCAAACAGAATGGTAAAGTTTATACTCCCCCAGCACCAACAAACATCAATCCATGGCTTGTCCAAAACAACGGGTGCCTCCAACTAACAACAATCCTGGGGGAGTTTTGTTTGCAATTATTTTGATTTGAGCATGGGACTGGGCATCCCGGTTACCGGCCATTTTCTCGTGAATGATGAGCGGAGTCCACTCATCGTGAGAATAACCCACCTAGCATGGAAGATATAGACAGCCCTAGTTGATACATGAGCTATTCGAGCATACAAAACAGAATTTCATTTGAAGGTTTAGAGTTTGGCACATACAAATTTACTTGGAACGGCAGGTAAATACCGCATATAGGAAGGTATGGCGGACTCATATGGTATAATTTTGGGGTTTATGGAAATGGATGCACAAACAGTATTCCCGCTTAGTACAAGTGAAGGGTAGAAAGAGACTGGGAAGCGACTAACTAGAGAGCGACAACAGTCATGAACATGCATTAAGATTAATCAACAATGAGTGCAAGCATGAGTAGGATATAAATCACCATGAACATAAACAACGTGGAGGCTATGTTGATTTTGTTTCAACTACATGCGTGAACATGTGCCAAGTCAAGCCACTCGAATCGATCAAAGGAGGATACCACCCTATCATAACACATCACAACCATTTTAAAAGCATGTTGGGACGCAAGGTAAACCATTATAAACTCCTAGCAAATTAAGCATGGCATGAGCAACTATAACCTCTAATTGTCATGGCAAACATGTTTCATTCATAATTGGCTGATCAGGAACGATGAACTAATCATATTTACAAAGACAAGATAGGTCGAGTTCATACCAGCTTCTCTCATCTCAATCAGTCCATCATATATCGTCATTATTGCCTTTCACTCGCACGACCGAACGGTGTGGATAATAATAATAGTGCACGTGCATTGGACTAAGCTGGAATCTGCAAGCATTTAATACACTGGAGAAGACAAGGTAATATGGGATCTTAGTTAAATCAACAGTAATGCATATGAGAGCTACTTAACATTTTCATCATGGTCTTCTCCTCTCGACCCCCAAACAAAAGAAAAGAAATAAAACTATTTACACGGGAAAGCTCCCGACAAGCAATAGAAGAACGAGAAATCTTTTTGTGTTTTCTTTTAATTACTACTACTACAGGCATGGAAAGTAAACTAGCTAAAAGCTACAACTAATTTTTTTGGTTTTTCTTAAGGTTTTTCAAACACACAAGAAGAAGGCTTAGAGTAGAACAGAAAATGAACTAGTATGGATAGTACAATGAAGAAGTGTGAGCACCGACAACTAGAATAAGTGTGTGAACATGAATGTAATGCCGGTGAGAAATACGTACTCCCCCAAGCTTAGGCTTTTGGCCTAAGTTGGTCTATGGCCACTGCTGGCCTGGCGGATATCCAAAGTCGTAGCAGGGGTCGTACTGAGATGTAGCATAATTCAGTAATATCAGATAACACTTAGCAGTCACATTTACTCATATCAATAACATAATTAACTAGCAAGCAGTGATACTATATCTCAAATACCAGCACTTTGTCAAAATAACCATGATGCAATATGATAGAATGGTATCTCGCTAGCCCTTGCTGCGACCACAAAACATAAATGCAAAGCACCTCTGAAGTTCAAGAAGGGACTAAATATTGTAATTCAAGGTAGAAAACATCCAGTCATGCTCACACCCAACATTAATTAAACCAAATGCATGTTAACTAAGAATGACAATAGCGCTCTCCAAATTGGTGCTTGAATGAGAAGGTGACGACTCAACAATAAATAGAAAGATAGGCCCTTCGTAGAGGGAAGCAAAGATTTGCTTATGTGCCAGAGCTTATCATTTAAAACATAGATAATTTCATTTTGAGAGGTGTACTTTTCAGTCCATAGTTTACGGCAGAGTTTCCAACATCTTCCATGCTAAACACGTTAAATACAGCTCCCATGCAAAAATAGTTTTACTCCCCCTCAACCATACCAACACAAACCATGGCTAGTCGAATCCACGGGTGCCTGCCAATCAATCAACTATCAGGGGGAGCATTTTATAAATAATTTACGACTGGGCATCCCTATTACCAGTCTCCCTCAAGAGTGATGAGTAAATAAACTCTCGTTGTGAGTTAAATACAGTTAGCATGGAAGATATTGACTACCCTACCGCTCCATGAGCTTTAAGGCACACAAAATCTTATATTCATTTGAAGATTAGCGATGGCACATGCAAATTTACTTGGAATGGCAGAGTAATACCGTATATAGGTTTATATAGTGGACTCTTATGGCATAACTGTGTTTTTCAGTATTTTGGATGCACGAGTAGTATTTCTGCTTAGTACAGGCGAAGGCTAGCAATAGAATGGGAATCGGCCAACTAGAGAGCGCTAACAGTCATAATCATGCATTTTGAATAATCAACATTAAACATTAGCATGAGGAGGATGTAAACACTCTAAACATAAATATCATGGAGGCAATATTGGATTTGAAACAATTACATGCGTGAACATGTGCCAAGTCAAGCCACTTGAAACTTTCAGAGGAGGATGCCATCCTAACATACCACATCATATTCAATTTAATGCATGTTGACACTTGAGATAACATATTATCCACTCCTAGGTAATTAAGCTTGGCATGAGAAACTATGAACTCTAATCATCATCATACACATGTTTATTCATAATAGGCTGAATCAAGACTACTAAGGTAAACATATTTACAAAAAAACAAGTAGAGTTCATACCCGCTCTTCTTTACCATGGTCACTTCATCAAATCATCATCATTATTGTCTTTCACTTTCACAACCAACTGATGTGGAAATTATAACATAGTACAAGTTTGCCGTGGACTAAGCTGAAATATGCAAGAACTATTAATCTCTTTTATCATATCTTATTTGTTCTTAGGAGGTGGGTCATCAAGCTCAACTACAGGTTCTACCTCTACCTCCTTTTCAGGTTCATTATTATCATTAGGTGGAGCATCTTCAACTATATAATCATCATTAACATCATCATTATCATTATCACTAAGTTCATGCTCATCACTTGATTGAGTTTCAGCATCGAAAATAGATGCATTATTAGGATTCTCAACAAGTTTTTCTATGACAGGTTCACTAGAAGCATGCACAATTTCATTCCTATTCTTCTTCTTCTTAGGTGAACTAGGTGTACTATCATTAATCATTTGAGAATCATGTTCAATACTTTTAGGATGCCCCTCAGGAAATAAGGGATCCTGAGTGGATCTACCCCCTCTAGTGTCTACTCTATAAGCATGTTATTACGTTGTTTAAGCAAATCTCTAAAAAAATACCGTTGTGCTCTAGAAACTTGTACAAGCTGAGTATGAACCATAGAAAAGTGCTTACATAAACCTTTATGTTGGTGTACAAAAGTAGGGGCTCTCCTTTTGAACCCTTTACTTGTGCACTGGCAGTCAGAGCCACGCGCCACGGCCACACCTAGCAGTGCAGAAGAGGGAAGCCGAAGAGAAGCCGAAGTGCAAGACAACCGAGGCAACCCAAAACCAGAAACACAGGAGAGCAAAGGGGTGAGGTGGAATCCCCCGGCAAGAGCCTTGCCGGGGCGGCCTGCGCGGCCCCGGCAAGAGCCTTGACGGTGCAACTTGCCCGATGCCAGCAGAGCAGGCCACCCTTGAGCCCGTGGGTTCCAACACTAGCCAGCCAACTACATTGGAACCAGGGCTCAGGAGGCGCCTCTATGGTGGCATGTAGATCTTCGTCAAGATCATGAACACACAAGATCAGATAAGGACCAGAAGATGACCACCCTCGGCGGGATCCTAGCCGAGGAGATCCACAAGACCCCCGGCAAGCGCCTTGCCGGGACAACTGCGACGCCATGGCAAGATCCTTGTCGGGCCCCCGGTAAGACCCTTCCTGAGGGCATAAGTGGGGCCACTGCCAGGCCCGCACCAGCCAAGACTCCACCGCCGTCCCCAAGCAGCTGCTAGCTCAACCAGCTGGGCACGCACCTGCGTGGCGACGGGCGGCCTCTACACCAACTCAGCAAGCACCTGCGTGGCGACGTGCAGATCTTCATGAAGGCTCCACCACCGCGCCATCTCAGCAGCCTGCCTGCCTACATGACACTGCATGCATCGCTGGCCTGGGCGCGTGTCTAAGTGAGGCAGAGCGGCGACGGACGGGACGGGCCTCGTTCCCGTCCCCAATAAAGCTAATGGACACCTAAGTAGCGCATTTAATGCGCTTTGTCCCGTAACGCCGGGCGATAAGCCCGCGCGCTTTACACCTTTCCACCTCCTGTGTGCCACTGTGGCGACCCCTTTTGCCTATAAAAGGAGGCCCGAGGTGACTAGGAGAGGGATTCGGCTTTTTTGGGCAATTTACACCCCGTAGCTAGCTCAAGAACACACGAACAGTTAATACATCCACCAAAGCAGGACTAGGGTATTACGCATCCTCGTGGCCCGAACCTGGGTAAACAATCCGTGTGCTTCCTGTTAGACCTGCTCTTCTCACAACCCCGCGCCCGCCAATCGTAGAAGGGATTCTAGTGATCCCATAGGTGTCCCCCGACATCTTTGGCGCGCCAGGTAGGTGGTGCGGTTGTGAGAATCTGGTTTAGCAACTAGCTTAGCAGTTCCTTGTGGCCATGGTTTCTAAAGAAGAAGATGGCCAAGAGAACGGCACCGCCTGCAAGTGCGAAGCGTGCCAGCGCGGCGAAAGGAAAGCTAAGTCATGCCAAATTTTAAACATTCCTTTTTATATAAAGTTATTCCCCTCGGAGATCTCGTCCTTTGTATTGAAAACCTGCATTCAACGGGGCCATTCCGCTATTCGCAACGCCCATACTCTGTTTCGAGTCCGCTGAATGGCTTAAGCGACCGCGTCGAGAACGGCACGGTAGCCTTCCGCAATTGGCAACGCTCTCGATTCTGAGTCGAGTCAAGCTTGACAGTTCGAATGGCCGCATTGAGAGCGGTAAGGTGGTTCGCCTGGCAGAGGGCACACCCGGCAAGCCATTGGGGATCCGTCCCCAAGGCGCCGCCCTGGGTTTACGCACCGGCAAGCCTACCCGATTAACGTAGGGTGAACATACAAAGGAGAAATTGAACAGGAAAATAACATGCGCTGATTCGAAAGTACCGCAGAAGTTATATTACATCACTTGTTGCGGGAGTTCTAACTGAAGATAAAAATTGTCTTGGTTGAGAACTTGCAGCAACGAAAAGAAGCAGGGTGCCTAGTCCCGGCACTGGCCCTCTACCCTCTGGATTCTATGCATGCCGCTGATGATGGGCTCGATATGCTCCTTGAGCGGCGCGAGGTCCATACCTTCCGACAAGCTCTTCAGTGCAACATCGAAGTCGAGGTTGGGGTTCCAGTATGCCACCTTGGTGAGAACCTTGGTCATGGCACCCCGGCAAAGCCTCCGGGCCTCATTGGCCAGGAAAGTCGCCCTGGTGGAGCGTAAATGCTCCAGGGCTCCAAGAACACCCTCGAAGAATAGGGTCAGCCTGGCATTGGAGGTCGTGCTGCAATCCTGGGCATACCTCACATTTAGCATACCCATGGTGGCCTGGTGCGTGGTCATCCTGCCGGCGACGTCCTCAAGGCGGTGATACGTCCATTTTGCATCATGCTTTTATATCGATATTTATTGCTTTATGGGCTGTTATTTCACGTTATGTCACAATACTTATGGCTATTCTCTCTTATTTTACAAGGTTTACATGAAGAGGAGAATGCCGACACTGGAATTCTGTCTTTGGAAAAGGAGCAAATATTGAGACCTATTCATGCAACTCCAAAAGTCCTGAAACTCCACGGAATATCTTAAAATAAATAAAGAAAAATCATCACCAAAGATGAAGGCCAGGGGGCCCACACCCTGCTCAGGAAGGTGGGGGGCGCCCCCCTACCTCATGGGCCCCTTGGTGGCTCTCCGATGCCCATCTTCTCCTATATGAAGTCTTTCGGTGAGAAAAAAATCAGAAGAAACCTTTCGGGATGAGACTCCTCCGCCACGAGGCGGAACCCTGGCGGAACCAATCTAGGGCTTCGGCGGAGCTGTTCTGCCGGGGACATTTCCCTCCGGGAGGGGGAAATCATCGCCATCATCATCACCAACGCTCCTCTCATCGGGAGAGGCCAATCTCCATCAACATCTTCACCAGCACCATCTCATCTCCAAACCCTAGTTCATCTCTTGTATCAAATTCTTGTCTCCAAGTCCGGGATTGATGCTAGTAGGTTGCTAGTAGTGTTGATTACTCCTTGTAGTTGATGCTAGTTGGTGTATTTGGTGGAAGATCATATGTTCAGATCCTTTATGCATATTATTACCCCTCTGATTATGAACATGAATATGATTTCTGAGTAGTTACGTTTGTTCCTGAGGACACGGGAGAAGTGTTGCTATTAGTAGTCATGTGAATTCGATATTCGTTCGATATTTTGATGAGATGTATGTTGTCTAGCCTCTAGTGGTGTTATGTGAATGTCGACTACATAACACTTCACCATTATTTGGGCCTAGAGGAAGGCATTGGGAAGTAATAAGTAGATGATGGGTTTGTTGGTTTCAAAACCGGCTGATCTCGGGTAGGGGGTCCCGAACTGTGCGTCTAGGCGGATGGTAATAGGAGACAAGGGACACGATGTTTTTACCCAGGTTCGGGCCCTCTCGATGGAGGTAAAACCCTACTCCTGCTTGATTAATATTGATGATATGGGTAGTACAAGAGTAGATCTACCACGAGATCAGAGAGGCTAAACCCTAGAAGCTAGCCTATGGTATGATTGTTGTTCGTCCTACGGACTAAAACCCTCCGGTTTATATAGGCACCGAATAGGGTTAGGGTTACACAGAGTCGGTTACAATGGTAGGAGATCTACATATCCGTATTGCCAAGCTTGCCTTCCATGCCATGGAAAGTCCCATCCGGACACGGGACGAAGCCTTCAATATTGTATCTTTGTAGTCCAGGAATCCGGCCAAAGGCTATAGTCCGGCTATCCGGACACCCCCTAATCCACGACTCCCTCAGTAGCCCCTAAACCAGGCTTCAATGACGATGAGTCCGGTGCGCATATTGTCTTCGGCATTGCAAGGCGGGTTCCTCCTCCGAATACTCCATAGAAGATTTTGAACACAAGGATAGTGTCCGGCTCTGCAAAATAAGTTCCAAATACCACCGTAGAGAGAATAATATTTACACAAGTTCAATCTGTTGACGTATTCTGCAGCGTGACATCACACCTCGGCCAAGCCTTTATTCGAATCGTTTTTACTGTCCCACCTCAGCGCGTTTAGCGTGGCAGTTTCCTTGGCACGTCTTGTCAAAGTAGAGATCGTGTCCCCTTATTCTGGGATTCTCATCAATACGGGCGTGGGTAACCCAATCGTCCCCGTTGGCACGCCTCCTCTATCGAAGGCGAGTCCCGAACGGTCACCGGGAGGGCTCCTGGTATTCAACCTCTTTATAAAGAGACCAAGGCCCCGCTCTTTTTTCTCAATCTCAATTGAATCCGCCCCTCGCTTCAAGTCTCAACACCCAAAGCTCCAGATTCAGGCGCTTCGGACCTTCGATGATGTCCGGCTCCGACCTTCAAGGCCGGTGGATGCCTTCCTCCATCACGGAAGAAGACGCCCTAAAGCTAAGAGATGCTGTATCTAACCGCGAAATCAGATATGCTGCCTGCCCAAGGGCAGGTTATTCCTTCTCCCAGCCCGGTGAAAGCATGGTATTCGTGTCTCACTTCCTTCGAAGTAAGTTTCCCGACGGACCCCTTCGTGAGGGGGCTCATGTTTTATTACGGGCTGGAATTTCATGACTTGGATCCGAGTCCATCCTCCACATCTCGCTGCTCATCGTCAGATGCGAAGCCTTCCTCCGCATTACCCAACACTTTGGATTGTGGCTCAAAACCTTCAAGGTGGAGCCGAAGATGATCAAGGGGCAACAGGCAGAGTGCGGAGGGGCTGTTATAAGCAAGAATGCTGACGCTCCATGGCCTGAGGGCTCTTTTCAAGAGGAGCTCAGTCTATGGCAACAAGAGTGGTTTTATACCACAGCTCCCAGGGGCACCAAATGGATGGCGCCACCTGCCTTTCGCTCGGGTCCTCCACCGCGGCTGGTGTCATGGGTCAATAAAGGGCTTGACTAGGGGCCGTCCAAGGACGTGCCCTTGTTGCAGGGCCGTATTCGAGACCTCCTAGAGAGAGAGATCAATCTGGTCGTAGTAGCGCAGGTCATGCTGATTCGTCGCATCCTGCCCTGCAAACTTCGCCCCCCGCGCTGTGGAGTTCAATCCGGAGGGACCACGAGCTCTCCAACATTTTATGGGCGCAACGCCCGTGGAGATGTACAAACTGTTCTTCGGATCACAAGCAACGTGTCCGGACTTGACCGAGGACGCAGGTCTGAGCTGCAATCGCCCGGATGCTCAAGTAAGTAGTCGCGTACCCGGACACGCTATCCGTATATTGATCATAAACTTACCCTTAAAAGAGTTGTCCCTTAAACAGGAGTGGATAGCGAAAGCAAAACTGATCAGGTGTCCGGCCCCCCTCCCTGAGACCACGCCGGATCCCGTGTTAACCAAGATGCTGGAGGCTGCACCTTTAGAAGAAGGCGAAGGGGGGAACAAGGAAGCTACTGCCTCTGCGAAGGAGGTTATCAAGAAAGGAGGGATCGAGAATCCCTCCATCCAAGGGGAGAAGAGGACCGCCTCTGAAGATCCGGAGACCAAGGCCTCAAAGCGCGGGAAGAAATCTTCGCCAGAGGGTCCTGCGCCGGAAGATGCCCCGGCCGCATTATTTCCCCAAGGAGATCAGCCCTCCAGCGAGCCGTAAGTAGAGAGGGGAGTTTATAAAATAAAAGACATCCCTGTTTTATTTCTGAAGATGACCGAAATTTTACCTTGTAGTTCGGATCTCAGCCCTTCTCAACAGAGCTCGTCGTCAGGGGATCTTCGTCCGGTGATGATGGAGAGCGGAACGCCTCCCCCTGCCGTACAGCCTAGCGAGGCGGATGATCCTGACGTGTCATCTTGGAGGGTTTCCCCGAATCCGGCAGGGGTGGAGTGCGGTCGTAGGGCCCCCCGGAGCCCTTCGTGTCCGGCCTTCGAAAAAGGCCATCGGACGAGTCTGGCACCTCCCGGTGCACGGTCGGAGGTGTTGAAGGATCTGCTCGGGCGAGTGTCTATCTCAGAGGATCACCGTGCATTGATGGGTACGGTGATTGAAAAAAATTTGTCCGCGGAAAGCGGGTTGTACGAGGCCGCCAGGAGTTTACTGACGGGTTTTGAGGTACGTGCAATGGTGTACCTTTTGACGGTTCCGCATATATAAGATGCGGCCTGTGTAGATAGTAGCCCCTGAGACTCGGTGCGTTGTAAAAAATGACAGCGTGCCGAGGATCATAATCCCAGATATAATATGTCGCCCTTCCTATGTAGGTGGCGGGGCGTCCGGTGGCTAGCCGGACTGATGAATTTGCCGAACTAAAGCGGCAACTTGACGTGGCGGATGCCGACATCGCGCTTGTCAATAAGCGGCTGGACGAGTCACAAGGTATGCGGTTTCTCCGCGGACACCCGGTAAGGGAGCTTGATGCCCGTGCCTTACAACATGTATGCTTGATGCAGATGGTGCCGCTGCCATGGAGAACCTTCGGGCAGAGCTTGCCCGAGCCAAGGAACAGGCCAGAAAAAGTGATGCGGCTGCCTTAAAGGCGGCCAAAGAGCTAAAAGCCGAACAGGCTTCTCACTGCCGAAGCAAGAAGGAAATGGCCGAGATGGCTGTGAAGTTGGAGAATTCTACCGACCGCTGCGAGCTTCTTGAAAAAGAAGGTCAAGCGGAGCAAGAGGACCTATAGAAGGTCACCACCGAGGCCAAGGATGCTCGCTCTGCGATGAGAGCTATGAAGGAGGAGCTACGTTAGGCCGGAGATATCGCGGCTGGAAAGCCCTTTCTGCTGTGGAGTAAGTTCACGGATCCTAAATATGCTCAGTTGGACCGGCTGTGGAGTAGTGAGGATGCTTATCTGGACTTGGCGGCGAGTGCCGCGGACGCAGCCGAACACTTTGGAGATCAAAAGGATCACGAGATGGAAGAGCTTTTTTGGTCGCAGTTCTGTAGTCCAGAGCGTCCACTTCCATTAACCGATCGTTTGGACGAATGTGCTGAGCTGAATAGGTTGTCCGGACTTGCCATGAAGAATGTCGTGACTCATTTGTGGCCGAAAAGGCCCGAGCCGAAGAGTTATTTTGACTTGGTGCAGCAGTTCCTAGGTGCGGTGCCGCATATCAATGCAATGAAGCGGTCAGCATGCATAGAGGGTGTACAGATGGCTCTTGCCCGTGTCAAGACATACTGGGCGGAGATGAAGCCCACCGATGTTGCATCCCAAGATTCGGACGGAAGCCGAGTACCTGTCGAGCAGTATTTTCAGGAAGTTCTTCAGGGCGCTCGTTTAATAGAGACGCAGTGCTCGAAGGATATTATGTTCGAATAACATGTATTATTGTGAAACAATGTTTCGATGGGATATAAAAGCTTTTTATACTTGTGCCTTCAAGAATTAAAATACCTCCTTTGCGGCTGTTAATGTATATGTGTATATAACCTGAAAGATGGCAGTCTTTGGCTTCAGCCCCCACGCATATAATGCGGGGGTGTTTGCAGATAGCGCCTTTTCACACTTGATCCAACATCTTGGTCCTACAAAGGAGATGATAGCACAACAAACTAGGCAACCGGACTATAATGCTTTATCACTTTCACTTAGCCATAGGAGTTCGACAGTGGGGCTACTATATAGCCCCTAGGGGCACCGCGCTCACCCGAATTCGGGGCGCGTATGTGCCTGGCCGGGAAAAGGCCCTTCGTCAATACGGAGGAATTCTAAAGATTCTAGTGGGTCGTCGAGTGGTTGACCAGTCTCACGCTATATCATGACAGTCAGTTTTCGGCTTTCTCTACTGAGGTGCTCGCCTGGCCGAACCGGGGCACAATCGTAGTAGTTCTCCTAGTGCTGCATTAGCCGATAGAGCGGAACGTAAGGCAGAAAGCACAGGAGCCGGGCAAACCCAACATTTGACCAAAGACATGATTCAGAGCTGATGCATATAAGGCCTAACTCGAGACGCCAAACACTCCCTAAGGTATTCGGTCTTTATGAGAACGGGTCGAACAATCGCCCTTGGTAATAAGCCCCTGGGGTCCAGGTACGCGCGAAATTCTGACGTGGCCTATGCCAAAACGCCAGCCTCCTCCTCGGTTATAGCAAGAAACCGGGGGATGTGTATCAACAAGAGACAGTAAAAAAGGTTTACGCAGGGTCTTAATCTGAAAAGAATCCTTGCAACAGGTTCCTACTGCACGTCTGCGCCTGTGTCTCTGTTGTTCCGTATCCTGGACGGGTGTAGCACGGTGTTCATCTGTAAAAGAGAGGAACTTAGTTGAAAAAGGTCATGCAAAAATGTATGTTATATTAAATAAACGAAGTGCAATTCAAAAAATGAATAAAATTGAGCTTTATTGTCTCTTGTTGTGCATGCGCGGGCCCCTTCTACGGGGGTATGCGTCTAGTTAGCCCTTGTATGTTTACGCCGGACTCGTCCAGCCGTGTCCGGGGTCTGGACGACCTGTCTAAGTGCTTTTATTGGTGAAGCCGGTTTATTGTGTGGCTGTCAAGGCAACCGCATGATTTTCTGGACTCGAGGAACCCTCGATGTTTCCTTTTAACGAGATAATGCCGCGTGGACCGGGCATTTTAAGTGTAAGAGACGCATAATGCGGTATTGCATTAAAGCGGGCGAAAGCTTCGTGTCCCAATAGTGCTTGATAGCTACTTGTAAATGGGGCAAGGTGGAAGGTTAACTTTTCACGGCGGAAGTTGTCGGATGAGCCGAACACAACTTCTAGCAGTAGAGAGCCCGTACAATGGGCATATGGACCTGGCATTACCCCTTTAAAGGAAGTGTTGCTATGGCGAAATTTGGTTGGGTCTATCCCCATTTTGCGGATTGTGTCCTGATATAGTAGGTTTAGATCACTGCCGCCGTCCATTAGGACTTGTGAAAATTGGAGTCTGCCAATTATCGGATCTAATATCAAGGCAGTCCAACCTGCATTCCGTATACTTCTAGAGTAATCCCGATGGTCGAAGGTGATTGGTTTTAGCAACCAGTGGCGGGACTCCTCCGGGATAGGCCGTATGGCGCGTACCTCTATGGGCGCCGCTCTATTTTTCCCTTTTCTCACGTGAAGTGAGTTTACTGTTTTGATTTCTTGTGGGAAATTCTTTTGTTTTCCGGTGCTCTGCTTTTGGGGTTCGTCATCGACCTCGCTTGGTGTGTCGAGCCCCTTGTGTTCGGCGTTGAGTTTTTCGGACTGCTTGAAGACCCAACAATCTCTGTGGGTATGGTTTGTAGGCTTCCCGGGAGTACTATGGATTTGGCATATCTTGTCCAAGCTTTTGTTTAAGTTGGACCACTCGTCCCTGTTATCCTTAAGGGTCAGCTTTTTATAATTCTGCCGAGAGCTTTTGAATCCGGCGTTGACTGCCGTGCTCTTCGGGCTGTTTCCCTTGGTCCGACGCTGGTCATTGCTGCGTCGTGGTTTCCCGTTTCCATCCCTGACTTCAGATGTACTTGGGTCGCTGGTGCTGCATCTTGCCAGCCAGCTATCCTCTCCTGCACAAAATCGGGTCATGAGTCTTGTGAATGCGGCCATTGTTCTTGTCTTTTCTTGGCCGAGGTGTCTGGCGAGCCATTCGTCTCGGACATTGTGTTTGAAAGCTGCTAAGGCTTCGGCGTCCGGACAGTCGACTATTTGGTTCTTTTTAGTAAGGAATATGTTCCAAAATTTCCGGGCTGACTCTCCGGGTTGTTGAGTTATGTGACTTAAATCGTCGGCATCCGGAGGTCAGACATAGGTCCCTTGAAAATTTGCCCGAAAAGCATCCTCGAGCTCCTCCCAACTTCCAATGGTGTTTTCGGGAAGGCTTTTAAGCCAATGCCGGGCTGGCCCTTTCAGCTTGAGGGGTAAGTATTTTATGGCGTGGAGATCATCTCCTCTAGCCAGGTGTATGTGGAGGATGTAATCCTCAATCCAGACTCCAGGATCTGTTGTTCCGTCGTATGCCTCTATGTTTACGGGCTTGAATCCCGCTGGAAATTCATAATCCAGCACCCCATCGGTGAAACATAGGGGTTGTGCGGCACCCCTATATTTAGGTGTACCGTGATGTTCGGATACTTGATGTGTTGCATTGCTTACTAGAGCTTTCTTTCTTGGCCCGTAGATAGATCTAACTGGGCCATCTTTTTGATGCGAATCCCTATGCGGATCGCGTGCCGGCTTGTGTGCGGCGCCGTTTGCAGCTCGTTGTTTGCCATGGGGTCGTCCATCCGACCGGGTGGCCTCTTTGTTTTTTGATTGTGGGGGCTCTACGGCCTCCTCATCAAATTCAGGCAGTAGTTTTCGCTTTGGGTAAATCTTCGTTCGGCGACTTTCGCCGTATTTGTCTGCGGTGTTGAGTACTTTGCTCCATCTGATTCTGAGTGCATCTTCCGCTGTTTTGAGCTTCCGCTTCTGCTTTTTCAGGCTACGTGAAGTGGCGACGATCCTTTTGTGGAGGTTCTTCTGCTCCAGCAACTTGTCCGGCGTGAGATCGTCCATACTGTTATCTTTGCCGGGGACGGGTTGTTTATCCAGATTGTCCTGTTCGGACGGTTGCTCGATAGCATGTTCGTCGTCCACCGGTTCGCCCTGCTCTATGGCTGGGTCTTTGTCGAGGCGGGACTTTGAGCGGCGCTTACGTTGCCGTTTTGACTGCTTTTTGAGGGACTGATCCTTCGTAGCGTCCCGTTGTTCCTCATCGTCGCTTCCTTTAGGTGTATACATCATCGTCCATACATCGTGAGATGAGGTGGTTCTCAAGTGCCCTATAGGTGCTGGTTCATGTTCCTTCCCTACATCGTCGTCCATACCGTCGATGTCTTCGGAGTCGAAGTTGAGCATGTCGGTTAAATCATCGACAGTGGCTACAAAGTGGGTGGTGGGTGGGCTTTGAATTTCTTCGTCGTCCACATCCCAAACTTCCTGACCATAATCCGGCCAGGGCTCTCCTGATAAAGAGAGAGACTTTAGTGAATTCAGGATGTAGCCAAAGGGCGATTGCTGAAAGATGTCCGCGGCAGTGAATTCCATGATCGGCGCCCAATCAGATTCGATTGGCGGGGGCGCGGAAGGCTCGGAGTCCGGCGAGGAGTCTGACACCTTGGAGTCACGAGCTTCGCAAAGGATGGGGTAGGTGTATGGCTCACTCGCCGTTGAGATCGCAGCTTCCTAGGTGGTGTCCAGCCACCAGTCCTCGATCGGCGTAGTCGGCTCCGAGCTAAAGGTCGGAGCAGACACTGGTGCGGCCTCCAGGACACTGTTCGGCGGCCGAGCTAGATCATGCCCCTCGTGACAGCGCGGCGCGCTTGGCTGTGGCTCGAACCCGTCGAAGATCAAGTCTCCGCGGACGTCAGCCGTGTAGTTCAAACTTCCAAATCTGACCTGGTGGCCAGGGCGTAGCTTTCAATCTGATCCAGATGGCCAAGCGAATTGGCCCGCATTGCAAAGCCGCCAAATACGAAGATCTGTCCGGGGAGAAAAGTCTCACCCTGGAGCGCATTATTGTTGATGATTGGAGGAGCCATCGGGCCTAAGGATGACGACACAGAGGAACTCTCAATGAAAGCACCAATGTCGGTATCAAAACCGGCGGATCTCGGGTAGGGGGTCCCGAACTGTGCGTCTAGGCGGATAGTAATAGGAGACAAGGAACACGATGTTTTTACCCAGGTTCGGGCCCTCTCGATGGAGGTAAAACCCTACTCCTGCTTGATTAATATTGATGATATGGGTAGTACAAGAGTAGATCTACCACGAGATCAGAGAGGCTAAACCCTAGAAGCTAGCCTATGGTATGATTGTTGTTCGTCCTACGGACTAAAACCCTCCGGTTTATATAGGCACCGAATAGGGTTAGGGTTACACAGAGTCGTTTACAATGGTAGGAGATCTACATATCCGTATCGCCAAGCTTGCCTTCCACACCAAGGAAAGTCCCATCCGGACACGGGACGAAGCCTTCAATCTTGTATCTTCATAGTCCAGGAGTCCGGCCAAAGGCTATAGTCCGGCTATCCGGACACCCCCTAATCCAGGACTCCCTCAGGGTTGCTAGAGTGCTAGAAGCTTAAACCCTAGTTTATGCGTTGCTTCGTAAGGGACTGTTTTGGATCCATATGTTTCATGCTATGGTTAGGTTTACCTTAATACTTTTGTTGTAGTTGCAGATGGTTGCAATAGGTGTTAATCATAAGTGGGATGCTTGTTCAAGTAAGAACAGCACCCAAGCACCGGTCCACCCACATATCAAATTATCAAAGTACCGAACGCGAATCATATGAACGTGATGAAAACTAGCTTGATGATATTCCCATGTGTCCTCGGGAGCGCTTTTCCTATTATAAGAGTTTGTCCAGGCTTGTCCTTTGCTACAAAAAGGATTGGGCCACCTTGCTGCACTTTATTTACTCTTGTTACTTGTTGCTCGTTACAATTTATCTTATCACAAAACTATCTGTTACCACTTATTTCAGTACTTGCAGAGAATACCTTGTTGAAAACCGCTTATCATTTCCTTCTGCTCCTCGTTGGGTTCGACACTCTTACTTATCGAAAGTACTATGATAGATCCCCTATACTTGTGGGTCACCAAGACTCTTTTCTGGCGCCGTTGCCGGGGAGTGTAGCGCCTTTGGCAAGTGGAATTTGGTAAGGAAAAATTTATATAGTGTGCTGAAATTTTCTGTCACTTGTTACTATGGAAAGTAATTCTCTGAGGGACTTGTTCGGGGTATCTTCACCCCGTCCAGTAGAGCAAAGAGTTGCTCCTCAACATACTGAACCTATTGAAAATGAAACTCCTTTTGAAGTTCCTTCGAGTATGATGGAAAAACTGCGGGCTAATACTTTTACAGGAGATGGAACAAAGCATCCTGATGAACATCTACTCTATGTGGATGAAGTTTGTGGATTATTTAATCTTGCAGGTATACCCGATGATGTTGTTAAGAAGAAGGTCTTACCTTTATCTTTGAAGGAAGACGCATTGACATGGTATAGGCTATGTGATAATACGGGATCATGGATGTAACATCCCAAATTTTCCATTTGGAATGTTTTACAATTATAGCTAAGCATCTATGCATTACTGTTTGAAATTGAGTGGCATTTGAAGTATTTCAGAAGATTTTGAGTTGTTGGATATTGAATTCAAATTGGCAGTTGAAATTTATTTCAAAACAATGCCTAACAAATACTTGAGAAAAAGTATGAGAGGAGTAAACATGACACTCCAAAAATGTCAGATGAAAAACCTTGCCAAAAAGATTGAATTCAAATTTGGTTTTATTTGGGATTTTAGAAAATGTTTTTTTTTAAGTTTGAGTTTTGCCCCTGGAAAAATGTTCAAATTGTAGGGAATATTCCCCTGACCATTTTGATATATATATGTCCTATATAAAAAATATATATATTATTCCCAGCGCCGAGGCAGCCCAACCAGATGCAGGCGCAGCCGGCCAATGAGCCAGCCCAACCCGCCCAGCGCCGAGCCGAGCCGACCCACCCAGCGCGCGCCCGAAACCCTTTCCCCTCGGCCAACCGACCGAACCCCTCTCTCTCCCACTGACGCGCGGACCCCACCCCCTTCTTCTTCCTCTCCACGCCACACCGCGCCGCCGCCGCCGCCGGAATCCCGCAGATCCCGGGATCCTCCCCTATCCGCCCCCTCCTCCAAGTCGACGCCCCCTATAAATACCGCACCCCCTCGACCCGTTCCCCCACTTTCCCCCTCGCCTAACCCCTCCATCTCGCCGCAATCCCTCGCCGGAGCCCGACGCCGCCGCCGCGCCATTGCCACTGCCCCGCCCGCCTCTGACCCCCCCGAGCTCCACCGACTCCACCTCGACCTCCCCCTCGCTCCGCCGCACCCGCCGGACGTCTCCGCCGTCGCCCCGGACCACCGGAGCCACCGCGCCGTCGTCACCCGAGCCGCCGTCGACCGTCGCCGTCGTCGCCACCGCGGTGAGTCGCCGGAAACCCCCACCACCGTCCGATCTAGGATCTAGGGTCTAGATTTGATCTAGTGAAGGGGTAGGTTTATTTTAAAAAGCCCGGTTTACTTACGGTTTTTATTTTGGTTTAGTTAGACCGGCCCGATCGGTTTATTCCCTCGGGCGCGTTTTAGTCATTTGTCGCCCAAGCGTTAGATAGGCCCGTTAGCGCCAGTTTTTCTTTTTAGTTATTTTTTTCGTTTCTGTTTTTAACAGAATAGTTTCAGTTTTGTAAAATCCATATCTTTTAGGTTACTTAATATTTTTAGTTGATTTTTTTTGTTAGTTTGCAAATTTGTTGTAGTTTCTGTAGAAAATATGTTTAGTCATGTTTAAATTATTAGAAATTGTTCTATTTTAGTTTTAGACAGATTAGTATTTTTGCTATAAAATGAGTTAGGATTATTTTATTTTAGTGATTCTTTTTGTCACTACTTTGTTTTGACCTTGCCTAACTATAGGAATTTATTTGGGTATTTTAGATTTAATAAAAAATAGTTTTAATCAAAATCATGTGTTTCTTATTTATTTATTTAGCTACTGTTTTCCTACTGTTTTACTTAGCAAATAATTTTTATTCTTCCTATGTTATAGTTAATTTAGATTAGTTTCTGTAGCTACAGAGGATGAACTTTTATTTACAATAAATAAAATTTTTATTTTATTTTTCCTTGCTAGGATTGTTATAGGCTTAATAGGAGTTCTATAATAGCTTTTGATGTGATTCTTTTGGTCCTAGTCCGCATGATGTTTTCCCTTCTGTTTGTTAGCAAAACCCATGCTTAGGTTCTGTTAAGAAAATTTTTAGTTGTGTAAAACTAGTTCTTAGTTGTTGTTTGATGTGGTGAAAGCATTGATTTGCTTTCTCCGGGTTTTCTTTGGATTTTGGTTGAGAGCTTGGGTGTTTCACTTCCAACTTGCTGTGATGTTATATTGTGCCATACTTATTTGTGCTATTGTTTGATTCAATAGAATATCCGGAGTGCGAGGCCTGCTATCACGAGTCCCTAGCTTTCGAAGACCGTCAGCAAGGCAAGTCAATTGATCATGTTTTCTTTTACAATACCTATGATTTTATTGCATTAGAATTGTACCTCCCCACCATGCATGCAGTAGGAGAATTTTAAGTTATGTTCTTGAGTAGTATCATGAGGTAGGATGAAACCAATCCCCCTTGTTACCATGGCCCGGGACGAAGTAGTTTATTTTTGCTATGCTCGTAGACGGGGTTGGTTGAGTGATTCATAAGGGAGATGTGAGAGTCAAGATGATGACAACCCCATGACTTCAAGCTCAAGGTGGATTTAAAAATTCACTACTGGGTGGAGGACGGTTGACGGGCACCCTGGAGAAACCAGCGGCTGGCCTGGATGCATGGAGAAGAGCTATGACATCTTGCGAAAAGCTTCACCCAGCCACGAAGAGACGGATGGATACCCCATTGACCGGAAGCTTACCTGTGCAGCCGCAAGCCATTATGGGCTCTGGCTTGGTCGACCCTAGGTGTGACTCTGGCCGGACGGTGCTACAAGATGTAGAAGAACGGTAGGATTGGATGGGTACCGCAAGGGCGGAGGAACTCTTGGGAAGACCCTGTTTCGTTCATCCGTCTTCAAACACCGTGAAGTGCGAAGACTTAAAGGAGGAGCGATTCTTGCGGGTAAAGTCATAAACCTCTGCAGAGTGAAGATCTAATCGGTTAGTCGTGTCCCGATTCTGAGACAATTTGAGCCTGAACTTGGAGTATTTCGGATATCTCAACACCGAAATTAATAAATTAATTGAGGGGGTTATTTAATAATTGGGAATGAGACATTGGTTGGCGGAACCATCTCAATAATTACCAACATTTTGTAGTATTTGCATACAAGTCCTTGTTGTAGGGAAAAACTGGCTTTTCGCAAAACAATAAAACTTAGAGCCCCATAGCCAAATTGCATATAGTGTTAGTAATTTTTACTATTGTTCTCTCTTTGACTTGCCGGCATATTCAAAATGCTGACCTACACGGCTGCAACGTCTTATGTTGCAGAGGAGTTTTCCGATCAGGAGTGAGGCTACAATCCACGCTTGGCGATTGCCCTATGGAGTCGGATGGACTCGCTATTCGTCTACGCTTCCGCAGCTTTATTTAGTTTTTTCTCATGAGTTGGCCTTGGCCAATTTATTATCTTGTAATAAAGACTCGATATGAGAATCGTGTAATAAATTCAGGTGTGATTGAACTTTGAATCTTTGCATCAATGTCTTGTGTGTGCGGCATGATCTTGGGATGGTACAGCTACACGAGACTTGACCGATTCGGTCGGGTCGCTCTGAGAGATGGTATCGAGCACACGCTGACCGTGGGGCGTAAACCCTAGGATCGGAAAAGCCATAGGAAGAGACTATTTATTTTATGTCCTTATCATTCCGTAATTCTCCCTGTTCATTTCGACTCCTCTCCGATTTTCAACATTTTAGATGGCGCGAGTTCACCCCAGTTCTGCTACGGGAGTTTTGCCACCAGATGAGGCGATGCCTCTCGGCAAGAAGCTGGTTCAGATCGTGAAGAAGCTGAAGATTGCTCGCCCTCAATCACTGGGAAGCCTACCAATGCACTTCCGACGGATACCCACTACAGGATTGAGGTGCACATTCCAGGAGGACCTTCGGAGGACATTGAGCCCATTGACTTTGAGTTTACCGATTTCAATTGGATCCTCGGAAGAGACATGGCGATTTATCGTGCACTTGGACATCTCGGAGAAGAGTACAGGGCGAGCTCGACCCATCAGACCTCACCATGATTTCTCGCAGAGCTAGGAATGGAGATATCATCCGTGCCGTGAGGGCGACTCCATTCTCTCATATGTCCAAGACTTGGAGTGTCTCCTCGGAAGCGGGAGATCCGACTCGCCAGAACTTCGAAGGTACACAGGAGGCTGTTGTTCCGTGAACTGGGCCGGAGGAGAAAGCACACGCAGACTTCCTTGACCATGAAGAAGAAATCAAGGATTTCATGGAGAGAGTCGACAAGCTGAAGATGGATGTTGCCGCATTAGAGGAGAAGATGGACTTGGGAGAAGACCTTTTTCCGAGTGGAGATGACGGACCCCTCATGAGCAATGACCAGGATTATGAAGAGAGCTCCACCGAAGAAAGCCGCAAGAGGAGGCGCCGCACCAGAGGACGCCACACCGGAGGACGCCGCACCAGAGGACGCCACACCGGAGGACGCCGCACCAGAGGACGCAAGGATAATTGATGAAGACCATTAGTCGACCGCCATGTTATTATTTTTTTTCCGTCGATCAGTTAGGCCGTTATTTTCCGATTAGTCGTGAGAATTTGTAATCGAGATTGAACCATGTTTGAGATGATTGAATAAATGTTTGGTGTGATTATGATTGTGCATTCATATGGGTAGTGATATTTTCTCATTAGACCCTTGTTCTATTCTAATTTTCTCATCCACTCCAAAACACCAGATGCCTCCGAGACGTGACCCCGGCCTCAACTTTCCACCGGAGCTCACCCAGCTGATCCAGCAGCAGAATGCCCTCATGCAGATGCTCATCCAGAACCAGAACAACAACAACAACAACAATCCACCGCCACAACCCCCTGTTGACAACTTGACCCGCTTCCTAAGGCTGAATCCGCGGTGTTCTCTAGCAGCACCGAGCGATTGTGGCCGATGATTGGCTCCGCAAGGTCGGAAGGGAGTTAGCCACTACTGGATGCACAGATGCAGAGAAGGTGCGCTTTGCCGCACATCAACTTGATGGATCTGCATCCTCTTGGTGGGAGAACTACACCGCCACTTATCCCATCGCCACCATCACGTGGGATCAGTTCCAGCAGGCTTGCCGCACCGCTCATGTATCAGCTGGAGCCATGAGTCTGAAGAAGCGTGAGTTCCGCAACTTACGCCAAGGGAACCGTACTGTGGGGCAGTACGTGGATGAGTTCAGCAAGTTAGCTCGCTATGCCCCGGATGATGTGGCCCACAGATGCATAAAGCAGGAAAAGTTTCTCGAGGACTCAATGACGAGCTGGGAATGCAGCTAATGGTGGCTACCTTCAACAACTACCAGGAACTGGTAGACAAGGCCACCATACTTGAAGGCAAGCAGCAGCAGATTGATAGCATAAGCGGAAGTATGGCGGGGAAGTACAACTCGGAGCTCAGCGAAGCCCGTTATGCCCCATACTGGAGGGCATACCCATCATAACCATGGAGGACATAACCATGGAGGAAATGGGAACAACCGCAACTAGGACAACAAGACGAGGCAATGGAAGCGGCAATGGCAACCAGCATCGTCCTGCCCCGGTTCAGAAGGATCTGAGTGACATCACCTGTTTCAAGTGCCGAAAACAGGGCACTATGCCACCGATTGCCGGAGGCCAAGCGGAGGAATGGAAGCGGCAATGGAAGCTCAGCAAAGAAGCCCAACCCTTTTCCTCGTGCTCGGTGAACCACATTGGCGTGGAGGGCGTCTATGATCAGCCGAACAACGTGGTTGGTAAGTTTTATTAAATTCACATCCAGTATTGGTACTCTTTGATTCGGTGCAACGCATTCATTCATATCAAGGGTAGTTGTGGAAAAGTGCGGGTTGCCCACTAGAACCCTTAGAAGCCCTCTTCACGTCGGTTCCTGCAGAGGAGAAATGATGGCGAGCTTAGGCTGTCATGCAACCCTCAACATCGAAACCATAAATTTCGCACAGACCTCATAGTGTTGGAAACCCGGACCTTGGATGTAATCCTAGGCATGGATTGGTTGACGAAGTTTGAAGGAAACATAGGCTGTGCCCAAGAAGGCGATTCTGCTCACCACTCCGGCAGAAGAGGATCAAGTATGTATCGAGCGTATCCCGATGAAGAATCAGTGCATTCCCTCACGGGAGTTGTTCAGAGGAAGTGCCGATGGTGCAAGATTTTCCCGATGTGTTTCCTGAGGAATTACCAGAAATGCCACCGACGAGACATTGAATTTCTGATTGAGTTATTGCCCGGCACAGCCCCAATATCCAAGAGACCCTATCGGATGCCCCGAGCGATTTGAAAGAGATCAAGAATCAAATTAATGAACTCTTGGAGAAGGGATATATTCGGCCAAGCTCGTCACCTTGGGGAGCCCCAGTTCTTTTGGTAGAGAAGAAGGATGGAACCCTGAGAATGGTTGTGGATTATCGTTCGTTGAACGACGTGACCATCAAGAACAAGTACCCTCTGCCGATGATTAATGACCTGTTTGATCAGCTAGTTGGAGCCAAGGTATTCTCCAAGATCGATCTTCGATCAGGGTATCATCAGTTGAAGATCCGTGAAAAGGATATACCCAAAACAACATTTACTACCAGGTATGGTTTATATGAGTATACCGTCATGTCATTCAGATTGACTAATGCCCCTGCATACTTCATGAATTTGATGAACAAGGTATTTATGGAATATCTGAACAAGTTTGTCGTGGTGTTCATCGATGATATACTGATTTTCTCCAAGAGCGAGGAAGAGCATAAGGAACATTTGCGTCTAGTTCTGGAGAAACTCCGAGAACATCAGTTGTATGCCAAGTTCAGCAAATGTGAATTTTGGCTGAAGGAAGTCGGGTTCCTCGGACATGTTATTTCAGGAGAAGGAATAGCAGTTGACCCCACCAAGGTTGTATCAGTCACCGATTGGCAGTCACCCACCTCAGTCAAGGAGATCCGCAGTTTTCTCGGACTCGCGGGATATTATCGGAGGTTTATTGAGAATTTCTCAAAGATTGCCAAGCCCATGACTGAGCTGTTGAAGAAGGACGCCAAGTACATTTGGACCGAGGATTGTGAAGCCAGTTTCCAGGAATTGAAGAAACGTTTGGTTACAGCCCCAGTGCTGATTTTGCCGGACATACACAAGGATTACCAGGTATATTGTGGCGCTTCCGTCGAGGACTTCGGAGGAGTACTCATGCAGGAAGGAAAAGTTGTAGCTTATACCTCCAGGACAGCTCGACCTCACGAGATGAATTATGCCACACATGATTTGGAGTTAGCAGCGAGTGCATGCACTCAAGACCTGAGACATTTCCTTATCGGAAACCGTTGTGATGTTTACACAGATCATAAGAGCTTGAAGTATATTTTCACGCAAAAAGAGTTGAACCTCAGGCAGAGGAGATGGCTAGAGTTAATCACGGACTATGACATGAGGTTGCATTACCACCCAGGAAAGGCTAATGTTGTAGCCGATGCTTTGAGCCGTAAGAGTTATGTGAATACTCTTATAGTGGGAGGATTACCCCAGGAGTTAGTCGATGACCTCAGAGACCTTCGACTGGAGATAGTTCCGAGAGGATATGTTGCAGCTCTGGAAGTTCAGTCCACTTTGGCCGAAAGAATTCGTGAAGCCCAGAAGTCGGACAAGGAAATTGATGAGATAAAGAAAAGGATGAATGAAGGAAAAGCTAAAGGGTTTCGTAAGGATGAATACGGAGCTATATGGTACGAGGATCGTATTTATGTGCCCAATGATCCCGAACTCAGGAAGCTAATTCTTCAGGAGGCTCATGATTCACCGTACTCGATTCACCCCGGTAACACCAAGATGTATCTGGATTTGAAGGAAAGTTTATGGTGGACGGGTATGAAGAAGGATATTGCCGAGTACGTAGCAGTATGCGATGTTTGCTAACGAGTAAAGGCGGAACATCAGAAGCCAGCAGGGTTACTTCAACCTTTGCCGATTCCCGAGTGGAAATGGGAAAAACTTGGAATGGATTTTATCACAGGATTACCCAGGACCCGTTCAGGGTATGATTCCATCTGGGTAGTGGTTGATTGATTGACCAAGGTAGCTCATTTCATTCCCGTGAAGACTACCTATACCAGCGCTAAGTTAGCCAAGATATACATGACCAGGATCGTATGTCTGCATGGAGTTCCGAGGAGTATCGTGTCAGATAGAGGAACACAATTTACCTCAAAGTTTTGGAATCAGTTGCATGAAACTTTGGAGTGCGAGGCTGGAGTTGATACAGCTTTTCATCCATGAGACAGATGGACAGACCGAGAGAGTCAACCAGATCCTGGAGGACATGTTGAGAGCTTGTGCGCTAGACTATGGGTCTAGCTGGGATGATAATTTTCCATACGCGGAGTTCTCGTACAATAACAGTTATCAGACCAGTCTGAAAATGGCCCCTTTCGAAGCTCTATACGGAAGGAGGTGCAGAACACCATTCTTTGTGGGATGGTGTTGGAGATCGAAAACTTTTCGGTCCGATCTTATCAGAAATTCGAAGAAAAGTCAAGCTGATTCAAGATAGACTCAAGGTAGCTCGATCGAGGTAGAAGAGTTATGCCGACAAGATACGCAAGGAAGTAACTTATGAAGCGGAGACCGGGCATATCTTCGTGTGTCCCCACCGTGGAATCAAGAGGTTCGGTGTTAAAGGAAAGTTAGCACCCGGTTCATTGGCCCTACAAAATCCTCGAGCGTCGTGGAGAAGTTGCTTACAAGTTGGAATTGCTAGAAGGATTGTCCGAGTTCATGATGTCTTCCATGTTTCTCACTGAAGAAATGCCATGCCGACATGGCGATATTCCATTGAGAGACACGGTGCCCTAGAGGCCATACAGCTCGACAATGATCTGACTTATGAGGAGAAACCCGTCCAAATTCTCGAGACTATGAACAGAGTCACCCGTAGCAAGATCATCAAGTTTTGCAAGGTCTTTGTGGAGTCATCATTCGAAGAGGAAGCCACACGGGGCGAGAAGAAGACCTCCGCCGAGACCACCGCACCTATTTGCTAGCCAACCCGAATCTCGAGGGCGAGATTCATCTTAAGGTAGGTAGCTTTGTAACATCCCAAATTTTCCATTTGGAATGTTTTACAATTATAGCTAAGCATCTATGCATTACTGTTTGAAATTGAGTGGCATTTGAAGTATTTCAGAAGATTTTGAGTTGTTGGATATTGAATTCAAATTGGCAGTTGAAATTTATTTCAAAACAATGCCTGACAAATACTTGAGAAAAAGTATTAGAGGAGTAAACATGACACTCCAAAAATGTCAGATGAAAAACCTTGCCAAAAAGTTTGAATTCAAATTTGGTTTTATTTGGGATTTTAGAAAATGTTTTTTTAAGTTTGAGTTTTGCCCCTGGAAAAATGTTCAAATTGTAGGGAATATTCCCCTGATCATTTTGATATATATATGTCCTATATAAAAAAATATATATTTTATTCTCTCTCCTCTCCCTAATTCAAAAAAAAAAAAAAAAACCCCAGGCGCCAGCTAGGCCAACCGGCCCAGCCAGCGCCGAGGCAGCCCAGCCAGCGCCGAGGCAGCCCAGCCAGCGGGCCAGGCCAACCGGCCCAGCCAGCGCCCGAGCCGACCGACCCAGCACCGCGCCCGAAACCCTTTCCCCTCGGCCAACCGACCGAACCCCCTCCTCTCTCTCCCACTGACGCGCGGACCCCACCCCCCTTCTTCTTCCTCTCCACGCCACACCGTGCCGCGGCCGCCGCCGGAATCCGAAGATCCCGGGATCCTCCCGATCCTCCCGATCCGCCCCTCCTCCAAGTCGACGCCCCCTATAAATACCGCACCCCCCTCGACCCGTTCCCCACTTTTCCCTCTCCTAACCCCTCCATCTCGCCGCAATCCCTCGCCGAGCCGACGCGCCGCCAGCGCCATTGCCACTGCCCGCCGCCTCGACCCCCCGACCTCCACCGACTCCACCTCGACCTCCCCTCGCTCCGCCGCACCACACGGACGTCTCCGCCGTCGCCCGGACCACCGAGCCACCGCGCCGTCGTCACCCGAGCCGCCGTCGACCGTCGCCGTCGTCGCCACCGCGGTGAGTCGCCGGAAACCCCCACCACCGTCCGATCTAGGATCTAGGGTCTAGATTAGATCTAGTGAAGGGTAGGTTTATTTTAAAAATCGGTTTACTACGGTTTTATTTTGGTTTAGTTAGACCGGCCCGATCGGTTTATTCCCTCGGGCGCGTTTTAGTTATTTGTCGCCCGAGCGTTAGATAGGCCCGTTAGCGCCAGTTTTTCTTTTTAGTTATTTTTTTCGTTTCTGTTTTTAACAAAATAGTTTCAGTTTTGTAAAATCCATATCTTTTAGGTTACTTAATATTTTTAGTTGATTTTTTTTGTTAGTTTGCAAATTTGTTGTATTTTCTGTAGAAAATATGTTTATTCATGTTTAAATTATTAGAAATTGTTTTATTTTAGTTTTAGACAGATTAGTATTTCTGCTATAAAATGAGTTAGGATTATTTATTTTAGTGATTCTTTTGTCACTACTTTGTTTTGACCTTGCCTAACCGTGCGAATTTATTTGGGTATTTTAGATTTAATAAAAAATAGTTTTAATCAAAATCATGTGTTTCTTGTTTATTTATTTAGCTACTGTTTTCCTACTGTTTTACTTGGCAAATAATTTTTATTCTTCCTATGTTATAGTTAATTTAGATTAGTTTCTGTAGCTACAGAGGATGAACTTTTATTTACAATAAATAAAATTTTTATTTTATTTTTCCTTGCTAGGATTGTTATAGGCTTAATAGGAGTTCTATAATAGCTTTTGATGTGATTCTTTTTGCTCCTAGTCCGCATGATGTTTTCCCTTCTGTTTGTTAGCAAAACCCATGCTTAGGTTCTGTTAAGAAAAGTTTTAGGTGTGTAAAACTAGTTCTTAGTTGTTGTTTGATGTGGTGAAAGCATTGATTTGCTTTCTCCGGGTTTTCTTTGGATTTTGGTTGAGTGCTTGGGTGTTTCACTTCCAACTTGCTGTGATGTTATATTGTGCCATACTTATTTGTGCTATTGTTTGATTCGATAGAATTTCCGGAGTGCGAAGCCTGCTATCACGAGTCCCTAGCTTTCGAAGACCGTCAGCAAGGCAAGTCAATTGATCATGTTTTCTTTTACAATACCTATGATTTTATTGCATTAGAATTGTACCTCCCCACCATGCATGCAGTAGGAGAATTTCAAAATTCACTACTGGGTGGAGGACGGCTGACGGGCACCCTGGAGAAACCAGCGGCTGGCCGGGATGCATGGAGAAGAGCCATGACATCTTGCGGAAAGCTTCACCCAGCCACGAAGAGACGGATGGATACCCCATTGACCGGAAGCTTACCCTGCAGCCGCAATCCATTATGGGCTCGCTTGGTCGACCCTAGGTGTGACTCTGGCGAGACGGTGCTACGAGATGTAGAAGAACGGTAGGATTGGATGGGTACCGGCGGTGGCGGAGGAACTCTTGGAAGACCCTATTTCGTTCATCCGTCTTCAAACACCAGGAAGTGCGAAGACTTAAAGGAGGAACAATTCTTGCGGGTAAAGTCATAAACCTCTGCAGAGTGAAGATCTAATCGGTTAGCCGTGTCCCGTTCTGGGACAATTTGAGCCTCTGGAACTCGGAGTATTTGGATATCTCAACACGAAATTAATAAATTAATTGAGGGGGTTATTTAATAATTAGGAATGAGACATTGGTTGGCGGAACCATCTCAATAATTACCAACATTTTATAGTATTTGCAAACAAGTCCTTGTTGTAGGGAAAAACTGGCTTTTCGCAAAACAATAAAACTTAGAGCCCCAAAGCCAAATTGCATATAGTGTTAGTAGTTTTTACTATTGTTCTCTCTTTGACTTGCCGGCATATTCAAAATGCTGACCTACGGCTGCAACGTCTTATGTTGCGAGGAGTTTTCGATCGGGAGTGAGGCTACGATCCACGCTTGGCGATTGCCCTATGGAGTCGGATGGACTCGCTATTAAATCTCGCTTCCGCAGCTTTATTTTGTTTATTTCTCATGAGTTGGCCTTCGGCCGAATTTATTATCTTGTAATAAAGATTCGATATGAGAATCGTGTAATAAATTCAGGTGTGATTGAACTTTGAATCTTTGCATCAATGTACTGTGTGTGCCAGCATGATCTTGGGATGGTACAGCTACACAGAGACTTGACCGATTCGGGTCGGGTCGCTACAATGGAACTATAAACGATTGAAATTGGAATTTCATCAAAAGTATTACCCTATGCATCTTGTTCATCGTGATCATAATTATATATATAATTTTTGGCCTCCCGAAGGAGAAAGCATCGCTCAAGCTTGGGGGAGGCTTAAATCAATGTTATATTCATGCCCCAATCATGAGCTCTCAAGAGTGACAAATTCTTCAGAATTTTTATGCTCGGCTTTCTAATAACAATCGCACCATGCTCGATACTTCTTGTGCTGGCTCTTTTATGATGAAGACTATTGAATTTAATGGAACTTATTGGATAGAATTAAAAGCAACTCTGAAGATTGGGACCTCGACGAAGGTAAGGAGTCAGGTATGACGCCCAAGTTTGATTGTGTTAAATCTTTTATGGATACCGATATATTCCATAAGGTTAGCACTAAGTATGGACTTGACTCTGAGATAGTAGCTTCTTTCTGTGAATCTTTTGCTACTTATGTTGATCTCCCTAAGGAGAAGTGGTTTAAATATCATCCTCCCATAGAAGTAAAAGTAGCTGCACCTATTAAAGTTGAAGAAAAGACTGTCACTTATAATGATCCTATTGTTCCCACCTCTTATGTTGAGAAACCACCTTTCCCTGTTAGAGTAAATGATCATGCTAAAGCTTCAAATGTTGTTCGTAAAAGCAATATTAGAACTTATACACCTCCTGAGCAAGTTAAAGTAGAACCTAATATTGCTATTGTTAAAGATCTCTTGTCTGATAGTATTGATGGGCATGTTATTCAATTCTGTGGTGAAACTGCTAGAATTGCTAAACCTTGTGCTAAAGATAAACATAGACCTGTGGTAGGCGTGCCTGTTATTTCTGTTAAAATAGGAGATCATTGTTATCATGGCTTATGTCATATTGGCGCTAGTGCTAGTGCAATACCCATTGAATTATACAAAGAAATTATGCATGATATTGCACCTATTGAGTTAGAAGAAATTGATGTCACTATTAAGCTTGCCAATAGAGATACTATTTCACCCGTGGGAATTGTTAGAGATGTTGAAGTCTTGTGTGGGAAAATTAAATATCCTGCTGATTTTCTTGTTCTTGGTTCTCCACAAGATAGCTTTTGTCCCATTATATTTGGTAGACCCTTCTTGAATACTGTTAATGCTAAGATAGACTGCGAAAAGAATGTTGTTACTATTGGCTTGGATGATATGGTTCATGAGTTTAATTTCTCTAAATTTAGTAAATAACATCGTGAGGAAGAATTGCCTAGTAAGGATGAAATTATTGGTCTTGCTTCTATTGCCGTACCTCCTAGTGATCCTTTAGAACACTATTTGCTAGACCATGAAAATGAGATGTTCATGAATGAAAGAAGTGAAATAGATGAAGTATTCTTTAAACAGGAACCTATTCTGCAACACAATTTGCCTGTTGAAATCTTAGGGGATCCTCCTCCACCCAAGGGTGATCCCGTGTTTGATGTTAAACCGTTGCCTGATAATCTAAAATATGCTTATCTTGATGAAAAGAAAATATATCCTGTTATTATTAGTGCTAACCTTTCAGAGCATGAAGAAGAAAGATTATTGAAAACTCTAAAGAAGCACCGTGCCGCTATTGGATATACTCTTGGTGATCTTAAGGGCATTAGTCCCACTCTATGTCAACATAAAATAAATTTGGAAGCGGATGCCAAACCAGTTCGTGATCCTCCACGACGTTTGAATCCTAAAATGAAGGAAGTGGTAAGAAAAGAAATACTCAAGCTTCTGGAGGCAGGTATAATTTATCCGTTCTTTGATAGTCGTAGGTAAGTCCTGTCCATTGTGTCCCTAAGAAGGGAGGTATTACTGTTGTCCCTAATGATAAAGATGAATTGATTCCATAAAGAATTATCACAGGTTATAGGATGGTAATTGATTTCCGCAAATTAAATAAAGCTACTAAGAAAGAGCATTACCCCTTACCTTTTATTGATCAAATGCTAGAAAGATTATGCAAACATACACATTATTGCTTTCTAGATGGTTATTCTGGTTTCTCTCAAATACCTGTGTCGGCTAAAGATCAATCAAAGACTACTTTTACATGCCCTTTTGGTACTTTTGCATATAGACGTATGCCTTTTGCTTTATGTAATGCACCTGCTACCTTTCAAAGATGCATGATGGCTATATTATCTGATTTTTGTGAAAAGATTTGTGAGGTTTTCATGGACGACTTTTCCATCTATGGTTCCTCTTTTGATGATTGCTTGAGCAATCTTGATCGAGTTTTGCAGAGATGTGAAGAAACTAATCTTGTCTTGAATTGGGAAAAGTGCAACTTTATGGTTAATGAAGGTATTGTCTTGGGGCACAAAATTTCTGAAAGAGGTATTGAAGTTGATAAAGCCAAGGTTGATGCTATCGAAAAGATGCCATGTCCCAAGGACATCAAAGGTATAAGAAGTTTCCTTGGTCATGCCGGATTTTATAGGAGGTTCATTAAGGACTTTTGAAAAATTTCTCGGCCTCTGACTAATTTATTACAAAAAGATGTACCATTTGTCTTTGATGATGATTGTGTGGAAGCATTTGAAATACTTAAGGAAGCATTAGTCTCTGCACCTGTTGTTCAGCCACCTGATTGGAATTTACCCTTTGAAATTATGTGTGATGCCAGTGATTATGCTGTAGGTGCTGTTCTAGGGCAGAGAGTTGATAAGAAATTAAATGTTATCCATTATGCTAGTAAGACTCTAGACAATGCTCAAAGAAATTATGCTACTACCGAAAAGGAACATTTAGCAGTTGTATTTGCTTGTGATAAATTCAGACCCTATATTGTTGATTCTAAAGTAACTATTCACACCGATCATGCTGCTATTAAATATCTTATGGAAAAGAAACATGCTAAACCTAGACTTATTAGATGGGTTCTCTTGCTGCAAGAATTTAATTTGCATATTGTTGATAGGAAAGGTGCTGAGAACCCCGTTGAAGATAACTTATCTAGGTTAGAGAATGTTCTTGATGACCCACTACCTATTGATGATAGCTTTCCTGATGAACAATTAAATGTCATAAGCACTTCTCACAACACTCCATGGTATGCTGATTATGCTAATTATATTGTTGCTAAATTTATACCACCTAGGTTCACATACCAACACAAGAAAAAGTTCTTCTATAATTTGCGACATTACTTTTGGGATGACCCACATCATTATAAAGAAGGAGTAGATGGTGTTATTAGACGTTGTGTGCCTGAGCATGAAGAGGAACAGATCCTACGCAAGTGTCACTCCGAAGCTTATGGAGGACACCACGCTGGAGATAGAACTGCACATAAGGTATTGCAATCCGGGTTTTATTGGCCTACTCTCTTCAAGGATGCCCGTAAGTTTGTTTTGTCTTGTGATGAATGTCAAAGAATTGGTAATATTAGTAGACATCAAGAAATGCCTATGAATTATTCACTTGTTATTGAACCATTTGATGTTTGGGGCTTTGATTATATGGGACCTTTTCCTGCCTCTAATGGATATACACATATTTTAGTTGCTGTTGATTATGTTACTAAGTGGGTAGAAGCTATTCCAACTAGTAGTGCTGATCATAACACTTCTATTAAAATGATTAAGGAAGTTATTTTTCCGAGGTTTGGTGTCCCTAGATATTTAATGACTGATGGTGGTTCACACTTTATACATGGTGCTTTCCGTAAAATGCTTGCTAAATATGACGTTAATCATAGAATTGCATCTCCTTATCACCCACAGTCTAGCGGTCAAGTAGAATTGAGTAATAAAGAGCTCAAATTAATTTTGCAAAAGACTGTTAATAGGTCTAGAAAGAATTGGTCCAAGAAACTTGATGATGCATTATGTGCCTATAGAACTGCATATAAGAATCCTATGGGTATGTCTCCGTATAAAATGGTTTATGGAAAAGCATGTCACTTACCTCTCGAACTAGAACATAAGGCATATAGGGCTATCAAAGAGCTCAACTATGATTTCAAACTTGCCGGTGAGAAGAGGTTATTTGATATTAGCTCACTTGATGAATGGAGAACCCAAGCCTATGAAAATTCCAAGTTATTTAAAGAAAAAGTTAAAAGATGGCATGACAAAAGGATACAAAAGAGTGAGTTTAATGTAGGTGATTATGTATTTCTATACAACTCTCGTTTAAGATTTTTTGCAGGAAAACTTCTCTCTAAATGGGAAGGTCCCTACGTTATCGAGGAGGTATATCATTCCGGTGCCATAAAAATCAACAACTTCGAAGGCACAAATCCGAAGGTGGTAAACGGTCAAAGAATCAAACATTATATCTCAGGTAATCCCATAAATGTTGAAACCAATATTATTGAAACCGTAACCCCGGAGGAATACATAAGGGACACTTTCCAGACCGTTTCAGACTCCGAAAAGGAATAGGTATGTGGTACGGTAAGTAAACTGACTCCAAAACAATTTTTAAGGCAATATTTCTCCGTTTTGGAATATTTAGAAAAATAGAAAAATAAGTGGCAGTCCGGGAAGGACACGAGGCCTTCACGAGGGTGGAGGGCGCGCCCTACCCCCCTGGGCGCGCCCCCTACCTCGTGAGCACCTCGTGTGCCTTCCGAACTCTGTTTTCTTGCACGATACGTAATTTGGTCGGTAAAAATTCATTATATATTCTCCCGAATTTTTTGACTCCCGTATCACGCAAATATTCTCTGTTCTTGTTTCAAGCAGTTGCTATTGCAGATTAGAGCAATATGTCTTCTCTAGAGTCAGTCGGGGAGAGCCGGGTATCTAATCCGGCACCGGAACCAAGGGCAAACAGCGACGCTGACCACTTTGGGCCAGCAACGGAGGAAGAGATGGAGGCCGACTTGATGAGGGTAGATGCCATGGAGGATCAAGAAGTCACCTCTCGCCTCCGAGGGGGGTTCACGATGGGGGAACTACAGAGCTCAGCTATTCCAAATTCGGTTATCCCTCCAAATGTTAGATTTCTTTCTTATGAAATTATGAGGAGGAGTGTCTCTTGTTCTCCCGCAGCTATGCAACACCCTTGGGTGCAAGGAGCTTTAGCCGTTACAGGAAAGCTTCGCAAGGAAATAATGGACCTCAAGCAGGAAGTCAATAAGCTTGAGGAGGAGAACCGTATCTTGAGGGGAATCATCGCCAAGAATATTACACCAACAACCAAGAAGGAGATATAATCACATGGGTATGGGCACTCCCCTTGGCAACTGCCAAGCTTGAGGGAGGTGCCCCGGTATCGTATCACCATCACAACTCCTATCTTTACCGTTTTTCTTAGTTCGATCCTATTAGCAGTATCTTGATTTAGTAGAATAAAGTCATGGCATGATCTAGTTTTGATTTTTGCTTTATGATCCCTCTATGTAATCGAGTCCGTGAGCTATATATAATAAAGATTAGTGTTGAGTCAAGGGCTTGATTATTTTGCCATGATCTTGGGTGAATAAAAGAAAAAGAATAAAAAGAAACAAAGAGTTCATATTGATCAAATTGAAAGTAATGACTTCACATAGAAAGATTTTGATGATTAAAAGTTGTTGGGAGTTGGAAAATATAGCTTTGGTCATCGTTGCAATTAATAGGAAATAATAAGGAAAGAGAGGTTTCACATATAGATATATTATCATTGACATATTTTATGATTGGGAGCACTCATTACAATACAACATGCTAAAGAGTTGATGTTGGACAAGGAAGACAACATAATGAGTTATGTTTTCTTATATCTGAGATAAAGTATGTTGTTATGGATCCTCTAACATGTTGAGCTTGCCTTTCCCTCTCATGCTAGACAAATTCTCAGCACCAAGTAGAGATACTACTTGTGCTTCGAAATACCCTTAAACCAGTTTAGCCACGAGAGTCCACCATATCTACCTATGGATTGAGTAAGATCCTTCAAGTAAGTTGTCATCGGTGCAAGCAATAAAAAATGCTCTCTAAGTATGCATGACTTAATAGTGCAGAGAAATAAGCTTTGTACGAACTTTTTGTGGAAGTAATAAAAGTAACGGACTGCATAATAAAGTTCCGCATACAAGTCCCACCACCCACTTCGTAGCCACCGTCGAAAGCTTACACGACGTGCTCGATTTCAACTCCGAAGACACCGACGGTTTGGATGACGATGTAGGAGACAACCTTGAACCAGCACCTATAGGATGCTGGACAACCACCTCATCCCATGATGTATACATGGTGGATACACCTAAAGGAAATGAAGACGAGGAACAACGGGACGCTACGAAGGATAAATCCCTCGAAAAGTAGTCAAAACGGCAACGTAAACGCCGGACCAAGTCCCGCCTCAACAGAGACCCAGCCATAGGTGAACCGGTGGACGACGTACATGCTATCGAGCAATCGTCCGAACAAGACAACTTTGATAAACAACCCGTCCCCGGGGAAGATAACAGTCCGGACGATCTCATGCCGGACAAATCGTTGGAGCAAGATAACCTCCAGAAAAGGCTCGTCGCCACTGCGCGTAGCCTGAAAAAGCAGAAGCTCAAAACAGCGGAAGATGCACTTAGGATCAGATGGAGCAAAGTATTCAACACCGCAGACAAATACGGCGACAGTCGCCGAACAAAGAGCTACCCAAAAAGAAAGCTACTGCCCGAATTTGACGAGGAGGCCTTAGAGCCCCCACAATCAAAGAATAAAAAGGCCATCTAGTCGGATGGACGACCCCACGGCAAAAAGAGAGCGGCAAATGGCGCCGCACACAAGCGGGTATGCGATCCGCATATGGATTCACAGAAAAAGGATGGCCCAGTTAGGTCCATCTATGGGGCAAGAAAGCAAGCTCTTCAAAGCAATGCAACAGGCCAAAATTCCGAACATCACGACACACCCAAATATAGGGGTGCCGCACATCCCCTATGTTTCACCGATGAGGTACTGGATCATGAATTTCCAGCGGTATTCAAACCCGTAAACATAGAGGCATACGACGGAACAACAGATCCTGGAGTCTGGATTAAGGATTACATCCTCCACATACACATGGCTAGAGGAGATGATCTCCACGCCATAAAATACTTACCCCTCAAACTCAAAGGGCCAGCTCGACATTGGCTTAAAAGCCTCCCAGAAAATACCATTGGAAGCTGGGAAGAGCTCGAGGACACGTTTCGGGCAAATTTTCAGGGGAGCTATGTCCGCCCTCCGGATGCAGATGATTTAAGTCACATAACTCAACAGCCCGGAGAGTCAGCCTGGAAATTCTGGAACAGGTTCCTTACTAAAAAGAACCAAATAGTCGACTGTCCGGACGCCGAAGCCTTAGCAGCTTTCAAACACAACGTCCGAGACGAATGGCTCGCCAGACACCTCGGCCAAGAAAAGCCGAGAACCATGGCTGCATTAACAAGCCTCATGACCCGCTTTTGCGCGGGAGATGATAGCTGGCTAGCAAGATGCAGCACCAGCGACCCAAGTACATCCGAAGTCAGGGATGGAAACGGGAAACCACGACACAACAAGGACCAGCGCCGGATTAAAAGGAATGGTCCAAAGAGCGAGGCAGTCAACGCCGGATTCAAAAGCTCACGGCAGAACAACAAAAAACTGCCCCTCAAGGACAATAGCGATGAGCTATCCAACTTCCACAAAATATTGGACAAGATATGTCAAATCCACAGTACTCCTGGGTGGCCTGCAAACCATACCCACAGAAATTGTTGGGTCTTCAAACAGTCCGGCAGACTCAACGCCGAACACAAGGGGCTCGACACACCAAGCGAAGATGATGACGAGCACCACAAGCAGAGCCCCGGAAAACAAAGGAATTTCCCACACGAGGTTAAAACAGTAAACTCACTTCACGTGATCAAAGGGAAAAACAGAGCGGCGCCCACTAAAATGTGCGCCGCACACCGTTGTCAAAACCAATCACCTTCGACCATCGGGACTATTCGAAAGTATCCGACGCGTAGGATGGACTGCCTTGATATTGGATCCTATAATCAGCAGTTCCAATTTACACAAGTCCTCATGGATGGTGGCAGCGACATAAACCTGATATATCAGGACACAATCCGCAGGATGGGGATAAACCCAGCCAAAATTCGCCGTAGCAACACCTCCTTTAAAGGAGTAACGCCAGGCCCATATGCCCATTGTACGGGCTCCATACTGCTAGAAGTTGTGTTCCGTTCATCCGACAACTTCCGTCGCGAAAGGTTAATCTTCCAAGTCGCCCCGTTCAAAAGTAGCCATCAAGCACTATTGGGACGCGAAGCTTTCGCCCGCTTTAACGCAATACCGCATTATGCATCTCTCACATTTAAAATGCCCGGTCCACGTGGCATCATCTCATTAAAAGGGAGTATTAAGTGATACTTGAGCACGGAGGAACGTGAGACTGCCTTGACAGCCCCACACCTATCCGGCACCACTAGTCAAAGAACCTGAATTGGTCATTCAAACCCCGGACACGGCTAGACGAGTCCGGCGCCTACTAGCGGCATACCCCCATACAAGGGGCTCCATGCATGTATCACAAGAGACAATAAAGCTCAATCTTATCCAATTCTTCGACTCGTACTCTGTTTATTTAATATAAAGTACATCTTTCGCACGATCTTTTTTTTCTTTTTAAACTAAGTTCCTCTCTTCTACAGATGAACAACGTGCTACACCTGTCCAGGATACGGCACAACGGAGACACATGCGCAGACGTGCAGTAGGGACCCGTTGCAAGGATTCTTTTCAGATTAAGACCCTGCTTAAACCTTTTTTACTGTCTCTTGTTGATATACATCCCCCGGTTTCTTACTATAACCGAGGAGGAGGCTGGCGTTTTGGCATTGGCCGTACCAGAATGTTTGCACGTACCTGGACACCAGGGGCTTAGGGCGTTATTCTGCCCGTTTTTATAAAGACCGAATACCTTAGGGAGTGTTAGGCCTTATATGCATCAGCTCCGAATCATGTCTTTGGTCAAATGTTGGGTTTGCCCGACTCCTGTGTTTTGCTGCCTTACGTTTCGTCTTATCGGCTAACGCGCACCGGAGAACTCTGCGATTGTGCCCGGTTTGGCGAGCGAGCACCTCGATGAAAGCGAAAACTGACTGTCATGATATAGCGAGAGACTGGTCAACCACTCGATGACTCACTGGAATGTTTAGGATTCCTCCGCATTGACGAAGGACGGTTTCGGTCAGGCACATACGCACCCAATTCGGAGAGTGCGGTGCCCCGGGGCTATATAGTAGCCCCACCCTCGAACTCCCATGGCTAAGTGAAAGTGATAAAGCATTATAGTCCTGTTGCCTAGTCTGCTACGCTATCACCTCCTTAAGAGGACCAAGAGGTTGGATTAAGTGTGACAAAGCGCTTTCTTTGCAAACACCCCCGCACTATGTGCGTGGGGGCTGAAGCCAAGGACTGCCATCTTTCAGGTTATATATACATATACATAAACGGCCACACAGGGAGTAGTTTACTACTTGAATGCACAAGTATAAAAAGCTCTTATATTATATTGAAACATTGTTTTCACAAATCATACATGTCATTTAAACATAACATCCTTGAGCACTGCGCCTCTATTAAGCAGCGCCTGCAGACTTCTTCAAAGTAGTGCTCGGCGGTACTAAACCTGTCCGAATCTTGGGATGCAACGTCGGTGGCCTTCATCTCTGCCCAGTATGTCTTGACACGGGCCAGAGCCATCCGCGCTCCCTCAATACACGCCGAACGCCTCATTGCGTCGATATGTGGTACCGCACCAAGGAACTGCTGCACTAAACCAAAATAACTCTTCGGCTGGGGTCCGCCTGGCCACAAATGAGTCATGACATGCTTCATGGCAAGTCCGGATAGTCGGTTCAGCTCGGCCCATTCGGCCAACCGATCGGTTAACGGAAGAAGACGCTCCGGACTATGGAATTGCGACCAATATAGCTCTTCCCTTCTGTGCCCCTTCTGGCCCCGGATGTGCTCAACTGCGTCTGCAGCGCTCGCCGCCAAGTCCAGATAAGCATCCTCCAAACTCCACAACTTGTCAAACTAAGCATACTTTGGATCCGTATATTTCCTCCGCAGCAAAAACGGTTTTCCAGCCGCAATAGCCCCGGCTTGACTCAGCTCCTCCTTGGTAGCTCTCAAAGCGGAACGGACATCCTTGGATTCGGCGGTGGCCTTTTTCAGGCCCTCTTGCTCGACTTGACGTTCTTTTTCAAGAACCTTGCAGTGGTCGGTAATATTCTTCAACTTTCTGGCCATATCGGCCATTTCCTCCCTGCTTCGGCAGTGAGCAGCCCGTTCGGCTTTTAGCTCTTCGGCCGCCCTTAAAGCGGCCGCATTACTACTTCTGGCTTGCTCTTTCGCTCGGGTGAATTCCGCCCGAAGCTCCTCCACAGCAGCGGCACCATCTGCATTAAGCATACAAACAGTAAGACATGGGCGTCAAGCTCCCTTACCAGGTGTCCGCATAGAAGTCGCATACCTTGTGACTCGTCGAACCGTTTATTGACCGGCGTGATGTCTGCATCCGCCTCGTCAAGCTGCCGCTTTAGTTCGGCATATTCATCAGTCCGGCTGGCCATCAGACACCCCGCCACCTGTTTAGGAGCGGCGATATGTTATAACTGAGATTTTGATCCTCGGCACGCTGTCAATTTTGACAACATACCGAGTTTCAGGGGCTACTATCTATACAGGGCGCATTTTATATGCATAACTGTCAGAAGGTACATCATTCTTTGCGTACCTCGAACCCCGTCAGTAAGCTTCTGACGGCTTCATGCAATCCGCTCTCCGTGGACGCAATTCTTTCAATCACCGTACCCATTAGAACACAGTGATCTTCTGAGATAGCCGCTCGCCCAAGCAGATCCTTCAGCTCCTCCGACCGCACACCCCTTGGCGCCGGACCTTCTGGCCCCGCCGGACTTGGGGGAACCCTCCGCGATGACACCTCAGGGTCGTCCGCCTCGCATGAGGGTGCGACAGGTGGAGGCGTTTCGCTCTCCATCATCTCCGGAAGAAGATCCCCCGAAGACGAGCTCTGCTGAGAAGGGCTGAGATCCGAACTACAAGGTACAATTTCGGTTATCTTCAGAAAGAAATACAGGGATGTTCCTTATTTACAAGACCCCTACTTTTTACTTACGGCTCGCTGGAGGGCTGATCCCCTTGGGGAAATAGTGCGGCAGGGCTACTCCCTAGCGCCAGACTCTCTGACGAGGATTTCTTCCCCCTCTTCGAGGCCTTGACCTCCAGATCTTCCGAAGCGGTCCTCTTCTCTCCTTGGAGGGTGGGATTTTTGATCCCTCCCTCCTCAAAGACCTCCGTCGTGGAGGCAGTTTCCTCCCCGCTCCCCTCACCTTCTTTAAAAGGCGCGGCCTGCAACATCTTAGCCAGCATGGGGTCCGGCGTCTTCTCTGGGAGGGGAGCCGGACACCTTATTAACTTTGCTTTGGCTATCCACTCCTGTTCAAAAAACGGCTCCTTTAAAGGGCATGTATATATGATAAATGAATGGACAGCTTGTCCGGTTACAGGACTACTTACTTGAGTATCTGGGCGATTGCAGCTTAGTCCTGCGTCCTCAGTCAGGTCCGGACACTTCTCTTGTGATCCGAAGAACAGTTTATACATCTCCACGGGCGTCGTGCCCATACAATTTTGGAGAGCTCGTGGTCCCTCCGGATTAAATTCCCACAGGCGTAGGGGGCGACGTTTGCAGGGCAGGAGGCGCCAGATCAACATAACCTGCGCCACTACAACCAGATTGATCTCTCTTTCTTGGAGGTCTCGAATACGGCCCTGCGGCAAAGGAACGTCTTTGGACGGCCCCCAGTCGAGTCCCTTGTTGACCCATGACGCCAGCCGCTGTGGTGGACCTGAGCGAAAGGCGGGAAGCGCCGCCCATTTGGTTCCCCTGGGAGCGGTAATATAAAACCACTCCTGTTGCCACAAACCAAGCTCCTTTTGAAAAGAGCCTTCGAGCCATGGAGCATCAGCACATTTGCTTATGACCGCCCCTCCGCACTCTGCTTGCTGCCCCTCGATCGTCTTTGGCTCCACCTTGAAGGTCTTGAGCCACAACCCAAAGTGAGGGGTAATATGGAGGAAGGCCTCACATATGACAATGAATGATGAGATATGGAGGATGGACTCCGGATTCAAGTCATGGAAATCAAGCCCATAATAAAACATGAGCCCTTGCACGAAGGGATCCGTCGGGAAGCCTAAACCCCGAAGGAAGTGGGACACGAACACCACATTCTCGCCGGGCTCAGGAGTGGGAATGTCCTGCCCTGGAGCAGGCAGCCTATGCGAGATCTCGCCGGTTAGATATCTGGCGTCTCGCAGCTTTAGCACATCTTCCTCTGTGACAGAGGAAGACATCCATCGGCCGTGTTGGTCGGAACCGGACATTGTCGAAGGTCCGAAGTGCCGGAATTTGAAGCTTTGGGAGTTGGAACTCGAAGCGCGAGGCGAACTCGATGGAGGGTGTAAAAAGAAGAGGGCCTTGGTCTCATTATAAAGAGGTTGAATACCAAGAGCCCACCCCGTGGTCGATTAGGACTCGCCTTTGGTAGAGGCATGCCAGCGGACACGGTTGGGTTACCCACGTCCGTATTGATGAGAATCCTGGAATAAGGGGGCACGATCTATGCTTTGATAAGACGTACTAAGGAAACCGCCTCGCTAAACACGCTGAGGTGGAGCAGTAAAAAACGATTCATATAATGGCCTGGCCGTGGTGTGATGTCACGCCGCGGAATACGTTAGCAGATCTGTGCAAAAGTTATTCTCTCTACGGTGGTATGTGGAACTTGTTTTGCAGAGCCGGACACTATGCTGGTGTTCAAAACCTTCTATGAAGTATTCAGAGGAGGAACCCGCCTTGCAATGCCGAAGACAATATGCACGCCGGACTCGTCGTCATTGAAGCCTGGTTCAGGGGCTACTGAGGGAGTCCCGGATTAGGGGTGTCCGGATAGCGAACTATCATCACGGCGGACTCCAAGACTATGAAGATACATGATTGAAGACTTCGTCCGTGTCCGGATGGGACTTTCCTTGGCGTGGAAGGCAAGGTTGGCGTCTGGATATGTAGATCTCCTACCATTGTAACCGGCTCTGTAACCCTAACCTATCCGGTGTCTATATAAACCGGAGGGTTTTAGTCCGTAGGACACAACAACAATCATACCATAGGCTAGCTTCTAGGGTTTAGCCTCCTTGATCTCGTGGTAGATCTACTCTTGTACTACCCATATCATCAATATTAATCAAGCAGCAGTAGGGTATTACCTCCATCGAGAGGGCCCGAACCTGGGTAAAAACATCGTGTCCCTTGTCTCCTGTTACCATCCGCCTAGACGCACAGTTCGGGACCCCCTACCCGAGATCCGCCGGTTTTGACACCGACAAGGGGCAATATAAAGTGACGTTCTTTTGCATTAAGATTTTGTGCATCCAACCATAAAAGTGCATGGCAACCTCTGCTTCCCTCTGCGAAGGGCCTATTTTTATTATTATCCTCCACCTTATGCAAGAGTCACGGTGATCTTCACCTTTCCTTTTTCATTTTATCCTTTGGCAAGCCCAGCATGTTGGAAAGAACATGATATATATACCTAATTGGATTTAGGGGAGCATGAATTGTTATTGTTGACATTACCCTTGAGGTAAAAGGTTGTGGTGCAAAACTATAGGCCCCTATCTTTCTCCCTGTCCGAATTAAACTCCGTAACCACAAGTATTGCGTGAGTGCTAGCAATTATGAAGGACTAAGTGATAGTTGAGTATGTGAACTTGCTTTTAAGCTCTGACATAGACTCTTTCCGATGTTATGATAAATTGCAATTGCTTCAATGACTGAGGTTATACTTTGTTGGTGCCCAATAAAGTTTCTGATTCATACTTTTGCATTGTGAAAAGATCATCACTTGAACATAAGTAATCATATGACAAAATCTATATATGTTGCTGTTATGAGAATAATCATGATGCCTTCATGTCCATATTTTATTTTTATCGACGCCTCTACCTCTAAACATGAGGACATATTTATTGTTATCGCCTTTTCGCTTGAGGACAAGCGAGGTCTAAGCTTGGGGGAGTTGATACGTCCATTTTGCATCATGCTTTTATATCGATATTTATTGCTTTATGGGCTGTTATTTCACGTTATGTCACAATACTTATGGCTATTCTCTTATTTTACAAGGTTTACATGAAGAGGGAGAATGCCGGCAGCTTGAATTCTGGGCTGGAAAAGGAGCAAATATTGGAGACCTATTCTGTGCAACTCCAAAAGTCCTGAAACTCCACGGAATATCTTCAAATAAATAAAGAAAAATCATCGCCAAAGATGAAGGCCAGGGGGCCCACACCCTGCTCACGAGGGTGGGGGCGCGCCCCCTACCTCGTGGGCCCCCTGGTGGCTCTCCGATGCCAATCTTCTCCTATATGAAGTCTTTCGATGAGAAAAAAAATCAGAAGCAACCTTTCGGGACGGGACTTCGCCGCCACGAGGCGGAACCTTGGCGGAACCAATCTAGGGCTCCGGCGGAGCTATTCTGCCGGGGACACTTCCCTTCGGGAGGGGGAAATCATCGCCATCATCATCACCAACGCTCCTCTCATCGGGAGAGGGCAATCACTATAACATCTTCACTAGCACCATCTCATCTCCAAATCCTAGTTCATCTCTTGTATCAAATTCTTGTCTCCAAGTCCAGGATTGATGCTAGTAGGTTGCTAGTACTGTTGATTACTCCTTGTAGTTGATTCTAGTTGGTTTATTTGGTGGAAGATCATATGCTCAGATCCTTTATGCATATTGTTACTCCTCTGATTATGAACATGAATATGCTTTGTGAGTAGTTACGTTTGTTCGATATTTTGATGAGATGTATGTTGTCTAGCCACTAGTGGTGTTATGTGAACGTCGACTGCATAACACTTCACCATTATTTGGGCCTACAGGAAGGCATTGGGAAGTAATAAGTAGATGATGGGTTGCTAGAGTGACAGAAGCTTAAACCCTAGTTTATGCGTTGCTTCGTAAGGGCTGTTTTGGATCCATATGTTTCATGCTATGGTTAGGTTTACCTTAATACTTTTGTTGTAGTTGCGGATGCTTGCAATAGAGGTTAATCATAAGCGGGACGCTTGTTCAAGTAAGAACAGCACCCAAGCACCGGTCCACCCACATATCAAATTATCAAAGTACCGAACGTGAATCATATGAACGTGATGAAAACTAGCTTGATGATATTCCCATGTGTCCTCGGGAGCGCTTTTCCTATTATAAGAGTTTGTCCAGGCTTGTCCTTTGCTACAAAAAGGATTGGGACACCTTGCTGCACTTTATTTACTCTTGTTACTTGTTGCTTGTTACAATTTATCTTATCACAAAACTATCTGTTACCACTTATTTCAGTACTTGCAGAGAATACCTTGCTGAAAACCGCTTATAATTTCCTTCTGCTCCTCGTTGGGTTCAACACTCTTACTTATCGAAAGGATTACGATAGATCCCCTATACTTGTGGGTCATCAGGCGGCTGTTCCAGTGATTCTTGCCCTCCACAAAATCCTTGTGGTTGGCGGCTTCATTCTTCCGCTGCAGCTTCTCGGCCTCCAGATCCTTGGCCAGGGTCTCCTCCCGAGCCTTGGCCTCTGAGAGCATCTCCTCCAGGCCCTCCAGCTTCAGCTTCAGGTCGTTGATGAAGTCGTTGGCCTTGGAGAGCTGCTCAGCCTTGCCGAGGACTGCGCCCTGCGCCTCCGCCAGGGCACCGTTGAGCGTGTCCTTCTCCTTGGCCAGCTTCTGGGTCTGGTCCTTCAGCCTGTCCCGCTCCACCTCCAGCTCCTTCACCCTGTCGGCGTGAGACAGAGCCTGGGCATCGAGTGCCTCCTTCTGCCTCTGCTCCAGCTCCTGGGCCCGCTGCATGACGAACTTCCCCACCTCCTCATCCTTGCCGCGGAGCGTTGTGGCAAGCTTCTCCTCACGCGTGGCAAGATCCTCCTACTGGGGGTTCAGCGCGGCCTAGTACTGGGTTCGAGCGGCCTCGGCTGCGGCGGCCAAGTTCTCCGCCGTCTCCTGGGCCTTCTCGATGTCGGCCCGCTTCATGGTGAGCTCCACGTTGCGCTTGGCCAGCTCACCCTGGGCAACCTTCAGCTCCTCGGAAGCCTGGCGGAACCAAGTCTGTGTCTCGGCGACGCGCACCTTGAGGTCCGCCTCCGCCTTGTCCACCGTTGCCATCCTAGACCTGGCCTTGTCCAGGCGGGCGCGGTGGAGCGCCTGGAGCTTCAGGAAATTGGCGCCCATGGCCTGGAGAAGCCGCTCTTCCTGATAACCGTCGCCACCGGGGCTCGGTTCGTCAACAACCTCGAGCCCGCGGTGGCAAGCACCTATTCATCAAACACATCTCCCTCGATGGGCGCCCTGGAGCTCGACGACCTTGGGAGGTGGACGAAAAGGTCGTTGTCGGTGTCAAAACCGGCGGATCTCAGGTAGGGGGTCCCGAACTGTGCGTCTAGGCGGATGGTAACAGGAGACAAGGGACACGATGTTTTACCCAGGTTCGGGCCCTCTTGATGTAGGTAAAACCCTACGTCCTGCTCGATTGATATTGATATTGTGGATGTTTACAAGAGTGGATCTACCACGAGATCAAGGAGGCTAAACCCTAGAAGCTAGCCTATGGTATGATTGTAAGGGTTGTTGTTGTCCTACAGACTAGAGCCATCCGGTTTATATAGACACCGGAGAGGGCTAGGGTTACATAGAGTCGGTTACAATGGTAGGAGATCTACATATCCGTATCGCCAAGCTTGCCTTCCACGCCAAGGAAAGTCCCATCCGGACACGGGGCGAAGTCTTCAATCTTGTATCTTCATAGTCTTGGAGTCCGGTTGATAACGATAGTCCGGCCGATGATAGTCCGGCCGATGATGGTAGTCCGGCCATCCGGACACCCCCTAATCCGGGACTCCCTCAGTAGACCCCGAACCAGGCTTCAATGACGATAAGTCCAGCATGCGTGTAGTCTTCGGCGTTGCAAGGCGGGTTCTCCTTCAAGTTCTACGTACCTCAGTGTCGAGCTTCCTCATCAATGTTGCGCATCTTGGCTTCCACGCCCAATAATGGCCTTCTTCCACGCGTCGCGCGAACGTGAAAAGCCAGGGTGTATTTTATGTTTTACCCCCTAGTTGTGCGAATAATCTGCCTATAAGGGAGGCAAGAATCCAGATCCAAATCACCATCTTCCTCTCGCAAATACTCATCGGAGCGCTTTCGACCAAGAATCCATTCCATCATGGACCGTCAACGCGGCTCCTCTTCTCGCGCCCCGCCCTTTGCCAGAGATTGGAGGAGATGCTCTGTTGCGCACAACGAGCTGGTGAAGCTCCAAGTGGGGGGATATCTCCCTCCGGCCTTCATGGTTCCGGTTCGAGCCGGGCTGCCACCTACAAAGGTGGGAAGCAAGCGGAGGTTACCCCAAATCCCAACAAAGGGGAGCGGGTATGCTTCGTCCCCTATCTGATAAGGGGGCTCGGACTTCCTGTACATCCATTCCTCCGCGGGGTCCTGGAGTTCTACGGACTCCAGCTTCATCACCTCACGCCCGCCTCAATCCTGCATATTGCGGGTTACGTAGCTCTTTGCGAGCTTTTCTTGGGCGTCGAGCCCCACTTCGCGCTGTGGAAGAGGTTGTTCTGCCTTGTACCCCGCTCTCACGAGGGGTCCATATATCAAGTGGGCGGCGCCGAGATATGGCGCATTGCCGGGACCGGATATCCATCCGGAACCCCTAAGAAGGCGCCCGAAGACTGGCCTTCGGAATGGTTTTATATAGAAGACGCTCCGCTGCCGGACCCTGTTCGGATCGGCCTCCCGGAGTTCAGCAATGCTCCTCTGAAGAAACGCCTTAGTTGGCGTCCACGGAGCCCCCATCTGGAGGAAGACAAGAGCGTCCATTATTTGATGGGCCGAATAAGGTTACTGGCCCATGCCGGGTTGACCATGATTGGAATCATGGCAACATGCATTACGCGGGGGGTGCAGCCACTACAATACAGGGGCCACCCCATGTGGGATTTCAACGGGGAGGACGATGCCACCCGTCATGGCTGCAAAGGGCCGGATTCGGCCGAAGATCTAGTGACGATCCTGTCCGGCCTGTATAAGGGGGAGAAGGAGGATTTCCTTCGGACGAACCCATTAAATGGGTTTTCCATGAATAATCCCTGGCCTTGGGTAAGGGAACACTCTGTGTGTCCGACCCGTGCCTTTCGAAACTTAAGTTTCTTATATTGTGTTCTTCTTTCGATGCAGGAACTGCGCCGGACCGTGGAGGGCATGCTAAGTCCGGCTCCGCAGCCCGAGGATCCAGAGAGATCTCGGGATCCGGCCTCCGAAGAGGATCCGGACATAAAGGTGGAGCTAATCGACGGGGTGTTCCACCAGCTCAGCATGGACAATGCTTTAGTCGCCATCACGGCCGACTATCCCGCACTATATCCGGCTTCCCAGGTGATTGCGGCTGAAGCCCTGACACCGTCATTCCTTCCTTGCTTATTTCTGACCACCGTATATGATGGCGCTGTGCAGGAGGCGCCCCTAGGGCGAGAAGCCGAGCCCGCGGTGGCTGACCAACAAGGGCCAGTTCGGATCAGTAGGCGGAAGAGGAGTGCGGCGCGGACTGAAACGTCGCTGCAAAGGTGTACCTCACAATTCAGTATTTAGAGCAACGTTCCTAGGAAGCGTTTGAGTGCTCATGACATATATAGGGAAAAAGCGTCTGCCGGACTGCGGGCGTGGAAGTTGTCAATCCAACCTCTACCAGCCGGGCTCCCACACCTGGTCAGGAGGGGGAGGCGAGCGCAAGGCGCGAGCCGGACGTTCCTCCGACGGAGGATGCCGACAGACTGTCCGCCACCAAGTCCGAGGTGGAGAGTGCCTCAATCACAGGCGCCGCCGGACAGTATTTCGTGACGCGTGCTTCTCCCCCGAGGCGTTGAATGCCTTTAACACGGGGGACGCGCACCTTCGTGCTGCTCAAGATGGTTTTATCAGAGCCATGGAGCAGTATGTAAAAGACATACGGGTAAAAGAATTTAATAGTTATATATGCCAGTAGCCCCCGAGACTTAAAGTAGTTATATTAACTGATTTAAGGATCATTTGAAACGTAGGATCTTACGAGAAGAATACCCAACTGTCTCAGGAGCTGCAAGAGTGCAAGGCCCAACTGGAGGCCACACTTTCTAGCGCAGGAGGAAACACAGGGACCTCTCCTGGTAACGCATTATTTTAGAAAGATAAGTAGCGTTTGGCCTTTGCGCATGCCTGAAAGAAAAAATGACGTTGCAGGTGCTGCCGGACAAGATCCGGACAGGCAAGAACTTCTGCGCCAACTAAAGGCCGGCGAGAGGGTGCTGCATAAGGTGCTGCATGAAAGGAACAAGCTCCAGGATGCCCATGCCCAGCTTGGAGAGGAGCTGAAAGGCGTTCGGGCCGAGCTGTCGGGCTCCGTTAAGGAGAATCAGCGGCTTCGTCGCGGCATATATAGTAAGTGCTTGAGCAAACTCCTTTGAAAAGAAGAGTTCGGCGAGGAAGTCAATTTGATGTAATATGTCTGCAGGTATGCTCACAGTCGCCTCTGGAGGAGATGCCCGTATCAATGGGTGATCAACTTCCGAATTGTTGCAACTGATCGAACGAGTTCGGCAGGCAATGAGCGTCATCCAGCATTGTGGCCAGCCTTCTCCTTACCCGAGGGTCTTGGAGAGCTTATGGAGAAGCTGCAGGGAGTCTTGTGGCGCTCCATTTATGGAAGATTTCGCCTGCCGCCAAGGTGCCAGGTAGGCCTGGGCCATGGTAAAGACGCGGTACAAGAAGGCGGATCCCAACCACATGGCCGAAGTCGGACCTGTGGGGCCCGATGGGAAGGAGATCCCTGTGAGTTTAGTATACGACCAAGTGGAGTTGGCCGCTAAATTTTCCCAACAGGACTGTAAATTAGACAACCTGTTAGACGGGATTGAGGAAGAATACAACCAGTCGATTTGACAATGTATTGTAAAATGACATACAAAATGCCTTCTAGCCGGATTGTAGATCGTTTGTCTTTGCCGACCTTTTCGCTTCGACCTCGGGACCCTAGAGTCCGGAGTGTGTCCGAATACCGTCTCGGTTATGGAACAACCGGGGTATGCATGGAGACCAGGCGTAGGGGTCATCAGTGCTTTATCAGACAAGTGCCCAACTAGTTATGTTATATTACATGGGTAGTAAGAAACATCTTCCAGGGAGAATAGTTCCGTTAAGGGTTCCTTTCCTCTGGGGGTGGCATGCCCTAAAGTGCATGTCCGGTCTGCGAAAAAAGCAGAAAAACATCTGGGGGCAGATAAATAAGTGGATAAAAAATCATCTTTTAAGTCACCGACCGAATATTCCCTTAAGAACGCTAGCTTTCGGCTTCACCCAGTCTGAGGTACACATCCGGCTGACCCGGCGATAATAATCGCAGAGGTGCTCCTTTACCTCCTAGCCGAACAATCGGGAACGTAGGGGTAAGCACAGTAGCCAGGCAACCCAGCTTGGCCAAAACTTAAGTCATATCGATGCATATAATGGTGAATAAAAGGTACATGTGGAGGCTTGACACATGTGCTGGGCATGAAGCCCGTATAATTAAGCTTCTGGTAAAGAAGCCCCCAGGTATAATGAGTGCGGATAGCACATCAATTCTTGCGCTAACGCTATGCAAGTAGGCCCTTTAAGGCTTGGATGAATAGGGTTGAGAAGAAAAGATAAACAAAAGGTAGCTGAAGTAAAAAAAATTGGGCGGGGAAAGGGACGAACTCTTAGTCCGGCGCTAGGCATAGAATCGTCGGAGGCGGGCTGCGTTCCATGGGTTTGGCTTGAATCGGTTATCCGATGCATTTCGTAGACGGTACGCTCCACCGGTCAAGACTTGATCGATGATGAAGGGGCCTTCCCATTTGGGCTTGAGCTTGTCCTTTTTCTTGTCCGGCAGGCGTAGAACCAATTCGCCAACGTTGTAAGTCTTGGCCCGTACTTCTCTGCTTTGATATCTTCGAGCCTGCTGCTGATAGAATGCGGAACGAGCCTTGGCGACGTCGCGCTCTTCCTCCAATGCGTCCAAGCTGTCCTGCTGATCCAACTCGGCTTCTCTTTCTTCGTACATGCGCACTCGAGGTGAGTCATGAATGATGTCGCAGGGCAAAACTGCTTCTGCGTTGTATACCATAAAGAATGGTGTGAATCCGGTAGTAGGGTTAGGCGTTGTCCGCAGCCCCCAGAGTACGGAGTCGAGCTCCTCTACCCAGTGCGTGTCAGATTTCGTAAGGGACCGCACTAGTCTGGGTTTGATGCCGCTCATTATTAGACCATTTGCTCGTTCCACTTGACCGTTGGTTTGAGGATGATAGACTGAAGCGTAATCGAGCTTGATGCCCATATTTTTGCACCATGATTTAACCTCATCGGTGGTGAAGTTCGTGCCGTTATCGGTGATGATGCTGTGGGGGACACCATAACGGTGTACTACCCCGGATATAAAGTCTATCACTGGTCCGGACTCTGCTGTTTTAACGGGCTTGGCCTCTATCCATTTGGTGAATTTATCCACCATGACCAATAGGTATCTTTGCTTGTGGGTTCGCCCTTTAAGTCGTCCGACCATGTCAAGCCCCCAGACCACGAACGGCCAGGTAATGGGTATAGTTTTGAGGGCGGTGGGTGGCATATGGCTCTGATTAGCAAAGAGCTGACAACCGACGCATCTTTGGACTAAGTCCTGAGCATCTGCTCGGGCCGTCGGCCAGTAAAATCCTGTACGGAATGCCTTTCCTACAAGGGCCCGAGCTGCGGCGTGGTGTCCGCCTAGTCCGGCATGAATTTCATCCAGGAGGTTTCGCCCTTCCTCTTCGGAGATACACCTTTGAAGGACTCCGGTTGTGCTTTTCTTATAAAGTTCTCCCTCATAGACCTTGTAGGCTTTAGATCGCCGGACAATGCAGCGGGCCTCATTTTGGTCTTCGGGAAGCTCCTGCCTAAGCAAGTAGGCGAGGAATGGTTCTGTCCACGGGGCGATTACTGCCATTATGTCATGGGCGGAAGGTGTTATGTCATCGGCTGAATCGCCGGTTGGTGCGGCTTGTTCCGGTTTGTTAGTTCCGGACTCCTCTTCCCATAGTACGGATGGCTTGAAGAGCCGTTCGAGGAAGATGTTAGGAGGGACAGCGTCGCGTTTTGCGCCAATACGTGCCAGTATGTCGGCTGCTTGGTTATTGTCCCGGCTATGTGATGGAATTCAAGTCCTTGAACCGGCTGACATTTTAGGACAGCGTTGCGATATGCTGCCATTTTCGGATCTTTGGCGTCAAAGTCTCCGTTTATTTGGGATATTGCGAGGTTTGAATCCTCGCACCTCTAGGCGTTGAATGCCCATGGAGATTGCCATCCGGAGACCATGTAAAAGGGCCTCGTATTCGGCTGCGTTGTTGGAGTCCGTGTACATTATCTGAATTACGTATTGGACTGTGTCCCCGGTTGGGGACGTCAATACGACGCCAGCCCCCTGTCCAGCTAACATTTTAGAGCCGTCGAAGTGCATAATCCAATTGGAGTATGCGCCGTATTCTTTAGGGAGTTCGGCTTCGGTCCATTCAGCGACAAAGTCAGCCAAAACTTGTGACTTTATAGCTCGCCGAGGTTTGTAAGATATATCAAATGGTAAGAGCTCAATGGCCCATTTTGCAATCCTGCCCGTCGCGTCGCGGTTGTTTATAATGTCGTTAACTGGTACTTCAGAGGCCACTGTTGTCGAACACTCTTGAAAGTAGTGTTGGAGCTTCCGGGATGCCATGAACACCGCGTATGCTATCTTCTGATAGTGCGGGTAGCGGGACTTGCAGGGGGTTAACACAGTGGATACGTAGTATACTGGTTTTTGAACAGGGAATTTATGCCCTTCTATTTCTCGTTCGACGACGAGTACCGCGATTACAACTTGATGCGTAGCTGCGATGTATAACAACATTGGTTCGCCCAGGTTGGGCGCAGCCAGGACCGGATTTGTTGCCAATATGGCCATTATTTCTTCGAGTCCGGCGGTGGCAGCATCCGTCCACTCAAAGTGTTCGGTGCGCCTAAGGAGGCGATAAAGGGGTAATGCCTTTTCTCCTAGGCGGGAGATAAAGCGGCTTAGAGCCGCCACGCATCCAGTCAATTTTTGTATTTGCTTGAGGTCTTTTGGGATATCTAGCTGTGACAGAGCTCGGATTTTGGCTGGGTTTGCTTCAATTCCTCTACCGGGTACGATGAAGCCCAGCAGCTTTCCAGCTGGTACGCCGAAAACGCATTTTCCCAGATTCAGCTTGATGTCATATGCTCTGAGGTTGTCAAATGTGAGCCTCAAGTCGTCTACTAGAGTTTCGACGTGTTTAGTTTTGACGACTACGTCGTCTATGTATGCCTCTACTGTTTTACCGATCTGGGTAGCCAGACATGTCTGAATGATGCGCTGATATGTTGCGCCGGCGTTTTTAAGTCCGAAGGGCATCGTGTTGAAGCAGAATAGTCCGTATGGAGTAATGAATGCCGTTGCGGCTTGATCCGCTTCTGCCATCTTGATTTGATGATAGCCGGAGTATGCATCCAGGAAGCACAATGAATCGTGCCCTGCAGTGGCATCGATGATTTGGTCGATGCGGGGGAGGGGGAAGGGATCCTTTGGGCATGCTTTATTTAGGTCTTTGAAATCGACACATAGGCGCCAGGATTTGTCCTTCTTTGGTACCATTACCAGGTTTGCTAGCCAATCCGGGTGCTTGATGTCTCTGATGAATCCGGCTTCCAATAGTTTGGCTAGCTCTTCTCCCATTGCCTGTCTTTTGGGTTCGGAAAATCGTCGAAGAGCCTGTTTGACTGGCTTGAATCCTTTTAGGATGTTTAGGTTGTGTACGCCAATCTGCGTGGGATTCCGGGCATATCCGAGGGGTGCCAGGGGCAAAAATGTCCCAATTTTCGAAGGAATTCTCGCAGTGCGGCCGTCTACATCAGGGTTCAATTGTGCCCGATGGAGGCCGTCTTTGTCGGGTCCGTTGGGTGGACCTGGAATTTTACTATTTCATCTGCTGGTTTAAAGGAGGTGGACTTGGATCTCTTATCGAGTATCACATCGTCCCTATTCACCGTGAGAGCGCGGCGTGGTGAGTTCCTCTGCCGCTAGGGCTTCGGATAGTGCCTCAAAGGCTAATGCCGCTGTCTTGTTTTCGGCGCGGAGTGCTATGTCCGGATCACTAACGAGAGTGATTATTCCGCCGGGCCCAGGCATTTTGAGCTTCATGTACCCGTAATGTGGTAGGGCTTGAAAAATTGTGAATGCCTCTCGTCCTAGTATAGCGTGATATCCGCTGTTGAACGGGGCCACTTGGAACGTGACTTCTTCGGATCTGTAATTGTTCGGCGAGCCGAATACCACATCGAGTGTGATTTTTCCTGTGCAGCACGCCTCCCGGCTAGGGATTATTCCTCTAAAGGTTGTGTTGCTTCGCTCAATACGGTTCCAGTCTATTTCCATTTTTTGAAGGGTTTCCTCGTAGATGAGGTTTAATCCGCTGCCGCCATCCATGAGGACTTTTGTAAGTCGAAAGCCGTCTAGTATTGGACTAAGTACCAGTGCGGCTGGAGCTCGGGCTGTCCGGAATGTAGGTTCGTCGCTGGCGTTGAAGGTGATGGCTGTGTCGCTCCATGGATTGGTTGTTGCTACTTGGTAGACTTCGGCGAGGCTGCGGATTGTTCGTTTCCGCATATTGTTTGATGCGAAAGTCTCGAAGACTGTTGATACCGTACCGATGTTGTTGGGGTGGTTTTCCAGGGCTAGAAGCTTCTCTCCACTTTTGGCCACCTGCCGTAATATCCAACATGCTCGAAGGTTATGTGTTGGGGCGGCGCCTTCTGTACTATGAATTTTACAGGGTCCGCTGAGCCATCCCTCTAGTACGGTTCCGTGCCCTTTATGGGGTTTTTGCTTTTTGGTTTTTGTATCTGGTGCCTCAGTGTAATGCACCCTTTTGTTGCGGACTAGGGTTGTATTCGGGGCCGGATTGTCCCAAAACTTATTTTCGGTTGTCCGGAAACTCTCCATCTCACAAGACTTTCAGACTATGGGCGCCAGGTCGTGGCGTGTAATTTCACGACGGCTGACGGCGTTCAAGATTCCCTCGTCCGTGCAATTATTGCAAAAAATTGAGATTGCGTTTTCCTCTCGGCAGTCCTTTATCCTGTCCATAACCAGGAGGAATCTGGCCCAGTAGTGATGTACCGTCTCAGCGGGCTCTTGCCGGATTAGAGATAGATCGCATATGTCTGGGCGGGCGGGTGGAATTAAGTCCGGAACCCTACCCATCTCAAGGCTCGAAGGCCGAGAAGTTTCCGAATTTGGAAGCTTGGATTGCTGGACGTTGTCCAACGAGTCTGGTCCGATGCCTGACTTTAAGTTCAGTGCTTGATCGAAGTCCGTCCCTCCGCGGGAATCCGACATGGGGGTTGGAAGCCGGACATGACTAGTTTTCAATATAGGAGAAGCGTCGCCGCATTGTTCCTCCACCACTGCAACGTGGTGGGTGACCTGGGGAGAGTTAATCTCTCTCAGATCGGTTTTAAGCCCAATCTGTTTGTAGTCTGTAGCGACTCCCAGGGCGGCGATGCGATCCAAGAGCTCGTTTAAGGACAAGAGCTCTATTGGATCCAGCCGCTCGGCGAATTCCGAGCTGACGTCAAAATTTCTTTTGACGACTTGAGAGGTCATTGTCGAAGCAGTGGCCGGACAGGCGGTCATAAGAAAACCACCTAGCGGATAGTTTGGCGGCGGCCAGGCTCCTTTGCGAAAATACCGTCTTTGAAGACGGGAGGAGGCATCCTTCCTATCGGTGATGGCACAGAGGAGCTCTCAATGAAAGCACCAATGTCGGTGTCAAAACCGGCGGATCTCGGGTAGGGGGTCCCGAACTGTGCGTCTAGGCGGATGGTAACAGGAGACAAGGGACACGATGTTTTACCTAGGTTCGGGCCCTCTTGATGGAGGTGAAACCCTACGCCCTGCTCGATTGATATTGATATTGTGGATGTTTACAAGAGTGGATCTACCACGAGATCAAGGAGGCTAAACCCTAGAAGCTAGCCTATGGTATGATTGTAAGGGTTGTTGTTGTCCCTCTGGACTAGAGCCATCCGGTTTATATAGACACCGGAGAGGGCTAGGGTTACATAGAGTCGGTTACAATGGTAGGAGATCTACATATCCGTATCGCCAAGCTTGCCTTCCACGCCAAGGGAAGTCCCATCCGGACACGGGGCGAAGTCTTCAATCTTGTATCTTCATAGTCTTGGAGTCCGGTTGATAACGATAGTCCGGCCGATGATAATCCGGCCGATGATGGTAGTCCGGCCATCCGGACACCCCCTAATCCGGGACTCCCTCAGTCGTCGCTCACCCTCAGATACCTGCCTGAGCCAGAGGCAGCGGAGGAGGAAGGCAGGTCATCAACCACCTCCTCCTCAGCAGCGGCTTTGCCGGCCTCCCCGGCAGGCCCCTTGCCGGCCTCCTCGGCAGCAGCCTTGCTGGGCTCCCCGGCGGGCCCCTTGGCGGCGTCCTCAGCAGCGCCCTTGGAGGCCTCCTCGGCGGTGATCTTCTCGGCCTCCGCCTCGGCGGCCTTGGCGACATCCCCGATGGCGGTGTCTATGTCCTCCTGGTCCACCGACGGGGGATCTGGATACTAAGAAGGGGGATGAGGCGAAGCCAAGACCAAGATTCAGAAAGAACAAAAAAAGAACAGGGACGGAAGGCGAGTAACTTCCTCATTCCAGGCTGGGAAGCAGAGGTCCCCTGCCCGCCAACATTTGGCGCCGAGGCGAAGCCACCAGCGCCGGGGTTCTCCTCCTCCTCCTCCGTGTGCATGGGCTCAGTGCTTGGCGCCCTTGACGGGGACGACCCTTGGGGTGGCGTGGTTGATGGGGGCGTCGTGTTGGGGGTAGCACTCTGTGGCTCATCATGCTGCTGTCCTCCTCCTGCAACCACGGCAAGGTCAGCACCAAGAGATCGTGCCCCCAACACACATCGACGAGGGGTGAGTGGTGAACTTACGTTGGGGGCTGTGCCGGGGCTGCTATCCGGGCTGCTCAATACCACCAACGGTGTACCGGAAATCCCTGCCGGTGGCTGGCCGCTCGCCGAAGCCCTGGCCCTCTTCACCCTCTGGGCCAGTGTCTCCGCATCCCTGCTAAGATGAAGACGAATCTAGATAAGTGGCACGATCCAAGGAGACGGAGGTGACAGAAAGGGACAAGAACTTACTCGTCCTCCACCTCCTCCTCTGCTGCTTTCCTCTTCTTCCTTGGGCTGAGGGACCCGAAGTCAAAGGTGACCTCCGCATCAACGTCTGTCGGAGGAGGGGAGGAGGGCGGAGTCTGGACGCGCTTGGATGGAGAGGAGGCAGATGCTTTCTCCTTCGCCACCGCGGCCTTCACCGATTTCTTCGCAGCCGCGGCCCTCATTTGGCGCGCGGACGCCTCCTGAGCTTGCCGAGGCTGCATGACCCTGCCGGGCCAAACCGGCTCGCCAGAGGTGGCCCGCCGCAGGACTCGTCCTCTCCCCATGGCCGGAGGGTCGACAGCCTCGGCCTCCTCCGACGACGACTCGTCGACCACATCCTCAACGAGAGGGCCCCGGTGCCGGCGCTGCTGGCCTCCCCAGCGGACTCCGCCCACTGGGCAAGCTCCTTCTCCTCCGCGGCTGCCGCAGCCTCGTCCTCTACACCGCCAGCACTACCGGCCTGCCTGGCAAGCTCCGCCTCCACCCCCCTGGCGGCGCTATAGTCCAGCTCTGCTTGGGTGGTGTCCTGGATAAGCAGCGGCTCGTTGCAGACGTATATCTCTGCCAAGCCGTCAAAGAACTCCTGCACCTGCTCCTCCGGCGGTGGGGCCCAGTTTTGGACGAGATCATGCACGTTGCAGTCTGGCATCATGGCGATGATGTCGGTCTGGCCCGAGTTGTTTCTCAATGGGACCACCCCCGCCGGCAACCCAAACAGGGGCCCCTTGACGACCTTGCCGGCCTTCGCAGCCTTGCCGGACCTCTCGGCCCAGCCTTCGCGGTTCACGTCGAGCTGAAAGATCCGCTGGCAGAAGTGGGCATGCCCCATCACCGTGAAGTTGTGATTGAGGCCGGGGCGAAGCCTCATGATATCAGCCGCGTTCTAGAAAAGCCAGGCCAGCCTCCCCTTGTTGTGCAGAGGAGCGATTCAGCAGCGGAGGAAATCCACCCCAATCATCTCCAGGGTAAGCCCGGCAACGGTGAGGCGGTGGATCCTGGAGGTGCCGATCTCGAGCTAGTCTTCCTAGGCATCGACGTCACCCCAGTCGTTCCTGCAGACCGGCGGCGCCTGGCGGACCCGGCAGAACTCTTGTGGATCGTCCTCCTCAATCCACACCACCGGCCCCGCCATTCTTCCCACCTCTCCTTTTGGGCACCCTCCGGGTACGTCCCTTGGGACCTTTGGATCCAGGTGACGCAGCCAGCAATGGCGCCTCCCTTCTGGATGCGGGGTAAAAATAATGGCGGAAAAGCGCCATGTTGGAAGAACTCCAACGAAGCCCTCACAGAGGTGGGCGAACAGAACCATGCACGCCCGGCGTTTGGAGTAAAATCCAGAAGGTGGAAGCCAAATGTGTGCACGAGATCATTGAAGAAATCGGAGAAAGGGGGGCAAAGGCTACAAGAAAAGTAATCGACGAAGAACGGGTACCGATTCGGGGCGGCCTCGGTGCAATTGGCGGGGATGACACGCGTGGCTGGATGCCCCATCGTCTCCCCCAAAGTCTTGCACCCCCATAGGGGCTTGAAGCAGTCCCGGAGCTCAAACACGTCGACCGTCGAGGGGAAGTAGGCGAGCTGCTTCCGCCGCGCCGCCAACTTGCTCTCCGGCGGCTCGCTCGTCCCAGCGTCCTTGGCCACTCCCTTGCCTCTGCTGGTCTTGGGTGCCATGGCGGCTGCAGGGAGCAAGGGACAGAAGATAGCGAAGACACAGCGGCGGCGAGCAAAGGCAAAAGCTTGGGAAGGAAGGAGAAAGGGATAGTGGTTCCAAGATTGAAGAAGATGCAGGGGTAAATGAGCAGCGCGCCCGCAGTTATTCCTTTTTACGGGGAAGGCGCGAGCCACCTCTTTTCCCATTGACTGCGATGTGACGCATGCATGCCGGAACCGCCCCACGCGTGACCCCCACATCATGCACGACCCTCCACGTCGCGCGTTCAGCACGGGTCATGGGGAAGCGCAGTGGACGAAATAGTTACTGCGGTAAAATCCGCCCCACCTGCCCGCGCACCGTTCTGGGCCTAGCCCAACAACGCGTCGCGCTTATGTGTGGCCCAGGCCCGGGGGCTCCTGTCAGTGTACAAAAGTAGGGGCACACCTTTTGACCCCTTTACTTGTGCACGGGCGGTCAGAGCCACGCGCCGCGGCCACACCAGCAGGGCAGAAGAGGGAAGCTGGAGAGAAGCCGAAGCGCAAGACAACCGAGGCAATGCCAAGACCAGAAACACAGGAGAGCAAAGGGGCGAGGTGGACTCCCTAGGAAAGACCCTTGCCGGGGCGGCCTCCGCAGCCCCGGCAAGAGCCTTGCCGGGGCAACTTGCCCGATGCCAGCAGAGCAGGCCACCCTTGAGCCCGTGGGTTCCAACACCAGCCAACCAACTACATTGGAACCAGGGCTTGGGAGGCGCCTCTGTGGTGGCATGCAGATCTTCGTCAAGATCATGAACACACAAGATCATATGAGGACCAGAAGACCGCGAACCTCGGCGGGATCCTAGCCGAGGAGATCCACAAGACCGCCGGCAAGCGCCTTGCCGGGACAACTGCGACGCCACGGCAAGATCCTTGCTGGGCCCCCGGCAAGACCCTTGTCGAGGGCATCAGCGGGGCCACTGCCAAGCCCGCACCAGCCAAGACTCCACCACCGTCCCCAAGCAGCTGCTAGCTCAACCAGCTGGGCAGGCACCTGCGTGGCGACGACCGGCCTCTACACCAACTCAGCAAGCACCTGCCTGGTGGGATACAGATCTTCGTGAAGGCTCCACCACCGCGCCACCTCAGCAGCCTGCCTGCCTACATGGCACCGCACGCATCGCTGCACTGGGCGCGTGTCGAAGCGAGGCGGAGCGGTGACGGACAGGACGGGCCTCGTTCCCGTCCCCAATATAAAGCTAATGGACACCTAAGTAGCGCATTTAATGCGCTTTGCCCCGTAACGCCGGGCGATAAGCTCGCTCGCTGTACACCTTTCCACCTCTTGTGTGCCACTGTGGGGACCCCTTTTGCCTATAAAAGGAGGCCTGAGGCGACCAGGAGAGGGATTCGGCTTTTTTGGGCAAGTTACACCCCGTAGCTAGCTCAAGAACACAAGAACACTCAATACATCCACCAAAGCAGGACTAGGGTATTACGCATCCTCGCGCCCCGAACCTGGATAAACGATCCATGTGCTTCTTGTTAGACCTGCTCTTCTCACAACCCCGCGCCCGCCAACCATAGAAGGGATTCCAGTGATCCCGTAGGTGTCTTTTCCCCGACACTTTAACATCATTAGAAATTATAATTAGCATATCACTCAACTTTTCAATAACCCTAGCATTGTATTTCAATTGATCACTCACTTGCATATTAAAGTTCTGTTACTTAACAACAAAATTATCAAATTCATCCAGGCACTGAATAGGGGACTTATTATCAGGAATATCACCTTCATAAATTTATAAAGAGAATGTACCTCCACAACCTGTTTTGGAGGGTCAAGTCCATGAATTTCTTTAGTAGATGGTAGATTCTTAACATCTTCAGCTTGAATACCTTTTTCTTTCATAGATTTCTTGGCTTCTTGCATATCTTTAGGATTGGGGAATAGAATGCCTCTCTTCTTCGGAGTTGGCTTAGGTGGTGGTTCGGAAGTGTCCAATCATCGGCATTTTTGAATAAATTATTAAATAATTCCCGAGCCTGCTCGACTGTTCTTTCCCTGAAAACACAACCAACACAACTATCTAGGTAGTCCCTAGATGCATCAGTTAGTCCATTATAAAAGATGTCAACTATTTTATTCTTCTTAAGAGGATGATCAGACAAAGCATTTAGTAATTGGAGAAGCCTCCCCCAAGCTTGAGGGAGACATTCTTCCTCAAGTTGTTAAAAATTGTATATTTCCTGCAAGGCAGCGTGTTTCATATGAGCAGGAAAATATTTTTTATTAAAGTAATAACTTCTAACTTGCTTGACAGTTTGTGGGGGTGTCTAGTTAAGAATGGTTTGAACTAATTCTGGGTTAACAACAATGCCATCTTTAGAAATCACCTAGTCTAGATAGGTCACCTTTGATATTTAGAATTCACAATTGGAATATTTGGTATATAGCTTGTGTTCTTGAACTTTCTCCAGTACAAGCCGAAGATGTTCAACATGTTCTTCTTCATTCTTGGAATATACAAGGATATCATCCAGATAAACCACGACAAACTTTTGAGGTATTCCATGAATATGTAGTTCATCAATCGAGAGAAAGGTTGCTGGTGCGTTGGTTAAGCCAAAAGACATGACGGTGTACTTGTATGAACTATATCAAGTAACGAAGACTGTCTTCGAAATATTCTCTTCACCAACTCTGATCTGGTGGTATCCTAACCTCAAATCAAGTTTAGAGAATACTGATGAACCAGCAAGTTGATCATAAAGATCATTGATTTTGGGAAGTGGATATTTGTTTTGGATCGTCGCTTGATTAATAGGCCGATAATCATGAAATAATCAATTGTTCCATCCATCTTCTTAATGAAGAGAGAAGGGGCACCCCATGCAGACGAACTTGGGCGAATGTGTAGGGTAACGCAGCAGAAAACAAAATTTTTTACCTACGCACCAGCCCAGGACCACTATGGAGACTGCATGCAAGTTTTGATCTTTTTTGTTACCGACTCGTAGCGCGCCGAAGTAGAGTCGATGACGATCGGCGGCGGAGATCCCAATAGCTAGGACTTTACAACCTCCTAATCACGAGGATGTATACCCTCATCCGCCCCTCGGACAGCCCTCCGGGAGGCGGTCGGACAGTTCCCGACAGTGTCGCGGACAGCCCTTCAAGAGGACCTTCGAAACGCGAACGGTCACACGGACAGCCCTTCGGGAGGACCCTCAAAACTTGGACAATCACACGAACAACCCTTCAAGAGGCACTTTCGAACTAAGACTGAAACAAAGATCTCTCTACAGAGTTGCACATATGGTGTCATCTATCCGGCAGAGCTTTGCTGTTTTGAACTAGTTCCTGCCGGAACCCAGATAGCCTTTCGGCTCTATGAAACTATTTCGCTGGGAGGGAGAGAGAAGCTAGATAACATCAGATGGCATGTGTATGTGGCCGGCACAATAGCTTTGATTTTATGAACCTTCTATTGTATTTTGTACGTGGTTTGAGGAAGTTTTCACACGTTTTTTTTCTTTTTTCCTTTTTGGGTATTTTTGTTGAGGTTTTTCTGTTGTTTCCGCTTTTCCTTTTTATCCTTTTCATTTTCTTTTCCTTTACCGTTTATCAGGTCATGATGAGTGGGGCACAACTTTCATAATTGGGTTCAAAATTAAGTAACTGCCTCATTAGTGTCTTTTATGAAAATTAGGCGCAATCGGGTAGGTTTTTACAAAAAGTTTCAAACTGGTGGTTTTTGAAACCATAACTGCAATTGTGGTGTTTGTTCGCTATTTACAAACCAATTCCATCTTATTTGCAAATCCATTCTTTCCAAGATGAAAAATATATAAGTGAACCCTACAACTCTCGGTGAACCAAAAGATGAACCTCTTTAATCAATTGTTTAAGGACAAACTCGAAACAATTTATGCATAACATATGAAACATAGACAAAATGAACTGAAGTTAAAATGACTGTAAGAAGAAGAAAATGTACTACAGTGCAATGGAGTCATCCAGAGCACTACTCCCCGGCATTTATTGTCACAATCACTTCTTCGCCGCTGGTTGATTAGGTGTCTTATCCGTCGGGGAAGCGGCGGCAGCAACATTGCCTGTCATAGTCTTCTCTTCACTGGCCACAGGCGGCGGCAGCAGAAAATTCTACGTGCTATTATATGGTAACACACAAGTATAGGGGATTGCAATAGTTTTCGAGGGTAGAGTATTCAACCCAAATTTATTGATTCGACACAAGGGGAGCCAAAGAATATTTGCAAGTATTAGCAGATGAGTTGTCATTTCAACCACACATGGAGAACTAAATATCTACGGCAGAGTGATCAGTAGCACAGTAGTATGATAATTTGATGCGGTCGTAGCAATAGTAGCAGTAACGGTAAAATTAGTAACTTAGCAAAGATCAATATGTGAAAACTCATAGGCATTGGATCGACGATGGATAATTATGTTTGATGACATTCATCATGTAACAGTTATAACATAGGGCGACATAGAACTAGCTCCAATTCATCAATGTAAGTAGGCATGTATTCCGTATATAGTCATACGTGCTTATGGAAAAGAACTTGCATGAAATCTTTTGTCCTACCGTCCCGTAGCAGCGGGGTCCATCAGGAAACTAAGGGATATTAAGGCCTCCTTTTAATAGAGAACCAGAACAAAGCATTAACTCATAGTGAACACATGAACTCCTCAAATTAAGGTAATCACCGGAAAGTATCCCAATTATTGTCACCTTGGGGTATGCAGATCATAACACGTAGTAGGTGCATATAACTTGCATGGTAGGATCAACAAAACAAATATATTGGTGAAAACATAAACGGATTAGATCTAAAATCATGGCACTTGGGCCCGAGTGACAAGTATTAAGCATATCAAAGTCATAGTAACATCAATCTCAGAACATAATGGATAGTAGGGATCAAGCCCTAAAAAAACTAACTCGATTACATGATAAATCTTGATACGTCTCCGTCGTATCTATAATTTTGATTGTTCCATGCCAATATTCTACAACTTTTATATACTTTTGGCAACTTTTTATACTATTTTTCGGAATAACAAATTGATCCAGTGCCAAGTGCCAGTTCTTGTTTGTTGCATCTTTTTTGTTTCGCAGAAAATCCATATCAAGCGTAGTACAAACAGGATAAAAACTAACGGAGTTTTTTTTGGAATATATGTGGATTTTGGGAAGTGGAATCAACATGAGACGATGCCCGAGGGGCCCACGAGGGTGAGGGGGCCGCCCCAGGTGGTCAGGGGCGCCCCAAGGGGTCAGGGGCGCCCCAGGGGGTCAGGCGCGCCCTGGGCCCTCGTGTCCACTCCGTAAGGCGGTTGGTGCCCTTCTTTCGCCGCAAGAAAGCCAATATCCGGATAAAAATCGTATCCAAGTTTCAACCCAATTGGAGCTACGGATCTCCGGAATTTAAGAAACGGTGAAAGGGCAGAATCAAGGAATTTAGAAACAGAGAGAGATAGAGAGACATATCCAATCTCGGAGGGGCTCTCGCCCCTCCCATGCCATGGAGTCCATGGACCAGAGGGGAAACCCTTCTCCCATCTAGGGAGAAGGTCAAGGAAAAAGAAGAAGAAGGGGGCTCTCTCCCCCTCTCTCCCGATGGCGCCGGAACGCCGCCAGGGCCATCATCGTCACCGCAATCTACACCAACACCTCTGTCATCTTCACCAACATCTTCATCACCTTCCCCAATCTATCTACAGCGGTCTACTCTCCCGCAACCCGCTGTACCCTCTACTTGAACATGGTGCTTTATGCTTCATATTATTATCCAATGATGTGTTGCTATCCTGTGATGTCTGAGTAGATTTTCATTGCCCTATCGGTGATTGGTGAATTGCTATGATTGGTTTAATTTTCTTGTGGTTATGTTGCTATCCTTTGGTGCCCATCATATGAGCGTGCGCGTGGATCACACCATAGGGTTAGTTGTACGTTGATAGGACTATGTATTGGAGGGCAAGAGTGACAGAAGCTTCGACCTAGCATAGAAATTGATGCATACGGGATTGAAGGGGGACCAATATATCTTAATGCTATGGTTGGGTTTTACCTTAATGAACGTTAGTAGTTGCGGATGCTTCCTAATAGTTCCAATCATAAGTGCGTAGAATTCCAAGTCAGGGATGACATGCCAGCAGTGGCCTCTCCCACATAAAACTTGCTATCGGTCTTGTAAAGTAGTCAATTGCTTAGGGACAATTTCGCAACTCCTACCGCCACTTTTATACACTCGCTATACTAACTTTATTGCTTATTTACTTAAAACAGCCCCTAGTTTTATTTACGTGCTCTTTATTATCTTTCAAACCTATCCCACAACACCTACAAAGTACTTCTAGTTTCATACTTGTTCTAGGTAAAGCGAACGTCAAGCGTGCATAGAGTTGTATCGGTGGTCGATAGAACTTGAGGGAATAATTGTTCTACCTTTAGCTCCTCGTTGGGTGCGACACTCTTACTTATCGAAAAAGGCTACAATTGATCCCCTATACTTGTGGGTTATCAAGACCTTTTTCTGGCGCCGTTGTCGGGGAATTATAGCGTGGGGTGAATATTCTCGTGTGTGCTTGTTTTCTTTATCACTAAGTAATTTTTATTTGCTTTTCTAAGTTGTTCTCTATATTTAGTTATGGATATGGAAAACAAAATACCAAAAAAATTAGGTTTACTTGCTACTCATGGAGACGGGGAACCTCTTAAAACCCTCGATGCTCATTATGTGAAACATATTATGTATTACTTTAATAATCCTGAGAAAACCCCATTCAATTATGTTATGGGAGACACGTTGGACTATCGCTTGACTCAAAAAGGGAAACTATTATGGGATCAAATTTATATGTTGTATTGGTATGCTAGGCAACTATGCTTGAGATATGATTATACTTGTTGCTCTAGGATGAAGGCTCCACACCTTCCATTTTCATGCAAATTTAATGATAGTGAAACCTTAGCTTCTTATGCTAATGGTATATATGATTAGTATGATGTGGAACGAATAGAAGAATTTGTTGCTTTTAAGGGTTCATGTGAAATTGAACCTTTGTTTAAAGAGTTTGAAGATTTTGATGATTCAGTTTATAGACCTGAAGATTTAGCTATCCTTAAATATTGCTATGAGAATTATAAATACAATGATGATATTGATGAATTTATTGAGAAAGTCTCCCCTGTCCAAGAAGAGGCTAATATTTTGCAGGAGTCTATGGAAGAAGAAATTGACGAAACTGTGAGCTCATTGGATGAAAAAGATGACGAGGGGAGCGAGGAACAAAAGGAGGAAGATCGGATTAGCTACCCATGCCCACCTTATAATGAGAGTAACTCTCCAACTCATACATTATTTAATTTCCCTTCGTTCTTACCGAAGGATGATTGCTATGATAATTGGTATGATCCCTTTAATTCGTTTGAAATATCACTTTTTGATGAACTTGGTGTTTGCTATGCTTGTGGCCAAGATGCCAATATGAATGATGCTTATGGAGATGAACTTGCTACAGTTCCTTATGTTAAGAATGAAATTGTTCCTTTGCACCCACGCATGATAGTCCTATTATCTTTTTGAATTCTCCAAACTACACTATATCGGAGAAGTTTGTGCTTATTAAGGATTATATTGATGGGTTGCATTTTACTTCTACACATGATGATTTTGATAGATATAATATGCATGTGCTTGCTGCTCCTACTTGCAATTATTATGAGAGAGGAACTATATCTCCACCTCTCTATGTTTCCCACACGATAAAATTGCAAGAAACTGCTTATGCTATGTATTGGCCTTTACTTTGTGTGCATGAATTGTTCTTTTATGACATGCTATGTATAGGAAGAGAGTTAGACTTCGTCATTACATGATATATGTTACTTTGTGCTCACTACTAAATTACAAATCATTGTTAATTCAAATTGGCTTTGATATACCTTGGGATCAGGGTGGCTCCATTACTTGAGCACTATATGCCTAGCTTAACGGATTTAAAGAAAGCGCTGCCAAGGAGACAACCCGGAAGTTTTAGAGAGTCATTTATTTCTGTTGTGTGCTTTTATAAAGTTTAAAAACAAAAACAAATAAAGAGGGTGAGCGAGTCCTGGACTAGGGGGTGTCCGGATAGCCGGACTATCATCATGGCCGGACTCCAAGACTATGAAGATACAAGATTGAAGACTTCGTCCCATGTCCGGATGGGACTTTCCTTGGAGTGGAAGGCAAGCTTGGGGATACGGATATGTAGATATCCTCCCATTGTAACCGACTCTGTGTAACCCTAACCTATCCGGTGTCTATATAAACCGAAGGGTTTTAGTCCGTAGGACACAACAACAATCATACCATAGGCTAGCTTCTAGGGTTTAGCCTCCTTGATCTCGTGGTAGATCTACTCTTGAACTACCCATATCATCAATATTAATCAAGCAGGAGTCGGGTATTACCTCCATCGAGAGGGCCCGAACCTGGGTAAAAACATCGTGTCCCTTGTCTCCTGTTACCATCCGCCTAGACGCACAGTTCGGGACCCCCTACCCGAGATCCGCCAGTTTTGACACCGACATTGGTGCTTTCATTGAGAGTTCCTCTATGTCGTCACCGATAGGCCCGATGGCTCCTTCGATCATCAACAATGACACAATCCAGGGTGAGACCTTTCTCCCCGGACAGATCTTCGTATTCGGCAGCTTTGCACTGCGGGCCAATTCTCTTGGCCATCTGGAGCAGATCGAAAGCTACGCCCCTGGCCATCAGGTCAAATTTGGAAGTTTGAACTATACGGCCGATATCCGCGGAGACTTGATCTTCGACGGATTTGAGCCGCAGCCAAGCGTGCCGCACTGTCTCGATGGGCATGATCTAGCTATGCAGCCGAACAGTGCCCTGGAGGCTACACCAGCATCCGCTCCGGCCCTTAATCCGGAGCCGGATTCCCCGATCGAGGACGGGTGATTGGACACCGCCTCAGGGGCTACAATCTCTACGGCGATTGAGCCGAACTCCATCCCTGTCCTTCGCGAAGACCTCGACTCCGGGGTGCCGGGCTCCTCTCCGTACTCTAAACTCCCCGCGTCCCTGCGAATCGAATCCGATTGGGCGCCGGTCATGGAGTTCACTGCCGCGGACATCTTTCAGCACTCGCCCTTTGGTGACATCCTGAATTCACTAAAGTCTCTCTCTTTATCCGGAGAGCCATGGCCGGACTACGGCCAGGAATGTTGGTGTAGCGACCCAACCTCAGGTCAAGCCTCTGTGTTTCTTTGCCATCCCTGGATCAGTATGCTGGCACACATAGTACATCAATGTATATATCAAAGTGCAATCACATGTATAATTAACGTAAAACTGATATATACCTCATAAGTCACAGTGGAAACAAATAGTCGGGTGTGGTGTCCCATCAACGCCATCGGCAGGTTGAGTGTAGACCGTAACCCTGTACGGTACTCTTACTCGTCGGAAGAAAGTATCTGCAACATGATACGTTGCAGCCGTGTAGGTCAGTACATTGAATGTACCGGCAAGATCACAACATGAGAAAGCAGATGATAATACTATTCTATATGCAATATGGCTTTGTGGCTCCGTGTCTGATGTTTTTGCGTAAAAGCTGGTTCTATTTTCCCTACAACAAAGGAATATTAGGAGTCTGTACTATGGAGTTTTCTATCATGACATGGTTCCGCCAACCGATGTCTCATACCTCAGAATAATCATAAGTTGCCTATCAGTCCGGTGTTGAGTGTTCCGAGATAGATCCAAGTCCAGAGAATCAAATTGTCCGTAACCGGGGACACGGCTAATCGATTAGGTTTTAACCCTCTGCAGAGGTTTGTACACTTTACCCGCAAGATTCGATCCCTCTTTTTACGTTCTCGCACTTCAGGGTGTTTGAGAACAAGACGACCGAAACATGGTCTTCCGAAGAGTTCCCTGACCACTGTCCGGTGCTCATCCAATCCTACCGTAGTTCTACATCTGCTAGCACCGTCCCAGCCAGAGTCACAACTAAGGTCAACCAAGCCAGAGCCCATAGTGACTTGCGGTTGCACAGGTAAGCTTCCGGGCATGAAGTATTCTTCCGTCTCTTTGAGTCTGGGTGAAGCTTTCCGCAAGATGTCATGGCGCTTCTCCATGCATCCCGGCCATCCACTAGTTTCTCCAGGGTGCCTGTCAACCGTCCTTCACCCAGTAGTGTGTATTGAATTCTTGTCTCGAGTCTTGAAGTCTTGAGGCCTTGAAGATGCAGTCCTTGCAGATGCCATCATGGAGTTGTCGTCTCTGACGTAGAGTCCTCCTTCTTCACACCACTCTCGTGCACTCGTACCAAACCCCGTCTACTATAGCGTAGCATTAAAATAAAATAATGTCCCGGGCTTGGTAACAGGGTGATGGGTTCCTACCTCATGCATACTACTCAACTACAAGGATTCAATATCACTACTGGAGGGATTGTTGCGAAGATGACACTAGATGCAATAAAACACATAGGTATGAAAAACATGGTCAAAGTGAACTTGCCTGGTCAGTTGGTGAAGATATTATCGCTCTCAAAAACTTGAAAAACTGGTCGTCACTCTCCGATGAAATCTATACAATCAAGAATAGTATTCACATAAGCCATCATTCTAGCACTCAATCATAACAATCAAAATAAAAACGAAATCGAAATAGGATCGAAGGTAAAAACCAAATAAAAATCCAAATCACTCAAATAAACTTATAGGGCTAATCTACACCACAACAACTCTACTTAACAACAAGTAAAAAGCCTAAAACAAAAATACTTAACAAGGTAAAAATAATAATTCACTAAGTAACATAAAGTATTTTTCCTATAATAAAATTCTAACAAAACAATAAAATAACACTATTTCTATTACTAGCAACTAGTCATACAATAAACAACACCTAGAACCTCAAGAACACTAAGTCTAATAAATCCTAGAAATTACCTACTGTTAAACAATAGAATATATGACACACTGGCGAAAACTAGCAAAAGAAACTAATTAAAACTAATTAATAATAATAAAACTACAAACAATACTAAAAACAGAGTGAATAGTATTGTTTACAATAAGAAGCTAATCTAACTAACTCACTAACATGCAAACTAAACACTACTGCGTAGCTAGTCTAATAAGTAACCAGTAGCAAAAAGAATTGGTCAAAAATAATATTCCTAACTCAAAATAGCTCAAATTTAGTGATTTGAGAAAATTCATACAAACAAAAATTTAAACTGCTCAAATGTGAAATAAAATTGAACTAACAGAAACTTCAACAAAGTTTTGACACGGTGCAATTGGAGTCACTCAAAAACATTAAGTAGGCTAAAAGATACAAGCAAAATAAGATTGAAACTATTTCTGTTTTTTTTAACATAAACAAAAAAAAACAACAACCAGGCACTACCTACGTAGCGGGCTGTAACTGGGCCTACGGGGTGTGCGTTTTGTAACTAAGCTACGCTCGGCCGTATGATAACAGTAACGCCTACGGGCTAAAACGGAAAGACCGATCGGCTAAACCGACTAGACCTGAACCGATCTATAAACAGAAAAAAAAAACCTAACCGTTCGTTAGATCTAATCTAGCGCGTCAATACCAGATCGGACAGTGGAGGGGGAGTTGAGAGCTCACCGCGGGGAAGGTCGACGGCGAGCGGCTCGGACGTCGTCGTCGGCGGTGCTCCTGTCCTCGGCGCGCTCCGGAGAGGACACGGGTGGACGCGGCGTTCTACGGCGAGTCCAGCGGTGGTCGAGATGGTGGCGTAGGTGGACAGAGGAGGTCGGCGGCGAGGTCGAGGCGGCGTTGGCGTTCGGGCGTCGGCAGTGGCGGCGCTCCGGTAGTTCTAGAGCTCCGGGGAGTGCACCAGGAGATGCGGCAGTAGTAGGCAGGGCGTTCGGTGGTGGTAGGAGAGCTCTAGGAGGTTAGACACGAGTGGGGCAAGGTAATGGCGCGGCGGCGGCGCTCAGCTCCGGCGAGTAATTGAGAAGGAGGAGGGGGTTCTCGGAGGGGGCTTTGGGGCGGAATCGGTCGAGGGGAAGGAGTATATATAGGGGGAAGAGACTTGGAGCAGGGGGCGGATCGGGGAGAGGATCCCGAGATCTCCAGGATTCCGACGGCGGTGGCGAGCGCTCTAGCTTGGGCAAGGGGAAGAAGAAAGAGGCGGGGCCCACTGTCAGCGACAAAAGTGAGCGAGGGAGGGGATCGGGCGGCCGATGGGAAAGCGGCTGGCGCGCGCGAGAGGGAGAAGGGCTGGCCTGGTGCGGTAGGGCACTGGGCCACGCGCGTTTTTTTTAACCACAACAAGGAAAACTAAAACAAAGTAAGTATTAGAAAAAACTATATATAGGCATATTATATATCAAAATGTTCAGAAAACGAAATCCTAAAACATGAACATATTTTCCAGTCCAAATAAAATCAACAAAATTTAAACAAAGTAAGCAGAGTTACTGTTGCAATAAAACTCAATAAAAATCATTTAAAAAAACAAAATGATTTCAAATTTATTTTCTCCTAATTTTCCATTGAAGGGAATCATTTTACCCTGGTTTCCATTTATTTATTTTAGGATAAAAATAATTTGAATAAAAATCCAAATAATTCCAAATTGAAAGGGGATTTTAAAATACTACCAAATGACTTTCAGTTTGATTCTTTTTAACTTCCAACTCATATTTCATATAATCTGAAGAAGTCATTTTATATTCCCTCATGAAAATCATTGAGTTGCATAAAGTTTCTGAATTTGAAATATTTCCAAACGGAATTCAAATCTTTTCAAAACCCTTTTCATTTATTTAAATGGAAGAAGTCATCTCATCTTCTCTCTAGGGTTTTGTGTTTGAATTGAATTTGAATTCATGGATATCAAAAGGCAAAGTGAAAGTCTGGGAAAGTCATTTCATTCCCTCTCATTCAACTTTCAAAAAAGTTTCAAATTCCACTCAATTTCACTCAATCAATCACACAACAAACAATCAATAAATCAAAACTATTTATTTATTATAACATTCCAAAATTTAGAATTTTGGGATGTTACAAACCTACCACACTTAAAATGAATCTCGTCCTCGAGATTCGAAGAGGCTAGCAAGAAAGGGTTAGGGGTTGGGGGTCTTCTAGCAAATGTTTTGGTCAGAAAGGTCAGGGGTGCTACCACACTTAAAAACAAGGTTACGGTTCCAATAAACTCAGATACTTCCTCTGGAGTGCCGACAATATATGTCTCTTCACATATCTTACAATAGCTCCTTCATTAACGCTCTTATGTCAGAAGCATAGTGTTTTCCTCAAAATCTTGGGTCGGTTCGTCAAAGTTGAAGTTCGTCTGAGAGTGGATCTTCTTAGCTCATAGGTCTGTGTCCATTCTAGACAACTATCGAAATACTCATGGTGGTCTACCATTAATGGTTTCTTCAGAAAAAGGGCCTGGCTTCATTCTCATCGAATAATCTACGATTGGCAGCAACTGCCATGTACATGGGTTTATCATCATACCATTCTAAGGCTTAAGCAAGGCTTCAACGAGCGTCATCACTTTACTATGGGTAAGTCTCTCAGATTTACCATTCCCAATAGCAAGAGCGAATGATACGAGTAAGTTGGTATGGTGATCAATCCATTCCGCACCCAGATCATTACCCTGTATAAGGTTTAGCGAATCTCGTATTTCTAACACTCGGGCATTCTCACAAGCATTGCAGAATTTCTCTTGTATTGAACAGGGATCGGGTAAATCCTTTGGTTCTGCAAGCCAAACAAAACATCTATCATTACTTCACCACTCTCAGGTTTTTGCGTAACCTCCTACGAAACGTATGCTGATTGAATCACCGATTCTTGCAAATTTCTTCCTTCATCAAGGTTACATCTGTTCCTTTTCAAATCCTGGGCCTGTGGGTTATGGCCCACTTCAACAAGTGTGCAGCTTTAACTCATCCTTGGAGTAACTCTCTTGTTCCATATTACACCTCCTTTAAATCCAGTAGTACTCTGTTTCTTCATACCATCATATCAAAAGCAAAACTCCAATTTTGTTTCGAACTACAGTCCGTGGAATATATATTTTCTTATCCATTAGTCTAGTCTTCTTCACAGTGTACTACCACCCTTAAAATGAAATTCACAAATCCATCCATAGACCATATTTCTCATATCCTCGAAAATGGTCAAAATCTTTGTTCACAGAGTAACAACTCAAAAAAAAAACAATCCACGTATGAAATCATGACACGTTAACTTTATTGATTTCACGAATTCATTACAATCTGTGAGCACTCATTACATAACTCAACTCATCGAACTCATGAAAATGAAATTGTTTTCTACTACTCTTGTTTCCAATATCAAAATTCCAACTACTCAACTCCAGCTTTCATCTTGTCGGGACATTTAGTAGCATAATGTCCTGTTGGAAATATGCCCTAGAGGCAATAATAAAAGTATTATTATTATATTTCCTTGTTCATGATAATTGTCTTTTATTCATGCTATAATTGTATTATCCGGAAATCGTAATACACGTGTGAATACATAGACCACAATATGTCCCTAGTGAGCCACTAGTTCACTAGCTCGTTGATCAACAGATAGTCATGGTTTCCCGACAATGGACATTGGATGTCATTGATAACGGGATCACATCATTAGGAGAATGATGTGATGGACAAGACCCAATCCTAAGCATAGCACAAGATCGTGTAGTTCGTTTTGATAGAGCTTTTCCAATGTCAAGTATCTCTTCCTTAGACCATGAGATCTTGTAACTCCCGGATACCGTAGGAGTGCTTTGGGTGTACTAAACGTCACAACGTAACTGGGTGACTATAAAGGTGCATTACAGGTATCTCCAAAAGTGTCTGTTGGGTTGACACGGATCGAGACTGGGATTTGTCACTCCGTATGACGGAGAGGTATCACTGGGCCCACTCGGTAGTGCATCATCATAATGAGCTCAAAGTGACCAAGTGTTTGGTCACGGGATCATGCATTACGGATGCAGTAAAGTGACTTGCGGCAACAAGATTGAGCGAGGTATTGGGATACCGACGATCGAATCTCGGGCAAGTAAAATACCGATTGACAAAGGGAATAGTATACGGGTTGATTGAATCCTCGACATCGTGGTTCATCCGATGATATCGTCGAGGAGCATGTGGGAGCCAACATGGGTATCCAGATCCGCTGTTGGTTATTGCCCGAGAGCCGTCTCGGTCATGTTCGCATGTCTCCCGACCCGTAGGGTCTACACATAAGGTTCGGTGGCGCTAGGGTTGTATGAATATGAGTATGCAGCAAACCGAATGTTGTTCGAGTCCCGATGAGATCCCGAATGTCACGAGGAGTTCGGAATGGTCCGGAGGTAAAGATTTATATATAGGAAGTCTTATTTTGGTCGCCGGAAAAGTTTCGCGTTATCGGTATTGTACCGGAGTGCCGAAAGGGGTCCGGGGTCCACCGGGGTCCACCTGCCTGGGGGCCACATGGGCTGTAGGGGTGCGCCTTGGCCTATATGGGCCAAGGGCACCAGCCCCAAGATGCCCATGAGCCAAGATATAAGAAAGGGGAGAGTCCTAAAGGGAAGGCACCTCAGGGTGCCTTGGGAGGATGGACTCCTCCCCTCTTGGCCGCACCCCTTCCTTGGAGGAAGGGGCAAGGCTGCGCCCTCCCCCCCTCTCTTGCACCTATATAAAGGGAGGGGAGAGAGGGGTGGCCGCACCCATAAGCCCTGGCGCCTCCCTCCTCCTGCAACACCTCCTCCTCCTCCCGTAGTTGCTTAGCGAAGCCTGCCGAGTTCTCGCTGCATCCACCACCACGCCGTCGTGCTGCTGGATCATCATCAACCTCTCCTTCCCCCTTCCTGGATCAAGAAGGAGGAGACGTCATCCGCTCCATACGTGTGTTGTACGCGGCGGTGCTGTCCGTTCAACACTAGGTCATCGGTGATCTGAATCATGGCGAGTACGACTCAATCATCCCCGTTCCACTAAACGCTTCCGCACGCGATCTACAAGTGGTATGTAGATGCAATCACTCTCCCATGACTTGTTGCTATATGAACTCATAGATGGATCTTGGTAAAACCGTAGGAAATTTTTTAATTTTATGCAACGTTCCCCAACAGTGGCATCATGAGCTAGGTCTATGCGTAGTTCTCTATTGCACGAGTAGAACACAATTTGTTGTGGGCGTAGATGTTGTCAACTTTCTTGCCGCTACTAGTCTTATCTTGCTTCAGCGGCATTGTGGGATGAAGCGGCCCGGACCGACCTTACACATACGCTTACGTGAGACTGGTTCCACCGACTGACATGCACTAGTTGCATAAGGTGGCTAGCGGGTGTCTGTCTCTCCCACTTTAGTTGGAGCGGATTCGATGAAAAGGGTCCTTATGAAGGGTAAATAGAAGTTGACAAATCACGTTGTGGCTTTCACGTAGGTAAGAAAACGTTCTTGCTAGAACCCTATTGAAGCCACGTAAAACTTGCAACAACAATTAGAGGACGTCTAACTTGTTTTTGCAGCAAGTGTTTTGTATTAAGATATGGCCAAAGTTGTGATGAATGATGAATGATATATGTGATGTATGAGATCATGTTCTTGTAATAGGAATCACGACTTGCATGTCGATGAGTATGACAACCGGCAGGAGCCATAGGAGTTGTCTTTATTTTTGTATGACCTGCGTGTCATTGAAGAACGCCATGTAAATTACTTTACTTTATTGCTAAACACCTTAGCCATAGAAGTAGAAGTAGTCGTTGGCGTGAAAACTTCATGAAGATACGATGATGGAGATCATGGTGTCATGCCGGTGACAGGATGATCATGGAGCCCCGAAGATGGAGATCAAAGGAGCTATATGATATTGGCCATATCATGTCACTACTATATATAATTGCATGTGATGTTTATTATGTTTATGCATCTTGTTTACTTAGAACAACGGTAGTAAATAAGATGATCCCTCATAACAATTTCAAGAAAGTGTTCTCCCTAACTGTGCACCGTTGCTAAAGTTCGTCGTGTCGAAGCACCACGTGATGATCGGGTGTGATAGATCCTTACGTTCACATACAACGGGTGTAAGACAGTTTTACACATGCAATACACTTAGGTTAACTTGACGAGCCTAGCATGTACAGACATGGCCTCGGAACACAAGAGACTGAAAGGTCGAACATGAGTCGTATGGAAGATACGATCAACATGGAGATGTTCACCGACGGTGACTAGTCCGTCTCACGTGATGATCGGACACAGCCTAGTCGACTCGGATCATGTATCACTTAGATGACTAGAGGGATGCCAAATCTGAGTGGGAGTTCATTAAATAATTTGATTAGATGAACTTTATTATCATGAACAATAGTCTAAAATCTTTGCAAAATATGTCTTGTAGATCAAATGGCCAACGCTCATGTCACCATGAACTTCAACGCGTTCCTAGAGAAAACCAAGCTGAAAGACGATGGCAGCAACTATTCGGACTGGGTCCGGAACCTGAGGATCATCCTCATAGCAGCCAAGAAACAATATGTCCTAGAAGCACCGCTAGGTGATGCACCCATCCCAGAGAACCAACACATTATGAATGCCTGGCAGTCTCGTGCTGATGATTACTCCCTCGTTCAGTGCGGCATGCTTTACAGCTTAGAACCGGGGCTCCAAAAGCGTTTTGAGCAACACGGAGCATATGAGATGTTCAAGGAGCTGAAAATGGTTTTCCAAGCTCATGCCCGGGTCGAGAGATATGAAGTCTCCGACAAGTTCTACAGTTGTAAGATGGAGGAAAATAGTTCAGTCAGTGAGCACATACGCAAAATGTCTGGGTTGCACAACCGCCTGTCCCAGCTGGACATTAACCTCCCGGACGAGGCGGTCATTGATAGAATCCTTCAGTCGCTCCCACCAAGTTACAAGAGCTTTGTGATGAACTACAATATGCAGGGGATGGTGAAAACCATTCCTGAAGTATTTTCAATGCTGAAGTCAACAGAGGTAGAAATCAAGAAGGAGCATCAAGTGTTGATGGTCAATAAAACCACTAAGTTCAAGAAGGGCAAGGGAAAGAAGAACTTCAAGAAGGACGGCAAGGATGTTGCCGCGCCCGGTAAGCCAGTTGCCGGGAAGAAGTCAAAGAATGGACCCAAGCCTGAGACTGAGTGCTTTTATTGCAAATGGAAGGGTCCTTTGAGCGGAACTGCCCCAAATACTTAGCGCACAAGAAGGCCGCAACACTAAAGGTATATTTGATATACTAATTGATGTGTACCTTGCCAGACTCGTAGTAACTCCTGGGTATTTGATACCGTGCCGTTGCTCATATATGTAACTCACAGCAGGAGCTGCGGAATAAACGGAGATGGCGAAGGGCGAGGTGACGATGCGGCGTCGGGAATGGTTCCAAGGTCGATGTGATCGCCGTCGCACGCTTCCTCTACATTTACCTACGGATTAGTTTTAAACCTCAATAATTGTTATTTAGTGCCAAGTTTGAGCATGAACATTGTATCAGGATCTCGTTTAATACGAGATGGCTACTCATTTAAATCCGAGAATAATGGTTGTTCTATTTATATGAGAGAAATGTTTTATGGTCATGCTCCGATGGTCAATGGTTTATTCTTAATGAATCTCGAACGTAATGTTACACATGTTCATAGTGTGAATACCAAAAGATGTAAAGTTGACAACGGTAGTCCCACATACTTGTGGCACTACCGCCTTGGTCACATTGGTGTCAAGCGCATGAAGAAGCTCCATGCTGATGGACTTTTAGAGTCTCTCGATTATGAATCATTTGACACATGCGAACCATGCCTCATGGGCAAGATGACCAAGACTCCGTTCTCGGAACAATGGAGCGAGCAACCAACTTATTGGAAATCATACATACCGATGTGTGCGGTCCAATGAGTGTTGAGGCTCATGGAGGATATCGTTATGTTCTCACTCTCCGATGACTTGAGTAGATATGGGTATGTCTGCTTGATGAAACACAAGTCTGAGACCTTTGAAAAGTTCAAGGAATTTCAGAATGAAGTAGAGAATCAACATGACCGAAAGATAAAATTCTTGCGATCAGATCATGGAGGAGAATATTTAAGTCACGAATTTGGTACACACTTAAGGAAATGTGGAATCGTTTCACAACTCACGCCGCCTGGAACACCTCAGCGTAACGGTGTGTCCGAACGTCGTAATCACACTCTATTGGATATGGTGCGATCTATGATTTCTCTTACCGATTTACCGCTATCATTTTGGGGATACGCTCTAGAGACAGCTACATTCACTTTAAATAGGGCACCGTCTAAATCCGTTGAGACGACACCGTATGAATTATGGTTTGGGAAGAAACCTAAGCTGTCGTTTCTAAAAGTTTGGGGATGCAATGCTTATGTCAAGAAACTTCAACCTGAAAAGCTCGAACCCAAGTCGGAAAAATGCGTCTTCATAGGATACCCTAAGGAAACCATTAGGTATACCTTCTACCTTAGATCCTAAGGCAAGATCTTTGTTGCCAAGAACGGATCCTTTCTGGAAAAAGAGTTTCTCTCGAAAGGAGTAAGTGGGAGGAAAGTAGAACTCGATGAAGTACTACCTCTTGAACCGGAAAGTAGTGCAGCTCAGAAAATGTTCTGTGGTGCCTACACCGATCGGAGAGGAAATTAATGATGATGATCAAGGTACTTCGGATCAAGTTGCTACTGAACTTCGTAGGTCCACTAGGACACGTTCCGCACCAGAGTGGTACGGCAACCCTGTCCTGGAAATCATGTTGTTAGACAACGGTGAACCTTCGAACTATGAAGAAGCGATGGCGGGCCCAGATTCCAACAAATGTCTTGAAGCCATGCAATCCGAGATAGGATCCATGTATGAAAACAAAGTATGGACTTTGACAGACTTGCCCGATGATCAGCGAGCGATTGAAAACAAATGGATCTTTAAGAAGAAGACAGACGTGGATGGTAATGTTACCATCTATAATGCTCGACTTGTCGCTAAGGGTTATCGACAAGTTCAAGGGATTGACTACGATGAGACTTTCTCTCTCGTAGCGAAGCTTAAGTCCGTCTGAATCATGTTAACAATTGCCGCATACTATGATTATGAGATATGGCAGATGGACGTCAAAACGGCATTCCTTAACGGTTATCTTAAGGAAGAGCTGTATATGATGCAGCCGGAAGGTTTTGTCGATCCTAAGAATGCTAACAAGGTATGCAAGCTCCAGCGATCCATTTATGGGCTGGTGCAAGCATCTCGAGTTGGAACATTCGCTTTGATGAGATGATCAAAGCGTTTGGGTTTATGCAGACTTATGGAGAAGCCTCGTTTACAAGAAAGTGAGTGGGAGCTCTGTAGCATTTCTCATATTATATGTAGATGACATACTTTTATGGGAAATGATATAGAACTTTGGACAGCATTAAGGCCTACTTGAATAAGAGTTTTTCAATGAAGGACCTTGGAGAAGCTGCTTACATATTAGGCATCAAAATCTATAGGGATAGATCGAGACACCTCATAGGTCTTTCACAAAGCACATACCTTGACAAGATTTCGAAGAAGTTCAAAATGGATCAGTCCAAGAAAGGGTTCTTGCCTGTTTTGCAAGGTGTGAAATTGAGCTCGGCTCAATGCCCGACCACGGCAAAAGATAAAGAAGAGATGAGTGTCATCCCCTATGCCTCAGCCATAGGATCTATTATGTATGCCATGCTGTGTACCAGACCTGATGTAAACCTTGCCGTAAGTTTGGTAGGAAGGTACCAAAGTAATCCCGGCAAGGAACACTAGACAGTGGTCAAGAATATCCTGAAGTACCTGAAAAGGACAAAGGACATGTTTCTCGTTTATGGAGGTGACGAAGAGCTCGTCGTAAAGGGTTACGTCGATGCTAGCTTCGACACAGATCTGGATGACTCAAAGTCACAAACCGGATACGTGTATATGTTAAATGGTGGAGCAATGGCTGGTGCAGCTGCAAGCGAGCGTCGTGGCGGGATCTACATGTGAAGCGGAGTACATGGCAGCCTCGGAGGCAGCACATGAAGCAATTTGGGTGAAGGAGGTCATCACCGACCTAGGAGTCATACCCAATGCGTCGGAGCCGATCAAACTCTTCTGTGACAACACTGGAGCTATTGCACTTGCCAAGGAGCCCAGGTTTCACAAGAAGACCAGGCACATCAAGCGTCGCTTCAACTCCATTCGTGAAAATGTTCAAGATGGGGACATAGAAATTTGCAAAGTGCATACGGATCTGAATGTCGCAGATCCGTTGACTAAACCTCTTCTGCGAGCAAAACATGATCAACACCAGAACTCTATGGGTGTTCGATTCATCACAATGTAACTAGATTATTGACTCTAGTGCAAGTGGGAGACTGTTGGAAATATGCCCTAGAGGCAATAATAAAAGTATTATTATTATATTTCCTTGTTCATGATAATTGTCTTTTATTCATTCTATAATTGTATTATCCGGAAATCGTAATACACGTGTGAATACATAGACCACAATATGTCCCTAGTGAGCCTCTAGTTGACTAGCTCGTTGATCAACAGATAGTCATGGTTTCCTGACTATGGACATTGGATGTCATTGATAACGGGATCACATCATTAGGAGAATGATGTGATGGACAAGACCCAATCCTAAGCATAGCACAAGATCGTGTAGTTCGTTTTGCTAGAGCTTTTCCAATGTCAAGTATCTCTTCCTTAGACCATGAGATCTTGTAACTCCCGGATACCGTAGGAGTGCTTTGGGTGTACCAAACGTCACAACGTAACTGGGTGACTATAAAGGTGCATTACAGGTATCTCCAAAAGTGTCTTTTGGGTTGACACGGATCGATACTAGGATTTGTCACTCCGTATGACGGAGGGGTATCACTGGGCCCACTCGGTAGTGCATCATCATAATGAGCTCAAAGTGACCAAGTGTTTGGTCACGGGATCATGCATTACGGTACGAGTAAAGTGACTTGCCGGCAACGAGATTGAACGAGGTATTGGGATACCGACGATCGAATCTCGGGCAAGTAAAATACCGATTGACAAATGGAATAGTATACGGGGTTGATTGAATCCTCGACATCGTGGTTCATCCGATGATATCATCGAGGAGCATGTGGGAGCCAACATGGGTATCCAGATCCCGCTGTTGGTTATTGCCCGAGAGTCGTCTCGGTCATGTCTGCATGTCTCCCGAACCCGTAGGGTCTACACACTTAAGGTTCGGTGACACTAGGGTTGTATGAATATGAGTATGCAGCAAACCGAATGTTATTCGGAGTCCCGGATGAGATCCCGGACGTCACGAGGAGTTCCGGAATGGTCCGGAGGTAAAGATTTATATATAGGAAGTCTTATTTTGGTTGCTGGAAAAGTTTCGCACGTTATCGATATTGTACCGGGAGTGCCGAAAGGGGTCCGGGGGTCCACCGGGGGGACCACCTGCCCCGGGGGGCCACATGGGCTATAGGGGGTGCGCCTTGGCCTATATGGGCCAAGGGCACCAGCCCCAAGAGGCCCATGCGCCAAGATATAAGAAAAGGGGAGAGTCCTAAAGGGAAGGCACCTCCGAGGTGCCTTGGGAGGATGGACTCCTCCCCCTCTTAACCGCACCCCTTCCTTGGAGGAAGGGCAAGGCTGCACCTCACCCCCTCTCTTGCACCTATATAAAGGGAGGGAGGGAGGTGGCCGCACCATAAGCCTGGCGCCTCCTCCTCCCCGCAACACCTCCTCCTCCTCCCGTAGTTGCTTAGCGAAGCCCTGCCGGAGTTTTGCTGCATCCACCACCACGCCATCGTGCTGCTGGATCATCATCAACCTCTCCTTCCCCATTGCTGGATCAAGAAGGAGGAGACGTCATCCGCTCCGTACGTGTGTTGAACGCGGAGGTGCTGTCCGTTCAGCACTAGGTCATCGGTGATCTGAATCACGGTGAGTACGACTCCATCATCCCCGTTCCATTGAACGCTTCCGCACGCGATCTACAAGTGGTATGTAGATGCAATCACTCTCCCATGACTCGTTGCTAGATGAACTCATAGATGGATCTTGGTAAAACCGTAGGAAAATTTTTAATTTTCTGCAACGTTCCCCAACAAGTCTTTGCACTTCTTGAGGATGGTGTCTGCTCTTTGGGTTCTTGGCTTCTTCTCTGGACATTTATTAGCGTAATGACCTAAATCCTTGCACCTGTAACAAGTGATGTGACTCAGGTCCTTCTCTGCAGAAATTAGGTTGTTCTGGGGATGCCTTCGCTTTCTCTTACTAGATTTCTCCGTAATGACCAGAGCTTCTATTTCCTGAGGGTCAAACTTCACTTCTGCTGTCGGGAAGTCTCTGAGATATTCTTCTCTTTCCTTGGTGCAATACTGGGAAAAATGCCCTTCTTCTCCACATGAATAACAGGCTTGGGCGAAAAATTTGTTTAGGCCTTCACCATCAGGGTCTTCAATAACTTCCTTCATCACGGGTTCCTCTAAACTTTCCCTAAGGGCTTCTTTCTGCTGCTTGGTAATTTCTTGTACCTTGCGATAAATGTGACATTGACCAGGGTAGTGTGTAGTTCCTTCACACAGGAAACAACTAACTTCCCCAGTCGGGCATTCTTCGGCTGGGTGATTCTCCTCACAATGTGGGCATCCATCCTTGTGTTCCTCCTGGGTGTGTCCTATTTCTCCACATATCTTGCATGCACAAGTTTGCTTCATTTTACTGTCACCGGGCTTCTGGATAAAACGAGACCTCAGTAGAATCGTCTTGAATTCTTCCCAAGCATTAACTCCATTCCATCCTTGTATGGCTTGATGTATCTCTCGCCATTTTGCAGCACCTTGTGTGATCCGTCGTAGGGTGTATGGAACCATATACTCTCCTTCAATATAGTGCTCCTTCATGCGATCTTCCATGTTCCGTATCCACTGTGCTACCTCTGGCTGTGTCATCAATCTTGGAAATACACGTCCATATTCATTCATCATCTATTGGGTCCAAGTGTTTTTGGGATGAGATGCGGAAGATAGGGGGATACACACGCAATACAAACAATAGTTTTGAAGAAACAGGTTTTATTTTGTGGCTGTAGAAAAAACATCAAACAAATGACAGCTCACAACTCGTCGCATCTAACGTAAGTATATAACAGGGGTTTTGGTCTTCTAAGGGTCAAATAAATCTTCAGAGTTTTCCAAAGTCTTCGGAGTCTTCTGTTGTTGCAGCTGCACTTCTTCCAACGGAGGGAGAAATCATCTTTAAACTGAAATGACCATCAGTTGTCCGATATCTTGTACTTCTTGGAGCGGCTTCAGTTGATCCTCCGTGTTGTAACGCCCTCGATGCGGCTATATCAACCACGTGTCGAAGCACGACTTAGAGGCATAACCGCATTGAAAGCAATGTCGCAAGTGAGGTAATCTTCACACAACCCATGTAATACATAAGGGAAAGAGATACATAGTTGGCTTACAGTCGCCAGTTCACACAATACATAAATAAACATCCATCATCCAGAATACACTCAAGGTCCAACTACGGAACCAAAATAAAGAAGACTACCCCAAAAGCTAAACAGATCCCCGATCGTCCCAACTGGGCTCCACTACTGATCATCAGGAAAAGACACATAGTAACGAGCACGTTCCTCGTCGAACTCCCACTTGAGCTCGGTTGCGTCACCTGCACTGGCATTGTCGGCACCTGCAACTGTTTTGGTAGAATCTGTGAGTCACGGGGACTCAGCAATCTCACACCCGCGAGATCAAGACTATTTAAGCTTATAGGAAGGACAGAGTTGTGAGGTGGAGTTGTAGCAAGAGACTAGCATGTATGGTGGCTACATTCGCAAAAGAGAGCGAGAAGAGAAGCAAGGCACGGTCGTGAAGCTAGTAGCGATCAAGAAGTGATCCTGAACTACTTACGTCAAACATAACTCCAACACCGTGTTCACGTCCCGGACTCCGCCGAGAAGAGACCATCACGGTTACACACGCGGTTGATGTGTTTTAATCAAGGTCAACTTCGGGTTTTCTACAACCAGACATTAACAAATTCCCATCTGCCTCATAACCGCAGAGCACGGCTTTCCAAAGATAATACCCTGCAGGTGTCCCAACAAGCCCATTATAAGCTCTCACGGTCAACGAAGGATATTCCTTCTACCGAAGACCGATCGATCTCGAATCCGGACTACAAGACATTTCGACAGCAATAAAACAAGACCAGCAAAGCCGCCCGATTGTGCCGACAAATCCTGATAGGAGCTGCACATATCTCGTTCTCAGGGCACATCCGGATGAGACTAGCTACAAGTAAATCCAAGCCTCGAGTTTCCCCGTGGTGGCCCCGCAGGCAGCTCAGTTCGGGCCAGCACTCGAAGGAGCACTGGTCCGGGGGGGGGGAGTTAAAATAAAGATGACCCTCGGGCTCGCGAAACCCGGGGGAAAAAGGCTTAGGTGGCAAATGGTAACACCAAAGTTGGGCCTTGCTGGAGGAGTCTTATTCAAAGCGAACTGTCAATGGGGTCCCATAAATCACCCAACCGTGTAAGGAACGTGAAATCAAGGAACATAACCCCGGTATGACGGAAACTAGGGCGGCAAGAGTGGAACAAAACACCAGGCATAAGGCCGAGTCTTCCACCCTTTACCAAGTATATAGATGCATTAATTATAGCAGATATATTGTGATATCCCAACAAGTAAACATGTTCCAACAAGGAACAACATCTCCATGTTCCAACAAGGAACAACCTTCATCTTCACCTGCAACTAGCAACGCTATAAGAGGGGCTGAGCAAAGCGGTAACATAGCCAATCAACGGTTTGCTAGGAAAGGATGGTTAGAGGTTTGACATGGCAATATGGGTGGCATGATATAGCAAGTGATAGGCATCGTAGCATAGGCATAGCAAAGAGCGAGCATCCAGCAAGCAAAGATAGAAGTGATTCCGAGGGTATGGTCATCTTGCCTGCAAAGTTCTCAGAGTTGTCGAAAGCTTGATCCTCGTAAGCGTTCTCAATAGGTTCCTCGTTCACGTACTCGTCTCCCGGCTCTACCCAAAGCAAGAACACAAACAATGGAACCACAATAAATCACGGTGCAATGCACAAGCAACATGATGCAATACATGGCATGATATGCGAGATGTGATATGCAATGCATATGCGTGCTCCGGAAGGAAAAAGATGAACCAGGCATCAACTTGGAAAACCATGTATGCCGCTGGAAAGGTGAGATGATTTCGGTTGAAATCGATATAAAGATCACCGGAATCGGATGCACGGTTTGCAAATGACAAGCAAAACAAGAATGGCACAAATCTGCCATAAACAGCATGATGCCACATAGCAAGCAACAAGAAATTAAGCTACTGCACCCAAACGTACCAAAAAATCATATGGCAGTGATCTACTCAAGATTCTTGACAAAAGATGAACACTGAGCTACGGCTAAATCACATCATAACAGGTCCAAACAAGCATGTCAAAAGTGCAAAATATATCAGCTTCACAGACTTAGTGAAAAACTGAACATGGCAGAATCAGCATCAGGAAGCAATGTTCAGAGCAAGCAAACAGCATGTTACAGGAACTTATAATATAAAATCAAGGCATGGCATGAATCTACTCAAAGCATAAAACAAAAGTCCCTTACTGACCATGAGCCAAACAGGATCAGAAGATATGATGGCACCCACGTAAACATAGCAAGTTTCGTTAACAGATTCAGCAAACTGGGCATGTCATTGACAGAATTAAGTAGGCATCTTCGCGAGCTCGATGCACTCACTACAGAGCATTACATGATAAATTAAGCATACATACATCAAGAAGACATGGCATAGAAGCTATACATGGCAAGAACAACATCATGGCATCCACGGATCAACCACAACAACCTTGGCAAAATTGAAGAACATGTAAACAATCTGCCAGGAAACATTTTATAGCAAAAGTAGAGCTCGATTGACTGAAGCTATGGCACTCCATAATTGCAAACAAGGGCACGGATGGATAGGGCATAACCATATGCTCAAAACATCCTTACTGAAGTATCTCAAAATATGCAAGGATCTCTCGGTAGCATCAAGTTTACATGGCATAAAAATATCAGCAAAACAGGGGCTGAAATTAGCAACATCATGAAGCCTAGTTTGCATGCTTGTGCTAGTCACCACAGAGATCACAAAAATACATGGCATACACCCCTGTAAATATGGCATGGCATATTACAAAACACATGTAGGACTCAAGATCATAGGGTGCACACATCAATCATGGAAAAAATGATAAAAGTGCATGTTCTGTTAAGAAACAGAAACTAACATCACATAGCCCTCTTCCAACAGCATTTCTGGCACCAATATGAGCTCAAATGAAAATGATGCAATGAGATGAAATGAGGTACTCATCGAGGCGAACAATTCGGTATGCTATACGCCCAAAACGGAGGCACGGGTGCAAAGTTATGGCATGATGAAAATGCAACAAAATTATCACAGGTAAATGACTTAGACGAGAATCAGGGGGAGGAGAAGTCAACCCTAGATCGGATCCGAGCCGGCTCGGGCGCGGATCGAGGCGGCCGGCGGCGGCTCGCCGGAGCTGGAGGGAGGAGAGTCCGGGAGGCGCGGGCGGAGGCGGGCCGAAGGCGGGCCGAGGCGGGCGGAAAGGAGGCAAGCTCCGTGGCGGCGGCGGGCGGCCGAGGCGGCGGAGGAGATCTGCTGGCGCTTGGCGGCGGCGGGCGGCGCGGGCGGAGGGCCCCCTGCACGGCCTCAAGCGGAGCCGAGGGGTCGGCGCCGGTGGGCGCGGGCAGGACACGTGGCGGCTCCCGATTCGCCGGGCGCGGGCGGGACGCGTCCGCTCCGTCCGGACGTGTCCGTGGCCCGCGAGAGAGAGCGGGGCTAGGGTTAGGGGTGGAATTGATCCGGATTTGGGGGGGGTGTTTTTATAGGTAGAAGGAGCTAGGAAGCTCCAAATGAGGTGTAGTTTTCGCCCACACGATCGTGATCCAACGACGGAGAGCATGGAAGTGACTTAGATGGGTTATTGGGCTGTTTTGGAGGGGTGTTGGGCTGCAACTTAAAAGAGGCCTTTGCGAGAGTGCGGTTAACCGTTGGAGTACCAAACGAGCTCCAAATTACCCGAAACTTGATAGGTGGTCTACCGGTGGTGTACCAAGGCCACTTGACAAACCTCGGTCCATTCCGAGAAAGTTTAGTACCCGCTCACGGAAAAATGTAAAAGGGGACGCCGGGGGACATAAGAGTGCCGGATTGCAAAACGGACAACGGGGAAAATGCTCGGAATCATGAGACGAACACGTATGCAAATGCGATGCCCATGATGACATGATATGAAATGCATGACATGGACAAAATGCAAAAATGAAGAAAAACCCAACCACGGAGGGAATATCATATCACAATGCCGAAAATGGCAAGAGTTGGAGTTACAAATATGGAAAGTTACATCCGGGGTGTTACAACACTCCACCTGTACAAGAGGATCTCGTCCCGAGATCTAGGACTGAAAGAACTCCGGATATTCGGAACGGAGGTGATCCTCGCGCTCCCAGGTGGCTTCTCGGTTCGAATGGTGTGACCACTTCACTTTCAGGAATTTGATTGACTTGTTGCGTGTCTTGCGCTCGGTTTCTTCAAGAATAGCAACGGGGTGCTCATGATAAGAGAGATCTTCTTGGAGGTCAATTTCTTGAAGTTGATAGTGCGCCAGCATCTTGAAGCACTTGCGGCTATGACACGTGAAACACATCGTGCACGTTCGCGGTTGGACGGAAGCTCAATTTGATAGGCGAGATCGCCTCTTTGCCAATGATCTTGAAAGGACCCACGTATCTAGGGGCAAGCTTCCTTTGATACCGGGTTGGCGAGTGCCTTTCATTGAGAGACGCGAGGTAGACATGGTCTCCGATTTCAAAAGCCATATCACGGTGCTTGTCATCATGATAGCTCTTCTGGCGCGATTGCGTGGCTTTGAGATTCTCACGAATGACTTTGCACATTTCTTCGGCTTCTGTGATCAAGTCGTAGCCAAGAAGTTGGCGTTCACCTGTCTCGGACCAATTGAGACGAGTACGACACTTTCTGCCATAGAGAATTTCGAATGGGGCCTTGCCCGAACTCGCTTGGAAGCTGTTGTTGTAGGAGAACTCGGCATATGGAAGACAATCTTCCCACTTCAAACCGAAGGAAATGACACAAGCCCTAAGCATGTCTTCAAGGATTTGATTGACTCGCTCGACTTGGCCACTTGTTTGAGGATGGAAAGCTGTGCTGAAACGAATGTTGGTGCCCATGGCCTTCTGAAAAGAATCCCAAAACTTGGAGGTGAATATGCTTCCACGGTCTGAAGAGATCAATTGTGGAATGCCGTGCAAGGAGACAATCCTGGAGGTGTATAGCTCTGCCAACTGAGCTGCTGTGATGGATTCTTTGATAGGAAGAAAATGAGCCACTTTAGTAAGCTTGTCAATGACAACGAAGATAGCATCATTTCCACGCTTGGACTTAGGAAATCCAGTCACGAAGTCCATTTCGATATGATCAAACTTCCATTCTGGAATAGCAAGAGGTTGGAGGAGACCAGCTGGTCGTTGGTGTTCTGCTTTCACTCTTCTGCAGACATCACACTCATTCACGAATTGAGCAATTTCTCGCTTCATTCGAGTCCACCAATATGACTGCTTGAGGTCATGGTACATCTTCGTACTTCCAGGATGAATGGATAGAAGGAATTGTGTGCCTCGTTCATAATGACTTTACGTAGATCACCCTTAGGAACCACAATCCGGTCCTCGAAGAAAAGAGTATCTTTGTCATCAATGTGGAAGCACTTGTACTTGGAAATGCCCTTGTCGATACCACGTTTCACCTTTTTCACCATGGTATCCAGGAGTTGAGCCTCACGAATTTGGTCTTCCAAAGTAGGAGAGACTATGAGGTTGGCAAGAAAGCCTTGAGGAACAACTTGAAGATTCAACTTGCGGAAAGCTTCACAGAGATCCGGTTGGAAGGGCTTGAGAATTAAGCTGTTGCAATAAGCCTTCCTGCTCAAAGCATCTGCAATCACATTGGCCTTGCCCAGAGTATATTCAATACTCGGGTTGTACTCTTGAATCATTTCGAACCATCGAGTTTGCCTGAGGTTGAGGTTGGGTTGAGTGAAGATATACTTGAGACTCTTGTGATCGGTGAAAATGTCCACTTTCCTTCCCAACAAGAGATGTCTCCAAGTTATTAATGCATGGACAACTGCCGCCAACTCAAGATCGTGAGTGGGGTAGTTCTTCTCGTTGGGCTTCAGCTGGCGAGAGGTATAGGCCACAACTTTTTTCTCTTGCATCAACACAGCGCCGAGACCTTGAAGAGAAACATCACAGAAAACTTCGAATGGATTAGATTCATCAGGAGGAGTCAAGACAGGAGCTGTGACGAGTTTCTCTTTGAGAGTATTTAAAGAAACGTCACACTCAGGAGACTAGACATACTTCACATGCTTCTGGAGGAGGTTGGAAAGAGGCTTTTCAATCTTAGAGAAATTCTCAACGAATCTTCGGCAATAGCTTGCAAGACCAAGAAAACTGCGAAGCTGCTTGACATTCTGAGGAGGTTCCCAATTCACAACTGCAGACACCTTCTCGGGATTAACAGTGATTCCCTTGGCGGAGATGATGTGACCAAGGTAAAGCACTTCATCAAGCCAAAATTCACATTTGGAAAACTTCTCATAGAATTGATGCTCTCTAAGCTTGTCGAGCACCAATCGCAAATGTTTGGCATGATCCTTCTTATTCTTGGAGAAGACCAGAATATCATCAAGATAGACCAAGACGAATTCATTGGTGTAGGGGTTGAAGATGAAGTTCATCATTCGAGAGAATGTTGGAGGAGCATTGACAAGGCCGAAAGACATGACAGTATATTCATAAGAACCAAAGCTTGTTCTGAATGCTGTCTTGGGAATATCTTGTTCACGAATGCGAATCTGATGATAACCCATACGAAGGTCAAGCTTGGAGAACACTTTAGCCCTCCTCCAACAGCATTTCGGGCATCAATATGAGCTCACATGAAAATGATGCAATGAGATGAAATGAGGTACTCATCGAGGCGAACAATTCGGTATGCTATACGCCCAAAACGGAGCCATGGGTGCAAAGTTATGGCATGATGAAGTTGCAACAAAATTATCACAGGTAAATGACTTAGACGAGAATCGGGGGGAGGAGAAGTCAACCCTAGATCGGATCCGAGCCGGCTCGGGCGCGGATCGAGGCGGCCGGCGGCGTCTCGCCGGAGCTGGAGGGAGGAGAGGCCGAGGGGACGAGGCCGGGCCTGCGGCGCGGGCGGGCCGGGACGGCGCGGCGGCCGCTGGAGGCGCGGGCGGAGGCGGGCCGAGCGAGGCGAAGCCCGGTGGCGCTGGAGGCGAAGCTCGTGGCGGCGGCGGGCGGCCGAGGCGGCGGAGGAGATCCGCGGCGCGCTGGGCGGCCGGGCGGCGCGGCAGGAGGGCCCTGACGGGCTCGCGGGCCCATGGGTCGGCGGTGGCGGGCGGGCAGGACACGTGTTGGCTCCCGATTCACCGGGGCGCGGCGGCGGACGCGTCCGGCTCCGTTCGGACGGGTCCGGCGGCGCGGAGAGGAGCGGGGCTAGGGTTAGGGGTGGAATTGATCCGGGATTTCGGGGGAGGGGGGTGTTTTTATAGGTAGAAGGAGCTAGGAAGCTCCAAATGAGGTGTAGTTTTCGCCCACACGATCGTGATTCGACAACGGAGAGCATGGAAGTGACTTGGATGGGTTATTGGGCTGTTTTGGAGGGGTGTTGGGCTGAAACTTAAAAGAGGCCTTTGCGAGAGTGCGGTTAACCGTTGGAGTACCAAACGAGCTCCAAATGACCCAAAACTTGACAGGTGGTCTACCGGTGGTGTACCAAGGCCACTTGACAAACCTCGGTCCATTCCGAGAAAGTTTAGTACCCGCTTACGGAAAAATGTAAAAGGGGACGCCGGGGGACATAGGAGTGCCGGATTGCAAAACGGACAAGGAGGAAAATGCTCGGAATCATGAGACGAACACGTATGCAAATGTGATGCCCATGATGACATGATATGAAATGCATGACATGGAAAAAATGCAAAAATGAAGAAAAACCCAACCACGGAGGGAATATCATATCACAATGCCAAAAATGGCAAGAGTTGGAGTTACAAATATGGAAAGTTACATCCGGGGTGTTACACGTGTGGTCAAAAAGGAAACACTAGTAGAAAACAGGGCTTTCGTCCAGGCCAGTTTAGCCCATTAGTCCCGGTTCAATCCAGAACCGGGACCAATGGAGCCATTTGCCCCGGTTCGTGAGCCCAGGGGGCCGGCCGGGCCACGTGGGCCATTGGTCCCGGTTCGTCCGGACCTTTTGGTCCCGGTTGGTGGGACGAACCGGGACCAATGGTCCTGGCTCCTGGCCCACCACTATTGGTCCCGGTTGGTGGCATGAACGGGACCAAAGGCTTCCCTTTAGTCCCGCTCATGCCACCAACCGGGCTAATGGTGCTGCCTATATATAGCCCCTCAGCAAGAGCAGAGCACACTGCTCTGCTTTTTTCTGCCAAGGGTAGAGGGCTTGGTGGTGCTCTAGCTCACCTCCTATGCACACAAGGTGTTCGATGGAATGCCCGAGCCACACTACTTAAGGTTTCTCCTCTCCAAGCTCGACCGCCAAGCTCCATTTTCCTCAATATTTATCTAGGTTTAGCGGTCCGTCACGCCCCGTCCCCGTCTTCATCGCCGTCGATCTCCCGCGCTGATCTCATCGCCGGCACCACCGTGGTGAGCCTCTTGTTCTTACCTTCTTTGTGAAAGGAAAAATATTATTACTTGTTTGTTTAGATAGATACTTGTATTATTTTCTTACTTATATTATTGCATCTTATATAGTGCGATGGTTTTGGTATCCGGCCCCGTCGGCCCTCGTCCTGTCTATGATTCGGATGTGGTATATATTATCTTTTCATCACTATTGGTTCATTTATTGTTTATGAAAATTATGCCGACCAACGTGACATAGATTTTATTTATCTAGGAGGTTGTTGAACCGGAAATTCCAACCGACCCTATTGTCGAGAGGTTAAATTTAGTTGAAGAAGAAAACAATTTCTTGAAGGAAAAAATAAAAAAACTTGAGGAGGAGAAGATGATATTGGAGTTGCATGTTGCGGATGTCGTCGATGATCACAAGATCAAGATGGATGCAATGCGCTTGAAGATGAGAAAGATTTGAAAATATGCCATTCATACCGAGGCTTGGTATCATTATGCCGTTGGATCAGTTTTTACCTTGGTTGCGATTATGATCGTATTTGTTTTCGCATTGAAATGTTTTACATAGTTTCAATGTATGGTTTAATTAATTTAGATGCTCTGCAGAGCTTTATGTTGTTAGATGAGAACTATGTATGTACTTGGTTTTATGTGATGATGAACTTCTATTAATTTGGTCACTTAATTATCTATTCATGATGTTCGTAATGATTTTTGACACACTTAATTATATATAATGCACGCAGATGAACCGCAATGGATGTACGGTGACGTACACACCTCCGAGTACATTAAGGGCGTGCATGATTTTCTCAAAGTGGCTGAGGCAAACAAGCAGAATGGTTTTATGTATTGTCCATGCCCTATATGTGGGAATACGAAGTCTTACTCTGACCGAAAATCCTTCACACCCACCTGCTTTACAAGGGTTTCATGCCACACTATAATGTTTGGACGAGGCACGGAGAAATAGGGGTTATGATGGAAGACGGCGAGGAAGAAGAGTACGATGACAACTATGTGCCCCTGAATACGGTGATGCTATTGAACATCAAGATGCACTGACGATGTGCACGATGGTGCTGGAACGGGCGAAGCTGCTGAAGATCAAGAGGAACCAGACGATGTGCCCGATGATGATGATCTCCGCGGGTCATTGTCGATGCAAGGACACAATGCGAAAGTCAAAAGGAGAAGCTGAAGGTCGATCGCATGTTAGAGGATCACAAAAAGGGTTGTACCCCAATTGCGAAGATGGCAACACAAAGCTCGGTACAGTACTCAATTGCTGCAAAGGAAGGCGAGAATGATGTGCTGATAAAGGATTTGAGAAGCTACCAAAATAATGAAGAAGAAGCTTCCAAAGGATAACGAATTGCCCGACAAGACATACGCAGCAAAGAAGGTCGATGCCCTCTAGGATTGGAGGTGGAGAAGATACATGCATGCCCTAATGACTGCATCCTCTACCGTGGTGCCTACAAGGATCTGAACGCATGCCCGGTATGCGGTGCATTGCGATATAAGATCGACGAGATGACCCGGTGATGTTGACGGCGAGCCTCCCAGAAGAGGGTTCCTGCGAAGGTGATGTGGTATGCTCCTATAATACCACGGTTGAAACATCTGTTCAGAAACGGAGAGCATGCCAACTTGATGCGATGGCACAGTGAGGACCGTAAGAAAGACAGGAACTTGAGAGCACCACGACGGGTCGCAGTGGAGAAAAATCGAGAGAAAGTATGGGATGAGTTTGCAAAGGACCCAAGGAACGTATGGTTTGCTTTAAGCGCGGATGGCATTAATCCTTTCGGGGAGCAGAGCAGCAATCACAACACCTGGCCCGTGACTATGTATGTATAACCTTCCTCCTTGGATGTGCATGAAGCGGAAGTTCATTATGATGCCAGTTCTCATCCAAGGCCCTAAGCAACCCGGCAACGACATTGATGTGTACCTAAGGCCATTAGTTGAAGAACTTTTACAGCTGTGGAATGGAAACGGTGTACGTACGTGGGATGAGCACAAAAAGGAGGAATTTGACCTAAAGGCGTTGCTGTTCGTGACCATCAACGATTGGCCCGCTCTCAAGAACCTTTCGTGACAGACAAACAAGGGATACCACGATGCACGCACTGTTTACTTGACACCGATAGTATATACCGGGAAGTTGCAGGAAGAATGTGTACCGGCCATCGCCGATTTCTTCCGACCAACCATCAATGTCGAAAGAAAGGCAAGCATTTCAAAGGCGAGGCAGATCACGGAAGAAGCCCGCCATGCGTATCGGTGATCACGCATTTGCTATGGTCAATGATTTACACGTAATCTTTGGAAAGGGTCCCGCGGACTAGCTATTCCAAATGACGCTGAGAATCACGCACCCATGTGGAAGAAGAAATCTATATTTTGGGACCTACCCTCATCGAAAGACCTAGAGGTCCGCTCTTGATCGACGTGATGCACGTGACGAAGAACCTTTGCGTGAACCTGCTAGGCTTCTTGGGCGTGTATGGGAAGACAAAAGATACACCGAGGCACGAGAGGACCTGCAACGCTTGCACGAAAAAGAGGGCATGCCTCCAAGCAAGATGAAGGTCCCGCCACCACGCTCTTCGAAAGAAGAGAAAGAGATATTCTTTCAATGCCTGCTCAATATGAAGGTCCCGACTGCTTCTCGTCGAATATAAAGGGAATAATAAATATGCCGGAGAAAAAGTTTCAGAACCTAAAGTCTCATGACTGCCACGTGATTATGACGCAATCGCTTCCGTTGCATTGAGGGGGCTTCTACCAGAAAACGTCCGATTAGCCATTGTGAAGCTATGTGCATTCCTCAATGCAATATCTCGCCAACCGAAGGGCGCTCACACCGGTTTATAAGCCCGTCCCTCTACACACCGTTTTGTTGTAAGCAGAATCAAAATAAAATAAATAAAGCAACAAAGAAAACAAAAAAAGTCTTTTCAAATTTGAAAACTAATGGCACTAACAGAAAGTTTATAATTTTTCTAAAACTAAAAGCAAAAAGAATTAAAAAATAAAGAAAAAAAACAACAAAAATAAATAATGCAGAAAACATAACAAAAACTGAAAAAAAATAAAAATAGCAACAATAAGTATTTTGTTGTAAGTAGAATCAAAATAAAATAAATAAAGCAACCAAGAAAACAAAAAAAGAGTTTTCAAATTTGAAAACTAATGGCACTAATAGAAAGTTTATAATTTTTCTAAAACTAAAAGCAAAAAGAATTAAAAATAAAGCAAAAACAACAAAAACTAAATAATGTAGAAAAATGAACAAAAAACTGAAAAATAAAAATAAAAATAGCAACAATAAGTATTTTGTTGTAAGTAGAAACAAAATAAAATAAATAAAGCAACAAAGAAAACAAAAAAAGAGTTTTCAAATTTGAAAACTAATGGCACTAACAGAAAGTTTATAATTTTTCTAAAACTAAAAGCAAAAAGAATTAAAAATAAAGAAAAAAACAACAAAAAATAAATAATAATGCAGAAAACAAAACAAAAAACTGGAAAAAAATAGTGCCGCCTACTGGGCCCCCACGGCCTGAATACGACTAGAAACCCTACATGGGCCAGGATTCAGGCCCGCAGAGGCCAAGTAGGCCCACAGCACATAGCTAGTGACAGATTAGGCCGAAGCTCTGAAGTTGAGAGGAGCTCGAGAGGTGGCGCAGCAGCTTATAAACCACTCTCGAGCTCTCTCAACTAGCAAGGTGGGACTAAACTTTTGGCGCTGGGCAGCACAAGGCCTTTGGTCCCGGCCGGTGGCACCAACCGGGACTAAAGGGTTTAGTCCCGAGGTGCCACGACCGGGACTAATGCCCCCTTGTCGGTTGGTGCCACCAACCGACCAAAGGCCACCGCTTCCCGCCCTTTGGGCTGCTGAAAATTGTTTGGTCCCGGTTGGTGGCACCAACCGACTAAAGGAGGGCATTAGTCCCGGTCGTGGCACGAACCGACCAAAGCCTTTTCTATATAAGCAAAGACTTGGCGTTTTTCAGATTTCATCGCCAGCCCCGCCTGACGACGCCGCCAGTTGCCCGAGCTCGCCTCGACGACGCCTGCAGGCTGCCCGTGCTCGCCGTCGCCCGTCGCCTCCCGCCTGCCCGTGCTCGCCACACCTGCTGCCTGCCCCGTCCGCCCCACACCGGGCGCCTCGCCCGCCCGCGCCGTCGCCTCGAGCCCCACTCACGGGCTCGCCGTCGCCGCCTCCTCCTCATCGCCGTCGTCCTGCGCCCCTGCCCCGTCCTGCCCAGCCTTGGCCCTCGCCCAGCTCACACAAGAGCACCGCCTCTTTTTAATGTTTAAGCTTTTTTTTATTTTTATGCTCTGTTTTTTATTATTTAATTTTTTGTTCATATGTGATGTATATGTGTATGTGGCTATAATGTATATGTGTATGTGAACAATGCAAAAGATAGTTTTTAGAAAAATTAGGATTTTTTCTGTTCATAGATTTTTTGGTGATATTAATTATTGTAAATATTCAAATGTTTGTATATTCATATGAACAATGAATTAGGCAATACTACTTCATGTATTTTTAAGAAGGAAGAAGAAGAAAAGAATGAGAGGAAAAGGAAATAAGAAGAGGAAGAAAGGAGAAGAAGAGGAGAGGAAGAAGAGGAGAAATAAATAAGAAGAAGAAAAAGAAGAAAAGAAGAGGAGAAGAAGAAAGGAATAGAAGAAGAAAAATAGAAAAAATTCTATTTTTTCTTCTTCTCCTATTCTTTCTTCTTCTCCTCTTTTTTTCTTCTTCTTTTCTTCTTCTTCTTCCTTCTTCCGCCTTCCTTCTTCCTTTTTCTTCCTTTTTCCTTATTTTCCTTTCTCGAGGGATAAGAAGAAAAGAAGAGGAGAAGAAGAAAGAAAGGAATAGAGGAGAAAGAAGAAACTTTGACACGAGGGGGGTACCATACCCCTCCCCGATAACATTATTTTCCCATGTATATGTATGTTGCGTGGTTGTCGATATAACGAGGGTGTCGAGGATCACCGAGGGGTCGAGGGTCGGGAACTAGGGTAGAGGGTCGAGGGTCGTTAAGGGGTCAAGGGTCGAAGGTTTCAGGGTCGAGGGTCGTTAAGGTGTCAAGGGTCGAAGGTTTCAGAGTCGAGGGTTCCTATAGTGTCAAAGTATTGAAGAAATCCATGGCTTCATCATTAGCCGGAAGTAACCAGGGCATGATGGTATGAAGTCCTCCAAAGTTATTCTGGAATGGAGTCCCGGATAGAATAATTTGCCTTTTTGTACGAATCTCAGCAAAGGCCTTTCAAATAACGATATTCGGAAGGTTCTTGCTGAACTTTGTACCAAAAAGCGAATTATCCTATCTGGGACTTCGTACCATCATGCACCTGTTACTTTCGCCTAATGATGAAGACATGGTTTTGTTGAATCCTTTGACACTAGGCAACCTCCCGACCCCTCGGCGATCCTCGACCCTTGACCTCGACCGCCGGGCGATCCACGACCTCTACCCTATCATGGGCGCCGATGCCCACGCCACTTGTGGGACATAGATGTAGTGTTCAACGCCGACCCCTCCCGATAGCTTCAACACGTGGGGGGTCGATATTACCCCTCCTAGCTTGAAACGCTCGAGGCCACCCCCTAACCCTTGAAGCATTGTCGAGGCCACCCCAAACCCTAGAGAAGCAGCGCCGAGGCCACTAATATGATTCCTTATTGTGATTAGCTAGCTAGTTCTACGCTTGCCACTAATATATCCATATCTGTCATGTTTGAATAATAATTGCCATGTTGTAAATATTTGTAGAAACTATGGACACCCCCGAGACGAAGCACAAGAAGCATTGGTGAGGGACATAATCGCACAAGGAAGTGATGCCGCCTCGCTTGTTGATGTTTCTCAACGACAACGATGGTCCGGAAGGAGAGGGTGAAGAAGCAGCTGGCTATGATTTACATGGCTCCGGCGACCCAATCCCGTGCAAGAAGGAGAGGGTGAAGAAGTAGACCGTGAGGACGGTTCCGTGATCACCAAACCGAGTCCGCCAGGTATATATATTAGTTAAGCCTGTGCTGACTAGCTCTCGCCTTTGTTTTGGTATGTACACATATTAATTAACTCTCGATTTGTTCTTTTTCTAGCCCTCCGGATCGAGCACAACTTCGTAAAGAGACGAGGCCCAAGAAAAGTTGAGCTCGGATGAAAAGTTTGAGATCATACAAATCGCGGCGACGGCCAACCGATTGAACCCTACCGGACAAAGAAGGCATTTGTTGCTCGGTCACGGGGTTCGGTTAGGGACAAGATCCCGATCAGCATCAATGATATGCGAAAAATGATCTTTGGACTGAGCTGAAGTCAAATTTTACCCTACCACTAGAGGATGATCTGGAGAAGCCAATAATAGAGCCATTAATCAAGTCTTTTGCTCTTAAGAAGATGGCAGAACTATTCAGGAATTGGAAGAAAGAACTCAATACGATGTCGAAAAAAATGAGACACCAGAATTCAAGGGCAAATATGAGAAGATCGAGATGATCGCCCGCATTTGTGGCCTACAAGACATCGGAAAAGAGTAAAAAGATGTCGGCGACATAAAAAGCGAAATGCTGCGAAGAAGAAGCTTCACCATCGCACGGGTCGTGGTTACCTCGTAGAGTCTGCCTAAGTGGGCCAAGGCTGAGAATGATCTGCTTGATAAAGGGATCGAACCAGAGACAATGATCTGGCCAGACCGCTGCGGACTTGGTTCTTCGGGCGGCGGATCCTTGGACCCTATAACAGGGAAGTGCATTTGGACGGACGAACAATTGGACATACCAACCAAGAGGCTTCAGCAATATATCGAAGCAGCGCAGCAAGGGAAGTTCGCTCCAGCAGGGAGAAGGACGAGCTCACGATGGCCCTCGGGAACTCGAGCACCCGGACGGACACGAGGCATGCCAGGTTCCGTTTTGTGGAAGGCTGGATTTCCGGACGCAGGGGGTTACAAAACCCATGAGAGGAGGAAGAAACTGGAGCAGAGCCAAATGCAGGCGCTGCACGAAAGGGTAATGGGGCTAGAGGAACGAGAAGAGGAACGAGAAGCAGGAGATCGCAGTAAACGACCTGCCGAAGCTTCCCCCAAAGCTACCCCGCCATCTCAGCGAAGAAGCAGCATGGCTTCCACCGAGCTGCTTCAGCCAGAGCAGCATGCCTTGATGGCTCCTGCCAGCTATCCCGTGGATGCTATCACGGATGCTGAAAATTGCCACCTTATGGCGCAATGGAGCAATTAGAAGGTCAAGGCGGCTGTTGGCTCTGTTTATCCTACTAAACCCGACTCAACTTTTCACTGCCGGCCGATTCCAGAAGGATATGCTAAGGTGATGGTCGATGAAATAACGGAGGGATTTGAGGAGTATCGGTGAAGGGGAGTATCGGCTGGGTTCTGCTCTGAAGACTCCATGCCTATGGCGGAAGGATCTCATCAACCTTCCGAACAGGACGCCTCCGCCTCCTCCTCCTCCGGCGAAGTCGGGGCACTCCGCCTCCACCGCCTCCTCCTCCGGCGAGTGACGATCAGGGCACTCGGCCGGCTCCTTCTCCGGCGCGTGGAGGCACTCCGCCTCCTTCTCCGCTGCACCGGCCGCGCCGAGCAGCCAGCCTCCTCCTTCTCCGCCTCGTCGGCAAGGGCGGAAGAGACCCGCCGCCGCCCGCTGCTCCGGCGATCGTAGTCCTTCTCCTCCGCCTCATAAGCAAGGAAAGAAGGCATCCGCCTCCGTCTGCTCTGCCGGCGTCTAGCAGTACAGCCAAAGGCGGAGGAGATATCAGATTCTGTCCTTCTCTCAAGACTCGGAGAAGTTACCGTGACGAGAGGAGCGAGGAGGAAAACGCGAAGATCCCGCAGATCAAGTGGATGACTGGTTTCAAGGGTTGAAAGCAAAGAGAAATCCACCTCCGGAGGAAAGGTAGATCCGTGAAAGCGAAGCGCACTCTGCTGCCCGACAAAACCACCCAAGTCTCCGCCGAAGGCAACTATGAGCGCATTATTGGAAAGGCATTTGCCAAAGCGGAGAGGTCGGGAAGTACTGCGTGATCAAAGGATGAAAGAACGACGAGCTGGAAAACAAATTGCCCAGCTCGGCGAACAAACGGCAATCGTGCCCCCGCTCAAGGTGCTCTGCTAGCGACATCGCCGATCCGAGGATGGTGCCCGTTATGGCAATCCTGCAGATTACCTGCCCGGCGATGTACATTATGATTTCTTGGAGGTGCAGATACAAAGATACGAGTACGGAAGCTTCTCGTCAAAGATGAAAGTTCTCTATCAACGATGATGCTAATATTGCATGATTGGTACATGAAAACCTGCAAAGAGTCCGAGGGAGGAGTACTTTTATGTGAGAGTTAAAAGGAGCATGACCTCCTTGGAATTGAACTGCTGCCTATTCCATTTGAGGAGTTCTATCAGTTTTTCAATCAATTGGCCCTCGATAAAGCAACGGTCACCTGCTATCGTCTGTAAGTAGTACAGCTTCGTCATTAAGTCTCTATATAACTCAGCCCTTTCATTGCATGTATTTATAATTATCCTCACTATATTATGCAGATTGAAGATCGCGAATTGAAGAAAAGACAAGTGGGTGATATTGGGTTCATTAACACATATCTCATAGATGCAACTGAGGTTAAATTTCGTGTCAAGATACCGAGGCCAACTTGCTACAATCGTTGGTAATAAATGAACACAAAGATATAATACTCTTTCCTTACAACTTCAAGTGAGTGTTACTGTCTTGTGGCATATTCGGTTTCCTTATTAGTCCAGGTTATAGTAATGTAATATTGATGAGTTATGCATGTGTGCGCAGCTACCACTATATTCTCCTAGAGATTAAGCTTGAGAAGGAGTAGTAACTGTCTTAGACTCCAAGCTTAAAAGATCCCAAGGAGTATGCGGACATGACTGAAATGCTCAAGAAGTAAGTTAAATCGATCATTATCCACCATATCAGCAACTTTGTTCATTTCTGATATCAAGTAATTGTTTTCTTTGTATGACAGGGCTTGGAGAAAATTCACCAAAAAAGCTCCGGGACTACCGAAGAAGCTGCAATTTAGACACCAAAGTAAGTACTATATAGTAGCATATTCCACGCGCATCTCCTAGTGATTCAAGCGCTAGTTTCATCAATACCATTTAGCATGCTTGCTAATTATCAGTTTGATTGACCTCTGCTTCTTGTAAAGTGGTTGTGGCAGGAACAAGGGAATGATTTCTGTGGATACTATGTTTGCAGTCCATCCGCCACACGACCTGTGAGAGGGCTACTCCGACAAACAATATGAAGTGCCTAAATAAAAATATTCACAATTTTATTTTATTACCATCATTTGTGTTGAGTTTCATTCATTCATATATATATATATATATATATATATATATATATATATATATATATATATATATATATATATATATATATATATATATATATATATATATATATATTGACCCCTTTCTTAAAATTAGATGTTTCGAAGCGGATGAACTCCTAGCACCAGATCGCATGCAGCAATTCAAGAGGAATTACGCATTCTTTCTGACCACGTGATCGCTGAAGACGGAGAATACTATGTGGACCACGCGTCCGTATTGTAAAATATAATTATTGTATATATGTAGCCGGTAGTGTCGGATAGATATACGAGAACTTGTTGTTTGACCAATCTCTCGGAGAAGGAGAGGTGGTCGATATCACTTCTCTCTGTATGCATATATGTTCATGACAATCTTCTATTTGCTTAATTACTAGCTAGCTAGCGTGTCTAGCTAGTCCTCTCTATACGTATGTATAGTACGAAGGCCGACTCAAGCACGGACAAAAGAGAGGACACTTTTCTCTATTAATTAGCTAGCTATAGCACAATATATGAAACACCTAAATTAACCCCCAAAACCCCCAAACCCCCCTTTAAAAAAACAAAACCACAGCCATAGAAATGTTGACGCGTGGATGTTTATTGGTCCCGGTTGGTGCCACCAACCGGGACCAAAGGCCCTCCTGCTCGGGCTCACGGACAGGCCACCAAGAGGCCCATCAGTCCCGTTCTCGATTGAACCGGGACTAAAGGGCCAGGTATTAGTATCGACCCTTTTGTCCCGTTCCTGAACCGACTAAAGGCCCTCACCAACCGGTGAATAGGCCCTTTTCTACTAGTGAAAGGGGTATATTCTAACTATTTGAGATAAGAGGGGATATTTGATAAAATCAAAAAAGATGAGAAGTAATGGACTACTTTAAAAAGAAGTTTTAGAGATTTACTATCCTAGGGACTTTCCGATTTCTAGGGTCACGTTCTACAGTCAACATGTGCTCGATACCATTTCAGAGCGACCCGACCTCGACGGTCAAGCCTCCGTGTTTCGTGCCATCCCTCGATCAAGATATGTCGCACACACAAGACATCAATGTATATATCAAAGTGCAATCACATGTATAATTAACGAAAACTGATATATACCTCATAAGTCACAGCCAAACAAATAGTCGGGTGTGGAGTCCCATCAACGCCATCGACAAAGTTGAGTGTAGACCGTAACCATGTAATGTACTCTTACTGCCGGAAGAAAGTATCTCAACATGATACGTTGCAGCCGTAGGTCAAGACATTGAATGTACCGCAAGATCACAACATGAGAAAGTAGATGATAATACTATTCTATATGCAATATGGCTTTGTGGCTCTGTGTCTGATGTTTTTGCGTAAAAGCTGGTTCTATTTTCCCTACAACAAAGGAATATTAGGAGTCTGTACTATGGAATTTCTATCATGACATGGTTCGGCCAACCGATGTCTCATACCTCAGAATAATCATAAGTTGCCCACAATTAAGTTATCAGTCCGGTGTTGAGAGTTCCGAGATAGATCCAAGTCCAGAGGCTCAAATTGTCCGTAACCGGGGACACGGCTAATCGATTAGGTTTTAACCCTCTGCAGAGGTTTGTACACTTTACCCGCAAGATTCGATCCCACTTTTACGTTCTCGCACTTCAGGGTGTTTGAGAACAAGACGACCAAACATGGTCTTCCAAGAGTTCCCCGACCACCGTCCGTGCTCATCCAATCCTACCGTAGTTCTACATCTGCTAGCACCGGCCCCAACCAGAGTCACAACTAAGGTCAACCAAGCCAGAGCCCATAGTGACTTGCGGTTGCACGTAAGCTTCCGGCATGAAGTATTCTTCCGCTCTTTGAGTCTGGGTGAAGCTCCAAGAAGATGTCATGGCGCTTCTCCATGCATCCTGGCCATCCACCGGTTTCTCCAGGTGCCCGTCAACCGCCCTTCACCCAAAGTAGTGTGTATTGAATTCTTGTCTCGAGTCTTGAAGTCTTGAGGCCTTGAAGATGCAGTCCTTGCAGATGCCATCATGGAGTTGTTGTCATTGACGAGAGTCCTCCTTCTTCACACCACTCTCGCACTGCATTCAAACCCCGTCTACTATAGCATAGCATTAAAATAAAATAACGTCCCGGGCTTAGTAACACGGTGATGGGTTCCTACCTCATGCATACTACTCAACTACAAGGATTCAATATCACTACTGGAGGGATTGTTGCGAACATGACACTAGATGCAATAAAACACATAGGTATGAAAAACATGGTCAAAGTGAACTTGCCTGGTCAGTTGGTGAAGATATTATCGCTCTCAAAAACTTGAAAAACTAGTCGTCACTCTCCGATGAAATCTATACAATCAAGAATAGTATTCACATAAGCAATCATTCTAGCACTCAATCATAACAATCAAAATAAAAACGAAATCGAAATAGGATCGAAGGTAAAAACCAAATAAAAATCCAAATCACTCAAATAAACTTATAGGGCTAATCTACACCACAACAACTCTACTTAACAACAAGTAAAAAGCCTAAAACAAAAATACTTAACAAGGTAAAAATAATTATTCACTAAGTAACATAAAGTATTTTTCCTATAATAAAATTCTAACAAAACAATAAAATAACACTATTTCTATTACTAGCAACTAGTCATACAATAAACAACACCTATAACCTCAAGAACACTAAGTCTAATAAATCCTAGAAATTACCTACTGTTAAACAATAGAATATATGACACACTCAAGTAAAAACTAGCAAAAGAAACTAATTAAAACTAATTAATAATAATAAAACTACAAACAATACTAAAAACAGAGTAAATAGTATTGTTTACAATAAAAAGCTAATCTAACTAACTCACTAACATGCAAACTAAACACTACTGCGTAGCTAGTCTAATAAGTAACCAGTAGCAAAAAGAATCGGTCAAAAATAATATTCCTAACTCAAAGTAGCTCAAATTTAGTGATTTGAGCAAATTCATACAAACACAAATTTAAACTGCTCAAATGTGAAATAAAATTGAACTAACAGAAACTTCAATAAATTTTTGACACGGTGCAATTAGAATCACTCAAAAACATTAAGTAGGCTAAAAGATACAAGCGAACTATTTCTGTTTTTTTAACAGAAACGAAAAAAAAACAACCAGGCACTAGCTACGTAGCGGGCTGTAACTGGGCCTATGGGGTGTGCGTTTTGTAACTAAGCTATGCTCAGCCGTATTATAACAGTAACGCGTACGGGCTAAAACGGAAAGACCGATCGGCTAAACCGACTAGACCTGAACCGATCTATAAACAGAAAAAAAACCTAACCGTTCGTTAGATCTAATCTAGCGCGTCAATACCAGATCGGACGGTGGAGGGGGAGTGGAGAGCTCACCGCGGGGAAGGTCGACAGCGAGCGGCTCGGGCGTCGGCGGCGGCGGCGCTCCTGTCGTCGGCGCGCTCCAGAGAGGGCACGGGTGGACGCGGCGTTCTACTGCGAGTCCAGCGGTGGTCGAGATGGTGGCGTAGGTGGACGGAGGAGGTCGGCGGCGAGGTCGAGGCGGCGTTGTCGTTCGGGCGTCGGCGGTGGCGGCGCTCAAGTAGTTCTAGAGATCCGGGGAGTGCACCAGGATATGCGGCAGTAGTAGGCAGGGCGTTCGGTGGTGGTAGGAGAGCTCTAGGAGGTCAGACACGAGCGGGGCAAGGTAATGGCGCGGCGGCGGCGCTCAGCTCCGGTAAGCAATTAAGAAGGAGGAGGGGGTTCTCGGAGGGGGCTTTGGGGCGGAATCGGTCGAGGGGAAGGAGTATATATAGGGGGAAGATACTTGGAGCAGGGGGCGGATCGGGTAGAGGATCCCGAGATCTCCGGGATTCCGGCGGCAGTGGCGAGCGCTCTAGCTTGGGCAAGGAGAAGAAGAAGGAGGCGGGGCCCGTGTCAGCGACAGAAGTGAGCGAGGGAGGGGATCGGGCGGCCGATGGGAAAGCGGCTGGCTCGCGCGAGAGGGAGAAGGGCCGGCCTGGTGCGGTAGGGCATTGGGCCACGCGTGTTTTTTTTAACCACAACAAGGAAAACTAAAACAAAGTAAGTATTAGAAAAAAAACTATATATAGGCATATTATATATCAAAATGTTCAGAAAACGGAATCCTAAAACATGAATATATTTTCCAGTCCAAATAAAATCAACAAAATTTAAACAAAGTAAACAGAGCTACTGTTGCAATAAAACTCAATAAAAATCATTAAAAAAACAAAATGATTTCAAATTTATTTTCTCCTAATTTTCCATTGAAGGGAATCATTTTACCCTGGTTTCCATTTATTTATTTTTAGGAGAAAAATAATTTGAATAAAATCCAAATAATTCCAAATTGAAAGGGGATTTTAAAATACTTCCAAATGACTTTCAGTTTGATTCTTTTTAACTTCCAACTCATATTTCATATAATCTGAAGAAGTCATTTTATCTTCCCTCATGAAAATCATTGAGTTGCATTAAGTTTTTGAATTTGAAATATTTCCAAACGGAATTCAAATCTTCTCAAAACCCTTTTCATTTATTTAAATGGAAGAAGTCATATCATCTTCTCTCTAGGGTTTTGTGTTTGAATTGATTTTGAATTCATGGATATCAAAAGGCAAAGTGAAAGTCGGGGAAAGTCATTTCATTCCCTCTCATTCAACTTTCAAAAAAGTTTTCAAACAATCAATCAATCAAAACTATTTATTTATTATAACATTCCAAAATTTAGAATTTTGGGATGTTACAGTTGGGGTATGGACGACGAAGGAATTCAACGCCCACCCACCACCCACTATGTAGCCACTGTCGATGATTTAACCGACATGCTAGACTTCGACTCCGAAGACATCGACGGTATGGACGACGATGCCGGAGACGATCAAGACCCAGCGCCTACAGGGCACTGGAAGGCCACCTCGTCATACGACATATAAATGGTGGACATCCCAAAAGATGGGAACGGCGATGGAACAACGGAGGATGACCCTCCAAGAAGCAACGAAGCGCCGGGCGTCGTGGCGCCGCTTAAATCCCGCCACAAAGAAAACGGTGATTCCGCACGGAGATAATAACACCCCGGCAATGCCGAAGAAACCCCTCCAAAGCAGGACTCAGCAGGGAGGAGGAGAGAGCAAGCCCGCACGACGGTCTTGGCGGCAGAAAGAGAGGTCGAGGACGATAATTATGCGCCCCTCCGAAGATGAGGCAAGCCTCGATTTACGAAGAATTTGTCGTGCTCGAGGATCCTGCCGAACAGGAGCTGCTTTCAAACGCAGGCTTATAGCCACGCAAACAGCCTCAAGAAAAAGCAGCAATAGCTTAGAGCTGACTAAGACCTGCTAGTGACAAATGGACTGAAGTCCTTGCAGCCAAGATTATGAACTCGAACGCCCTCCAAAAGCTACCCCAAACGCAGGCCGCTGCCTCGATCGAGGAAGCACCCAAGTCACCAGCATACGACATGGCAGACCGCCACCCGTGGCCGCGATAGAGAGGCCTCTAGACCCTCCGCTCAAGCCGCACTCGACGCCGCTCAAAAGTACCAGTGGCACGGAAAACGCTACCGGACTTGCGAGATATATTGGAGGATAAGGCAAAACATACAAGATCGATCTACGGATCGCGTGGGCGCCCAACGACACATGACGATAGTCGTCACGCCAGATACAGAAACTCCGGTCGGGCCGAACACAATAGACAAAGCTCATTTGAGCTACGTCGTGATATAACCCAATACAGAGGCGCCGCACACCCACTATGCTTCATAGATGAAGTAATGGATCATCAAATCCCTGAGGGCTTTAAACCCGTAAACATCGAATCATACGATGGTACCACAGATCCTGCGGTTTGGATCGAGGATTATCTTCTCCATATTCACATGGCCCGCGGTGATGATCTACATGCCATCAAATACCTCCCCGTCAAGCTTAAAGGACAAGCTAGGCATTGGCTTAACAGCTTGCCAGTAGAATCAATTGGTTGTTGGGAGGACCTGGAAGCCGCATTCCTTGATAACTTCCAAGGCACATATGTGCGACCACCAGACGCCGATGACCTTAGCCACATAATTCAGCAGCCAGAAGAATCGGCCAGGTAATTCTGGACATGGTTCCTAACAAAGAAAAATCAAATCGTTGACTGTCCGGATGCAGAGGCCCTTGCAGCCTTCAAACATAACATCCGCGACGAGTGGCTTGCCCGACACCTAGGACAGGAAAAGCCGAAATCTATGGCAGCCCTCACAACCCGCATGACTCGCTTCTGTGCGGGAGAGGACAGCTGGCTAGCTCGGCAACAACTTGGCCAAACACCTTGATAGTTCAGATACCAGGGACAGCAATGGCAGGTCGCGTCGCAACAAGAACAAACGCCGCATTAACGGCGATAATACTGAAGATACGGCCGTCATTGCCGGATTCAGAGGCTCTAAACCCGGTCAGCGGAAGAAGGCGCCATTCAAAAGAAATACCCAGGGCCCGTCCAACTTGGACCGAATACTCGATCGCTCGTGCCAGATACATGGCACCCCCGAAAAACCAGCCAATCACACCAACAGGGATTGTTGGGTGTTCAAGCAAGCAGGCAAGTTAAGTGCCGAACTCAATGACAAGGGGCTGCATAGCGACGACGAGGAAGAGCCCCGGCCGCCGAACAATAGAGGATAGAAGGGTTTTCCCACACAAGTGCGGACGGTGAACATGATATACGCAACCCATATACCCAAAAGGGAGTGGAAGCGTGCACTAAGGGACGATATGCGATGGAGCCAGCCGCCCCAAAGTTCAACCCATGGTCTTCCTGCCCGATCACCTTCGATCGAAGGGACCACCCCACTAGCATTCGTCACGGCGGTTTCGCTGCATTGGTTCTTGACCCAATTATCGACGGATTTCACCTCACCAGAGTCCTGATGGACGGCGGTAGCAGTCTGTACCTGCTTTGTCAGGATAAAGTGCGCAAAATGGACATAGACCCCTCAAGGATTAAACCTACAAAGACTACCTTTAAAGGCGTCATACCGGGTGTAGAGGCCAATTGTACGGGCTCAGTCGCACTCGAAGTGGTCTTCGGATCCCCGGATGACTTTCGAAGCAAAGAATTAATCTTCGACATAGTACCGCTCATGGCGGCTATCATGCATCGCCGGACGAACCGCACGGTAAAGTTCAATGCGGTGCCGCACTACGATACGCCAAGCTCAAGATGCCAGGCCCTCGAGGAGTAATCACGGTAATGGAAACACCGAACGCCTCTCCGAATGGAGGAGCACACGGCCCTCGCGGCGGAGGTGCAAAGCAGCCTCTCGGCAATTCTCAAGTCCGCCACTAAACTTCCGGACACCGCCAAGCGCCCAGAGTAACCTACAACAAGACCGCCGGCACGATTCAAGCACGATAGCAATTTGGCCCCAACCCCAGCCCTCGCGGTTGCGAAGACAGACTACGCGACGTAATTCACGCCCGAGATACCATGGGCATATGGGGAGGGGCACGACCACGGCACGCCAAGAATGCAGCTTGACCGCACCAGGGGCTCCCGATCGTGTCATTCCTTTTCCTTTTTTCCTTTTTCTCACTCTCAGGACTCCGTTTTCTAGAAGTCCTGTCCAGCACTAGAATCGCCGAACTCATGATGCAACAGCCAGGGAAGCAGAAAGCTACGTCGAATGTTCAGGTGGTCCCTATTACGAGCATTATACCTGTTTTACATACCATCCCGCAGCTTACCCCTGGAGGGGGACATGTTAGATAGTCCCATTCCTTGCTTATCACACTATTTGTATCATTATGCTTTCATCACAGTACATTTTTGACTAAACAATGCATAGCTTTTGCCTATTATTGTACTCTTTTTTATCTATATATATGTTCATTTTGTGACATGTTGCACACGTACACTTTGGTACGGCCAATACACCAGGGGCTTAAGTACCCCAAAATTATGGTGTGATAAGTCCGAACACTTTCACAAGTGCGGCACCCCGAACTTATAGCATTATATGAATCGGCTCAATCATGTCTTTGTCAATAGTTGGTTTGCCCGGCCCGTGTTTTGGTACCTTACGCCCGCTATATCGGCTAAGGTAGCATCGGAGAACCACTCGCGATTGTGCCCCATGTTGAGCTGGGTCGAGCACCTCAAAGGAGAAAGCTAAAACTGACCGTCATGATAGGGCGAGAGCCGGTCGCTGTTCGAGAGGTTTTTTCGGGTCCCTAAAGACCTATGCCGCTTAGAGCGAGGAACCGGAGTTGTCCGCCAAGGCGTGATAGCGCCTCAACTCGTTTCTTCCAATACTAGGGCTTCACCGTAATTTAAAATTATAGAATTCTATGGCTAAGTGAGAGTTTTCAAGCATTATAAGTCCGTTGCCTTGTTCGCTATGCTGAGCGCCCCCTAAATGGACCCAAGAATGGGAACAAGAGTGCTCAAGTTTATCCCGAACACCCCAGACTGTGGCATGGGGGTGAAGCCAACGACTTGCCATCTCGCAAATTTGATAAACGGCCGCATGAAGGTAATATTTTAAATTAACAAGCTTTCTTAGCGATATGAACAAGTTTTCAGCGACAGGATAACAAATGCGACTCTACTCAAAAATTACATCTTTGGAGCACTCATCCGCTATTTGGCGAAAGCACCTTCGAAGGCCCTCATAGTACATTTCGGCGCGCGATGCTCCTTGCCCTTCGGTGGCCCGTCCGTCACAAGCTTCTCCGCATCCAGCTTGCCCCAATGCACTTTAGCACGGGCAAGGGCCCGACGGACACCTTCGATGCAGACGGAGCGCTTGATGACTTCAATTCGGGGACAGGCGTCCACTAGCCGCTGCACCAAGACGAAGTAGCTCCCAGGCATGGCCTCCAATGGCCACAGCCACGCTATAAGGCCCTTCATGGACTGTTCGGCGACCTTGTGGAGCTCGACCAGCTGCTTCAGCTGGTCGCCAGGCACTGATGTCCGCCTCAAAGATACCGAGACCAGAACAATTTTTCCGCCGAGCTCTCCTCCTGGCGCGGTAGAACGCGACAAGATCGATACACTACGAGGCAAATCTGCGAATGCTCCCGAGAGCTCCGAACCGTAAGTAATAGGTAATTTACTTTCACATGCTTGCTTTGTATAAAGAATGCCTTACCCGCCGCTATCTTCTTTAGTGATTCAATTTCTTGAGGGCTTTTGGGCCTCGCCTTAGCATCTTTGGCATTTTCAAGAGCCGAGGCGAGCCTCGACTCGAGTTCGAGTCACGCCCAAACTCTCATGTTTTTCCACGAGAGCTTGGAGCTCTTGCCGCACTTTGGCCAGCTGCGCCCCCCCTTCTTTTCGCTTCGGTGCGCTCCGCAACCGCTTTGTTTTCAGCCACGGACACCGCTTCCTTCAGGGTCGCCACCTCGTTCGTGGCCCCTGCAGTACCCATGTTATCCCTGTTATTTTTTTGGCAACCAAAACCTTTTTTATAAGGTTATTTTCTTAATAAGGTATTATTTACCTTCCTTGTCCTCGAGCTGCTTCTTGGCTTGTCCGAGCTCGTTCTCGGACCGCTCGAGGTTCTACTTCATTGCATTGACCTCCGCAGTCAGTGCGGCAGAGGTCAGCAGCGCAGCCTGCATTCCCATATTGACATCCTTATGTTAGACTCCTCATGATATCTTTTAGATCCTTAGTCCGGCTTTTCTTTCCGAACACCGAACTAAGCATCAGGGGCTACTGTCTATGCGGTAATATTTTTACAAATTCTAAACTTACCTCAAAGCCTGTTAGAAGGCTGGTACAGGCTTCGGTCAGCCAGCTCTTGGCCTTCTTGGCCTTCTTCTCCGGCACCACATGGGGTGCCGGAGCCAGCAGCCCCGTCAACTGGGCGTCCGCTGCGTCTTCCGGCAAAGGAGCCGGACAGTTAATCTGTCCGGCCGTCTTTAGCCAGTCCTGTCAAAGATTAGGGAGTTTTTAGATCCCACATAGAGTCAATCTATGAAAAAAGAGTCCCGTAAAGGGCAAAATAACCTACCTCGCCGGCTGGACGTTGCGAGCTGTATCCGCGATCTGCGGTTGCGGATGAGGGAGCCTCGTCGCCCTTGAACAGCCCCTTCCAGGCGTCTTTGTACGTAGTGTTGAAGAGCCTTGTTAGAGTCGAGTGTTGTGCCGGATCAAACTCCCATAATTTGAAGGCCCGTTGTTGGCATGGGAGGATCCTGCGGATGAGCATCACCTGGATTACGTTGACAAGCCTGAGATTCTTGCCCACTAGGTTTCGGATGCACGTTTGGAGTCCGGATATCTCGTCCGAATTCCCCCAAGTCAGGGTCGTCTCTTTCCATGACGAGAGCCGTGTGGGGAAGCCAGATCTGAATTCGGGGACCACCGCCCATTCGGGGTCAAGTGGCTCGGTGACGTAGAACCACCTCGATTGCCACCCCTTTATTTTCTCCACAAAGGAGCCCTCTAGCCATAGGACTTTGGCTATCTTGCCAACCATGGCGCCTCCGCACTCCGCTTGACGGCCGCCCACTACCTTCGGCCGGACTTTGAAGATCTTCAGCCGTAAGCCAAAGTGGGGCTGGATGGAGAGGAAGGCCTCGCACATGACGATGAACGCCGAGATGTTGAGGATGAAATTCGGGGCCAGGTCGTGGAAGTCCAGGCCGTAGTAGAACATGAGCCCCTGGACAAGTGGGTGAAGTGGAAAACCTAGTCCGCGGAGGAAGTGGGGGAGAAACACCACCCTCTCATGGGGCCTGGGGGTTGGAATGAGCTGCCCCTCGTCGGGCAGCCTGTGCGCGATATCTCCGGAAAAGTATCCGGCCTTCCGCAGTCTTGTGATGTGCCCCTCCGTCACGGAGGAGGCCATCCACCTTCCTCCCGCTCCTGACATGGTTGGAGAAAGGTTGAGGTGGGATGTACGGACTTGGGCGCTGGAGCTGGAGTGCGCGGAAATGGATGAGGAAAGTAGGAAGAAGGCGTGGGTGAAGAGGTGGATCCTTATCCCCTTATATGGACGGGCGAAGCTATGCGTCCCACACCAGCCTGGTAAAACTCGCTTATCTCCCAAGCGCCGTAATCAATGGCGCGGATGGGTTACCCACGCCCGTATTGATGAGAATCCCGGAATAAGGGGGCACGATCTATGCTTTGATTAGACGTGCCAGGGGAACCGCCTCGCTAGACACACTAAGGTGGAACGGTAAAACACGATTCATATAAAGGCCTGGCCGTGGTGTGATGTCACGCCGCGGAATACGTCAGCAGATTTGTGTGAAAGTTATTCTCTCTACGGTGGAATGTGGAACTTCTTTTGCAGAGTCGGACACTATCCTGGTGTTCGAAACCTTCTATAAAGCATTCGGAGGAGGAACCCGCCTTGCAATGCCGAAGACAATATGCGTGCCGGACTCGTCGTCATTGAAGCCTGGTTCAGGGGCTACTGAGGGAGTCCTGGACTAGGGGGTGTCCGGATAGCCGGACTATCATCACGGCCGGACTCCAAGACTGTGAAGATACAAGATTGAAGACTTCGTCCCGTGTCCGGATGGGACTTTCCTTGGCGTGGAAGGCAAGCTTGGCGATACGGATATGTAGATCTCCTACCATTGTAACCGACTCTGTGTAACCCTAACCTATCCGGTGTCTATATAAACCGGAGGGTTTTAGTCCGTAGGACACAACAACAATCATACCATAGGCTAGCTTCTAGGGTTTAGCCTCCTTGATCTCATGGTAGATCTACTCTTGTACTACCCATATCATCAATATTAATCAAGCAGGAGTAGGGTATTACCTCCATCGAGAGGGCCCGAACCTGGGTAAAAACATCGTGTCCCTTGTCTCCTGTTACCATCCGCCTAGACGCACAGTTCGGGACCCCCTACCCGAGATCCGCCGGTTTTGACACCGACAGAGGGGAACCTAAAAACTTTTTCAGAAAAGAAAAGTGAAAGTGAGAAAGACGAGCATTGTTAAAGTGGGAGCTAGACTTGAACTTTGTTCATGCTCATGGAAACTTTGTGAACCTTGATTACAGAAACTTTTAAACAAAAATAATTATCCCCTTGTACAATTCCATTGTATTTGTATTATAAAAATAATGTGCCAAGATTTGCCTTTAGGATGTTTACATTGCTTGTTGGTTTGTGCGGTGCAGAACAGAAACTTTGGCTGTAGTGTGCGATTTTACAATTTTTACTGGAATGTCAAACGGTTCTGAAACTTTTTGCAGTATCTTTCTATACAAATGTTTTATTATTCCTAATTATTTCAGAATTTTTGGAGTACCAGAAGTATGGTGAATGTTCAGATTACTACAGACTGTCCTGTTTAAGACAGATTCTGTTTTTGATGCATAGTTTGCTTGCTTTGATGAAACTATTGATTTCTATCAGTGGATTAAACCATGGAAAAGTTATATTACAGTATCTACAATGCAAAAAACAATATTAATTGGTTTGCAACAGTACTTAGAGTAGTGATTTGCTTTATTATACTAACGGATCTTACCGAACTTTCTGTTGAGTTTTGTGTGGATGAAGTGTTCGAAGATCGAGGGGGTCTCGATATGAGGAGAAGGAGGACAGGCAAGAGATCAAGCTTGGGGATGCCCAAGGCACCCCAAGTAAATATTCAAGGAGACTCAAGTGTCTAAGCTTGGGGGTGCCTCGGAAGGCATCCCATCTTTCTTCAAAAAGTATCGATATGTTTTCGGATTCGTTTCGTTCATGCGATATGTGCAAATCTTGGAGCGTCTTTTGAATTTAGTTTTCACTTTTATTTTATGCACCAGGCTGGTATGAGATAGTCCATGGATGATTCTCATTGCACTTCACTTATATCTTTTGAGTATGGCTTTACAGAATGCTTCATGTGCTTCACTTATATCATTTGAAGTTAGGATTGCCTCTTTCTCTTTACATAGAAAACCGCCATTTGTAGAATGCTCTTTTGCTTCACTTATATTTCTTAGAGTGTGGGCATATATTTTGTAGAAAGAATTAAACCCTCTTGCTTCACTTATATCTATTTAGAGAGATGACAGGAATTGGTCATTTACATGGTTAGTCATAAAATCCTACATAAAACTTGTAGATCACTGAATATGATATGTTTGATTCCTTGCAATAGTTTTGCGATATAAAGATGGTGATATTAGAGTCATGCTAGTGGGTAGTTGTGGATTTTAGAAATACTTGTGTTGAAGTTTGTGATTCCCATAGCATGCACGTATGGTGAACCATTATGTAACGAATTTGGAGCATGAGGTATTTATTGATTGTCATCCTTATGAGTGGCGGTCGGGGACGAGCAATGGTCTTTTCCTACCAATCTATCCCCCTAGGAGGATGCGTAGTACTTTGTTTCGATAGCTAATAGACTTTTGCAATAAGTATGTGAGTTCTTTATGACTAATGTTGAGTCCATGGATTATACGCACTCTCATCCTTCCATCATTGCTAGCCTCTTCGGTACCGTGCATTGCCCTTTCTCACCTCGAGAGTTGGTGCAAACTTCGTCGGTGCATCCAAACCCCGTGATACGATACGCTCTATCACACATAAGCCTCCTTATATCTTCCTCAAAACAGCCACCATACCTACCTTGGCATTTCCATAGCCATTCCATGATATATTGCCATGCAACTTCCATCATCATCATATACATCACTTGAGCATTTGTTGTCATATTTCTTTGCATGATCATAAGATAGCTAGCATGATGTTTTCATGGCTTGTCCGTTTTTTGATGGCATTGCTACGCTAGATCACTGCACATCCCAGTACACCGCCGGAGGCATTCATATAGAGTCATATCGTTGTTTTATATCGAGATGTAATATTGAGTTGTAAGTAAATAAAAGTGTGATGATCATCATTATTAGACATTGTCCCATGTGAGGTTATCAAAATAAAAGTGGCCAAAGAAGCCCCCAAAAAAAGAGAGGCCAAAGAAGCCTACAAAAAGGGAAAAAATAAAAAACAAAAAAATGAGAGAAAAAGAGAGAAGGGACAATGTTCCTATCCTTTTACCACACTTGTGCTTCAGAATAGCACCATGTTCTTCATATAGAGAGTCTCTTGAGTTATCACTTTCATATACTAGTGGGAATTTTCATTATAGAAATTGGCTTGTATATTCCAACGATGGGCTTCCTCAAATGCCCTAGGTCTTCATGAGCAAGCAAGTTGGATGCACACCCACTTAGTTTCAGTTTGAGCTTCCATACACTTATAGCTCTAGTGCATCCGTTGCATGGAAATCCCAACTCCTCACATTGACATCAATTGAAAGGCATCTCCATAGCCCATTGATTAGCCGTGTCGATGTGAAACTTTCTCCTTTTTGTCTTCTCCACACAACCTCCACCATCATATTTTATTCCACCTATAGCGCTATGTCCATGGCTCACGCTTATGTATTGCATGAAAGTTGAAAAGGTTTGAGAACGTCAAAAGTATGAAACAATTGCTTGGCTTGTCATCGGGGTTTTGCATGATTTGAATATTTTGTGTGGTGAAGATGAAGCATAGCCAGACTATATGATTTTGTAGGGATAACTTTCTTTGGCCTTGTTATTTTGAAAATACATGATTTCTTTATTACTATGCTTGAAGTATTATTGTCTTAATGTCAAATGATAGACTATTGCTTTGAATCACTTGTGTCTTAATATTCATGCCATGATTAGATTATGTTATCAAGATTATGCTAGGTAATCAAAAATTATCTTTTTTTTAATTTACGTACTCGAGGACGAGTAGGAATTAAGCTTGGGGATGCTTATACGTCTCCGTCGTATCTTTAATTATTGATTGTTCCATGCCAATATTCTACAACTTTTATATACTTTTGGCAAATTTTTATACTATTTTTGGGACTAACATATTGATCCAGTGCCCAGTGCCAGTTCCTGTTTGTTGCATGTTTTTTGTTTCCCAGAAAATCCATATAAAACGGAGTCCAAATGGGATAAAAAATGATGGAGATTTTTTTGGAATATATGTGAATTTTGGGAAGTGGAATCAACACAAGACGATGCCCGAGGGGCCCACAAGGGTGAGGGGCGCGCCCCAGCGGGTCAAGCGCCTGGCCCTCATGGCCACCCCGTAAGGCGGTTGGTGCCCTTCATTCTCCACAAGAAAGCCAATATCCGGATAAAAATCATATCCGAATTTCAACCCAATCGGAGTTACGGATCTCCGGGAATTTAAGAAACGTTGATAGGGCAGAATTAGGGAACACTGAAACAGAGAGAGACAGAGAGACAGATCCAATCTCGGAGGGGCTCTCGCCCCTCCCATGCCATGGAGGCCATGGACCAGAGGGGAAGCCCTTCTCCCATCTTGGGAGAAGGTCAATGAAGAAGAATAAGAAGGGGGTCTCTCCCCCGTCTCCCTGTGGCGCCGGAATGCCGTCGGGGCCATCATCGTCACTGAAATCTACACCAACACCCCCGTCATCTTCACCAACATCTTCATCACCTTCCCCCATATATCTACAGTGGTCCACTCTCCCGTAACCCGTGTACCCTCTACTTGAACATGGTGCTTTATGCTTCATATTATTATCCAATGATGTGTTGCCATCCTATGATGTCTGAGTAGATTTTCATTGTCCTATCGGTGATTGGTGAATTGCTATGATTGGTTTAATTTTCTTGTGGTTATGTTGCTATCCTTTGGTTCCCATCATTTGAGTGTGCACGTGGATCACACCATAGGATTAGTTGTATGTTGATAGGACTATGTATTGGAGGGCAAGAGTGACAGAAGCTTCAACCTAGCATAGAAATTGATGCATACGGGATTGAATGGGGACCAATATATCTTAATGATATGGTTGGGTTTTACCTTAATGAACGTTAGTAGTTGCGAATGCTTGCCAATAGTTCCAATCATAAGTGCATAGAATTCCAAGTCAGGGATGACATGCTAGCAGTGGCCTCCCCCACATAAAACTTGCTATCGGTCTAGTAAAGTAGTTAATTGCTTAGGGACAATTTCGCAACTCCTACCGCCACTTTTACACACTCGCTATACTAACTTTATTGCTTCTTTACTTAAAACAGCCCCTAGTTTTTATTTACGTGCTCGTTAGTATCTTGCAAACCTATCCCACAACACCTACAAAGTACTTCTAGTTTCATACTTGTTCTAGGTAAAGCGAACGTGAAGCGTGCGTAGAGTTGTATCGGTGGTCGATAGAACTTGAGGGAATATTTGTTCTACCTTTAGCTCCTCATTGGGTGCGACACTCTTACTTATCGAAAGAGGCTACAATTGATCCCCTATACTTGTGGGTTATCAAGTCCTTTTTCTCGCGCCGTTGCCGGGGAGTTATAGCGTGGGGTGAATATTCTCGTGTGTGTGCTTGTTTTCTTTATCACTAAGTAATTTTTATTTGCTGTTCTAAGTTGTTCTATATCTTTAGTTATGGATATGGAACACGAAATACCAAAAAAATTAGGTTTACTTGCTACTCATGGATATGGGGAACCTCCTAAAACCCTTCGACACTCTTACTTATCAAAAGAGGCCACAATTGGTCCCCTATACTTGTGGGTTATCAAATCTCATCCAACCCATCACCGTCCAGCAAGCCTATGAAGGAATTACTCACTCCCAGTGGTGAGCATCATGAAATTGATGATGGAGGATGGTTGATGATGACTAAGATGAAAGATCCCCCTCTCCGGAGCCCCGAACGGACTCCAGATCTGCCCTCCCGATGAAGAAGAAGAGGTGGCAGCGGCTCAGTATCGTACAACGTGATGAAACTTTCTCTCCTATTTTTTCTCACGAAATAAGAATTTATAGTATCTAGATTAATGTAAGCGGAGGCTCATGGGCCCCACTAGGTTCCAGGGCGCGCTGGTGCCTAGTGGGATGCAGAAGCCCCCCCCTCAGGGGTCTTTGCTTTCATATTTTTCTTTTATTCTAGAAAAAATCTCCAAAAAGTTTCATTCAATTCCAAGAATTTTTATTTCTGCACAAAAGCAACACCATGGCAATTCGGCTGAAAACAACGTGAGTTCGGGTTAGTTTCATTCAAATCATGCAAATTAGAGTCCAAAACTGTAGCGACCCGACCTCAGACGGTCAAATCTCTGTGCATAAGTGTCATCCCTGGATCGGTATGCTGACACACACAATACTCGAGGATTTATAGCAAAGGTAAATAACATGTATAAAGTAACGTAAATACTATTACCTCAATCCAAATAGCGGAAGTAACAACAAGGTTGTGGATTCCCATCAACACCAACGGCAAAGTTGAGTGTAGAAATCGTAACCCTAACGTATCACTTACTCGTCGTAAGAATCCTGCAACATGAGACGTTGCAGCCATATAGGTCAGTACATTGAATGTACTGGCAATTTCTTACTGTAGAGCAATGTTGTATAATGGCTATCACTACATGCATAATTTGGCTGGTGGAGGCTCTGGGTTTAATTTTGCATAAAGCTAGTTTTTCCCTACAACAAAGGAATATATTTTATTTAACTACAAAATTGGTTGAAAACTATTGAGAAGGTTCCTCCAACTCAATCCCAAAATAATAACATTAACCCAATCAAATTAATTAAATAGAGTGTTGAGATCAACATGATAATCCAAGTACCAGAGACTCAAGATGTCCATAACCGGGGACACGGCTAACCATGATTAGTTTGTACACTCTGCAGAGGTTTGCGCACTTTTCCCCACAAGACTCGATCTCCTCCATTGGATTTCTCACACTTCATGATGTTTGAGAAACGGATGAGTGAGACACAGTCTTTCAGAAGCATTAACTCTTTACTCTGGATAGACAGTGCCACCTACATCCCCTACATCTGGTAGCCTACCACTGAAAGAAGTCACACAACATACTCAACTATGCCAGAGCCCATAATGGCTTGTGGCTGCACAAGGAAGTTTCTAGCATGAAAACTCTTATGATCCCTTTGAGCCTGGGTGGCGAACCATAGGATGATCACACGGGTACTCTGGAATATCCTAGGACAACACTGGATTCTCCATCTCTAGCCGCATCACCTCACCCCCAACACGGTGATGCTGTTGTCGGCCTTCGTCACTCTTAGCGAAGGCTTTCTTGGCGTCCTCCCCACCCTTGAACTCTAGGGGGAGTTCTTTCAGTGCAAGCTCGGCACCGTCACCGCGGGCGTGCCCGCCCCTTGTGGCGTCTTCATCGCCATGCGGAGGTCGAGCGACAACAACCCGTTTCCGCCCATCCCGCTAATCCAGTCGGTGAAACTCTGGCAGCAATCCTACTTCTACGTGAAGAACGTCGCCCCGCAAGGCGACTTCATCAATCTGCCGACTTATGTAGCCGGCCCGCCGGCTGGGAGGCAGCCTCCGTGGTCCTACCGAGCCAGGTCGCTGTCTCCGGTTGGGGCTGCTACCTTCTCCCGGCTCCGGGTGATGGTCCAGTTGGAAGGCCTGGTCGGGGCCGACCTAGTAGCCGCCTTCGTGGAGCACCGGGTGCTCCCGCTCCAAGGCCGACCACATATGATCTGCCAGATGAGTGGCCGCTTCGACCCAAGCCGGCTGAGCACCAAGGAGATGCCTCACGATGAGGTATCTTACATGGTGAACTACATTTCCAACTGCAAGCTCACCAAGGAATGGCTGTACGGCAAGGAGCCATATTCTCGAGCCGATCTTCCGCCTAAGGTAAGTTTCCCTTCTTTCTTTTTCTCTTGTTGCCGGGTTCATAATGGCCGACTTTTGACCAGTCGGCTTGTTTTTGGCAGAGCCCCCTTCTTCGACCAGCGGCCGGGGCCGCAGGGCTGGAGCGCCAGTTCATGCCCGACCGCACGGTGGACGACCTTGACGACCCAGACTTGGGGGCGGCCGCCCTAGACGACGCTGTCGTACGAGCCGGCGGTGAGGCAGGCGGCCCCGAGCTCAGAGCCGGCTTCGGGGACTGGCCGGATGACGATGAAGCCGAAGCCATTCCGCGTCGTCAGCCGGTGGCCGATCACCAAGGCGCGGGCCCATCTGCCGCGCCAGCTGCTCGCGGTGGTGTGCAAAATCGTCGGGCCGCGCCAACTCTTTTCGGCAGTCGGCCGAAAAAGCCCAGGGGTTCCACGGCGGCGACCAAGCGGGACGAAGCGGCCACGAAGGCGGCCCGCTTCCGCAAGGTGGTGAAGCAGCCGCAGGCGGTTTCGGCGTAAGTGTTTAATGTTTCACGCCTTTCTTTCTTCTCTTCGGTTGAGGCTCTTCTGAGCCTTTTTCTTGATTTGTCAACCAGGGCGCCGATGTCCCTCGAACGGGTCCCTGCCGCCTCCATAGTCGGAACGGCGGGAGGGTCTTCGAGCTCCCGCCGCATGGATCCCCGCGCCGACCTCCTGGAGGCAACGGAGCGGAAAGCGCGGGAGGCGCCGGAGGCGGAGGAGCAGAGGGCTGCCCAGGAGGCGAAGGAAAAGTCGGCCGAGGTGCAAGCCGACGCGACGGCCAAGGCTCAGGCGGAGGCCGCGGCCGCGGAGAGGGAGGAGGAGGCCCTATGCAACCAGCCTCCGCAGCTCATCATCCCCCTCCGCACCGTGGCCCCCAACATCCCAGTGCCTCCGTCGGAGGAAGCCGGCCTGTGACCGGCCGGTGATGGAGAGGGAGGAGGGCGACGTGATCGTCCTGGAGGGAGAGACGGCACATTTGGCGCTGATTGGAACGGGCCAGGGCGACCGGTCTTTCGTGCCGCCCGAGCAGCCGGCTGGAGGCAACCGGCCGTGGGGGCGGATCTTGTGGTTCAGTCGCCGCCTCGTCGGCGCATGGAGGAGGAGACCTCAGCGCCGGAGCAGCAGAAGGCCGCGGGCGCCAGCTCGTCGGCCCAAGATCTGGAGGCGGCCTGCGCCAGATCGTTTGAGTGGACACCCAGCGGCGAGACAGCCGAGCTGAACGTGGCGGCGCAGGAGGTCCGGATCCGGCTTCAGGCCCAGCCGCCCGTGCTGAAGCAGTATAATCAAGAGTTCCTCACAATGCGGACGGTCATTCGGGTGAGTTCTCCCACTTTCTGTTGATTGCTTCTTGATTTCTTCCGTGGGGGCGCGTCAGCGCACCCACTGGGTGTAGTTTCCGAGTTCCGAGTCGGCTGCTGAGCAGGCGGCTTGGAACTTATAGTAAGCTTCGAACCTCCGTCCTATTTTCAGGAATATCATAATCTCCGCGCGGCCGCTTTCAACTCCCAGGCTCAGGAGATGAGCCAGAAAACCGCCGATCTGACTGAGAGCTGGAGTAAGTGCTTCATTTTTTATCCCACGTTGGGGCGCGTCAGCGCACCCACTTTGTGTAGTCCTCGAGATTCGGGCTGACTGCTGAGCAGTCGGGTCGGATCTTTCCTGACGACTTCTTCCTTATTGCTTTTTTCTTCTTCTTCATACTTGCAGGGGCCAATGTCGACTTGAGGGAGCAGCTAGGCAAGGTCCAGACCGCCCTTCGTGCCAAGGAAGCCGAGTGCAACGCCTTGGCCCAGGAGCGTGACCGCCTAGCAAAGAAACTGGCCGACCAGGAGGAGATCCATAAGGCGGCCCTGAAGAAGGCGCAGGACAGCGAGGCCGCCCTCAAAGCCGAATATGAGACCGAGGCGGCAGGTTGGGCTGAGGCGAGCAAGCGCTGAGCGAAGGCTACGGACGGGTTGAGGATTTGATCGATGGTAGGCCGCCTTCCTCTTCGCCCCTTTGCTTGCCCTTTGTCTTCTGATTTATCTTCTGACTTTGTGCTACTTCTTTCTTCTTTGTGCAGACTACATTCCCGGTTACTCCGTCACCGCTACCCAGGCCATCGAGGCCCACCGCGATGCTCGCCGGCAGGCAGGGTCGAGATCGCGCCGAATGCTAGCCGGACACTTGAGGAGCAGCTTCTGGACATCCAGGCCCGTCTGCACCCGGCTCACCGCATGCTCCGCCGTCTTCAGCGTGCCGGGGCGCAAGTGCTGGCCGCCCTCCGGCCCGGCGAGGCGGTTCCCCGCACCCCCAGTCGGACTGCCGACAGGCTGGAGGTTGCAGTTGGCCGCTTTGAGGCCTGGAAGGCTTCTGCAGCTCGGTCCGGCGCCAGGCGGGCGCTGGAGTTCGTCCGAGCCTGGTATCCTGGGCTGAACTTGGCCCAGCTGAGCACCTGGCGGTAGGAGGCCGACGAAGAGCTGGTGGCGGTGCGGCCGGCTATCATCCAGCGTGCCTCGGCGATCGCCGACTACACCAACACCAACGCCTTTGCCCCTGAAGTAAACGATGACGGCGTCGCTCAGCCGGAGGAGTGGTTCGGGCTGAACCCGGCAGAAGGTGAAGACTCGGCGAAGGAGATCGCTTCCAGCGATGAGGGCAAAGATGAAGAGGGGGAGGGTGGCGAAGACGTCGTGCCAGACTGTGAAGCGACCAGCCAGCTTCAGCCTAATCGTGCCTCCAGCAACGAGGCTCGTGCAAGCGCGCCGTCTGCCAGAGGTGATGATCAGGCCGAGACTCGCCAGCTGGCCACTCCTCCAGCCGACACTGCCGTCTCCACCAACCTGCCCGACTCGCCCGTCGTTCCCTTGGCCTGATCTACCGTCCTTGCTTTCCTGGTTGTTACTCTTTGAACAACTATTTATTAAATTCGCGCGGTTCCACCCACTAGGTGTGTATTCAAACTATGTTGAATGTTGGCCTTTCGAAGGACTTTTGTGTAAATATAATCATGCATGTGTTTGGCTTCCATTCGTGTTTTGCTTTTCATCCTTTGGTTGTTTCCTTTGCCGCCTTCCCTTGGTCGCCGGTTTCCCAGCCGGACAGCTGCTCTGCAGTCTGTGGCTGGGGAGGGACTTGGCCGTTTTGGGAAGACAAGTACTCGAGCTTTCTTAGATTGTAGCAAGGTGAATGGGAAGCCGACCAGCCGGCTGCTCTGGCAGCCGGTCAGCGGGGGGGTGGGGGGGAGCTGACTTTCGTTATATAAGTTCGTTAGTCCTTAGCCGTTTTTCATGTAGGCATCCTTTCCTGCCTTTGACTCCTGCCAGCCGGACAGCCGATTCTTCGAGCTGCGGCTTTTGACAAGAGAGGGCTTGGGTGCCGGCACACTACTTGTCTGACTGCAGGTGGAACTTGAATATAACTTAAGGCAGCAAGTTCCCGGGCCGACTGGTCGAACCCGGTGCCGGACGAGAAAAATGAATGTAGTAACATAATCATAGGCATGATACTCATCATTCCTAGATAAAAGAGGGTAGTCCCCGAGTGCTCCTCGGGGGGGCCGTTGTCTCATACTTAATACAAAAGGTAGCGTGGTACATACTGCATTTTAACTGTAAAATCTTCGGAGGAGGTTGGCATTCCATGGTCGTTCCGACTCATTGCCGGAATCATCTCTCTTGAGTGCCTTCGGCTTCTGCGCGTCGATCAGGTAGTAGGACTCGTTGCCTAATGCTCTGCTGATGATGAAGGGGCCTTCCCAAGCGGCCGAGAGCTTGTGCTGGCCGGCTGTTCGCTGGATCAGCCGGAGCACAAGGTCATCCTCTTGGAAGGATCTTGGCTTGACCTTCCGGCTGTGGTAGCAGCGCAAACCCTGCTGGTAGATGGCGGACCGGCTGAGGGCTAACAACCGACTTCCTTCCAGCAGGTCGACGCCGTCTTCTCGTGCTTCCTTGGCCTCTGCCTCCGTGTACATGGTGACCCGAGGCGAGTCAAACTCGATGTCGGTTGGGATGATGGCCTCGGCACCATATACAAGGAAGAAAGGGATGAAGCCGGTTGACTTGTTCGGGACAGTGCGCACACTCCAGAGGACGGCCGGCAGCTCGTCGAGCCAACAGCCGGCTGAACGCTCCAGTGGCACGACCAATCGGGGCTTGATGTCGGAGAGGATGAGGCCGTTTGCTTGCTCAACTTGTCCGTTTGACTGCGGGTGGGCAACGGACGCTAGGTCCAGTCGGATGCCCTGTGTCGCGCAGAAACGTGCCAGTGCTCCCTTGGCAAAATTCGTGCCATTTTCGGTGATGATGTTGTGTGATAGGCCGTACCGGGTTGTAATATTTGCGATGAATGTCACGGAAGTCGGCCCATTCAGCTTCTTGATCGGCTTTGCTTCAATCCACTTGATAAATTTGTCCACGGCGACGAGCAGACATGTCATGACACCGCGCTCCGTCTTGAATGGGCCCACCATATCCAATCACCGGACGGCAAAAGGCCAGGTGAGGGGAATGGTCTTGAGTGCAGAAGCCGGCAAGTGTTGCTTGGAGCTGAAGACTTGGCACCCTTTGCAGTATTTGAATAACTCCTTGGCGTCATCCAAAGCAGTCGGCCTGAAGAATCCATGGCAGAAAGCTTTAGCGACGAGTGATCTTGAGGCCGCGTGGTGGCCACATTTGCCTTGGTGAATGTCTTTGAGGATTTCTATGCCCTTCTCTGGCTCGACGCAGCGCTAGAAGACTCCAGTGACGCTGCGCCTAACGAGCTCTCTGTTATCAATTGTGTATGCTCCGGCTCGGTTTTGGACTTGTCTTGCCGCGATCTCGTCAGCCGGCAGCTCTCTGTTTACCAGGAAGTTGAGGATGGGCTGGGCCCATGATGGAGCTGTGACTTCTTCTATTGCCAACACGGCTACTGCGACCAGGGTGGGTGGGCTGGGTGGTGAAGAGCTGGAGTCGGCCACCGCCTGCTGTGTCGATGCAGTCCTCGGGCCGACTGCCGTATTCCCCGGGCCGGGTTCTGCAGTCCCCGGGCCTGGTGCGACTATGGCAGTCCCCGAGCCGCCTATTGAAATCCCCGGGCCGCCTATCGAAATCCCCGAGCCGCCAGCTTTGTTCCCCAAGCCGGATCCGACTGCGTCGGGGTTAGGCGGTACGAATATGGAATCGGATTCTGGAGACGGCGTGATAGATGGCTTAAGGAGGCGTTGGAGAGAGACGCCGGTTGGTATAGCTTGTCGGGTGGAGCCTATTCGTGCCAGGGCATCTGCTTGCTCGTTGTCGGCCCATGGAACGTGGAGAAACTCGCATCCTTCAAAATACCCACTGATTTGCTGAACGAGGAAGCGGTAGCTCGCCATGTTTGCGTCCTTGGCGTCCCAGTCGCCAGATGATTGTTGGACTACCAAATCCGAGTCGCCATAGCACAGGATCCAGCGAATGCCGAGTTCTTTGTCTAGCCAGAGCCCGTGTATGAGCGCCTCGTACACGGCCACATTGTTGGAGGCGGCAAAATGAATTTGCAATGTGTATCTGAGCTTGTCGCCTTTGGGAGAGGTGAGGATGATGCCAGCTCCCAAGCCGGTGCGCATCTTGGACCCATCGAAGTGCATCCGCCATTTAGGGATGGCAATGGGTCGGGTTTGGGGTGGGTGGAGCTGGTCCAAATCCAACCCATGATCCATCTTCCTACCCTCTGCCCATCCACCAAATTATCCATGGGCACAACTTGTGCCCATGCCCAAACCCACTGGATACCCACATACCCATGGAGCTCCATGGGCATAGAAAAGTCAGCATGAAGCCTTCCCAAAGATCAAATTAACTCATCATCATTCACTTACAAATGACAACATAAGCTACATGCATACGTAGGCAGCAAGAAATACGATGAGTCCTTAAGTGTGACATACCAGAGGTTGATTCTGCAACATATAGCTCATGGCACAAGTTGCATATTTCCTGCCATTTCCCACAAGTTGCATATTTCCTGTCATTACCCATTAATTCGCTCTTTCTACTATCACTGGCACATGACCCCACATATCATATGGGTATCCATTGGATATCCATGGAGCACAAACTATAACCATGCCCAACCCAGCTGTTCGTGGGTATCCATATCCACGGACCCATGGGCGATAATGTGCTCCATACCCTTGCCCAACCGGGTCGGGTATCCATGGGTATCCAGATCCATGGATAAAATTGCCATCCCTACCGCCAATGAGTGGAGTCGGGGGCCGGTGGCAGGTACTGGGTCTCGGCCCAATCAACAAGGAAGTCGGCCAATGCTTGGGACTTGATGGCGGTGCGAGGCTGGTAGAAGATCGTGTAAGGGGCCAGTGCAATGGCCCATTTTGCCACCCGGCCGGATGCATCCCGGCTGCCTATGATCTCGGCGAGCGGGGCAGTACATACGACCGTGATGGGGTGCTCTTGAAAGTAGGGCTTGAGCTTCTTGGCGGTGAATTACACACCATAGCACATCTTCTGGTAGTGCGGGTAGTTCTACTTCGAGGTGGACAATACTTCACTTAAATAATATACCGGCCTCTGGACTGGCTGAGCTCGGCCTTCTTCCGGGCGTTGAACCACGATAACCGTGCTGACCACCCGGCTGGTAGCGGCGATGTAAAGGAGCATGGGCTCTTTCTCAGTCGGCGCCACCAAGACAGGCGGCGTGGTCAGCATCTTCTTCAGTTTGTGGAAAGCTTGGTCGGCTTGGTCGTTCCACTCGAAATGAGTGGTCTTCTTCATGAGTCGGTAGAGGGGGAGAGCTTTCTCTCCAAGCCGGCCGATAAAGCGGTTCAGGGAGGCCAGGCATACGGTAAACTTCTGGACATCTCGTAGTTTGGTGGGAATCTCCATTCTCACAATGGCTTTGATATTCACTGGGTTGCATTCGATGCCGCGTTCGGAGACCAGGAAGCATAGAAGCTGGCCGGCTGGTACTCCGAACACGCATTTCTCGGGGTTGAGCTTGATCTGAAACTGGCGCAGGTTTTCAAACGTCTCTTTGAGGTCTTCCAGCAAGGTGCGGTGCTTCTCCGTCTTCACCACAATATCGTCTACATAAACGTGGGCATTTCTGTCCAGTTGCTTGAGGAGGCATTTCTGCATGCAACGCTGAAAAGTGGCACCGGCATTTCTCAAGCCGAATGTCATAGTCAGGTAGCAGAAAGCTCCGAATGGTGTGATGATGGCGGTCTTCAGGCGGTCGGCTGGATCCAACTTTATCTGGTGGTAGCCTGAGTAAGCATCCAAGAAACTCAACAGCTCGCATCCGGCTGTGGAGTCTATCACTTGATCAATCCTTGGCAGGACGAAGGGATCTTTGGGGCAGGCTTTGTTGAGGCTAGTGTAGTCTATACACATGCGCCACTTGTTATTCTTCTTCAGCACGAGGACCGGGTTGGCAAGCCATTTCGGAAAGAACACTTCCATGATGAAGCCGGCTGCCAGAAGCCGGGCTATCTCTTCTCCTACAATCCTTCTCTTCTCCTCCGACAGTTGGCGGAGGGGCTACTTAACTGGTTTTGCATCTACTCTGACGTGTATCTTGTGCTCGGCGAATTCCTTCGGAACACCCAGCATATCCTTGGGAGACCATACGAAGATGTCCCGATTCTCACGGAGGAAATCGACGAGCTCGCCTTCCTATTTGCTATCCAGGTTTGCCCCAATGACGGCAAACCTTTCTGGGTGCTCCGGGTCCAGAGGTAGCTTCTTCGTCTCCTTGGCCGGCTGGAAAGAACCTTGGGCATCACACTCCTTGGGGTCGAGGGACAGGGCCGGCTGCTTGCCGGCCATGGCCACGACCCGATCCAGAATCTTCTTCTCTTCGGCGATCACGAGGGACTCGGCCAGCCGGCTGCTAGCTGCTGCACACTCGGAGGATTTCTTGTAGTCGTAGGCTATGGTGATGATGCCCTTGGAACTTGGTATCTTCATCTTGAGGTAGGCGTAGTGGGGTACAGCCATGAACTTGGCCAGAGCAGGTCAGCCAAGCAACACGTGGTAAGGGCTCTCCAAGTCCACTACTTCGAACCAAACTGCTTCTCGGCAAAAGTGATCCTTGTACCCAAAGAGAACATCTATCTTGATCTTGCCGATTGGTGAGCAGGACAGGCCGGGTACGATGCCATGGAACATGGTCCGACTAGGCATGAGTTGCTTCGTCCTGATGTTCAGCTTCTCCATGGTGTCACGGTACAGGATGTTGATGCTGCTCCCGCCATCTATCAGCACGCGGGAGAAACGGGCAGCACACCTGTCTGTTGCTAGGGTGGCATCCAAAACCAATGCGTAAGAGCTGGGAGACGGCATCACCTCTGGGTGGTCGGCCCGGCTCCAGCTGATAGGCCTTTCTGACCAGTGCATGTACTCAGGTTTGCTGGAGGCGACCGCGTTGACTTCTTGGTGCTGTCGGCGCCGGGTGCGCCGGTCTTCGGGCTCGCTTGTAAAGACGACATAGCCGGCATGCTCGTCGGGGAACTCGTCTTGAACGGCTCCGACTGCTGGTCGAGCGGCCGGCGGTTGAGGGGCCGGAGGCGGCTGACCAGCAGGCGGAGGCGGCACCAGCCCTTCGCCTTTGGTGATTCGGGTGAGCCAGTGGCATTTCTGGGTCGTGTGGTTGGACGGCTTCGCGTCGCTGTGGAACTTGCAAGGGGCGTCAAGGGCTTGCTCGTAGGAGAAAGCCGGCTGCCAAGCCGGCCTGCCGCCCTTCTGCTTCTTTGGCGCGGGCCGCCCCTCGGGTTGCTTATCTTCGACTGTGGCCACCTGCCGACTGGTGGAAGGCGGCATGGGGTCCTTGCGCTTGTTGTCGTTCTGGTACGGGCGTCGGCTGGAGTCCCCAGCCGGCGTCTTGGGAGCCGGATTGAGCACCTTCCCGGAGGAGTCTACCCGGAGCTCGGTCTTCATTGAAGAGTCGGCCGTGGCGTATTTGTCTGCTATGACCAGCAGCTCGTCGAGGGTAGTCGGCTCGTCGCAGAGGAGTTTGTGCTTGAGGAGGGTGCCTTCTCGGCACCCGGCGGTGAAGTACTCTATGGCTTGAACCTCGTGCACCCCCTCGCAGGAATTGCGGAGCTCGGCCCAACGCGTGAGGTAGTCGCGAGTTGATTCAGTGGGCCCTTGAACACACAAGGAGAGCTGTGGGGCTTGGGAGCCCGCTTGTAGGTGCTTGGTGAAGTTGCGGATGAAGGCTTCTGTGAAGTCTAGCCAGCTATTGACGCTGTACGGCTTGAGGCTGTTGAGCCAGGTACGCACCGTGCCTTGGAGCATAAGGGGGACATACTTTACGGCAACGCGCCTATTTGATGTTCGCTATGCTGACTGCGGTGGACTAGTCGATCAACCAATCTTCTGGCTTCATGGAGCCGTTATACTTGGGCGTGTCTCTTGGGAGCGAGAATCCTTTGGGGAAGGGCACGTCGCGGATGCGGGGGCCAAAGCAAGGTGGGCCGACATTGTCTTCTTCTTCGAGCGCCAGGGGTCGCGCTAGGCGGTCGATCCGATGGCGGGCGTCGTTCTCGCCGACTCCTTCACGGCGGCCTAGTCGCCCGCTGAGAGTCGGATGCGCGACAGGCGGCGGGGTGGGATATCTCTTCCCATGAGGCGGGGAGGAGGCGGGTTGCCTTGTCGCTCCACGGCTCGAGGGCAGCCTTCTGCGTCGCGCTCGATGGAGATTCGGGTCCGGCTGTGGCTGGTAGCCGATCCGTTTCTTGCCTTGAGCGGGTGTTGCCGGCAGTCGGCGTCCGTGACGTCGCGCCTTGCTCTCGGCGTGGGGGAGGACTTTCTGCTCAAACGTCGGCTTCGTGCCGCTGTGCGGCTGCATCGATCAGCTGCTGGATGAGTCTGGATATGTTGGGGAGCTCTTCGACCCCCACTCCATTCAGCTCGTCTACGGCCGCCTGGGCAGCACGTAGGTTCTCGAGGGGTGTCGCGTAGACTGGGCGGTCTGCTCCCAGCATGTCGGCGATGGCTGCGCCACACTTCTTGATGACGCCGATTCGGCTCGGCCCGTCGGGAGGCGGCGTGCCAAAGGCGGCGCGGCAGACTTCGCGCTGGTGAGCCTCAGTGAGGCGTCTCATGGAGGCTATCTTTTGGCCCTCCGCAATGAGGGTGAGGCGGCGTGCCTCCAGTGTCTCGGCGTCGGCGTTCGCCGGAAGGGGGACGGACAAGTCGCGGATCGCCGCTTGCAGGGCGTCGTGGGCGTTCTCCCCAGAGGCGACGCCATGGCTGATGACCAGCACCTCGGTGATGGTGCTACCACAGCTGTCGGCTCGAGGGAGCAGGTCATTGATGATCACAATGTTGGTGGGGATGGCGTCGAGCGATGTCGTGTCGGAATCAACAAGCATCGGGTCGGTGGAGCCAACCGACTCCAAATCCGCAGCAGGCTCGCTAGAGACATGGAGTTGGTCGAGGAGGCTGACGAGGTGGCTCTCGAGGCAGCCTGTGCCAGCGTCGGATGCGGGCTCGTCGGAGATGCGAGCCTCGCCAAGAAGATCGGCGAGGCAGCTCGCCGCGCAGGCATCAACGACGCCTTGCAGCGCGTCGGGGCAAGCGCCATCGGGCGTGCTGGGCTGGCTACGCTTGCTGGGAAGGAAGAGGGTTCCCGTCCAGAACAGGTCTCCGGACGACGGTGCACCTGGCCCCACGGTGGGCGCCAAATGTCGGGTGGTAGGTGCGACATATGCCAACGGGTGGCTTATCATTGTGGGAGCCAATAAGACGTCGCCGGTGTCTGGAAACGGGATGAGGCGAAGACATGCACGCTGGCGAATCTTACCCAGCTTCGGGGCTCTCCGTGGAGATAATACCCCTACTGCTGCTCTGCGGGGTCTCCGCATGGTCACTAAATGAACAAACTAGCTACAAGAGGCTCCTTGAGCTGTTTGGCGAGAGGAAGAAGAAGGGCAAGGCTAGATCTCCTCTTCTCTCTATGTGGTATCTAAAACTCTCAGAGATCAACCCTTTGCATGGGTGCCCTGGGGGGTTTATATAGGCCTACCCCCCAGGGGTACAATGGTAATCCGGCTGGGCGCGGACCCTAGCCGTCAGTGCCTACGCTCGCCGGCTTCTCCGCCGGTCGTTGGGGCCCATCGACTGGTTGGTCCCGCCAGCTGGCGGCTTCCTGATCGACAAGCTGGTCCCACCGCTCGGGGGCCTTGTCGGGGGTTGGTTACTGTTACCTCACTCCTGATGATGAGGGCTTTGTCGAGGTAAGCGTGGCTATAGTGCCACCGCCTCGGCGGCGATCACTGTAGCCTTACCCCATCTTGTCTCCTTAATGAGGCACCTCCTTCGAGGGAAGGAGCAAGCCGTCTGCTGGGAGCCGGCCATATCCTAGGCCGACAGGAAGAGGCCTGGCCGCCTTTGGGTATCTCTCTGACTGGAGGGGCCCGCCACCTGCGGGCCGTACTGACAACCTATCGTGGGTGACGTCATGGTCAACATGGCAACAGTGCCGCGGCGGACGGGTGATGGCCGCCCTGTACGGCGCACTGTAGCCATGCGCGCTCCGGGATTCGGGGGCGACAGGCTTCACTGTAGCCACGCCTCGTCTCATCGCCGTTATGTGGGTGCAAAGTTTGAGGGGGTGATCTTGGCCGCCTACTGGGGGCTCGACTTCTTGGAGTCGGCCTTCTCGTGGCCGGCTTCTTGGAGTCGGCCCTTTTGTGGCCTTCCTCCTGTGGGTTTAGGGCCAGGCCGCCTTCAGGTAGCCGGCTTGAGAGACAGCCGGCCATGGGAAGGCGGCCCCGTGTCATAGATGCTCAAGGGCTCGATCGGCCCATAATTTTTCAGAAGCGCCAGGGGGAGCCGGCTAGGCTACCCGTGGTCATTTACTCCGACAGTCAGTACATTGAATGTACTGGCAATTTCTTACATGACATAATTTGGCTGGTGGAGGCTCTGGGTTTAATTTTGCACAAAGCTAGTTTTTCCCTACAACAAAGGAATATCTTTTATTTAACTACAAAATTGGTTGAAAACTATTGAGAAGGTTCCTCCAACTCAATCCCAAAATAATAATCATTAACCCAATCAAATTAATTAAATAGAGTGTTGAGATCAACATGATAATCCAAGTACCAGAGACTCAAGATGTCCATAACCGGGGACACGGCTAACCATGATTAGTTTGTACACTCTGCAGAGGTTTGCGCACTTTTCCCCACAAGACTCAATCTCCTCTGTTGGATTTCTCGCACTTCATGATGTTTGAGAAACGGATGACCGAGACACAGTCTTTCAGAAGCATTAAACTCTTTAATCTAGATAGACAGTACCACCTATATCCCCTACATCTGCTAGCCTACCACTAAAAGAGTTCACACAACATACTCAACTATGCCAGAGCCCATAATGGCTTGAGGCTGCACACGGAAGTTTCTAGCATGAAAACTCTTATGATCCCTTTGAGCCTGGGTGGCTAACCATAGGATGATCACACGGGTACTCTGGAATATCCTAGGACAACACTGGATTCTCCAGGTGCCCGCAACCAATCCACCCAGATGTGTATTAAAGTATCCACCTTAAGTTAACCATTAATTAACAACTCTCAAATCTGTCATGGATACACTCAACCAATCCATGTCTACGAGCATAGCATAGCGGTATAAGCATACGTATAAGTAACTCCCAGGGTTTGATATAAAGGACAATAGGTTCTACCTCATCGTCTACTTCCCAATACCCACATGTTATCAATCCTACTCATGCAATGTTTGAGGGTTGAAACTAATGCATAAAAACTGGGTAATAAAGGGGTATGATCAAATTGTTACTTTCCTCGTACTGTTGATGAAGATGATTCACACTCATAACTCCTGGTAGTTCTACTCGTCACACTCCGTTCAATCTATCATGAGCAAGCAATTGCATACATAAGCAATCAAGCAAAAGAATCTAAGAAAAGATCTCGGTAAACTTCGAAAACGTCCAATTAACTCTTGCAACCGAAAACAATTTCTAACAGTACCAAAATTAAGTGAATTTGGCCTTATCAGAAAGTTTAGGTCAAGAGCTTCAATTGGCAAAAAGAATCAACTCAAACGGAGTTATAAAACTTGAGTTATAAATAAAAGAAGTTGGAATTCAAATCTGTTTTAAAAAAATTTTAAATTTTCAAAAACATGTTCAAGTTGATTATACCAAAGAAGTGGCCGTTGGTTTCGCTGGATTTGGACCAACGAGCAAAAAGTAATGCTAGATTGAAGTCTAGGGGCCAAACTGTAAAATAAATAACTGTGGATAGGTCCCTGACTAAAACTAACACAAAAAGGAAAAAAAACTAAATACCGAACGTTCGTTACCAAACACTAACGAACGAAGACCTTCGCTGTCGTGGTTTTGTCACGGCAGATGTCCTCTTGCAAGGACTTAGTCGTGGAGCCATCGCAACTAGGAAGCTTAAAGGGGTTAATCGGGACAAGGGACACGAGAGAGGTTTTATACTAGTTCGGCCCCTTACGGTGAAGGTAAAGCCGACGTCTAGTTGGGTTGGTATTGCTAGGGTTTCGATGACTAGGGAGCAAGATACGCTATGCCCAGCTCTCGATCAGATGTTACTTTCCCTAAGCCGTCAGTGGGTCGTCCCCTTATATACACGAGACGACGCCCTGCGGCCTACAGATCAGTCCCGGCCGGCTCATAAACAGTGTCCGGCTCGGTGACTAGTTAATCCTGCCTTATAATACAAGTCATGCTATTACAACGGTTTATCACTACGGGCCTTAAGTCACCCATGGGCTTTAGACCCTTCATTGAACCGCCATCTTCATGCTTGATCTTGGGCTTCATACGATGAATCACCTTTGCGTAACCAGGCCCCTCCTGGCCGGCTTACAAGAATAGTTATATCCCTAAAATTAGGCCCCAGATTGATTTGAACCGGTTCATGTCAATCTTGAAATACCTTAATAAAAAAGCGTTATGTCTGTGCAAAGGTTATAACCCGTCGTGAGGTCACCTTCCGGATCCGTGATAACCCGCCGTGACGTCATCTCCATCAAATTCATATTTTATTCCGTCATATCTTATCGGATCTTTATCTTTAATGATCATTCCAAAAATCGAGGCGTCGGAGTCGTTGGATAATGATGCCTGGCCTCCTCGTTTCTCGCGCCTTCTCAGTAGGCCCTTCCTTATAAATAGCCACGACCCCAAGGTCTTTTTCATTCTCACCTTTCTGTCGTCCTCTTCCTCTCGCTACTCTTCTGCTTGCTCGATCTCCACTACCGCCGCTGCCGCCGCAACAGCAGAGCTCCGCATCTTCATCGACCTTGGCCACTGCATCGACCTGATCCGACCAGAAAACCGCGACAAACCTTCGCAGGAACGCTGCATCTGTAAGTCTCTTCCTCCCTATTCCTCAGATCTGCATTAAGATTTTCGAGTTCGTCGGTGTTCATCGCTGCTCGTCATGAACCTTGATAGATTTCGCCTCCGCCACCCTTTTCCGATCTTAAGATAATATAAACCTGTCGCGGTAGTTGTTCCGCACCCATTTCGAACACGGATAGATCCCTTTTTGCTTGCATATAGGCCTCAGTCAAGCTTATGAACTCATTTGTACTGGTATCTAGGTCTAGAAATATTTCCTTTTCTGTACACATGTTTGATCCAAAATAATATCTGCCAGTTGCGAAACTTGTTTGTGCGACACTTAGGCAAAATCTGTTTATGTCAGATCCATTTAACTCTGGCGGCTCTCATTGCCGGTTTAAAATAGATAATGTTAATCAACAGCTTTGCCAGCTCCTGGCGGCTTAAAATAACTTAACTGTTTTTTATTCCCATACCGGCTTAAATAACCAGATATAACTAGCCATATGTCATTAGGCCCCTTCATAAGCCGCCATATGGAATAGAATTTGAAATGTTTTTTCTCCGGGTTAAACTGAACCGAAAATTTTTATTCTGTCATAGGTTTTCATCCGCATAATGGCACCCAAAGCTCCCAAAGCACCTGTGACTTGTAACTGGGTCAGGTCCATCGTTACTGAGAACACCTTAGCTGATTTCGTGAAGACCGGTTATCTGCCCGAGAAAGATGTTATGTCTTATCATGCTCCTGACCCGTCAGAGGAAAAGCCTCAGCCCAAAGAGGGCGAAGTGATCGTTTTCACTGATCATATGAACCGGGGCTTCTCTCCACCCGGCTCGAAATTCTTCAGAGATGTCTTACACTTTTTTGACCTCAGACCTCAAGATATCGGGCCCAACTCCGTGTCAAACATTTGCAACTTCCAAGTCTTTTACGAGGTATATCTTGGAGAAGAACCCAACCTGCCGCTTTTCAGAGGATTGTTTTATTTAAACCGGCAGAATGAACGTGCCAACGGGCCCAGCCTGGAACTTGGTGGTAACTCCATTCAGTGACGGAGAGACTACCTTTTCCCATATGCTGAATTGCCAAGCCATCCTAAGGATTGGAACCAGGCGTGGTTCTATTGCCAGGACACTTCTCCGGCTAATGAGAACCCGCTGCCCGGCTTTCGCGCCCTGCGCCTTGAATCCAACCACCCACTGCCGGATAAGATATCTGCCGCTGAACGCTTACAGATTGCTCCTACCATAAAGAAAATCAAAGCTCTCTTGGGGAACGACTTAGATGGCATTGATTTGGTCCGTGTCTGGATCTCATGGCGGGTGATATCGTTAAGCCGCCGCCCCGGCTTGATGTGCACGTACACAGGCGAAAAAGATGACCCGCTGCGTCATTGTGCTGATGACTTGCCTGACGACATGATTGAAGCCACAACCCAATCTCTTTTGAAAGAAGGCTCAAAGATAAGTAACACCTTCAGCTTACCTCCCTTCTGCAAGAATAATCTGGCTCCTGCAGTAAGTTATCAATCTAAGAATTTTACTCTTTTTTGTGGACTGCCTTGCTTTTACTCATAACCTTTTCTCATTATTCACATGCAAAGGATGACTTATGGAAGGTCAAATATGATCATGAAGCTGCCAAACAGGCCAGGGCGGCCAAGAGAGCCGCAAGGAAAACCGCCAAAGCAGGAGCTCAAAGGAAGAAGAAGCCAAGTGCTTCAGATTTGCTCAAACTAGATGACTCCTCCGACGATGAAGAAGAGGTAATCCTTAACTCGCCTGATTCCTTTCCCATCATCTTATTGACAATAATTTCATTCAGGGGGACACGGGCAATAGCCAAGCAGTTGAGGAAGAGGTAACTATAATTTCCTCCGACTCCAAACTTTGCCAAGGCAGAAAGTCCGAAGAGTGACCCGAAAGTAAGATATTCACATCCTTTAGCTTACCAAGATCCTCAATTTCTTTTGAAGCAAAAGGCTCATGAGAGCCGGAGGCAAACCCGGACCAGCAAAGAAGTGGAACTCTCCTCCGGCTTACCTAACGTGACAAGGAAGCGTCGGGCTGAGGTTATCTCTGAATTACGTTCTTTTTTTCCTTTGGCGGGTTTCATTCGTCAACCCCTCAATTCATCTGACTCAAACTATCAGGATACTTCACCTTCTTCCGGCGAATCTATCCAATCCAACATGCCGGCTTTCAAGACTGCTCCAGGGTAATGTCAATGTATTCATTTTCATGCTTATCTTACTCATGTCTTTGTACTTAACTTTTTGTTTTGCACACAGCATACAAGTGAAGCCCAGCAAAAGGGCGAAGAAAAATAAGCCGGCCAGAGAGCCAGTCGTGACTGACCCGGAGGTCGGAACAACCATTCCTGAGACCTCCACACATCTTCCGCCACCTAAACCGACCCATGACATTCCAGCTCCAACCTTTGATCCACCTGCTGAACAGACTCTTAACAGCTTTGATAACCCGGAGGTTCCCAGCCCGGTAAGAATAGATGATCCGAAGTTGAGATTCTCAATACTCAGTTTGTTGAACCGGGAAGACCCACTATTCTTGCTAAGTGTTCTGCCAAGGAGGAACTTTCAGAGCGCCGAAAAGCCAAACTGGACGTCACTCATTACACTCATCTCAGCATTGGAGACATTGTTTCTGGCTATATAAGTCAAGTGCACAGCAGCCGTGATCTGGAAGTTGATATGGTGAAGCAAATCCATCAAAAATCTGAGGTATAACTCTTGTTGATACTCCTTATTCCTCCTTACTGTACCAGCCCCCAAGTCTATTGCTTATGAGAAAGAATATGTTGTAGACTTAGAATCTTCTTAGCACTGCTTGTTAGACGCCCGACTTATGTTGTAATAATTGAAAACTGACTTGAAAAGAAGATAGTTGAACCGGCGTCGTATAACACTTTTAACTGCAATATGCATTAACCCCCAAGTACCAAGTATCTTTTGCTTGCAAAGTGCTTGGGACTTAAATTCCATGAACCCCCACAGTAATTTAGAGTCCTTCAGCATACATTAGCCCCCAAGTGTCAAGTATCTTTGCTTGCAAAGTGCTTGGGACTTAATACTGTATTATAACAATGCTAACGGTAGTCGGGCTTGATTCAGGCCACCATAAGTCAAATTGAGTCGGAGATTGCTGATTTGAAGAGTCGCCTGGCAGTGTAAGAAACTGAAATCCAAAAGGCCAACTCCAAATTTGAGTTCAGCGTGTCTGAGCAGGAGAAACTGAAGAAAAGCTTTCTAGCTGATAAAAAGGCATGGGCTGATGAAAAAGCCTCCTTGGTCACCCGGGCCGAGAAAGCAGAGGCGGCTCTCGCAGACACAACGGTTGAGTTAACCGGCTTAAAATGCCATATATCTCAGATGACCTCAGCAATCTTTGGTAAGCTATTCTGCAAGTTTAAATACTGTAAATCTTTTTTCGACAAGTAACTTGTCTGTCATCTCCGGCTCACCTTATGTTTGTTAATGCAGGCCCCAGGAGCTCCAATCTGAACCAGAATATGTTAACAAAGCTGAAGGCGGTTTACACATTGGTGGAACAACTGTACATTGGGTCACAACGCGCTTTAGCCATTGTGGCTTTGTCAAACGATGTTCCCACTCGCCTGGCTGACGTGCTGAAGCGACTTGCTGTGCTTCCTCAACGGATCAAAGAATTGAGACATGCCTCTGCAAGAGCCGGAGCCATAGCCGCCTTAAGCCGGGCTAAGGCATGGTTACCAGAGCTGGACCCGGCCGACATCTCCCTTGGATATCCAAGCTTTAAGTAGGATGGCACCCCCTTTGAGGAGAAGGATTTCACCGCCTGCGTGAAAGAAATACGCCCTGTGGCCACTCTGATCTCACCAAGTACCAGCCGGGTTATGACAGCCAAAATCAGAGGATCGCCACGCCACATTATGATGACGTCAGCTTGACTCCTCCAATTCATAAGCATACCTTCGCCCCCGAAGTCGATCCGGCCGGGTTAATTGATGATGAAGCTGAATTTGAAGCTTTGAGTGGCATTGACAGGTCATCATCAACCTTCCAGGACAAGGCAGCCGATGGAGGAGCGGAAAGGGATGACCCGGAAGCTTCAGGCCAACAAAATGAATGATCCATAGGGCGTCTTATTTTTCTGCCTTGTAAAAACAATGATTCCTTATTCAGACTCGGGGAGTCTTGTAATAGGATAGAAAAAACTTGATTTTGTCGTGCCATCGCGCACGTTGGAGGCGCTCAACACTTTCTTAAGCCACCGTTGTTATATTCTTCTGATTTACATTGATCTTTTGCTTTAGTTGCCCTGCATACAAAACAAAAAACGCAAGTCCCGTGGCGGTTTACCTCAGGGCGAGTCATATGTTTTACAAATAACCCGGAGTATGAATCAAAAATCATAAACAACACCGGTTCTCAAATATGCAAACCATCGAACAGTTGTGATTCGCAAAGTTCTATGATTGATAGACAAAATTCAAAGGCTTCTGATTTGAATACAATCCGTAAACCGTTCCAAAGGGGTTAAGCTAAGATTCGGATACGATCATATATCCCCCAGTGGCTCTGGCGATGCCGTTCAAGTGGGTATCGACAGCTATGTTCTCTTCGGTTCGAATACGACCTATGTTTGAACAGGAAGCCCCCAAGTGACCATAAGAGTTGTTTAATGACGCTAATTCGAATACGATCCACGTCAGACCCAAAGGGTGTAAGCTATGATTCAGATATGATCAAGAAGCCCCTAGTGGGTTTGGCAGTATGCCGATCAAGAGGGTATCGACAGCTATGTTCTCTTTGGCTCGAATACGACCTATATTTGAACAGGAAGCCCCCTAGTGACCATGGCTAGATTCAGATATGATCTTAAGCCGCACCAGAGGGAAAGCCGGATTCAAATATGACCCGCTCCCCATTGGTTGTTTCAAAATAATAAGGAAGACATGTAAACATTTGAGGATGAAAAGGACAGAGGTCCTGCTTTATTGCTTTTCATAATATATACATCTCAAAATATGTGTACATCTTGAGAGCCGGTGGCTCAAGTATAGTAAGGCCAAAGATGAGCGATATTCCACGGCCGACGGGTCTCCTCCTCCGACTTACCTGAATCTTTGTGTTCTCGAGCATCGACGAGGTAATATGACCCGTTGTTCAGGTTCTTGCTGACCACTGTCACGACCGGTTTTTCAACAAAATACTTATTGAGAAATCGATCTTTTGATTCCAGTACAATAAGAATTCTCCTTACTGGTAGACAAATACTTGATACAGAAGTCTAGTAGCATTAAATATATTACAGGGTTGAGCTGAGGCAACTCAACAATTTTATTACAAACACGCCAATATTGTACATAAGTGCGGTTATGACACAGGGGTGTGGTGGCATACTACTGACTCGAGATAAAAGTGATGGTGGATATATCACAGTGGAGTGGATAACATGACTCTTAAACTGGCAGCTCATCGAGCGTCGAGGTGAAGCTCGATGCATTTATTCGGGCAGCGGAAGCAGATATAATACAGTGACCAAATCCAGGATCGCACGGGACTGACTGGGACTCCTCTTGGCGTCGAACTCGCTATCGAACTCTTCATCCATGAGATCGCCTTCATCAACATCTGGCAAATCAACAAGCCAGGTGAGTACTTTGAAAGTACTCGCAAGACAGTTCGGACATAAGATATAACAAATGCAGGTATGAATGCGTCATGAGCAAATAGCAATGCACACTCAAATAGATAATAATTGCACAACATGATAAGTAAAAAGGAAGTCGGGCGGTAGTCCTCCCGAAATCCTAACAAAACAATTGAAAACCGATCGGGTGTCTGGAGCGACACCTCGAAGGGTAAACAAATAAATTATCATGCCGCAGTCGGGCGTCTAAGCGACACCACATAAAGGGCTTATATTGAAAGTAAATGACATGTGTGCCACAGTCGGACGTCGAAGCGACATCGCGGAAAGGGCTTATATAGAAAGTAAATAACAAGCATGTCACAGTCGAACGTCTGAGCGACATCGCAGAAAGGGCTTATATAGAAAGTAATTAACAAGTGTGCCACGGTCGGACGTCTGAGCGACATCGCAGAAAGGGCTTATACTGAAAATAAATGACAGGCGTGCCACAGTCGGACGTCGGAGCGACATCGCAGAAAGGGCTTATATCGAAAGTAAATAGCAAGTGTGCCACAGTCGGACGTCTGAGCGACATCACAGAAAGGGCTTAAATTTCATTATTCATATCTGATAAATTCACGAAGATATAACACTCACAGGGAATATTCAACCCACAATAATAAACATGTTAGTCCATCCACAAGAATAATCAATTAGCCAGACTTAACACTCATGTAGTACACAGGAGTTTTGTCACTGAGACTGATACAAACAAGATAAGTTGAACATAGTACTCGGACATGGATAAGATGATTCAAGGATTTTGACTCTGCAGAGTTTGTACTAATTAATTATCCACAGCCAACGGATTTCCGTAGTCACGAAGGACTAGTTCCGTTTACGGTATTTTGGTAGAAACACATCTAACCAGTACACACCCATCCCACCTCACGATGACGGGAATCACCCTAGACAACGTTCAAGAAAAACTTTGAGACGGGGAGATCACAACCTGCGAATAGCATGGGATCAAATTTATATACGCGTGCTCTAAGGGGTGCCCCCCTCTCGGTCCCAACCGGAAACATCCATGCCCCCTGACCGGATGACTGGCTTTAATCCAGGGCCATGGAACCCTCATCATGGCCTCTCTATTTGGTGTGTACCAGGAAAGCGGTTTGCAACTTACTAAGCCATATCCCTTGCGGAAAACATGTGGTAGTACAGGAAGGGAAAATGGATGGAAACTGGACTAGATTCACGTTGATACTGGAGTCAAAGAGTCTGGCATAAGACTGGCATGCTACAACACTGCCATCTTACCCATTCTCATGCCATCACATGGCCATGCAAACTCATATCCAACAACTTATGGATTTTCGAACCTCACTTGCCTCAACTTGGCATGTAATATAACATTTATCGAAATGCCCATAAACATGCCATGAAACTACTTAATGCAAACATGCCAAAGACACTCATCATATCAAAAGTTCAAACATGCTTGCCTGGTTCGGAGTAGTCGGAGTCTAGCTTGGCGAAGTTCGGGGTTCCGTCACCTCCTCCGGTATCTACGTTATAAGAAAATACGTACTAGCGTAAATACCGGGAGTGCACAAAAAATGTTCCAAATATTTTTCAAACAAATAAGAAAAAATACTAGACAGAAAAATAAAGATGACAGAAAAAGAATAAATCAAAAATCAGTTTCTGTTTAAAAGTTAGTAAAGGTTTTAATCCAGGGGCTCATCTGTAATGAAACAGAAAGTTTCCAGGGGCCAACTTATAAAAACAGAAAACGCTCCGGCTAAAAAGCCGTCAACTGCAAAGGGAAACGTACTCTGCCCGTAGGCGTTTTCAGAAAACGGTTCGAAAAAAAGAAAATACTGACGAGGGGTCCCACCCGTCAGGTTTGAAATTTCAAATGGGGGGAGAAACAGAGCACGTCGACGCCCGAGAGCTTCGGTGGTCGCCGGCGGCGATCCACGGCGAGTTAGGAGGATCGGAGAGTACCTATGTGATCAGCGTGACCTTCCGCGTCTTTGGGTGGTGGTGGTCGTCGTCGGCGAGCACCACGTCGACGGCGGTCCTTGCTCCGGCGGACGGCGGCTCGGGTGAAGTTGGATCTCGTCGGGGAGGGCTGCGGAGGTCAAATTGAAGCCTGGGTTAGATCACTGGGTGCTCGAGGAGACTACTGACGAGGTTTGGGCGGCGGGGATGGCCTCACCGGAGTGGATCGAGCTGGTGGCCGAGGCGGATCGGGGCGGCCGGAGTTGGGCGAGGAGACCCCCTACAGGTCCTCCTAGTGGCTTGGCGGGGTTCTGGTGAGGAGTAGAGGTGGTGCGTGCTTGAGAACGAGCTCGGGACTCCATTTTATAGGCGATCCGAGGCGGTGGCCGTGAACGGGGATCTCCGGCGATGCTTACGGCGGCGCAGTGCTTGGTCGAGGAGTTTAGGGGGGTTGGGCATCAACGTGGAGGTCCACGGGTTTCGTTTAGAAGCTAAACCAGGTTGGATTAGGCGCTCTTGGGTGGCTTTGACAAAACGGGGCGGCGCGGGCCCGTCGGCGGCAGAGGGCGCGCCCTGTGCTTGCCGGGCCACGGCGACGGTGCTGTGGTGTGCGCTGGCATGCATGAGGCCACGCGGAGGGCTAGGGAGCGTTGGGCGGCGCCGAATGGCGTAGCGAGCTGGCGCTGGCTCCCGTTGGCCGCCACGGGTGGCTCTGCCACCGCAGAAGCTGCCGGCGTCGGCGATGCTCGCCGCCACCAACACCTGCGCCCGTCCAAGGGAGCGTGCGGTGCTCTGGTCAAGGAGGAGAGGCCATGCGCAACGCGCCGGGGTGCACAGTGATCGATGACAAGGCACCGGCGAAAAAACGACAATCGACAAAACTCGAAACTCTGAATTTTCTTGAAAGTGTCTGAGAATAGTGTCGGCCAAGTGTTTGATGAAATGATTCAAGCATCAGAAGAATTTATCTGGGGCTGATCTTTTGTGTGGTGGCCTCTCAAAGCTCCTGGGGGCTGCCTGAATTTTGGTGGAATTTTTGGAGATAGGAAAATATGAATTTCACCAAAAATGATGAATCTGGTCCAAACTTGCAGAGGTTGAAACTTGAAAATTTTGAAAAGAGGAAGAGTGGGTCTTGATGGATCTAGGTTGGGGGTGCTAAGGACTATCCAGAGGAGTTGGTTTGAGAACAAAACCCAAAGGAAATCAGGTACTTCCTTTGTAAATCATCTAGGCTTAGAATAATGGACAGAATTGTTTTTGGGAATAAAATAAATGAAATAAAATCCAAAAATGGGTTGGACCTGTTGGAACAGAATGTCTGGGTTGCCCCAAAGTGGAGGGAGGGGTTTTGGGAGAATTTACCACATGAGGCATGGTAAAAGTAATGGATGGTTTCAAAACAAAAGAGTAGCCCCAAAACCCATAGGGTTTCTTTTTAAAAGAAAATAAATTCCAAAAATATATTTGAGATGGGAAAATCAGAACAAAGGTTTTTAATAACCATACACTAGGGTTGAAGAAGATACAAAAAATAAAAATCCTTGCCAAGGGGAAAATTTTTGAGAGAGAGAGAGGTTTTTGGAAGGATTTAAATGACCTTCTTCAAATCAAACAAAGTTTTTGTTAAAAACTAAATAAAAATTTTTGGAGTGTCACAACACCTACCCCCTTAGGAAAAATCTTGTCCCCGAGATTTCAGCTGATCCTCAAATAAGTGTGGGTGCTCTGTCCGAAGAAAATCCTCCCTTTCCCAAGTTGCTTCATTCTCGGTATGATTGCTCCACTGAATTCTGAAAAACTTGATGGTTTTCTGTCGGGTCCTCCTTTCAGACTCCTCTAATATTTTTATTGGATGTTCCCGATAGGTGAGGTCTGGTTGCACATCAATGTTTTCATGGGATACTTGCTTCTCTGGGTTGCTCGCGCACTTCCTCAACTGCGAGACGTGGAACACGTCGTGGACATCGGATAATTCTTCGGGTAAGTCTAGCTGGTAGGCTACCGTGCCTCTTCGTGCCACTATACAGAATGGTCCGATGAATCTTGGTGCTAGCTTTCCCTTAACCTTGAATCGTTGCAGGCCCCTCATAGGAGATACTCGTAGGTACACAAACTCACCGGGTTCAAAACTGACTCCCCGATGTTTTTGATCGTAATAACTCTTCTATCGACTTTGAGCTGTCTTGAGTCGATCCCTAATTATCTTAACTTTCTCCTCAGCCTCCTTGAGCAGGTCTGGGCCGAAGATATGGCTGTCTCCGGTTTCAGACCAATTTAGTGGGGTACGACATCTTCGCCCGTACAGAGCTTCAAATGGTGCCATTTGCAGGCTGGCTTGGTAACTGTTGTTGTATGCGAACTCTGCGTATGGCAAGCTTTCTTCCCAACTGGTTCCATAGGTGAGGACACATGCTCTTAGCATGTCTTCTAGAATTTGGTTTACGCGTTCAGTTTGCCCATCAGTCTGGGGGTGGTATGCGGTACTAAACGCCAGTTGAGTTCCCAGAGCTTGTTGTAATTGATCCCAAAATCGGAGGCAATTGAGTGCCTCATGCGATATTATAGTCTTTGGAACTCCATGCAAGCAAACGATACGGGAAAGATAAAGCTTGGCAAGCTTCTGAGTGGTGTGGGTTGTCTTCAAGGGGATGAAGTGTGCCACCTTAGTCAGTCTATCTGTGATGACCCATATGGCATCATTCCCGTGTCGTGACCGAGGTAGTCCAACAATAAAATCCATTACAATCTCGTCCCATTTCCACTCGGGTATCTTATTTGGTTGTAATAGTCCAGCCGGTTTCTGGTGCTCTGCCTTGATACGTTGACATGAGTCACAACATGCAATGAACGTGGCTATGTCCCTTTTTATCCCGTGCCACCAAAAAATTTCCTGAAGATCCTTGTACATTTTTGTTCCTCCAGGATGGATTGAATACGGAGCAGTGTGGCCTTCAGCTAAAATTTGCTGTTTAAGGTCCTCGATATTTGGTACGCAAAGCCTATCTCCGTACCACAATATTCCCTGCTCGTCTATGATGAATTCCGAGGCCTTGCCCAAACTCACTTTCCATTTTATGCCTTCAATGCTGGGGTGCCCATGCTGAGCCTCCTTATTCTTTTCTATCAGGGTAGGCTGTATTTCCAAATTCGACACACTGCCTTCGGTGACCACCATCAAGTTGAGTTTAGCAAACTCCTGCCGAAATTCAGGTCTCAGATTTTGTAGGTTGTCGTTGTCCGAGCTAGGGTTCCGACTTAGAGCATCCGCCACTACATTTTCTTTTCCTGGATGGTAGTGGATTCCAACATCATAATCCTTCACTAATCCCAACCAGCGTCGTTGCCGTAAATTTAGTTCCAGTTGTGTGAAAATATATTTGAGGCTTTTATGGTCCGTGTAAATTTCACAACGATTTCCAAGTAAGAAGTGTCTCCATTCCTTGAGTGCATGAATGACTGCTGCCAACTCCAGGTCATGAGTAGGATAATTTTCTTCATGCTTGCAAAGTTGTCTGAAAACATACGCGACTACCTTGCCTTCTTGCATTAATACGCATCCGAGACCCTTCCGGGATGCGTCACAATACACCTCAAAATTCTTGTGTATGTCTGGCACAATTAATACTGGTGCTGTCGTTAATTTCCTTTTTAGTTCTTGGAAACTTTTCTCGCAAGCTTCAGTCCGTTCAAACTTCTTATCCTTCTTGAGTAACTGTGTCATTGGCTTTGCTATGGTGGAGAATCCTTCAATAAATCTTCGGTAGTATCCTGCCATTCCCAAGAAACTTCGTACGTCCGTTACGCTGGCTGGTGGTTTCCAGCCAAGTACGGCCTTGACTTTTTCCGGGTCTATGGCAATACCTTCTTGGGTCAGTACGTGCCCCAGAAAACCTACCTGTCTTAGCCAAAATTCACACTTGCTAAACTTGGCGTACAATTGATGTTTCCTGAGTTCTCCTAGTACAATTCTGAGATGTTCAGCATGTTCTTCTGGTGTCTTGGAGTATATCAGAATATCGTCGATGAATACCACAACAAACTTGTCCATAAACTTCATAAATACTTTGTTCATGAGGTGAACAAAATATGCGGGGGCGTTTGTTAGTCCAAATGGCATTACTGTGAACTCATATAGTCCGTATCTGGAGGTGAAGGCTGTCTTGGGGATATCTTCTGTTCGTACTTTTAATTGATGGTATCCCGACCTTAAGTCAATTTTTTAGAAGACCTTGGCCTGAGCGAGCTGATCAAATAAATCATTTATCCGTGGCATCGGGTATTTGTTCTTGATTGTGACCATGTTAAGTGCTCGATAGTCTATACACAATCTCAGTGTCCCATCCTTTTTCTTGGCAAATAAAATTGGTGAACCCCAAGGTGAGGAGCTGGCTCGTATATATCCTTTGTCCTGTAATTCTTTTATTTGCTTCTTCAATTCTACCAACTTGGATGGTGCCATTCTGTATGGTTTCTTGTAAATGGGGGCGTTTCCGGGTGCTAGCTCAATGCTGGATTCTATCTCTCGGTCTGGTGGCATGCAGGTAGTTCTTGAAATCGTCGGAAATTCACACACTACTGGAACTTTGCTTAACTCAGAAACGTCCACTTTGTTCAATCTCGGTTGCCGAGATATCCGTCTCTCTTTGGCTGAAACTTTTATTGTCTTCCCGTGGTGGTGGGTGAGAATTACGGTTCAGTTGAAGCAGTCAATAAATCCTTTGTTGGTGGTTAACCAATCCATCCCTAGGATGACATCCAGTCCTTTATTTTCCAATACAATAAGGTTGGCGTGAAACTTCAATCCTTCAAACTCAATAACCACACCTTGGCAGTAACTCTGAGTAACTTGCTTAATCCCAGGGGACTTGATGATCATGGATTTTTCCAAGGGAAGCATCGAAAAATTATTTTGCAAAGCAAATCTCTTCGAAATGAACGAGTGAGAAGCTCCAGAATCAAACAAAACCTTGGCAGGTATTGTGTTGACGGGGAACGTACCGAGTACGATATCCGGGGCGTTTTGTGCTTCCTCTCTGGTCACATGGTTCAGATGACCCTTCATGTGGTTGTTATTGGGGTTGAAATTGTTTCGCTTGGGCGCTGAATTATTGCCACCGTTGTTCGGCTTTGGAGTCGAGTTCCTTGGCTTGGGGCACTGCTTGGCATAGTGCCCTTCTTCTCCACAAGTGTAGCAAGTAACGCCTGGGCGATATGTGAACTCCTTGTCCCTTGCATGGAAATTCTTGATTGGGTGTGAGACGTTTGTCGTGGGTTTGTGTGTCCCACTTTTCTGAAAATCCGTCTTGCTTCGGTGGTAGCGAGCAAGGGTAGTCTGGTCCCTTTTGCGCTTGCGGAAATCCTCCAAGCTATGTCTCTCATTTTCCAAGGTAATAGACTTATCCACCAGCGTTTTGAAATCTGGGAAGGTGTGCACAACCAGCTGGCATTTAAGCGCGGGTGCCAGACCGTCCAGGAATTTTTCCATCTTCTCGCTTTCAGTCATACGCTCTTCGTTGGCGTAGCGAGACAACAGAGTAAATTGACTATTGTATTCTGACACCGTCATGGTCCTTTGTTTGAGGTCATCAAACTCTCTCTTCTTGATCTTCATAACACTTTTAGGAATGTGCGCCCCACGAAAACCTTCTTTGAACTCCTCCCAGGTTATATCATTTTCGTTGGGGCGCATGTGTAGGAAATTTTCCCACCATGATGCAGTTGCTCCAGTGAGATAGTGCGGTGCATATAGTAATTTCTCACGGTCTGAACACTGTGCAATAATTAATTTTCTTTCCATGTCTCGAAGCCAATCATCGGCCTCAAGAGGTTTGTCAGTATGAGAAAATGTTGGGGGACGCGTCTTCTGTAGCTCAGACAATTTGGATTGCTGCTGATACGGCCCATGGTGATTTCCCATATTAATGACTTGGTTCATCATTTCCTGATGTTGTTGCTGACTCTGTTCATAAAGGCGGCATACTTGGGAAAATGTTGTTTCACTGCCCTGTTGACTTGACTGCCCCTGTGTGAAGTTGTTGCTTGTTTGTGTGCCATAATTTTCCTCTGGCGGATTTGGCATGGAGCGCGTCCATGGACGAGACATTTTTCACTCTGGGGATATATTTTGTAAAACTCATAAGAAAAGAAATTGAGTCGCAAAAATCAATAAATTCATAAAGACGAGAAATTTTAAATGTCCAAGATTTTTTTTAGAGAATAATCGATTGCGCATGGAGAAGGACTGCTCATTACATATCCTACACGCAAGCAGTAATTATACAATACACCACTCAGGATATGCGTACATATTCCTGACATGTTATTTAGGCTAGTGCACTTCTCCCAGTTCCTACATGATGCGCAAACAAGCTACTTCTCACAACCTATGTACATATAAACATATCGTACAATCCGGTACATCGCATGGCGGCTAAGCGTACTCAGTCGGAGATGGTGAGGATCTCCCTTGGCCTGCCGAGGGTGAGGCGCAGTGAGGCTGGGGACTCAACATCCTCCTCGCTAATAGGCTCCAGACGTGAAGTGCTGCGCTGAGTCGATGGAGCGGGCGCCATAGGTGGAGCAACACGAACAGGAGTGGGCGCAATAGGTGGTGCAGTACGGACTGAAGTGGGCGCAATGACTTGGTTGAACTCCCCAGTGGTAGGCAGGCGACGAGTAGTGGCGAGAATGGTAGGTGAATAGGATGCCGAGGACGAGACGAAAGTCAGTGGTGGTGTGGTGTGCAGGAGCTCCCTCCTGTTGGCGGCATAGCCATGGACTGAGTCCATGCGGGCAGCCACAAGGTCGTCCACCAGGTTGTCGAAGGCTGCCTCCAGAGCCTGGAGGTACTTGACAAGCATCTCAATAGCCACGTATCGCTCTCCTCTGGGGCAAGCGAATGCGTAGTGACAGGTGTATGGCACGTGGCATGGAAGGTAGCGGTAACGACGAGTCTTCATCGAAGGAAGAACGTCCCGGAGGCGAGCTATCGCCTCACGGGCAGCCATCTGCATAGCATGCTTCTCCGTAGGCATGGCTCTCCCCAAGAACCGGAAGCGGCGTAACTCAACACGCCCTCCCTTGAATTGCACCGCGGCCTGGTGCATGGACAGACTGTCGTTGATCTTATGCTAGTAGAGTGTGAAAACTGGGCGCACCGATGGCCCCATCGCGATCTGGACGATGAAGGAGAGGAGCTTGACGAACCCCTCAGGCACGTTGGCGAACACCTGTGACTCACAGTCGTTGCCAGCCATCTACAAAAGTAGGCAAAAATTCTGAATGGTCAAATCATAAATTTATGCTGACTGTCAGAAAATGACTACATTTGCAAAAATATAAATGAACTCTATTTGCTAATAACCGATTAGCGATCGCACCTAGTGGCTTCCTACAGTCAGCCTGGCTCTAGTACCAAGTTTGTCACGACCGGTTTTTCAATAAAATACTTATTGAGAAATCGATCTTTTGATTCCAGTACAGGAAGAATTCTCCTTACTGGTAGACAAATACTTGATAGAGAAGTCCAGTAGCATTAAATATATTACAGGGTTGAGCTAAGGCAACTCAACAATTTTATTACAAACATGCCAATATTGTACATAAGGGCGGTTATGACACAGGGGTGTGGTGGCATACTACTGACTCGAGATAAAAGTGGTGGTGGATATATCACAGTGGAGTGGATAACATGACTCCTAAACTGGCAGCTCATCGAGCGTCGAGGTGAGGCTCGATGCATTTATTCGGTAGCGAGCGGATATAATCTGATGACCAAATCCAGGATCGCAGGACTGGCTGGGACTCCTCTAGGCGTCGGACTCGCTATCGAACTCTTCATCCATGAGATCGCCTTCATCAACATCTGGCCAAATCAACAAGCCAGGTGAGTACTTTGAAAGTACTCGCAAGACAGTTCGGACATAAGATATAACAAATGCAGGTATGAATGCGTCATGAGCAAATAGCAATGCACACTCAAATAGATAATAATTGCACAACATGATAAGTAAAAAGGAAGTCGGGCGGTAGTCCTCCCGAAATACTACAAAACAATTGAAAACCAATCGGGTGTCTGGAGCGACGCCTCGAAGGGTAAACAAATAAATTATCATGCCGCAGTCGGGCGTCTAAGCGACACCACATAAAGGGCTTATATTGAAAGTAAATGACATGTGTGCCACAGTCGGACGTCGAAGCGACATCGCAGAAAGGGCTTATATAGAAAGTAAATAACAAGCATGCCACAGTCGAACGGCTGAGCGACATCGCAGAAAGGGCTTATATAGAAAGTAATTAACAAGTGTGCCACGGTCGGACGTCTGAGCGACATCGCAGAAAGGGCTTATATTGAAAATAAATGACAGGCGTGCCACAGTCGGACGTCGGAGCGACATCGCAGAAAGGGCTTATATCGAAAGTAAATAGCAAGTGTGCCACAGTCGGACGTCTGAGCGACATCACAGAAAGGGCTTAAATTTCATTATTCATATCTGATAAATTCACGAAGATATAACACTCACAGGAAATATTCAACCCACAGTAATAAACGGGTTAGTCCATCCACAGGAATAATCAATTAGCCAGACTTAACACTCATGTAGTACACAGGAGTTTTGTCACTGAGACTGATACAAACAAGATAAGTTGAACATAGTACTCGGACATGGATAAGATGATTCAAGGATTTTGACTCTGCAGAGTTTGTACTAATTATCCACACCAATGGATTTCCGTAGTCACGAAGGACTAGTTCCGTTTACGGTATTTCGGTAGAAACACATCTAACCAGTACACACCCATCCCACCTCACGATGCCAGGAATCACCCTAGACAACGTTCAAGAAAAACTTTGAGACGGGGAGATCACAACCTCGAATAGCATGGGATCAAATTTATATCTGCAGCGCTCTAAGGGTGCCCCCTCTCGGTCCCAACCGGAAACACCCATGCCCCTGACGGATGGTGGCTTTAATCCAGGGCCATGGAACCCTCATCATGGCCTCTCTATTTGGTGTGTACCAGGAAAGCGGTTTGCAACTTACTAAGCCATATCCCTTGCGGAAAACATGTGGTAGTACAGGAAGGGAAAATGGATGGAAACTGGACTTGATTCACGTTGATACTGGAGTCAAATAGTCTGGCATAAGACTGGCATGCTACAACACTGCCATCTTACCCATTCTCATGCCATCACATGGCCATGCAAACTCATATCCAACAACTTATGGATTTTCGAACCTCACTTGCCTCAACTTGGCATGTAATATAACATTTATCGAAATTCCCATAAACATGCCATGAAACTACTTAATGCAAACATGCCAAAGACACTCATCATACCAAAAGTTCAAACATGCTTGCCTGGTTCGGAGTAGTCGGAGTCTAGCTTGGCGAAGTTCGCGGTTCCGTCACCTCCTCCGGTATCTACGTTATAAGAAAATACGTATTAACGTAAATACCGAGAGTGCACAAAAAATGTTCCAAATATTTTTCAAATAAATATGAAAAAAAACTAGACAGAAAAATAAAGATGACAGAAAAAGAATCAATCAAAAATCAGTTTCTTTTTAAAAGTTATAAAGGTTTTTAATCCAGAGGCTCATTTGTAATGAAACAGAAAGTTTCCAGGGGCCAACTTATAAAAACAGAAAACGCTTCGGCTAAAAAGCCGTCAACTGCAAAGGGAAACATACTCTGCCCGAAGGCGTTCTCAGAAAACGGTTCGAAAAAAAGAAAATACTGACGAGGGGTCCCATCCGTCAGGTTTGAAATTTCAAACGGGGGGAGAAACAGAGCTCGTCGGCGCCCGAGAGCTGCGGTGGTCGCCGGCGGCGATCCACGGCGAGTTAGGAGGATCGGAGAGTACCTACGTGATCGGCGTGACCTTCCGCGTCTGTGGGTGGTGGTGGTGGTCGTCGGCGAGCACCACGTCGACGGTGTTCCTTGCTCCGGCGGACGGCGGCTCGGGTGAAGTTGGATCTCGTCGGGGAGGGCTGCAGAGGTCAAATTGAAGCCTGGGTTAGATCACTGGGTGCTCGAGGAGACTACTGATGAGGTTTGGGCGGCGGGGATGGCCTCACCGGAGTGGATCGAGCTGGTGGCCGAGGCGGATCGGGGCGGCCGGAGTTGGGCGAGGAGACCTCCTCGAGGTCCTCCTAGTGGCTTGGCGGGGTTCTGGTGAGGAGTAGAGGTGGTGCATGCTTGAGAACGAGCTCGGGACTCCATTTTATAGGCGATCCGAGGCGGTGGCCGTGAACGGGGATCTCCGGCGAAAGTTACGGCAGCGCAGTGCTTGGTCGGGGAGTTAAGGGGGGTTGGGCATCAACGTGGAGGTCCACGGGTTCCGTTTAGAAGCTAAACCAGGTTGGACTAGGCGCTCTTTTGAGTGGTTTTGACAGAACGGGGCGGCGCGGGCCCGTCGGCGGCAGAGGGCGCGCCCTGTGCTTGCCGGGCCACGGAGACGGTGCTGCGGTGTGCGCTTGCATGCATGAGGCCACGCGGAGGGCTAGGGAGCGTTGGGCGGCGCAGAATGGCGTAGCGAGCTGGCGCTGCCTCCCGTTGGCCCCCACGGGTGGCTCTGCCACCGCAGAAGCTGCCGGCGTCGGCGATGCTCGCCGCCACTGACACCTGCGCCCGTCCAAGGGAGCGTGCGGTGCTCTGGTCAAGGAGGAGAGGCCGTGCGCAACGCGCCAGGGTGCACTGGTGATCGATGACAAGGCACTGACGAAAAACGACACTAACAAAACTCTGAAACTCTTAATTTTACTGAAAGTGTACAGGAACAGTGTCGGCCAAGTGTTTGATGAAATGATTCAAGCATGAGAAGAATTTATCTGGGGCTGATCTTTGGTGTGGTGGCCTCTCAAAGCTCCTGGGGGCTGCCTGAATTTTGGTGGAATTTTTGGAGATAGGAAAATATGAATTTCACCAAAAATGATGAATCTGGTCCAAACTTGCAGAGGTTGAAACTTGAAAATTTTGAAAAGAGGAAGAGTGGGTCTTGATGGATCTATGTTGGGGGTGCTAAAGACTATCCACAGGAGTTTGTTTGAGAACAATACTCAAAGGAAATCAGGTACTTCCTTTGTAAATCATCTAGGCTTAGAATAATGGACAGAATTGTTTTTGGGAATAAAATAAATGAAATAAAATCCAAAAATGGGTTGGACCTGTTGGAACAGAATGTTTGGGTTGCCCCAAAGTGGAGGGAGGGGTTTTGGGAGAATTTACCACATGAGGCATGGTAAAAGTAATGGATGGCTTCAAAACAAAAGAGTAGCCCCAAAACCCATAGGGTTTCTTTCTAAAAGAAAATAAATTCCAAAAATATATTTGAGATGGGAAAATCAGAAGAAAGGTTTTTAATAACCATACACCAGGGTTGAAGAAGATACAAAAAATAAAAATCCTTGCCAAGGGGAAAATTTTTGAGAGAGAGAGAGGTTTTTGGAAGGATTTAATGACCTTCAAATCAAACAAAGTTTTTGTTAAAAACTAAATAAAAAAATCTGGAGTGTCACAACCACAAAGGGCCCTTCCCAAGGTGGAGATAGCTTGTGCATATCGGATTGATCCTGGATGAGCCGGAGCACCAAATCACCTTCCTGAAAGGTTCTGGACCTAACCCGGCGGCTGTGGTAGCGACGCAGGTCTTGCTGGTAAATTGTCGAGCGGGCTATTGCCAAGTCTCGCTCTTCATCCAGTAAATCAAGTGCATCCTGACGAGCTCGTTCATTGTCAGCTTCAACGTAAGCCGCCACGCGGGGCGAGTCATGACGGATATCACTTGGCAGGACCGCCTCTGCTCCGTACACCATGAAGAAAGGTGTATAACCCGTAGGTCTGTTAGGTGTAGTATTGATGCTCCAAATCACAGAGGGTAATTCCTCCACCCAACAACCCGGCGTCCGCTGTAAGGGGACCAAGAGCCGGGGTTTTATACCTTTCAGGATCTCCTGATTGGCTCTTTCTGCTTGACCATTGGATTGAGGATGAGCTACCGCCGAAACATCAAGCCGGATATGTTCTCGTTGACAGAACTCTTCCATAGCACCTTTGGAGAGATTAGTGCCATTATCAGTTATGATGCTGTGTGGAAAACCAAAGCGAAAATTCACCTTTTTCATGAACTGAACCTCCATGGCTGCATCACACTTACTGACCGGCTCTGCCTCAACCCACTTTGTAAATTTATCCACCTCCACCAGAAGGTGTGTCTTTTTATCCTTAGACCTTTTGAAAGGCCCGACCATATCAAGCCCCCAGACTGCAAACAGCCAAGTAATTGGAATCATCCTCAATTCTTGAGCCGGTACATGAGCTCGTCGTGAGAATTTTTGACACCCGTCACATTTACTGACCAGATCTTCCGCATCAGCATGAGCCGTCAGCCAGTAAAAACCATGACGAAAGCTTTGGCCACAAGAGATTTTGAGCCAGCATGATGACCACAATCGCCTTCATGGATCTCCCGAAGTATTTCCTAACCTTCCGCAGGCGATACACAACGTTGAAACGCCCCAGTGATACTGCGATGATGCAGCTCACCATGAACAATTGTCATGGATTTAGACCGCCGGGTGATTTGTCTCACCAAGGTCTCATCCTCGGGCAACTCTCCCCGGGTCATATAAGCCAAATATGGCACATTCCAATCCGGGATGACGTGAAGAGCTGCCACCAACTGTGCCTCCGGGTCTGGAACAGCTAAGTCCTCCTCTGTGGGTAACTTGACAGAAGGATTATGCAACACATCCAAAAAGGAGTTAGGCGGTATAGGCTTACGTTGAGATCCCAGCCGGCTTAAAGCATCAGCCGCCTCATTCTTCCTTCTATCAATGTGCTCCACTTGATAACCCTTGAAGTGCCCTGCTACAACATCAACTTCACGGCGATAAGCCGCCATGAGGGGGTCCTTGGAGTCCCACTTGCCTGACACCTGTTGAGCCACAAGATCTGAATCGCCCAAACACCTTACCCGGCTCAAATTCATCTCTTTGGCCATCCGAAGACCATGGAGTAAGGCTTCATATTCAGCTGCATTATTAGTACAAGGAAACATGAGCTGGAGCACATAGCAAAATTTGTCACCTCAAGGGGAAGTTAAAATGACCCCAGCCCCCGAGCCTTCCAACTTCCTGGATCCATCAAAATGAATAGTCCAATATGTGTTATCCGGCTTCTCCTCTGGCATCTGGAGCACTGTCCAATCATTGATGAAATCCACCAGTGCTTGAGATTTAATAGCAGTGCGCGGCACATACTTCAAATCATGAGGCTCAAGCTCAATGGCCCACTTGGCGACTCGTCTTGAGGCTTCTCTATTCTGGATGATGTCTCCCAAAGGAGCAGAGCTTACCACAGTGATAGGGTGAACCTGGAAGTACTGCTTAAGCTTCCGGCTTGCCATGAACACCCCATAAACAAGCTTCTGCCAGTGTGGATATCTTTGCTTTGACTCAATGAGCACCTCACTAATGTAGTAAACCGGCCGTTGAACCGGATGCTCCTTGCCAGCCTCCTTGCGCTCTAACACAATTGCAACACTGACAGCACGTGAGTTAGCAGCCACGTATAATAGCAGCGGCTCTTTATCAATGGGAGCCGCAAGAATCGGCGGTTCAGACAACTGTCTCTTTAAATCTTCAAAGGCGGCATTAGCAGCGTCACTCCAGATAAATCTGTCTATTTTCTTCATCAGCTGATACAGTGGTATAGCCTTCTCACCTAACCGGCTTATGAACTGGCTTAAAGCAGCGATACGACCCGCTAGTCGCTGAACGTCATTGATGCATGCTGGTTTATCCAAAGAGGTGATTGCCTTGATTTTCTCCGGATTAGCTTCAATACCTCTGTTAGAGACCAAAAAACCTAGAAGTTTTCCTGCTGGTACCCCGAACACACATTTGGCCGGGTTAAGCATCATCTTGTAGACCCGGAGATTATCAAAGGTTTCCTTCAGATCATCTATCAAGGTTTCCTTCTCTCTGGATTTCACCACTATATCATCCACATAAGCGTGAACATTGCGCCCAATCTGATTGTGGAGACAGGTCTGTACACACCGTTGATAAGTCGCCTGGGCACTCTTGAGCCCAAAAGGCATAGATACATAGCAAAAGGCTCCAAATGGAGTAATGAAGGCCGTCTTCGCCTGGTCCTTAAAGCTCAAGCGCTCACAACCCGCCGTAGCATCAATGATTTGATCAATACGGGGGAGAGCAAAAGGATCAGCCGGACAAGCCTTGTTTAAGTCCGTGTAATCCACACACATCCGCCAGGTGCCATTCTTCTTAAGTACAAGCACCGGGTTAGCCAACCACTCAGGGTGAAAAACTTCAATAATAAACTCGGCCGCCAAGAGCCGGGCCACCTCCTCACCAATAGCTTTCCGTCTCTCTTCGTTGAACCGCCAATGAAACTGTCTGACCGGCTTAAACTTCGGATCAATATTAAGAGTGTGCTCAGCGAGTTCTCTCGGTACACCCGGCATGTCAGAAGGTTTCCATGCAAAGATGTCCCGATTCTCACGGATGAACTCGATGAGCGCGCTTTCCTATTTAGGATCCAGATTAGCACTGATGCTGAATTGTTTGGATGAGTCGCCTGGAGAAAAATCAATAAGCTTGGTCTCATCAGCCGATTTAAACTTCATCGCCGGGTCATGCTCGGTGGTCGGCTTCTTCAGATGTGTCATATCCGCCGGGTCAACGTTATCCTGGTAAAATTTTATCTCCTCAGCTGCGCAAACAGACTCGGCATAAGCCGCATCGCCCTCCTCGCATTCCAGGGCTATCTTTCGACTCCCATGCACAGTAATGGTGCCCTTGTGACCCGGCATCTTGAGCTGCAAGTAAGCATAACACGGCCGCACCATGAACTTGGCGTAAGCCGGCCATCCAAACAGAGCATGATACGGGCTTTTGATTTTGACCACCTCAAAGGTTAATTTCTCAGCCCTAGAATCATATTCGTCTCCAAAGGCCACCTCCATCTCAATCTTTCCAACTGGGTACGCCGATTTACCAGGCACCACTCCATGGAAAACGGTGTTGGATGTCTTCAAATTTTTGTCAGTCAGCCCCATGCGCCGAAAGGTCTCATAATAGAGGATGTTGATGCTGCTGCCTCCATCCATGAGCACCTTATTAAACTTATATCCACCAACTTGAGGTGCTACCACCAAGGCTAACTGACCCGGATTGTCAACCCGGGGAGGGTGATCCTCTCTACTCCACACAATAGGCTGCTCTGACCACCTTAAATAACGGGGAACCGCTGGCTCAACAGCGTTCACAGCCCTTTTATGAAGCTTCTGGTCCCGCTTGCATAAACTAGTGGTGAACACATGATACTGTCCACTATTCAGCTGCTTGGGATTGCTTTGAAAACCTGACTGTTGCTGCTGCTGACCTCCCTGACCAGACTGCTGGTGATTATAACCACCTTGATTTCCCTGAAAGCCGGAATTTGAACCGCCACACGGGCCATGAAAGCCGCCAGCACCTGAGCCGCCACCCGACCCATGATTGCCGTCGAACATGTAGGAATTCTTGAAAGCCTTCATGATCGCGCAATCCTTCCATAAGTGAGTGGCCGGCTTTTCCCGGGTACCATGTCTCGGGCAGGGTTCATTGAGTAGCTTCTCAAGAGATGGACCTGACCCACCAGACCGAGGGGGCCGCCTCCCCTTGCGTCTCTGATCATTACCCTGCGCATTAGCGTTGGCCACAAACTCCGGATTACCATCGGCTTTACGCTTATTGCCTCCTTGATTTGCCGGGTTATGCTTCTGGCCCTTTCCATTGCCGTTTTTCTTTCCCTTCCCCGCCTTTTCCTCGTCAGACGCTGGATCCGCGGTATTATCATAATCGGCGTATTTTACCAGAGCCGCCATCAGCTGAAGCATATCGTTACAATCACGCTTGAGGCACCCCAGCTTTTGTCTCAATGGTACAAATCGGCAATTTTTCGCCAGCATGAGGACTGCAGAGCCGGCATCCATCTTGTCAGACGAATGTATGATCTCCTTGACCCGGCGCACCCAATGAGTGGTAGATTCACCCTCCTCTTGTTTACAATTAGTTAAATCCACAATTGACATGGACTGCTTGCAGGTGTCTTTGAAGTTCTGAATGAACCGGGCCTTCAGTTCTGCCCATGAGCCGATGGAATTGGGTGGCAAGCCTTTTAACCAAGTCCGGGCCGTTCCATCCAACATCATGGTGAAGTATTTAGCCATTGCTGCGTCACTGACCTCCAACAGCTCCATGGCCATCTCATAGCTTTCGATCCACGCCCCGGGCTGCAAGTCAGCCGTATAATTCGGCACCTTCCGGGGTCCCTTGAAATCCTTAGGCAGACGTACATTACGTAGAGCCGGCACCAAACAAGGAACACCACCGGTTCTGGCAGCCACTCCTGCCTCAACAGAAGTCGTCGGATAATCCGGGTAAGCTTGATGAGCCGTCTGCTGAGCCGCCAATTGAGTCGCCCGCTCGTCCTCCTGGCGTATCTGGTCCTGTACCGGGTTATAACCGCCGGGTTGGTTACGGCATTGGGCGTTGCTTGACAAAGCTTCCGACTCCATGTGCCTGCTATAACTTGGACTCCGGCTTGGACGAGGGGTCGAATGAATCCTGTCTCGGCTATAGGAATAAGCCTCTTGCTGAGCCAGAGCCGTCTGGACGAGTTCTCTGGTCCTTCGCGTCTCCACCGCTGTTGGATCATCACCGTCCACTGGGAGAGCCGCCAAACATGTTGATGCTGCGATTAGGTTCTCCATGGGGTTAGAAAAATGACCCGGTGGTGTTGGTACATAACGAGGCGGGGCCATATTCCCATGAGGAGGTGCCATCACCCGAGGCTGAACTGGTCCCCAAGGTCCGGGTGTTATGAACTGGTTTGCTTTGGCGGGTTACTAGGGCCGGCCCCGGGTGTCATAAAAAGGCTCCGAGGATCATAAACCGGAGATAAACGGTATTGAGTTTTCTGGTGCCTCCTCCTCATCACCTCGTTAGATGCGTTTAGGTTCATCGTAAGCTGGAAAGCCCCGCCCGTTCTGCGGCCAACCTGGTGTCCTCTGCTGCCAAGGCCTCCTTGGCCCGGGCTATTTCCTCACGCACCTGTGCCACCTCTGCATCACGTTCCTCTTGATTTGCAGGAATAATTGTGGTGGTTAACAGGCCCGTCAGCTTATCCATGAGATCAAGCAGCACCTGCACCGGCGGGCGCACAGGGCCTCCTGAACCGGACGTTATTGCTGCCTCAGCCGTAGAGTTCTGGCCGGGCTGAGTGCCATCCATGAAGACCCCTACCCAGTTTGGTGGCTCAAAGGGGTCCGGAATACCGCTGCCATCGGAACATCCCCCAAGCCTGCCATCTTGCAGTTAATACAACGAATTTGTCTCACCAGTGGACGAATCACCATCGAAGTGGATGGCCGTCTCACCGCCATCGACAGATCCTTCAGAAAGTTCTCCTCCATGGATGCAACCCATGAAGGCACGCTTCACGACGGGTTGAGCACGGGCGGGTCTCGCACGCTGAGCCGTCTCGACGAGGTCAGTGCGGTTGTTCGGCTCAGGGCCCGGCTCACCAATCCAGCCGATGAAAACGTGGATTCCGCCGAAGGGAACCCGGTACCCGTACTCAATTGAGCCGGCGTCGGGGCCCCAGCCTTCATCGTCGATGTAGAGCTTGCCGCGACGACTCTTGGTCATCCGGCCCACAGCGTATCCCTTGAGCCCTTCGAAGTTGCCCTTCAAGAACTCAAATCCACCGTGCGCTGCCCCACGGTGGGCGCCAACTGTCGTGGTTTTGTCACGGCAGATGTCCTCTTGCAAGGACTTAGTCGTGGAGCCATCGCAACTAGGAAACTTAAAGGGGTTAATCAAGATTGACATGAACCGGTTCAAATCGTTCGCTAACTAAAAAAACGAAATCGATTTTAAAACAAAACGAAAACTAAAACAACAACAAAAAAAAGAAAAACGGGTGAACCGGGCGGTTCCTACCGGTTCAGGCGGGTTGGCGGTGGATTGGATCAGCGGCGTGATGGCTCCGGCGAGGTGCGGCAACAATGGCGGTGGCGAAGGCTCTGGCGAGTCTGGCGATGGCGGCTGCTGCGCGAGGCGGCGCGCTGGTGGAGTGTGGCGGCGCGGGCATCAGCAGCGCGGCGGCGATGGCGATGGCGGCGGCGAGTGCGGGACGGGGAGGAGGAGAGATACGGGGCCCGAGGCTCCGGTATATAAAGGCGGGGGGTGGCGGATTCTTGGGGGAGGGGGCAGAGGAGGCCGGGGCGGTCACGGCGCGAGGTCGGTGGCGCGCGGCAGTGGCGGCGGAGTCCCGAGCGGAGTCCCGCTCGGGGACGAAGGAGGCGAGCGGCATGGGCTGGGCCATGGCCTGGCCTGGGAGCTGGGCCGGCCCAGTCGGTGGGGAAGGGTTTTTTTATAAAAAATAGATAAAAATAAAAATATAATAAATTAAAACCAAAATAAAGTGAAAGAAAATATAGGCATATTATATATCTAAATTTGCAGAAAAAGATTTTCTACAACATGAACATTTTTCTAACGCCAAGTAAAATCCACAAAAATTCAATTAATTCAAACAGTGCTACTGCTACAACAAAACCCAATTAAAATTATTTTAAAAATACCAAAATAATTTCAAATTTATTTCTCTCCATTTTTTTATTGTAGGGAATCATTTTACCCTATTTTCCAAATATTTTATTTTTGGAGAAAAATATTTTGAATAAAACCCAAATAACGCCAAATTTGAAAATAATTTCAAAGGGACTCTTAAATTTGATTCTTTTAAACTCCCAGCTCATATTTCATATGTTTTGAAGAAGTCATTTTATCTTCTCTCATGAAAATCATTGAGTTGCTTAAAGTTTCTTAATTTGAAATATTTCCAAATGAAATTCAAATTTTTTTCAACAACCCTTCTCATTTATTTAAATGGAAGAAGTCATATCATCTTCTTTCTAGGGTTTGTGATGAAATAAATTTGAATACATGGAGATCAGATAGCAAAGGTGAAAGTTTGGGAAAGTCTTTTCATTCCCTCTCATTTAACTTTTAAAAGGTTTCAAATTTCACTCAATTTCACACAAGCAACCACACCACAATCAAACAATCAATCAAATCTATTTATTTAATATAACATTCCAAAATTTGGAATTTTGGGATGTTACAAAAACAAGAGCAAAAGTGTTTGGAAAATTAGATATGACGGCGTATCAATTATATTCAGTAAACTTGTAGTGGCAATGCAGATTTGTGTGGTTAATTTATGATGTGATTTTTCCATTCTAATATTTTACATCGCCCTAAAACTTGGTTAGTTTGTATGAGTCAGTTGAGTAACTCAATGATAGAGAAACATGTGTAGAATTTTCTTGTCCTCATTTTCGATAAAATTCGGTGAACACATCCAAAGTTGTCCAATAGATAATTAGATAGCCTTAAGCTCCCATAAAAATTTATATTTTGTAACAGTTCGAGTGGTACAGCAGCACATGATAGTGAGAGGGGGAGAAGCGAATTGAGAAAATTTTCGTAACTCTCGCTCGTCGATAAAGTGTTATAAAAGATGGAAAGGAAGATAAAAAAATTGCTTGAGGAGGACCAATCCCTCGATCCCGTTCAATTACAAAGACCCTTTTGCAACTATGGTAGATGCCCATCCTTTATTTTGATTATGTTTGTCCCTTTTACATTGAATGGGACATATATCATATGTGCAGCAGGTTCACCAGTTTGCTAGGTTTACATGATGCACTCTCAATAACCTAGTTTCTTTGGAAGAAAATAGCCACAAGGAATATGAAAAGAAATATGAGAAAAATGTGAGAATATATATGATAATTATCACATCCATGTCCGGATCTGACAAGGGGTGGTGAATCCGCCGAAAAGAAGATTCCGGTTGAAAAATACAACTGCGCTCATGTACCAGATTTCATTGATATGCTTAACACACTACTGTGCACCCGGCAACCGGCATACACCCTTGAGGCAAAGTGAACTTTGCCAAAAAAAACTTTTTGTCGGGCACTCAGTGAAGAATTTGCCGATTGTTTTTCTAGGTACTAGGCAAACCTTTTATACTCTGTAAAAATCAATTAACGGAGACGGAAATAGTAGAACTCGATTTGTTTGCCGAGCATTACGCACTCAGCAAAGAGGGTGAATACGAGTAAAAAATCATGCCGGCGAGCACATCCCCCCAAAGCATCGCCCCTTGCCAGTAAGTATAAATATATCGCCACATCGTTACCACTTTGTAAGACGAATTTGTCCCTGCTCGGGAACAGGAAGCCGCCAAGGCTCGAGAGGAAGGCAGCGTAGTCTCTCAGGGAGAGGAGGTCATCGTTGCTCTCAGGTACATCGGCTGTTGTTAACAGAGAGGGGCCCTTTGCCGCTCGGGAAGATGAAGCCGTTCTGTCAATGCTCGCGAAGATGAAGCCGTCCCCGAAGACGCTTGGAAGGACAAGTATTTTTTTTCGAGGAACTCGGCAAAAACGCAGTGGCCGAGTGCCCACTCGGCAAAAAGCCAAACACTCGTGAAAGTCAAAATTTCCAGTAGTGCCATGTTTCTAAGTTTATACTAAACTTTTATATCTTTTTGAACTTTACTTTATTTTGTCAATTCATAGTCATAACTAATATGTTTGTGCTAAGTATATACCATATTTTATAATAAAAGTTATACTACTTTATTACTTAAACACATTACAAGTTAAAAAAGTTGAACCAAAATCCCTAAACTGTGATAAAATAAGGAAAGAGAAAATAAAACTAGATCTCTGATCAATTTATGCCACTATGATAGTTATAGTGTATATGCCTTTGTGTTTATCCATAATTATTTTGGTAGATAACTATATTGTGTAGACTATAAGAATATCTTGATAGAGGATTCTATTTTATGATTATACATCCATAGATAGAAAAAATCTAAAGTACATATGGTGTTCAAGATCTTGCCACCAAATAGCTAGTACATTTATTTATCATTTTTTGAGTCAAATAGGACTTACATATAACAGTGGGTTCACTAATCTGTTAACGACTCAGTGTCTACTCCACCCTTGGTACCGAAATAGGACCCCTATAGCTAAGATGACATTTAGTACAACATATAGGTGGTTCACTGGAGAGGGAATGGTAGACTTACTAAAGTACCTAAGATATTTCTCTTTTGTCAGCACCCTTCATTATTAGTAGAGAAGAAAAGCAATGGCCGATTTGGCAGTCGGTGACCTTTCATGTTCAATGTTGTTCCTGACAACTTGAATTTGCGAGAGCTCACTATGTCTGGTATTTATGACAAACTTCACCAGATGCTAGTGGTGGCATCGACTAGGCATATAAATTTACTCTACCTCCATCTTTGGTATGAGTGTCGATAAAAAATGACGCCATATCAAATCATATTCCATTGCTAACTGATCTTGGTCATACCCATCCAAGTAGTAACCAGACACAGTTAAAATTTGGGCAGGAATAGCTTACTAGGGAGGGGTTCCCTGACTTGGTTAAGAAAGTTTGGGCCATGTAACCCCCGAGACAAAATGACAATTATAATGATGAAATTGTACAATCTGCACCTTGCAAAGATACCTTTATTTATGGGGTAAACACACCCGCTGGTATATAAAAATATTCATGAATATTTTCAAATCATGAACTTTTGGTCATTCCTATATCGTTTATCAGGTCCTGACGAGTGGGCCACATATGTCACAATTGGCGTCAAAATTAAGTAACTGCCTCATTAGTGTTTTTTGTGAAAATTAGGTGCATTGCGGGTAGGTTTTTCCAGAGAGATTCAAACCGGTGGTTTTTGAAACCATAACTGCAATTGTGGTGCTTGTTCGCTATTTACTCACCAATTCTATCTTATTTGCAAATCTATTCTTTCCAAAGATGAAAATATATAAGAGTGCACTCTCTCAATGAAGCAAAACATTAACCTCTTTACTCAATTCTTTAAGGACCAACTCGAAACAGTTTATGCATAACATATGAACAGAAACAAACTGAAGTGAAGTTAAAATCACCCTCAGAAGGAGAGAATGTACTGCAGCGCAATGTAGGGGTCCAGAGCGCTGCTCCCTAGCATTTATTACCACAGTCACTTCTTCGCCACTGCTGGTGATTCAGGTGCCTTCTCCACCGGGGGAGCGGCGGCAGCAGCATTGCCACCACCCGTCGCAGCCTTCCCGTCACCGGCCACCTTCTTCTTCTCGCCCTCTCCGGCTACCTTCTTGACGTCTTTCTTCTCCACCACCTGCTTTGGGTCCTTGCCATCGTCCTTCTTGGCGTCCTTGTCGCCGTCCTTCTTTTCCTCCTTGGCCGCCGGTGGGGGCGTCGGCACCATGTGCAGCGGCGGGTTCTGCTTGAGCTTGGCGAGGGCCTGCCGCATCCGGGAGAGGTCCGTGGGCTTGCCCGGCTTGGGCCCCTGCACAACCACGATGTTGGGCTTCTTCTCCAGCTCCTTCTTCTTCCTGCCGCCGGCGCCCCGCTTCTCCAGCCCCGGGATCTCTTGCGGGATCAGCTCCGCGATCGCCCTCCAGTACTGCCGGTCCGCCTCCTTGTGGAACTTTTCCTGGTTCGCCATGAACACCTGGCATTTGCATTTGACTTTGATCATGCGAGTGAAACATGTGGCCTAACGCCTAACTGAGAAAAAAAAAGAGATGGAAGTGGAACATACCTTCTCCTTGTCTCTGTTGTGTGTGCGCCTCCTCTGGCAGTTGAACTTGCGCTTCTCGAGCAAGGATTTTTTGAACTCCTCGGCCTCCGCGATGATCTCGCCGCGCCGCTCCCTCTCCTTGCGCTCCTTCTCCTCCAGCCTCAACCTGTTTTGGCTGCCAGATGAACGAAATATTGAAATCTCCAGTTCAGTTCAGAGACCACAAAAATGTTGGCGATCACGATTCACGAGGAAATGCATGCATGCATGGGAGATCTGCGAAAAGAGATTGTATATAGTGCTCACCGGCGCCACTCACGCCGGAGGAGGCTCTCGTCTCTCATGGCCTCCGGCGGCGGCAGGACGGCCCTGTCGTCGACAGCCCTGACGAACAGGTCGTCATCGATGCTGCCACCGATGCCGCCCTGAAGCAGGCTACCCATCAGCACTTCCTCCACCCCGATGTAGCCGCTGCCGTTCGAGTCCGGCGCCATGGTGTACGCGCCATACGCGCTGCCAAACCCCTCGCCCGCGATCCCGGCAAGGTCGTCCTCGGAGAGGGCGGTGCCGAAGGAGGAGTAGGAGGTGGCGAAGCGGTGGCCGCGATGCATGCCGTGGCCCCGGCTGCCCTCGGCGTTGTAGCCGTCGGAGATGCCGAAGGGAGAATGTGTGAGCGCTTCGTCGTCGCCGGCGATGGCAGCGACGGAGTCGACGGACGACATGGTGGCCGGCCGTAGTAGGATGAGAGGGTGGTGGCTGAATTAGCGGATCATTTGAATCTTTTGATGATCCGACAGGAGTGGAGGCGAGGTCGCGTGGACAAACTTGCGAAGGACAGAGGAGCTGGGTTCGTTCGCTGGTCTGACGACCGCTGTTTTCTCGCGTCCGCATGCTGTGGCAAATCTTTTTCCTCTCCGTGCCTTTGCGTTACTGTGGCAACATGGTAAAAAATAATGTAAATTCGAATTTCAGTCGAGGTTCTCACCAACTGATTATGACATACGGGTTAAAAAACACGTTTGACAGGTCTTCCATTCCACGTACGGGTTCATTTAAATTCTAACATGATAGCCAAATTTTGGGTAATCATTTTTTTTTCTGATTTTACAGCATACCCAAAGCTGAATACCTATATTTTGACGTTCTTATTTTCTACTCTTTCTGTCCCATAATATAAGAGCATTTTTGACACTACACTAGTGCCAAAATGCTCTTATATATGGGACGTAGGGAATACTCCATAATTACATGCATGCCCAAACATTTATGCCATGATAATTTGAAATTTTCAACATCACACCACACATAATTGACAACATTTCTAATTCAAGTTGAAATTTAACCCTAAAATCATAAGCATTGTGCATCACAAATGCAAACGACAATACATAGAGCTCTCAAATGTCATTTGCCTCCATTGCCACCACTAGTGCTTGCATTCTCTCCGATGGCACCATTGTCACCATTGTTTCCGTTGTCATCATTCACACAACATATATCAAAATGTCAACAAAAATACAAGGAACTCAATGAGAAAATAGTTTTTTTAAATCTCGGTCATTTGATCAAACAAGTTGGGGGTGCCGGGCGGCCGTGGCGACAGGAGATGTCGGCTCAATCTCAGGCAGCGGTGGGAGGGGAGGAGAAGGGGGGGGGGGCGAGGCGGTGTTGTAGGAGCCCGTTGCGCGGGGAAGGGACGATCGATGGCGAGCTTGTGCCACAGTTGTCACCTTCTTCTTCGCGCGGGTCGCCGCTGCGACCGATGGATCGTGCGGTGGCCAGTTCCTAGCGAGCTTCCTCGCCTTTGGGGGAACCCTGGCGATGACGGCAAAGTCTTGTGTCGCTTCTCTGGCGGCCACGACAGCCGTTGGTGGAGGTGCAAGACCTAGGTGGCAGACGACCTTTGGCTCTCCCAAAGGTGGCGGTACGCACAGGAGGTATGACAGCGGGGAGGTCGGTGGCAGCGATGATCACATCAGAGATGCCTTCCACGGCTTATCGGTGGCTAGCGGTCGTCACGGCAGCATTCGATGCAGCACGGCAGAATGTTCCTGCCGAGCGGTTGGCTTTCCTGCAACCGATTTTGGTGTTTTTTTTTTGTAGTTCGGTAGGTACAACCAAATATAAGTCCTTGGTAGCAAATTTTTGGTGGCTACCCATTTTTTTGACCCCATGCAGGTTTGGGCGTGTTGTTGGAACCATTTTTTGAGCCAACAACCCCAAAATTTTAGTTTTTAGGTCTTGAGCCAAAATTTAGGTATATTATTGGAGATGCTCTTAACAGCGAGCTAGCCTTTTCCTTAAATGATTTAACCCCTCAAAATTTTGAAGAACAAATCCTCAAACTTGTCTCTCCCTACTCACATTTGGGCAGTTTGATGTGCCTCCCCAAATCCTCTCTCTACTACCCTGTTAACCTTGTCTTTTGGCGGGCACTCCAACGATTGTCGTCTGTCGCCGCCCACCATCTCCCGGCGGCACCCCATAGCCCCCTATAGCCCAAGCCCATCCATCGCCCTCGGCATGCTAGTATGGTGGCTTTCCCTTTCAATGCAATTTAATAAATTTTATTCAATAATGTTGGTTTGTTATCATAGGAATGTTTCGTTCTTTCTTCTTTTTGTTTTTACTTTTTTTTAAAATTTATTTATATATTTTCAAAAAAGGCGCTTACGTTATTTTAAAAATGATTATCACACATAAAAATCTATCAATGTAATATAAAAAATACAGACAGTTCAGAAATGTTCGTAACATTAGAAAAAAAGTCACACATTTAAACCATGGTTATCACATTTAGAAAATACTCATGAAATACCAAAAGAAATCTGTTAGCGTAATATAAAATAATTGTTGATGCCATTCAAAAAAAGTTCATGACATTTAGAATCGCATGAATAAAAAATATGTCCATGATGAATTTGAAAAAAATTCAAGGTGTGTTTACGAAATGTTCACTGTTTATTTAAAAAATCAATGTCCATTTTAAAATGTTCATCATGTATTTAAAAATGTTTTATATGTATTTATCGCATATTTCGAAAATGGAAATAATAATAAAGAATTGAGAAAAACGAATAACAATAATAATAAAGAAGTTAAAGGAAAAACAAAGAAGAAAAGAAAAATCACAAACTAGAAGAGAAAACACAGAAAAATAAATAAATAAACCAGACAAAACATAGGGTTTAAGGGTTTCGTAATATAGAACCTTTCGGAAACGCTCCTACTGCTGGTACATACTGTAGGTGCTATTCAGCCGGCCCACTCAAACATCGCCGAAGGCGAGAGAAGGATAGGTCTCGGAATAAGCGAGATATAGCTACAATCCCGTACTGGGCTGCGGCATCTCATTGAGCCCAATCCCGTACAGTACCCAGACTGCAGAAGGAGTATTTGGAACGGAGCTCTCGCTTTAGGTTGAGTATATGAACTCACACTCTCCTTTTTTCAGATAACATGTGCATGCAGGTATTCTTCAGGTAGTGTTGCTAACTGAAGCTCAATCTGTTATTCACCCCTATAAATATCTAATGTATATTATTGGCAAACTGGCATTGCCATTCCCGTCATATTCTGAATGACCTGAGGCTCAGTATGATTCGGATAAAAGTTTGTGGTAGTAGGTACTCCCTCCGTTCGGAATTACTTGTCTCGGAAATGAATGTATCTAGAACTAAAATACGTCTAGTTCCGAACGGAGGGAGTACATGCTACAAGGATCTGGTTTAGGCATACTGGTAGGTCGTAGGTGGTTCTGCACCCAGTACCAAGTACTTCCTCCGTTCGAAAATACTTGTCCTAAAAATGGTTGTATCTAGACTTATTTTAGTTATAGATACATCCATTTTATCCATTTTTAGGACAAATATTTTCGGACGAAGGGAGTACCAAGGACCAAGCACTGCACCCGGTACCAAGGGTCTGGTTTAGGCATACTGAAATGCAACCGAAACCCTGTACCATTGGCTACTGGTTCTGCACCCAGGACCAAGGACAGATTGCTAGCTGTGATTTGTGGTCAACTCCCAAGTCGAGCATATTTCGGCCCCCTCTTAGCCTCCATATCTAGCGCAAGAGCTTTGTCAGTCAAGTCCACAAAGTGCCTGCAAGATAATATTATATATGCCCAAGATTAGTGTAGTCCTTAATGGTTCGGTCGTGGTCCAAGTTTGGCCACTAATGTCATGTTTTTGGTGGAGACTTATCAAACAAAATGTTCCTCAATGAGCCAACAATGCCATTAGCTAAAGTTGTTCTCCAATCCAAGCATGCGTTCCTTGACCATGGACTGAACTTTTTTTACGAAGCAAGTTTATAGTCTTGGGTCAGCCAATTATAAACCCACAAGGAGCAGAACAAGTATGTACTGAAAATACTACATCCCAGCTGAACTAATACAATAAGTTAAAACCCTTTTCTTTGAAATGGGCTGCTAGTATTGAGGAAGCATTGCCTGCAAATATTTCCATGAGCATGGACTAGATCATGTATTCAATTTCAATGTATCATTCTTCCCACTCTGAATCGACCAAAGGGTGTCCTCGCTCATGATATGCTCTTGGATTTTATTTTTTTGCATAACTAATGCTCTCAGCTCTTTATTGTCTCATAATCCAGTTGCTTCATTTGACTGCTTGATCTCTTCATTTCTGTAATCTTACATCAACACAAGCATTCATTCAACTAGTATGTGCTGAAAATAAGAAGATGCTCAAACTGAAGAAGTGCAGGAGCTTCGGTAATAAAGTCGGCAGTGTTTGGACCCCGGAACAATATATTATGTGTGCCCAAAATTATTCCTTAGTGGTGCAGTCATTGTCCATGTTTGGTCGTTAGTGCATGTCTGGCCATTCTCCAAAGGGGACTTGAACAAAATGTGCATCAACAAGTCAACAATGCCACTAATGAAGTTGCTTTGCAGATCAAGCATACGTCCTTGACCAGGGAAAGTATAAATAGGCACTTATCCTGCTCCCAGACCGAAGGATATAGCGTGAAAACCATTTCTTCCAAATGAGCTGGTACTTGTCATGGGGATGTTTATTCCTGGTCCTCGGCACACTGAACTCCATGTTTCTGAGCTGTTCGGGCTGCTTCATGGAGGAGAGGGCAGCCCTCATGGATATTAGCTCTTGGTTCATGGGCGTGCAGTACATGGTTCCCACTTCTTGGGGAGACGGTGATGACTGCTGCTCATGGGAAAGGATCACATGCAACAGTAGCACGCGACGAATATCGCATCTCGACCTTTTCCAGGACTTGCCCCAATACGCACATAGTATGAAAGATAAATGCTGGAATCTTAACTTGAAGATTTTTTCTTCGTTTCGGGAGCTTTAGTTACTGGATTTCTCTGGACAACAAGCTAATTTACAAACTTTTGAGGTTATGTAAGTCATATTGCAATGCATGCAACTCTAATTTTATTTTTTCTAGTAGTTTTGATTACAAATCATTTTATTTTTTCCTGAATACTGCTCAGGTCTCCAAGGATTGAGTAAGCTCAAGTATCTTGACCTTAGGGACAACCATTTGTTCGGGGGTATCCCAAGATCCATCAGCAGATTGGTTACTTTGGAAGCCATAAATCTCAATCGAAACAACATGGGTGGGGCTCTTCAGAATATAGGTTCGATGAGTTTAACATTCCCTTTCAGTTGGTGAAATTATTGTTTTTAGTTGATTTAATGCATGAATACGTGACAGGTTTCCAAAATCTCCGGAACCTACGAGAATTGCATTTGAGATCCAATCGATTGAGTGGTAGCCTCCCTGCATCTTTATTTGCGCTTCCATTCCTTGAGCACTTGGATCTTTCAGAAAACCTCTCTGAAGGACGTCATATACCTATAAACTCATCTTGGAACCTGCGAGAACTTTATTTGACATCCAATCAATTGAGTGGTAGCATCCCAGCATCCCTATTTGCACCCCTATACCTTGAGTACTTGGATCTTTCAGGAAACTTCTTGCAAGGACCTATACCTATAAACTCGTCTTGGAAATGTTCCTCGTTGCTTAATTAAAACTATCAGGTTATCTGATAACAAGCTAAGCGGTACATTTGATTTCTTCTGGATAAGAAACTGCACGAAGCTCAAACAGATAGACCTGTCCAGGAATACCGATTTGGTTGTTCAAGTGAAAATGCATGGCTGGGTACCTAAATTTAGATTGAGAACACTAAAGCTCTCTTGGTGTAACCTTGACAAGAGCATCATTACAGAACCACATTTACTACGCACACAACATCGTCTGAAGTTTCTTGATTTGTCCAACAATAATTTACCTGGAAGCATGCCCAGTTGGCTGTTGACAAATGAAGTGACACTAATTTACCTGAATCTTGCAAATAACTTGCTAGTTGGATCATTAGATCTGATATGGCAACACCAAACTAATCTCAAACTGGTGAACATATCACTGAACCTAGTTGAAGGACAGAGCTTTCAGCCAACATCAGTTTAATGTTTCCTAATCTGGTTGTTCTTGATGTTTCCCACAATATTATTTCTGGAACAATACCACCATCACTGTGCCACGTGAGCAACTTACCCGTTATGGACCTATCAAATAACAAATTTACAGGAAAAGCGCCATCTTGCTTGTTCACTGATTGCCATAGACTGGATATATTGAAGCTCTCAAACAATACTCTCGGGGGTAAGATATTTGATGGAGATAGTAGCTTCTCTGCTGACCTGTGGGAAATATACCTAGACAACAACAAATTTGAAGGGACTCTCCATAGAAATCTTTCTGGGGTTGTAGCCATCATGGATTTACATGGTAATAAGATGTCAGGAGAACTGGACACTTCATTCTGGGATCTTCCTGAACTGCGTTCTTTGAGCCTTGCTAGTAATGGTTTAACTGGTGGCATTCACCGAGGAATTTGCAAATTAACATTTCTTTATATGTTAGATCTGTGAGACAACTACTTTACAGGGCGTATGCCAAACTGCAGCACTTCATTATACCTCGAGTTTCTGAGTGTGTCTGGGAATTCACTGTCAGGCTTGCCGAGTGTCTTTTTCAACAGCACCTACATTACAGCTTTGGATCTCAGCCATAATCAGTTCACAGGCAACCTTGACTGGATGCTTTATCTTACTCGAATCAGTGTGCTTTTGTTAAGCAGAAATAACTTTCAGGGCCAGATCTCTTCAAATCTGTGTAATCTCCAACACTTGAGTATAATTGACATTTCGAACAACATACTTTTGGGTTCCATACCACCATGTATTGGTGGCATTCCATTTGGATCCCTTGATGCTTATGAATACGATGGTTGGCCCTCAGGTGGTAGTAGTACTTTTGGATCGGGCGATTATGGTGTGGACTTACTGTATAGCAGTGAGTATGACCTCTCAGACTTCACCTTCACAACTAAAGGGAACCCCTATACATACGGACGGAACTTCTTCATGTCGATGTCTGGCATTGACTTTTCTGCAAACATGCTGTCAGGTGAGATTCCGAAGGAGATCGGGATCTGAGCCACATCAAGTCTCTCAATTTGTCGAACAATTTATTTACTGGACCAATTCCTACAACCTTCAAACATGAGTGAGATCGCAAGCTTAGACCTATCAAAAAACATGCTGAATGGATCGATACCATGGCAGATAACTCGGCTATCATCGCTAGAGGTGTTCTCTGTGGCAGACAACAACTTATCTGGATGTCTACCAGCCACAGGTCAGCTCAGCACATTTGATATGGACAGTTACAGAGGGAACAACAACCTTACATCATGCATTTCCCATTCAGCCCCCGTGGCACGGAATGGTACTGTAGGAAGTGCGCCTGGTGATTCTGACCCGATCCTCTCCGTTGTCACTGCCATTTCATTCGTCTTGGCATTTTGGGCCACTGTCACATTCGTATTCTGCCATCCATTTGGGAAGCGTGTCATTCTCAAACTGTAATATGTAGTGAGAGTGTGTGTGTGCGGTACTGAATAATAGTGATGGTGTGTAAAGAACAGATGCAGATCACTTTAGCTACTTTCTTTCCGATTATCCATGTATTTGTAGAACATATTATCTTTTGTTGCTTGTATAGAAGTTATGTCGCAGCAAAGATTACTCTGATTTCTCCTGCTCTAAGAAGGCAAGTAATTAATCTCGATGGAATCCTGGGAGGTACTCCCTCCGTTCGGAATTACTTGTCTCGGAAATGGATGTATCTAGAACTAAAATACGTCTAGATACATCCATTTCTGCGACAAGTAATTCCGAATGGAGGGAGTAAGATGCTGCGTCCTGTATATATAATGATACTTAATGTTGATGGAAAGGCTGTGAAATGGTTGAATTTTCTCGGAGCTCATTTTTCTTTTCCTGTATATATAATGATACTTAATGTTGATGGGAAGGCTGTGAAATGGTTGAAGTGATGTGGGAGGAAGCTTTATCTTCCGTTCTTCGTACAGAGCAGTGTAGTCTGTAGTTTTAATCTTTTCAGCAAAAGTTACCCTGCATGTAAGCTCAAGGTGCAGAATGGTGGTGCGAAGTTGAGACTTTGGGAGGATCCTTGGCTCTACATAGCCCTTTCTTTATTTCTGCACTGAACTTCCTTTAGCACTGCTGAAGTCTCATAATGTTTGTAATGCTATAAGTGTTTATGTAGCTGAGGATTTTGGAGTCGTCTCCCTCTGCATCTCATTTGCTTTGCTTCTAACTCCTCCGACAGCAGCTGGTGTTTTCCTGTCTATGCGGCTGCTATGTTTTCTGAAAGTGAAAAACATGACAGACCTGCCGAGAAGCTACATTTTTGTTAGCAGGCACAGTAAAAGTAAATAAAATAGGAAAAAGTAAATGCGCCCACCGTGGGGCTCGAACCCACGACCACAAGGTTAAGAGCCTTGCGCTCTACCAACTGAGCTAGACGGGCTTGCTGGGTGACTGCTTTCAGGATCATTTATCATCATTCTGCACCCAAAGGTGGATCAGCAAGTGCTTCAGTGAAACGAAAGACATGATGCCATTTTCAGAAGATGGTCAGGCTCGGCCAGGCCAATTGGCATGTACTACGGGAGAGCTCTTTCACTGAAATAATTCAAACAATGGAAGAAAAGTCTTTGAGGAACACCCTTAACCGACAGGGGAGAGGTCTTGGCCCCCAGATGCCTATCCCCAGTATCTAAAAGCTCAACCATTTTACAAATGATGATCACCTTAAATGAACTTCTTGTCTTCCTAAGTGGGGCTGGGGCAAGGATCCCAGGAATATTTTGCTCATCGAATCCAATATACTCCCTCTGTTCTGTAATTCTTGAGCTGCAATGTTGTTTTTGAGCTGCAATATCAATACCCCGGAGTAGCAATCGATACCCAGGATATCCATGTTCTCCTGTAATAAGGTAGCATTTAGGCCTCTAATGATGCTTTTGAGCTGCAAGCCAGTAATGATATTGAGAGAAAGGTTGAGAAACTAGAAAAATTATTATGACGCTTAAGAGTCTACCTTCATGTGCTGATTGCCTTTTCCAGTCTCCAGGGTAGGGAGGTGCACAGGACCATATTTGAGACACCGTTTCATTTCATCAACTTGACTAGCTGATAGTTCAGAATTCTACAACCGATGATACCAAGCATGCACCTCTGGGATTTCTACCAGAGATGCAAGTTCTATTTGTGTCAGTCTAGCCTGATTGCGTACCATATCCTTTGTAACATTGTCAATCGTTTCCTGTCACCTGGAGTGAAAGCACCAACGTACGCCAATAGCAATTCAGTGTCATCTTGGTTTGCAAATAGGAAAAATCTATAGAATCAGATTCTGTTTAGATCATACCATCATTGAATTGAATTGGTTTCATTTTGGATAGCACCTTTATATCCCTTGTGATTTTCCTTTTGACTTCATGACACCATCACTTTGGATAACCCTTTGTGGGTGCAAAACTTGCTGGGACGTAGAATGCTCCACCATTCAAGACATGCAACTGAATGACTGATAGTACTCCCTCCGTGCGGGAAAAGTTGTCTCCCACGACATTTTGCGAGAAGCACCTCCCCTTTCTTCCGACAAACTATGCAGCCCTCACTCCGACCGCTTCCCTGCTCCGGCGCCTCGCCGCGCGCCGGCCGCCTGCTCCATCGCCTCGCCACGCACCGAACGCTTTCTCCCCGTCGTCTTGCCGCTTTTCTTCATCCGCACCAGGAAATCAAGAGGGAAACGATCCCCTTTTCTGCAAATCCCGCGACTTGCCGGCTCCGGCGGCGACGCTCATGTCCTGGAGGCAGGTCCTCGAGCTCCTCCTCCCGACCCCGAGCTCCTCGTCCTCGAGCTGCTGCAGTAGTCAACGGCAGTTTCTCCTCCTCCAGGTCCTCGAGCTACTCCAGGTTCTCCAGCTCCTCGCCCTCTTCGCTCCACTGGCGCCGCCACCGCCGCTTCTGCTTCTGCTGCCCGCCCGCCCACCGCGCAGGTCCTCTGCTTCTAGGGCTTCTTCTGCTTCTGCTTCTAGTTGCTGTTTTCAGTATTTTTTTTCGAAAAGGAGGCTTACCCTCGGCCTCTGCATCTCTTGATGCACACATCATTTATTAAAAAAGTTGCCCGAAGGTTCCAACAAGAAGTCTAAAAAATAAACAAAGGTCTTAGAAGTCTAAAAAATAAACAAAAAGTTGCTGTTTTCAGTATGGTGAGCTGATTTCTTTCTTATCCTCTTGGTTTCTGCAGCGATTGGAGGTGGACTTGGTGCAGAGGAATGGATCTTGCTTCCGTTGATCTCAGGTGAGCTAAAGATGCTGCTTCCATGGAACATACAGTATGCTTGACTGTATAACTGTAAAGAATTTTGGAGTATATTTTGTGTGCTGATCATTTTGTGTTCTGTTGCAATAAGATCAAAGTGTACAATACTGAGCATTTTGTGTTCTGTTCTGTTGAATGTGCAGCTACTCTGAACATACAGTACTGAGCATTTTGTGTAGAAATTTCTTTCTTGCTTACCTAAGATGATCTGCATTACATTTCCTAAAATATCTCTATGCACTCAAACCAAAAGGAGTACTATCAGTGCTCTAATTGGGTCTACTAACTGTGAAATCCTTCAGAAACTGTAACACTAATTCATAGAGGGCATGGATATGACTAGCCAGGGATGAAATTACACTAGGTGTGTTCAATCAAAATCAATCCATTGGTTGGCTTACTACAGGACTAGAAAACTAGAACCTGGCATGGCTACATAAGGGCATTTCCACTATTCATTTGATGGAAATAATCTTAAGCAAATGTTGAACTATTGGTCATTTCCACTGTTCATATGATGGAAAAATTTTTACAGCCAGTGGATGCTTGAGTCAAGGCAAGAAATTCAGTTTACTTAACAGGGGAGCGTGTGTATGCTGCGAAGGAATGCATTTACTGAATGTTATTCTGAGGGACATGTTTTTATCAACTCTTAGTTAAGATCAATTAACCATGTAAGGTGCTCTTTTGATTACTAGTGAAGTGCTGCTCTAAATATCATTGCAGCAAGAAAAACTTCAGTTTACTACAGTTTTCAGTTTGGAATAGTGCACAAAAGACCAATAGATTATGCACTATTGTGCGCCATTCGGAGCACAATTCAGTGTACTGCAGTTTATTGCATAATTGTGCACTTTTTTAACACAAAACTTAGTTTGAAAAACTTAAAAGCAGCAATGTCTATTCCTGCTACCCTTGGTCTTGATCCAACAATTGCAAACTCAGGTAAAGTACCCTGCTCCTGCTCCTTCACATGTTTCTATCAGTGGTTATCTAACTCAATTTTCACATGTCACACCACACACACACACACACACACACACATAGCTCCTTGACATGCTCCAGCTCCTTCACATGCTTTGAAATAATAAGCTTATTCTTGTTCTTATTTTCAAAATGAACAGATAATACAAAATGAATCATAGTAGCATCTCTACCAAAAATGTTCCTTTCTCATCTTTTTTTTTTGAAGGTCACCGGGGGAGGGCGAAGCCCTCCACCTGAATCTTTTTCTTTTTTCTATTGCATCACACCCTTAGGAGGGGGGGGGGGGTTTATTACACACATGCCTGGGGAGAGAGGAGAGAGGAAGGGGAGGGGGGGGCGCGACACCGGCGCCAAACAAAAGCCCAAAGTTAATTCCCCCGAGAAAACGCACGGAGCCACCTATCTACGCACGCCCGGTCGGTCGCCTTCAAACGGCCGTTCCAAAGGACCGAGTCTTCCCGGCAGCACCCGAGTAAACGGGCCAGAGAAGGTCGGGCGCCTTGGAACACCACGGCATTTCTGTGCTTCCACAGCTGCCAGCAGCAAAGGAGGGTGAATGAGGCGTGGGCAACATCACCGGTCACCCCCCGCACGTCCAGGTCTTGAAGCGCTCCAATATGGTAGTTCTTCCCGACCACCTCAACGCCCACTGCCAGCTAGAACGAGCGGGCAAAGGGACAATCGAAGATCAGGTGATCCGCCGTTTCGACCACCTGCGCACAGATGGGGCATGTAGCCTCCGTGGCCGCCACAATAGTCTTCCGTAGCAGGACATCCCTCGTGTGGATCCTCCGTTGCACGAGGAGCCATCCGAAGAACCGGACACGGGACGGCGCCGCGCAGCCCCACACGAAATCAGCGAAGGAGGCCCGCGTGCCGCCGAAGCGTTCCAGGGCATAGACGACAGCCGTCACAACACCCCCGCTCGCGCTCCGGCAAAGCACAGGGTAGCGTTCGTCCTCGCCGGGGGACTCCCGAACCTCAGCGATCAACGCCAGGAGCGCACCCCTTTCTCATCTTAGAAGAAGAAGAAGAAGAAGAAGAAGAAGAAGAAGAAGAAGAAGAAGAAGAAGAAGATGGTGTGTAAATCCAAATAGATTCAAATTGGAAACTTTAGGCATGTTTGCAATTGAACAAATGGTGTGTAAATCCAAATAAATCAAATAAATTCAAATGATTCAAATAAATCGTAATAAATCCAAATAAATTCAATGATTCAAATAAATTCAAATAAATCCAAATACTTCTATCCTTTCTCATTGAACACATGACACAAGCCACACACATGACACAAGACATACACATGACACATCACATACTCCTATCCTTTCTTTTCCTCTTCCCTTTCCCTTTCTTTTTTCCTTTCTCTATCTACTCATTTCATAACAAACAGGTAAACTAGTTGTGGTAAACTACTGTAGTTGATCTGTATCTTCACGCTGCTGTTGTTCCAACCATAAGGAGTGGATCATCCCGTGTAAACTACTGTACTGATAACTCCCCCACCTTAATTACTCGAAGAAGGTAACAACTTGTGTCATTACTCAGAAGAAAATGATGATCTACTGGTCTTAATAATACTCAGAACCTTACGGTCTTGCAGCATGTTCAGAATAAATATTCGAACCTTACGGTCAAAACTGAATGTTGACAGTAGTAGTAAGACTAGAAGAAGAAGAATTCCAAATAAACTCAAATAAATTCAAATAAAGACCTGTTCCTTTTTCTTTTCAGGAGCTGCTAGCTAACAAAAGTTTAAAACATTGAAGTAAAGCAAGCAGTAGATATATCATCCTCACAGACTTGTTCTTTTTTCTTTTCTTATTAATATAAACATCATGCCTGAATCTTGGACATCATGACTGCGTCTATGTAGATCATGGCAGTACTTATAGAACTATGAATATCTATTACTCCCTCTACAACATCAGAAAAGTTAATAACATCCTCTACAACATTTTCTGTAGAGATTAATGGCCAGGATTAATCTACAGCATTCTGTACATTAATGATCAGGCTGAATTTTTTCAGAGATTAATGGTCTGATTGTTTGTTTCCAAATTGTGTCCAAAATCTGGAGTAACAATATTACAGTGAATTTCAGCACAGAATTTGAATAACATTTTCTTCAACATTCAGTCTTCTGAATTGTTTGAGTTAAAATTCAGTTTCTGCTAATGAACCAGCCTATCCAGATTCATTTGATAAGATGTCTGCTGATCTTGTTGCTGCTGTTTTATTCAGTTTCTGCCATTACAGATCAATCTACAGATCATGTTGTTTCATTTGATAAGAACCTGCTGCTTGTAACTACAAATCTAAATCAATCTACAGAAGCCAACAGCTAACTGAATTTTTTTTATGTCAATTACCTGCAGTCGCCAACAGCAGCAGCAGAGGCGATCAGCAGTCGCCAACAGCAGGAGCAGGGCGGGGACTCGGTCGGGCAGGCGGCAGCGGCAGCAGCTGCAGAGGTCTGTAGGTCGTCTCGCTGCCAGGGAGGCGGGGAAGATCCGCGAGGCACTACCTGCCGAAGTCAGCGGAGAGAGGAGCGGCGACCGAGGTTGGCAGCAGCGGCTGGAGTTGCCGCGGGCGTGAGGAACTGTCCGGGGACGCGAGCAGGGCGACGAGGAGGAGGTGCCCGTCGAGGTGGTCGCCTTGCCGGAGCAGCCGCAGGTGGGCGGCCGGGCAGCTCACCTCCGTGCGGCGCAGGTTCGCAGCGGCGGAGCAGCCGCAGGTGGGCGGCGACGCGGTGGCTGGTCGCCCCGGTGGGTGGCGGCTGGGTGGTTGAATTGCGTAGCGGGGCGCCGGCTGGTCCTCGGATCGAAGACCAACTCGCCTCCGTGGTCGTGACGGTGGGCAGCGGAGGCAGGCAGCTGGTGGCGGGAGTGGGCGGCGGCGGGTGGTCGCGGGAGCGCTGCGAGCGCCGGAGCACGGCAGCGGAATCCCACGGCGACGGCCACTGGCGACGCGCGGGGACGGACAAAGGAAGAAGAAGGGGTCAAGGACCTATTTGTTGCTGTTTTAAAATTACGAGGTTCTTTTTTGCAAAAAAAAACCAATGTACTGTGCGGGTGACAACTTTTCCCGGACGGAGGGAGTACAAGACAAAACTGAGAGGTCATGGACCAGACTCTAGTTTTGCTGTCACCAAAAATCTCCACAGCTGCATTGTCCATTCTTGAAATGATGAAACCTGCTGGCGTCTCTGACGATTATATCCCTTCTCCTGACCAAGCTCATGTACTTGATAATAGTATGGCAATCTCCACACACACACACACACACGGAGGCGTCGCGGATGTTGAACAGTACATGGTGGAGATGGAAAGATTTTTACAAGCTGAAACAGAAATGGTGATGGTGAACAGTACATGGCGGCATGTAGTTCATGCGGATGACCAATATTCACAAAACGAATAAATAGCAGAACAATTCAAGAAAATGTGAATTTCTCTGGCAGAAAAGACAATCGAGTGTTCTAACTGTGTATAAAATTTGGTGCTCACATGACATAGGGAGAGCTTTGGACAACAAAAAAGGAGGCTAGAAAAAATGCTTTGAAAATCCATTTGAAGCATTAATTTTGTTTTTGTTTTTCAGATTAGCACGGATGTGATAACTCTAGGAAATTTTGCGCACACTTAGAGCACTAAATCAGGCATTCATGAAGCGCTACGGGTCGTGGATGCTGTGCTTGCACTAACAAACATGCACCGAGACAACTTTTTCAATAACATGCATATGTGCATTGCCTGACTTATATATTATGATGGATTATTATCAGTTATGACATTACTTGTGCCATGCTACTCAGTTTTGCCACTAAAAGTTTCAGCTACTCCAAAATGCCATCATGTTGTTAGATGTATGCTCCAAAATGCCATGTGGCACTGTTACCGCCATGTCAAAGCCCATTTGACCATGTTGTATGACCAAAATATCCCATACCCCCACGTAAGAACTTGCTCTCTCCATTTTATATCTTGTAACGTTTCGAGCCTAGTTAGCTTTGTTATGTACATTGCTTAATAATTAATAAAAAGGATGCGTGCATCACAATGATGCAGAGACGGGGTTTGAACCTCCTTTTTCAAAAGAAAAAAAGAACTAGTGGGTTGTGCCTCTTAGCGCAGACCTCTCTAAATGCTATAGTGATGCTATAGCAGTGCTATAGCGCTATTTAAAACTTCACTTCATGTGTTAGGACCAAAGTTTCTTAGCGATGGATCTCTCTAAACGCTATAGCGCATTATTGAAAACAGTGGTTCAAACCACCTTGCTGGCACGTTTTAGTTCTTCTTTCTTTGCATCTTTACTGGCAAGTGGGTCCCACACGTCATAAAGAAATGGACAGACAGCTGATTCTGACATGTGGGTCTAGGGGTCTTTTCGTCATATAATGTGGTCAACGGCCTTTGATCTAACAGTAACAGTGCTGCATGGCCTTTTTATAGCGTGCATGTAATGGAACGATGCCATTTTAGAGCAGCTGTAACTTTTTGGTGGCAAAAGTGAGTATCGTGGCACAACTGGTGTCAAAACTGGTAAAAACCCTATTAAGACAGGAAGAGAGAGTAGCACAAATTTACAAGCAAGCATACCACAGGAGAAAAAAACACCACGGCTATCCTCCTTCAGGCCACCTCACCTAGCCCTAGCTATTTTTTCACAAGGCAAAGTCGGCACAGATGCGCGAAACAACAGATGACGGCATGGCAACCACCTTGTTGAAGATCCTGTTATTGTGCTCAAGCCAGATACGACACGCCATGAGGAGCACCGAGGAACTAATCTCCTTCCTAGCTAAAGGGCTAAAGGCGGTAGCGCCGCAACAATCACCATCTGCAGAGGTAGCTCAAGTACTAAAGGCTTTGAACCTGATTGCTCTTATTGCTTTTACAACCGACTTACAAACACCATTAAACACATGCTAGCTTTTAGTACCTCATGGTACACTTACTCTTAGTAAAGCCAACAAACTATCACTAGAAGTGTAGTACTGCTAGGTCATGACTACCTTAGAAGGGAAGCTATGGAAGCCTTGCCGACTTATATTTAGGTGATGTGCCGACACGCTCTTTGTTATTCATTCAAGATGTACTCGATCGGGAACTAGTTAGGGGATGTGGCAGCTCCTCGCTGGATAATGGGACACCGGTAGATTTCTGTCATGGTAAAAATGCGTTCGCCCACCGCCTCGCCATATGGTGCTGGGGACGGCGGCACGAACGACGCATGCCCGCCGAATGGTTTCGGAGACGATGGCATGGCTATGTTATGTCCACCGGCAGGCTTTGGAGACGACGCCATGGCCATAGACGTGTCTGGTTTTGGAGATGGTGGCATGCCATGACCGGATGGTTTCAGAGATGACGGCACATATCCACCGGCTGATTTCGGAGACGACACATGCCCACCGGGTGATTTTGGAGAAGAAGGCATGGGCACCTCGTGCCCGGCTGGCCTTGGAGAAGCCGGCATGGAGACCGCACGCCCGGCTGGTTTCGGAGACGGCGGCATGGATACCACATGTTCCACTGGTTTTGGAGACGGTGGCATAGACACCACACGCCCGACTGGTTTTGGAGAAGTTGTCATGGACACCACCTGATCGGTTGGCTTTAGAGACGGCGGCGTCGTCCCGTACCCATAAGGTTTTGGAGACGGCGACACATCCACATAGCCAGCAGCTGGTTTTGCCGGCGAAAACGGCCCATCCCCATGGCCACCGGCTGGTGTTGCAGGCGAAGACGGCATCACCTGCGGAGCCGGGTACCCAACGACCGGCCACCCGTCGGCCGGTTTTCCATGCGGCGGCGGCGGCGGGATGACGGGGCCGAGACGGTACGTGAGGTAGAGCAGGCCGTGCGTCTCGGAGCGGTGCACCTTGCATACCTGGTAGGACGCGAACCGCGGCGAGCTGGTGGCCCCGAGGCCTCCGCCGGTGAGGATCTCCGCCAGGGGCACGATGACCTCGCCGACGTCCCGGTCGCCGCCGAACATGCGCTCGGCACGGAGGAGGATGTGGAGGCACCCGCCCCGGGCCTCCTCGGCGGTGGCCGGGACGCTGAACCGCAGCGTGGCGTTCCACGTCGGGTTGCGCCCGCCGTGGGGGTCCGGCGGGGTGCACTGCCGCGTGATGGGGTCGCCGGAGATGGTCGCCACCGCGTACACCTCCATGCGCGTGATCAGGTTCACGTTCTTCAGGTCCTTGGCCGACAGCAGGGTCACCTCCAGCGCTCTGTGCGCCATCGTTCAAGTTGAAGCTCTGATGGTGGTGGTTTCAACTTTCAAGCTGGGAGAGGGAGGAATTATGTAACGTGTATGTATCTGTATGGAACTATGGATAGGAGGAGCCTGTGAGCAAATAAATAGTCCGGCTTTGTGAAAACAAAATATTCCGACTATCATTCTCGTCCGTCGACACCTGTGATTCTGAGGCACATAAGGTCAAGGTTTTAGATTCCAGATGAGAAAAAAAATCTCATGTAGCACCCAGATTTTTTTTTGTGAATTTGGAATCCGCATAAAATTTATCAAAAATTCTTTGAAATTCAAAAAATTCAGATTTTTTTGGTCCGTAAGGTGACTTCTCATTGGGAAAAAGTCACATATACGTGGCTGATCCGAGCCATTTGATGGAGAATGGCATCTTGGCAAGCAGATACACGAGTGGCATCTTCACAAGCATATACACCAATAATCAATCCCTGTAGGCAGGAATCACACGCAGCTTGGGATTAAATAATCCAAGCAGGATATGGATGCATCAAGTTCCCCGGGCCCAGTCCACATATCTTCACAAGCATGTTACACGCAGCTTCACAAGCCTAGAATAGAATGTAGGCAAGAGATATGGCCGGCGCATATATCTGATGCTCGATCGACACCTCAAGGGATTCCGACAATGGCGTTTCACCAGACTGCCTGCAGAGGATCGATGCCTATATTATGTCCTCTCCTCTTTAGGTTTATCCGTTGGGCTTCTTTCTTCGTCGCCGAAAGATGTGAGGTTTGGATATCTGCCATGCCTTTACTGGATGGCCCGCACTGCGTTTTACCAGGGATGTAAAACTTGCTGATTAAGTGATTGGTTTACTGGATGGATAACCCCAACGGTAAAGGTTTTTGGATCCACCAGTATGTAAACTTTCTGATTTGGCTGTTGCTTGGTTTCACGCTTTCCTCCTAGCTCCCTTTTTTTTTCAAAACAAGGGGACCCGACCTCTGCATCAACCGATGCACTTGAACCTATTAAGTAGAAGATCAAGCACTGATCTGATCATTTGGTCGGAGCGGAGGTTTGGTCTAAAAAAATTAGGAACAAAAACGTCTATTTTGACTCCTTTTATGCAATTATGAACGAACTTTCTCGATTACAATGCAACTTATCCTTTTGGAGTTGTACTTTTTCTAAGTTTTATTATTGCCAAGCCATAGTAATTGCACCTATTAAAGAAGCTAGAAGAATTATGGAAATGAGTTCCAACGGAAGGACAATCTTATTTTCTAAGGATAGGCGGTATTCCATAATAAACATAGTTTGCTTAGAGTGGATTTGATAACCATTTTATTCAAGAGGTAATTACACCTGTGACGATTAAACTTGTCATGGATATACTTTAGTTGAACTTGTTCCTAATCTTGACTAGCGCATTTTCATTTTTTTTTTAAATTAACATGTGCTAAATGGGGCCCCCTGACTGCAGCCCATTTATGTACCACAAGCATTTCCGTTTAAAGTACATTAAGCCTCAGGAGCCACACTTGGCATCAGGACCTACTGGGCTTGGTGGACACCATAGGCTGCCTGCTAGCTTGAGGTCACCAGTCACCTGCTTGACTCCTGTTTTGTCGCTACAAATGGGCCTCATGCCACGTCAGTCAAATACGGTGCCATGACAGCACACTTTACGTCTATAGATGGGATTAGCACCATATTTAAACATGCCAGCGAAGATTAGGAACCAGTTTGATGTATTTTACAAATTTAGACATTAAAGTGAACATCCCTGACAAGGTCAACCACCACATGTGTAATTACCTCTTTATTAAACATTAAGTAAGGCCAAGTCATCGAGTACCAAATGGTTACATAAAAAAACCAAATCGGACAGAAACAAGATTACATATAGCTCGTCCAGATAGATAATATACTACTGACACATGTGAACTAGTTGGATATTTTAAGAGCTCATTTTCTTTTGCAAGAAGTATCATGGAGTGATGCGGAAGCAAGTTTATCTTCCTACAGACCAGGGTGGTCTGGGGCTTAATCTTTTCTTTTTAATAGTGAACAGTTTGTCAAATTTTGTTAAGCAAGTTAAAGTTACCATGTAAACAGGGTCAGCGCTAGGGGTATTCTTGGGTCTTCATGTGAATACCCAAGATTTTATAAAACAGTGTTGATTTTGTCAAAACAGTGACAATTTTCAAAAAACAGCAATGATTTTAGCAAAATGAATACACATGAATACCCGGAAGCAAATTCTTGGAACCGCCACTGCATGTAAATAATGGTGGCTAGAATCATCATGGTATGTCTGTTTTTGGTGCTTTTCTATGAGCTCAAGGTGCAGAGTGGTGGTGTGAAGTTGAGATTTGGGGTAATCCTTAGTTCTACCTAGCCCTTTCTTTAGCACTTTTTTTTCCTGAACTGATCTTTGGTTAGCACCACTGAAGTCTCATAATGTTTGCACTGCTAGAAATATTTCCATACGTGTGGATTTTGAGGATAGTTGTTGATGCTAAGCTGCGAGTTTTGGTTCCTATTCTTACTTTTTTTTCTACGGCGGATGTAGTGTTTTTCCAAGAGAAAAGTACAGCAAACCTGCCGAGAGATTTATGCAAAAACTCACAATGAAGATTAGGCCAATCACTTGAATTCCATATTTGACCGACTGAACTGAGTAATTATCAGTTTCTTGTTAGTGATGACGTAGTACTATCTGATTGATATTTACATTTTTCGTATACATGAGAATTGTTTTTTCTATACACATTTAATAGTTTTTCAAATGTTTGATTAACATTTTCAAATATTTTATGGAAAGAGTTTTTGTGATATATATTTATGTAGAATATTTAGAAGTATAAGAAAAAGTTCAAAAAAGAGAGCAAAAAACGAACACATAAACGTGGAGCTGAAAAGAAAGGAAAAGTAATGAGGCGGTGGCCTGCCTCCAGTGCGCTGGGCCGTCCCAGTTCAGCGCTCGCTTCAGGAGAGCGGGGGAAGAAGAAGACCATCAACGGAAACGGGCCGATCAAATATCGCCAAACCCTTCTAAAAGCATCTCGCTGAGCCCAAGTATCCTCCTTTCATTTTTTGGATATAAGAGCAACTTCAACCGGCCGACCTAAATGGACGGCGCATTTGTCCGCCTTTTGTCCGTTTGGGTCGGCCGGCCTCCCGACGTCCGCCCAATTTTGCATTTGGGTCGGCAGTGGCCCAACGCGCCGATCCATTTCATGTCCGCACTCAACTTCAAAAAAAAAAAAAAGGCCCGCGGCCGATCATGCCAGCGGCCATGTCTCATGCCGGCACCATGCTAGCACGACATATAATGCCGGCTTCAGAAAATATCACAACAGTTCATGTTGGCGCACTCGTCAGCCGTCCGGCACACATGCCAGCACACAAAAAAGGATGGGACTTGAGTTCGACCATGCCATCGCGGCTCCCGCGGTCATGCTGGCACACCTGCCGACATACAAAAAAGATGACGCTCGTCGCCATAGATCACTCGTCATCGAACTTGAGCATGTCGGCCTGCATCTTCTCGAACCACGGCCTCTTCCTTGGCGACACGGTGTTGAGATCCACCTTCATGATCTTCACCCCGGTCATCATGCTCGCGAGAGCCACTTCTTTCCCCTTGGTCTTGGCGTTGGCGGCCTCAATCTCTAGCATCTTGGCTTGCTTCTCTGCCTCTAACTCGAACATCTTGGCTTGCTTCTTGGCGTCCAGGTCAAGCCTCCTCCTTTGGATCTCCATGAAAGCGTCCATTTGATCTGCCTTGAAACGCCAGCACTCCTCCTCCATTGAGTCCTTCTTATCCATCAGGCCGTCCACGCTTGCGATAAAGGCGTTGGTGGCCGCATCTTGCTTGTCCTCCTTCTTGGAGTTGGTCTTCCCCCGCGGTCGTGCCGGCTCGCCCTCCCCAACATCCACCACGGCTTTCTTCCCCCCCACACGCCTTGAGTGCGACATATTGCGCCTTGAACTTCTCCTTGTCCTTGATGACCCGATAGCAATGGGAGAGGTTGAAGCACTTGCCATTGTGTTGAACCTTGAATGCCTCCAAAGCTTGAAATGCCTACACAATGTTTCCATGCAAGCATATGGGCAAGTGATATGCAAATGAACACGCAAAGGATGAACTTGATGACACAAAAGAGGGCGGCTTGCTAGCATACCATGTCTTGCATGCCGATGCCGCTCACGGGGCGGGCCTTGACGGTCTCAAGAGTGACGCAAAACTTGTTGCACTCTTGTTGGATCACCCTCCACCGCTTGAAAATGGAGACCCACCCATGCGTGCTCACAAATTGGTAAGACGGAAACTTCTTGCGCTCATGAAACTCTCGGTGGACACGAATCCAAAAGGTTGAATGCTTTTGCTCGGCGCCCTTCTTGGGGTCTTGTCCAATGCCTCGCCAACACTCGCAAAGAAGCTTGTCCTCGGCCGACGTATACGCCTTCATGCGCTTGCTCTTGCACTTCGGCTTAGGACCGGCGGCTTGGTTGGCGAGCTCGTCCTCGAACAAAGGCTCCACATCGATGTCGCACTCGTCCTCTTCCTCCAGCCCGTAGTCATCCGGGAACTCGTGGTCGAGGGGGAAGCCGTCCAGGTCGATGCCGACCTGATCACGCATGAAGGCCACCTGGTCGGGATCATAGCCAGCGGCCGGCGTGAACGCTGAAGGAAATATGCCCTAGAGGCAATAATAAAGTTATTATTTATTTCCTTATATCATGATAAATGTTTATTATTCATGCTAGAATTGTATTAACCGGAAACATAATACATGTGTGAATACATAGACAAACAGAGTGTCACTAGTATGCCTCTACTTGACTAGCTCGTTAATCAAGATGGTTATGTTTCCTAACCATAGACATGAGTTGTCATCTGATTAACGGGATCACATCATTAGGAGAATGATCTGATTGACATGACCCATTTCGTTAGCTTAGCACTTGATCGCTTAGTATGTTGCTTATGCTTTCTTCATGACTTATACAAAGTTCCTGCAACTATGAGATTATGCAACTCCGCTTTACGGAAGAACACTTTGTGTGCTACCAAACGTCACAACGTAAATGGGTGATTATAAAGGTACTCTACAGGTGTCTCCAAAAGTATATGTTGAGTTGGCATGAATCGAGATTAGGTTTTGTCACTGATTGTCGGAGAGGTATCTCTGGGCTTCTCGGTAATACACATCACATAAGCCTTGCAAGCATGGCAACTAATGAGTTAGTTGTGAGATGATGTATTACGGAACGAGTAAAGAGACTTACCGTAACGAGATTGAACTAGGTATTGGATACCGACGATCGAATCTCGGGTAAGTAACATACCGATGACAAAGGAACAAAGTATGTTGTTATGCGGTTTGACCGATAAAGATCTTCAGAGAATATGTAGGAGCCAATATGGGCATCCAGGTTCCGCTATTGGTTATTGACCGAGAATAGTTCTAGGTCATGTCTACATAGTTCTCGAACCCGTAGGGTCCGCACGCTTAACGCTTCGATGACAGTTCATTATGAGTTTATAAGTATTGATGTACCAAGGTAGTTCGAGTCCCGGATGTGATCACGGACATGACGAGGAGTCTCGAAATGGTCGAGACATAAAGATTGATATATTGAAGCCTACATTTGGACATCGGAAAGGTTCCGAGTGAAATCGGAATTTACAGAGTACCGGAGGTTACCGGAACCCCGGAGGTCTATGGGCCTTAATGGGCCATAAGAGAGAAGAGGAAGGGCCGCCAGGCAGGCCGCGCCCCCTCCCCTCTAGTCCGAATAGGACAGGAGAGGGGGGCGCCTCCCTCTTCCCCTCCTCCAATCCTAATCCAACTAGGAGAGGGGGGAGTCCTACTCCCGGGGAGTAGGACTCCTCCAGCGCCTCCCCTAGGGCTGGCCGCACCCCTTGGCTCCTTTATATACGGGGCAGGGGCACCCCATGACACATAAGTTGATCTACGGATCGTTCCTTAGCCGTGTGCGGTGCCCCTCCACCATATTCCACTTCGGTCATATCGTCATGAGCTTAGGCGAAGCCCCGCGCCGGTGAAGTCATATCGTCGCGAGCTTAGGCGAAGCCCTGCGCCGGTGGAGCATCATCATCGCCACCACGCCGTCGTCGACGGAACTCATCCCCGACGCTTTGCTGGATCGGAGCCCAGGGATCGTCATCGAGCTGAACGTGTGCTGAACACGGAGGTGCCGTACGTTCGGTACTTGGATCGGTCGGATCGTGAAGACGTACGACTACATCAACCGCGTTGTTATAACGCTTCCGCTTACGGTCTACGAGGGTACGTGGACAGACACTCTCCCCTCTCGTTGCTATGCCATCACCATGGTCTTGCGTGTGCGTAGGAAATTTTTTGAAATTACTACGTTCCCCAACAGTGGCATCCGAGCCTGGTTTTATGCGTTGATGTCATATGCACGAGTAGAACACAAGTGAGTTGTGGGCGATATAAGTCATACTGCTTACCAGCATGTCATACTTTGGTTCAGCGGTATTGTGAGATGAAGCGGCCCGGACCGACATTACGCGTACGCTTACGCGAGACTGGTTTCACCGCTCCGAGCACTAGTTGCTTAAAGGTGACCGGCGGTGTCTGCTCTCTCACTTTAGTTGAACTGAGTGTGGCTACGCCCGTCCTTGCGAAGGTTAAAACAGCACCAACTTGACAAACTATCGCTGTGGTTTTGATGCGTAGGTAAGAACGGTTCTTGCTCAGCCCATAGCAGCCACGTAAAACTTGCAACAACAAAGTAGAGGACGCCTAACTTGTTTTTGCAGGGCATGTTGTGATGTGATGTGGTCAAGACGTGATGCTATATTTTATTGTATGAGATGATCATGTTTTGTAACCGAAGTTATCGGCAATCGGCAGGAGCCATATGGTTGTCGCTTATTGTATGAAATGCAAAGCCATGTAATTGCTTTACTTTATCACTAAGCAGTAGCGATAGTCGAGAAGCAATAGTTGGCGAGACGACAACGATGCTACGATGGAGATCAAGGTGTCGCGCCGGTGACGATGGTGATCATGACGGTGCTTGGAGATGGAGATCACAAGCACAAGATGATGATGACCATATCATATCACTTATATTGATTGCATGTGATGTTTATCCTTTTGCATCTTATCTTGCTTTGATTGACGGTAGCATTATAAGATGATCTCTCACTAAAATTATCAAGAAGTGTTCTCCTGAGTATGCACCGTTGCTAAAAGTTCGTAGTACCCAGACACCACGTGATGATCGGGTGTGATAAGTTCTACGTCCATCTACAACGGGTGCAAGCCAGTTTTGCACACGCAGAATACTCAGGTTAAACTTGACGAGCCTAGCATATGCAGATATGGCCTCGGAACACGGAGACCGAAAGGTCGAACGTGAATCATATAGTAGATATGATCAACATAGTGATGTTCACCATTGAAACTACTCCATCTCACGTGATGATCGGACATGGTTTAGTTGATTTGGATCACGTAAACACTTAGATGACTAGAGAGATGTCTGTCTAAGTGGGAGTTTTTTAATATGATTAATTGAACTTAAATTTATCATGAACTTAGTCCTGGTAGTATTTTGCAAATTATGTTGTAGATCAATAGCTCGCGTTGTTGCTTTCATATGATTATTTTAATGTGTTCCTAGAGAAAATTGTATTGAAAAATGTTAGTAGCAATGTTGCGGATTGGATCCGTGATCTGAGGTTTATCCTCATTGCTGCACAGAAGAATTATGTCCTTAATGCACCGCTAGGTGACAGACCTATTGCAGGAGCAGATGCAGACGTTATGAACGTTTGGCTAGCTCAATATGATGACTACTTGATAGTTTAGTGCACCATACTTAACGGCTTAGAATCGGGACTTCAAAGACGTTTTGAACGTCATGGACCATATGAGATGTTCCAGGAATTGAAGTTAATATTTCAAGCAAATACCGAGTTGAGAGATATGAAGTCTCCAACAAGTTCTATAGCTAAAAGATGGAGGAGAATCGCTCAACTAGTGAGCATGTGCTCAGATTGTCCAGGTACTTCAATCGCTTGAATCAAGTGGGAGTTAATCTTCCGATAAGATAGTGATTGACAGAATTCTCTAGTCACCATCACTAAGTTACTAGAACTTCGTGATGAACTATAGTATGCAAGGGATGACGGAAAAAATTCCCGAGCTCTTCGTGATGTTGAAATCGACGAAGGTAGAAATCAAGAAAGAGCATCAAGTGTTGATGATTGACAAGACCACTAGTTTCAAGAGAATGGCAAAGGGAAAGAAAGGGGAACTTCAAGTAGAATGACAAGCAAGTTGTCACTCCCACGAAGAAACCCAAAGTTGAACCAAAGCCTGAAACTGAGTGCTTACACTGCATAGGAGATGGTCACTGGAAATGGAAATACCCCAAATATTTGGTGGATAAGAAGGATGGCAAAGTGAACAAGGGTATATTTGATATACAGGTTATTGATGTGTGCTTTACTAGTGTTTATAGTAGCCCCTGAGTATTTGATACTTGTTCGGTTGCTAAGATTAGTAACTCGAAACAGGAGTTACAGAATAAACAGAGACTAGTTGAAGGGGAAGTGACGATGAGTGTTGGAAGTAGTTCCAAGATTGATATGATCATCATCGCACACTCCCTATACTATCGAGATTAGTGTTTATAGTAGCCCCTGAGTATTTGATACTTGTTCGGTTGCTAAGATTAGTAACTCGAAACAGGAGTTACGAATAAAATGAAACTAGTTGAAGGGCAGTAACGATGAGTGTTGGAAGTAGTTCCAAGATTGATATGATCATCATCGCACACTCCCTATACTATCGGGATTAGTGTTGAACCTAAATAAATGTTATTTGGCGCTTATGCTGAGCATGGATATGATTTGATCATGTTTATTGCAATACAGTTATTCATGTAAGTTAGAGAATAATTATTGTTCTGTTTACATGAATAAAACCTTCTATGGTCATACACCCAATGAAAATGGTTTGTTGGATCTCGATCGTGTGATACACATATTCATAATATTGAAACCAAAAGATATAAAGTTAATAATGATAGTGCAACTTATTTGTGGCACTGCAGTTTAGGTCATATTGGTGTAAAACGCATGAAGAAACTCCATACTGATGGGCTTTTGGAATCACTTGATTATGAATCATTTGATGCTTGCGAACCGTGCCTTATGGGCAAGATGACTAAAACTCCATTCTCTGGAACAATGGAACGAGCTACTGACTTGTTGGAAATAATACATACCGATGTATGCGATCCAATGAGTGTTGATGCTCGTGGCAAGTATCGTTATTTTCTGACCTTCACAAGATGATTTGAGCAGATATGGGTATATCTACTTGATGAAACATAAGTCTGAAATAATTGAAAGGTTCAAAGAATTTCAGAGTGAAGTGGAAAAATCATCGTAACATGAAAATAAAGTTTCTGCGATCTGATCACGGAGACGAATATTTGAGTTACGAGTTTGGTCCAATTAAAACAATGTGGAATAGTTTCACTACTCACGCCACCTGGAACACCACGGCATAATGGTGTGTCCGAACGTCGTAACCGCACTTTATTAGATATGATGCGATCTATGATGTATCTTACCGATTTACCACTATCGTTTTGGGGTTATGCATTAGAGACAGCTGCATTCACGCTTAATAGGGCACCATCTAAATCCGTTGAGACGACACCGTATGAACTATGGTTTAACAAAGAAACCTAAGCTGTCGTTTCTTAAAGTTTGAATTGTGATGCTTATGTGAAAAAGTTTTCACCGATAAGCTCGAACCCAAATCGGAGAAGTGCGTCTTCATAGAATACCCAAAGGTAACTATTGGGTACACCTTCTATCACAGATCCGAAGGCAAGTTATTCGTTGTTAAGATGGATCCTTTCTAGAGAAGAAGTTTCTCTCGAAAGAAGTGAGTGGGAGGAAAGTAGAACTTGATGAGGTAATTATACCTTCTCCCTTATTGGAAAGCAGTTCATCACAGAAATCAGTTCCGGTGATTCCTACACCAATTAGTGAGGAAGTTAATGATGATGATCATGAAACTTCAGATCAAGTTGCTACCAAACCTCGTAGGTCTTCCAGAGTAAGATCCGCACTGAGTGGTACGGTAATCATGTTCTGGAAGTCATGTTACTAGACCATGATGAACCTACGAACTATGAGGAAGCGATGATGAGCCCAGATTCCGCGAAATGGCTGGAAGCCATGAAATCTGAGATGGGATCCATGTATGAGAACAAAGTATGAACTTTGGTTGACTTGCCCGATGATCGGCAAGCCATTGAGAATAAATGGATCTTCAAGAGGAAGACGGACACTGATAGTAGTGTTACTATCTACAAAGCTCGACTTGTCGAAAAAAGGTTTTTGACAAGTTCAAGGTGTTGACTACAATGAGATTTTCTCAACTGTAGCGATGCTTAAGTCTGTCCGAATCATGTTAGCAATTGCCACATTTTATGAAATCTGGCAAATGGACGTCAAAACAACATTCTTTAATGGATTTATTAAAGAAGAGTTGTATATGATGCAACCAGAAGGTTTTGTCAATCCTAAAGGATCTAACAAAATGTGCAAGCTCCAGAGATCAATCTATCGACTAGTGCAAGCACCTCAGAGTTGGAATAAACGCTTTGATAGTGTGATCAAAGCATATGGTTGTATACAGACTTTTGGAGAAGCCTGTATTTACAAGAAAGTGAGTGGGAGCACTATAACATTTCTGATAAGTATATGTGAATGACATATTGTTGATCGGAAATGATGTAGAATTATTCTGCAAAGCATAAAGGAGTATTTGAAAGGAGTTTTTCAAAGAAGGACCTCGGTGAAGCTGCTTACATATTGAGCATCAAGATCTATAGAGATAGATCAAGACGCTAGATAAGTTTTTCAATGAATACATACCTTGACAAGATTTTGAAGTAGTTCAAAATGGAACAGTCAAAGAAAGAGTTCTTGGCTGTGTTACAAGGTGTGAGATTGAGTAAGACTCAAAACCCGACCACGGCAAAAGATAGAAAGAGAATGAAAGTCATTCCCTATGCATCAGCCATAGGTTCTATAAAGTATGTCATGTCAGTACTGATCTATTGCATACCCTACCACTAAGCTTGGCAAGGAGTGCAATAGTGATCTAGGAGTAGATCAATGGACAGCGGTCAAAATTATCCTTAGTAGAATAAGGATATGTTTCTCGATTATGGAAGTGAAAAAGGTTCGTCGTAAAGGATTACGCCGATGCAAGTTTTAACACTAATCTAGATGACTCGAGTCTCAATCTGGATACATATTGAAAGTGGGAGCAATTAGCTAGAGTAGCTCCGCAGAGCATTGTAGACATAGAAATTTGCAAAATACTTACGGCTCTGAATGTGACAGACCCGCTGACTAAAATTATCTCACAAGCAAAACATGATCACACCTTAGTACTCTTTGGGTGTTAATCACATAGCAATGTGAACTAGATTACTGACTCTAGTAAACCCTTTGGGTGTTGGTCACATGTCGATGTGAACTATGGGTGTTAACCACATATAGATGTGAACTATTGATGTTAAATCACATGGCGATGTGAACTAGATTATTGACTCTAGTGCAAGTGGGAGACTGAAGGAAATATGCCCTAGAGGCAATAATAAAGTTATTATTTATTTCCTTATATCATGATAAATGTTTATTATTCATGCTAGAATTGTATTAACCGGAAACATAATACATGTGTGAATACATAGACAAACAGAGTGTCACTAGTATGCCTCTACTTGACTAGCTCGTTAATCAAGATGGTTATGTTTCCTAACCATAGACATGAGTTGTCATCTGATTAACGGGATCACATCATTAGGAGAATGATCTGATTGACATGACCCATTTCGTTAGCTTAGCACTTGATCGCTTAGTATGTTGCTTATGCTTTCTTCATGACTTATACAAAGTTCCTGCAACTATGAGATTATGCAACTCCGTTTACGGAAGAACACTTTGTGTGCTACCAAACGTCACAACGTAAATGGGTGATTATAAAGGTACTCTACAGGTGTCTCCAAAAGTATATGTTGAGTTGGCATGAATCGAGATTAGGTTTTGTCACTCCGATTGTCGGAGAGGTATCTCTGGGCCTTCTCGGTAATACACATCACATAAGCCTTGCAAGCATTGCAACTAATGAGTTAGTTGTGAGATGATGTATTACGGAACGAGTAAAGAGACTTACCGGTAACGATATTGAACTAGGTATTGGATACCGACGATCGAATCTCGGGTAAGTAACATACCGATGACAAAGGGAACAAAGTATGTTGTTATGCGGTTTGACCGATAAAGATCTTCGTAGAATATGTAGGAGCCAATATGGGCATCCAGGTTCCGCTATTGGTTATTGACCGAGAATAGTTCTAGGTCATGTCTACATAGTTCTCGAACCCGTAGGGTCCGCACGCTTAACGTTTCGATGACAGTTCATTATGAGTTTATAAGTATTGATGTACCAAAGGTAGTTCGGAGTCCCGGATGTGATCACGGACATGACGAGGAGTCTCGAAATGGTCGAGACATAAAGATTGATATATTGGAAGCCTACATTTGGACATCGGAAAGGTTCCGAGTGAAATCGAATTTATCGAGTACCGGAGGTTACGGAACCCCGGGAGGTCTATGGGCCTTAATGGGCCATAAGAGAGAAGAGGAAGGGCCGCCAGGCAGGCCGCGCCCCCTCCCCTCTAGTCCGAATAGGACAGGAGAGGGGGCGCCCTTCCCTCTTCCCCTCCTCCAATCCTAATCCAACTAGGAGAGGGGTCCTACTCCCGTGGGAGTAGGACTCCTCCAGCGCCTCCCCTAGGGCTGGCCGCACCCCTTGGCTCCTTTATATACGGGGCAGGGGCACCCCATGACACACAAGTTGATCTACGGATCGTTCCTTAGCCGTGTCTGGTGCCCCTCCACCATATTCCACTTCGGTCATATCGTCATGAGCTTAGCGAAGCCCCGCGCCGTGAAGTCATATCGTCGCGGAGCTTAGGCGAAGCCCTGCGTCGGTGGAGCATCATCATCGCTCCACGCCGTCGTCTTGACGGAACTCATCCCCGACGCTTTGCTGGATCGGAGCCCGGGATCGCCATCGAGCTGAACGTGTGCTGAACACGGAGGTGCCGTCGCTTCGGTACTTGGATCGGTCGGATCGTGAAGACGTCATTTACTACATCAACAGCGTTGTTATAACGCTTCGCTTACGGTCTCACGAGGGTACGTGGACAGACACTCTCCTCTCGTTGCTATGCCATCACCATGGTCTTGCGTGTGCGTAGGAAATTTTTGAAATTACTACGTTCCCCAACAAACGCCCCGCGGCCATCCTGGCTTTGTGTCTCGTCGGGATCGTAGCCAGCGGCCGGCACACCGCCCTCGAAGGTGAGGTTCTGCATGTAGTCCTCGTCGACGGCGGACGACATTTCCTCGAACAGGCTGCGGGCATCCGGGAGCACGCCGGCCGGCGTCTGCCGGGCGCGTTTCCTCGAGCCACCGGATGACGAGCCACCGGCCACCGGGGTGGCGTTGAGGTCGATGGGCATGGGCCCGGGCGTAGAAGGCGCGACCACGCTCACGTCGGACGAGCACTCCCCGAAGAGGCGGGAGGCCTGCGGGTAGACGTGGAAGCCGGGGATCAGGTTGCAGGCCGACGCGCGGGGCGAGTCGGGCAGCACCATCTGAGGAAACGCCGACGAGCCGGTCCTGGCCGCGGCGACGGCAGCTTGGACGAGGTCGTGTTGGCTAGGGTTTAACCCTAGCATGTAGAGCGCCTCCCTTGTTGCCGCCGCGACGCGGGCATTGGTGACCTCCTGCTGCGCAGCGGCGACGAGGGCGACGTCCCCGGCGTGCCTCCGACCCTTCCTCTTGGCCGACTCGGGTGCCCGCTGTTCGGGCGTCAGCGCCTTCTTTGGCTTCGTCCCGGTGGTCGTCTTGCGCGGGGCACGAGGCTTGCCTTTTCTGGAGGGGGCGGCGGCGCCGGAAGAGGCGAGGGAGGCGAGGCCACCGCCGGTGTCGAGTTCGATGGCGTCGTCCATGGCTGGTTGGGGCAGGAGCGCGCGCGGGCGGGAGTGTTTTTGGGGAAAAATGGTGGTGGCTGCAACCGATCGTCTGGCCCGGGGAGAGGAGTAGGCGCGCGCGCGTCCGTCTCATGTCCGCACCGACGCAAATCCAGCTCAAAAATGAGCCGGAAATGGGTCACTATGTGGACGCCAAGCGGACACGCGTCCGTTTGGGTCGGCGCGTTGGGCCGCCTTTTCTGTCCGCGCCGATCCAAACGGAAGACTGCGGACGAAATGGATCGCCCTATTAGATTTGCTCTAAAAGCCCAAGTATCGTCCTTGCTTTGCTTCCATACGGGCGTCCCTATATCTCGCCTTCAAGGTGGAGGATACTTGAGCTTTCAACTCGCTGAAGGGGCCTATACATCGTCAACAAAAAAGAAAATTTTCATTATTTTTTCTATACATGGTCAACAAAAAAGAAAATTTTCATCATTGTTGGCTCATAAACCGCAACGCCACCTGCACAAACAATCGAACACTTGCCCAACGCGATAAAGGGGTTATCAATGAACTTTGATTTGTCTCACAGAAGAGAAAGGTTAAAAAGTTCACTATCTCATACCCATACCGCCCATGAACTTTGGTTGCGTCATCGTTTTCCATGTGATCCATGCCGTTTTCCTTTCCCCTTTCTTACCGCCCCACGAAACTTGCAAAGCAACTCATGTATATGTCCACAAAGGCCACAGATTAATTTCGTGTGCTTCTCGTGTAAGCGGAACTGTACTTTGCGTTACGCATGAAAACATAACTCTGCTTCAACAAAAGTAAAGGACAATTAGTACAGTTTTGACGCACGGGTTGGTAGATTTTTGGAGAATAGATTTCGTCAGGAAAATAGTTTGACGTGCTCGCGGGACGTATAGGGGCCAAATTTGACCAGTCCGGCCGTAGATGCTACTGATAATTCAAGCTTTTTTTGTTCTGAGAAATCCTGGTAATTCAAGCTACAATTTTTTTTTAGGGGAATACAAGCTACATTTTTTTTTTTGAGAAACAGCTAGGAGTACAAATGTTTCTGGAAAAAGAAATCACGCTACAAATGTCCACCGGCGGTCAGTCCATCCCAAGTTGGGCCGCATCTCACTGAGCCTAAGTTAGGAGCGCTGCCTCCTCCTCTGGCCACCGATGAATCCCAACACCGTAGCCACGCCGGCCGAAATCCTTCGCCGCCTTCCTTCCTGCCTCCAAGACAGTCTCTTCTTCTCTATCCGGGACCTCTCTCCGTCGTCCCCTCGGCGGTGCGGGGAGTAGTTCCTAAAAGGAGCCTGGAAGAGGAGGAGGCCGAGAATCGCCGACGACCGGAGATGGAGGCTTCTTTGCTTACGGCGCCGTGGGTGACCAGATGTGCGGCTGAGTGGGGAGGCGTCGGCTGCTGCTCAGCCACTCAGAGGCAGAAATCACATATCTGACCTGAGGCAGAAATCAAATCACAAACTGACCTGGTCACGAAAAAATTTCACTCTGCTAACCCTTTGCTGTGGCGCCCGACAGCTGGGCGCCGCACCCTACTGTGCAGCGCCCTTCCCTTAGGCGTCGCACATCCTGCCAGCGTGGCAGCCCTGGTCCAGTTGCGGCCCCACACGCACCTGTGCAGCGCCTAAGGGCTAGGCGCCACACACCTGTAATGTGCAGCGCCTAGCTCTTGGGCGCTGCACAGTCTGTGTTCCACTTGGGCTGGCCCCACCCTCTCTCCCCTCCCACCCCACCCCACACACCCCCACCCGACCCAAACCCTTAGACTTGCGGCCCTCCTCTCTTCCCCTCTCCCCCCTCTCAAATCCTTCTCAAATCTTGCAAATCCGGAGTATTTGACCGTGGATTTCGAAGACAACCCCTCCCTTAAGGTAATCTCCTCCGATCCCCTCGTTTTCATCCATAGAAATTGTCACATTTGCTCAAATCTTGCTAGTTTGGGGAAACCCTAGTTTTTGCTCGGATTTGCAAATTTGTGTTGAATGATGTTATATTTCTTTGCTAATTTGGGTTGTTTAGGCTTCCATAGTATGCTAGGGTTAGGGTTATGTGTGTTTGATGTTGGTGTTAGGGTTATGTTATGGTTAGGGTTGTGGTAATTGTTATGTGGGGTTTAGGGTTATTAATTCATATATATGTTAGGGCATATGTGTGCAAATATTTTTCTTAAGTATTTACTTGATATATGTGTGTTTTTGATTATTGTAGGGATGGGGAGAACATGTGTTTATGTTCATCATGTGGATAAAGAGGCCTTTTTGAAAGGCAATGTTGAGACGGACCGGATGAGCTTGACATGGTGTTTGAGAGTAGTCCTAGCTATGCGGAGCTTTGGAACAAGTGAGGAAAGATTTGAATTGGATTGACCCAAGTGACGTTGTTGAGTTCGAGGGAAGGCATAATGTTGGTTTTGGAATGCACATCCGTTGGAAGACAAGGCGTGTGAACTCCGAGCAACGTTGGGTTGCATACAAGGAGACGGTTGCCGAATCTCTAGACAAGGCTCTTGAGTTATTTGCCTCCAAGAAGGTTGAGTCTACTTTCAATGTAGACTTGAACCGGAACCCCTCCCTGTTGGTTGCTAGCACTCCCCCACCCATGAACCAAGATCAAATGAGTGAACCTCAATTCACGCAACAAGATTGGCCAACATTGAGCCCGACTCCAAACAACCAAAATGAAGGTTTTGAAGAGGAGAATGATGAGTACGAGGAGGATGACAACGAAGTTGACCTCCATGACAACAATGTGGGTGATCTTGACCAATATCATGTGCAAGAGACAATGGACCAATCCATCCCTTTTTCCCGTGCATATGCATCGGACTCGGATGATGATGGTCCCGATGAAGAAGTTGATGAGGAGGGATCACGCCAAGGAGGCCAAGCATTCAAGAAGGTATTCAAGGGATCACAAGACACCATTGTTCAAGGATCTTAGTCTCATGGATGAAGCCGTTGTGGATGGTGGCAAATGCATATCTCTTGGAGCTAGGCCAAGTTCTCACCGTGATTTGGAAGACGGCAAGAACGGGATATATCCCGGTTGTGAGTTTTAATCCTTCTTGGAATTGAAGATGTGGCTCGACAACTACTCGGTTACACATTATCGTCCACATAAAGTGGCCAACTCGGACGTGAATGTGCGTTACACGGTCAAATGTGAAGTGCCAACATGTCCATGGATTGTGCATGCAAGGCCATGGAAAGGAGGTCCCACTTGGCACATAGTGAGTTGTCTACCAACTCACATGTGCCGGCACAAGAGGGCGGATGGCAAGCTTGTGTACCAACAACACAGACAACTCACATCCGAGTTCATCGCTTACAGGCTTTCCAACCAAATATCCACACTTCCAACAATGAGCATCAAGAGTGTCATTGACCTTGTGAAAGCCATCTTTCATTACAAGGTGAAGTACGGCAAGGCATGGAAGGCGAAGCAGGCCGCATTCAAGATGTTGTATGGCAATTGGGAGGAAGCATACAACCGACTCCCTAGGTTGTTGTTAGCTATGGCCGCCACAAACCCAGGCATGGTTCACGTGGTTGAGCCTCATGGGCACCAAACATTGATTCATAACGGGAGGACCGTGCGAGTATTTGGCCGTGCATTTTGGGCCTTTGAGCAATGCGTGAGGGCTTTTGAGCATTGTCGGCCCGTCATCGCCATTGATGGCACGTTCTTGACCGGACAATACAAGGGCACTTTATTGGTTGCAATAGCAAGTGATGCCAATAACCGGGTGTTGCTGCCTTTGGCTTTCGCTTTGGTTGAGGTGGAGAACAATGATAACTGGGAGTGGTTCTTGCGTCAACTGAGAACAAGGGTATTACCTGCTGAAAGGGAAATTTGTGTCATATCGGATCGCCATCCTGGAATTCTAAATGCGGTGGTGGTTAACATTCCTGGACATACAAAGTTGCATCATCGATGGTGCATGAGGCACTTTTGTGCAAACTTCTATAGGGCATGTGGTATCAAGGAGTTGGCCGATGATCTTCAGGATTGTTGTCTCGCTTTCACCAACAAGCGGTTTGCCGCATTGTTCAATGCATTGCTCAGACACAAGAAACCTGACCCCGGCGGTCAGGAGTTTCTCAATAAGAACATTGCCGAAAGGAATATGTGGGCACGTGCTTTCGATGAAGATGGCCGGAGGTACGGTCAAATGACAAGCAATATGGCAGAATGCTTCAATAAGGTGCTCAAGGGTGTACGTGCATTACCCGTGACGGCAATAGTTCAATACACATTTGACAAGATGAATGCATACTTTTTAAAGTACTCAATGGAGACTGATAAGCAGATTGCTGGTGAGAACAAGGATAAGCACAAGTACAATTTCCCACCAAAGGTTGAAGAATGGTTGGAATTTCAATCACGAAAGGCAGACTCTGAAGAAGCTGTACTATATGACGACAACGAGTGGAAGTATGAGGTGAAAGAGCCCGGAGGAACCACAAACGATGGCCGCCAACACGGAGGCCGGGCTTTCAAGGTCTCCCTAACACGGTGTGATTGCAGCTGCATGAGGCCGTCTTTGCTTCATCTCCCATGCTCGCACTTGTTAAATGCATCCCGGGTTAGGAATGTGGACGTCAATCACCCTCTTACCGTGAGGGAGTCCGAGTTCTCAATCATGACGGTAAAGAATGAGTGAAATGCATGGTTGGTCCATAAACTCAAATTAAAAGCACACTTTAGACCACAAACTCAAAATCTGCACAGATTAGGCCACAAACTAGATTATGAGCGCACTTTAGGCCAAAAAAACGTTTCGGAGGTCTGATCCTACACACGTGGCTGCCACCTCGGCTAAGACTAGACCGCTCTGCGAGTATTATCTTTCCCAGGGTGTTAATTGTAAAATGGACGAAACTGAAATCCCGCGCCAATCACGGCTGGACCAAGCCCTTCCTTTCTCGTACTCTTCTCTGGACGGTTTCCGTGGAGCAGTACGATCGACGGCGACCTAAGGCGGCTCAACATGGTAGATGATGTCCCAAGAGCAAGCACAAGAAGACCAAGAAGTGGAGGAAGAGGAGATGGTGCAGCCAGAGAGAGAGAGAGAGAGAGAGAAGTAACAAACACGGAAGATTGTACCACTTGCTCTTTGGGTCTCATTAGTTAATTTCCTGGTTTCTGTCATGCTTATGAAAATTGGAGATTTGGTTGTGATACTTTCTGGAACTATGAAGTTGTGATGCGAACTTGGAACCTTTCACTTTTTTTAGGGAATGGAACCTTTACTTTTGGAACTACGTAGCAGTGTCATACTTATTTCATCAAGCAAGCTTATGAACATAATCATGTGCACTGTGATGTTATATTTCACATGAATCTGCATGTTATGTGCACTGCCATGTTTATTTCCTGAAGAATGGGGACTTTTTGAAGATTAGTTGTGATTTTCATCTCCTGAATATTGTATGACAATGATTTTCATACCCCTAAAGATTGTACAACTGTTATTATCATTTCCTGAAACTAATGTAGTTAAAGTGTACACCAATGCAGAATATAATTCAAATGAAATAGTCACTATTGTCCAACTTTATCCTTCATTAATGTACCAGTTTACAGATACATCACACGGAGGTGCATAGAAATTGGGCATAACATCTCACTGTCCATACACCCTCTTCTTCGCACTAAGAAAAAGAATAGAAAACACAAAATTAAGATGATCCTGACGTTCTTCGGGGCACTGACTAGCTGCACTAGCATCTTCATCAAAAGCACCATTCTTCACAAGAGCAGCACCTTCAGTTTCTCTATGACATGAGCACTAGTAGTCTGCTCTTTGACATCAGTACAATAACTCTGCTCATGATTGAAAGGGGCAACTTCTCCCGGATAGACATCCTTGATGGCCAGACCAATTTTACCAACACAATCCTTGTACTCCTATTCCCATTTCCAGAAATTGCAAGGATTTTGCCAACCTAAACAACAAATATACAACGAAAGGTTCAGAATTTTGTGTAACCAAAAGAAAAAATGGATCAACACCGGCGCCAGCGAGCTCTGTCGGCAGCTTGTGCGCTCATGGCACCCTTGCGGGCCAGCAACTGGCTCTGTGGAAAGGCAACGGCGAGGGCGCGAGGCTTCCTCTGTCTGAGCAGGTTGCCCACGCGCCCAATCGATCCATCGCCATGGCTTCCGAAGCCGCGGCCGCCGCCCGCCACCTTCAGCATATGGGCCGCTGGTCCTGCCGCCATCAACACATGGGACGCCGGTCGCGCCGACTAAAGCACATGCGCCAGTGCCGCCACCCCAATAGCCACTTCTCTTCCTTCTCCGGGGCCGACGCGCTCAACGGCGGTGACTGCTGCAGCGTGAAGAATATGTCGGGGAATTGGGGACAATGAGTTCGTGAGAGATTTTGCAGCTCGTCCATTTTATGGAAAGCCCCTTAGAAATCTGAATCTCGCAGTGCGTTCTGATGAGCCGAGGTGGCGGCCACGTGTGCATGATCGGGCCTTGAGCGTTTTGGCCTAAAGTGTGCTCATAATCCAGTTTATGGCCTAATCTGTGCAAATTTTGAGTTGATGGCCTAAAGTGTGCTTTTAATTTGAGTTTATGGACCAACCATGCATTTCACTCTAAAGAATACATGGACTCCACGGTTCCAGCCATACTTGGACCAATCACAATGGCCGGAGTATCATGGAGTTCAACTATGGCCGGACCCGGAATTGAAGATCATTAGACGGGGAAGACGTAAGACAAAGCGTCTTAGAGGTGACATGGACGGATGGGGCCGTGGTGGCGGTGGAGAATACGGCACCGGCCAATTCCAAGAGCCTCGTGAGCAATCCCGTTGTGGGGGCTGCAGTAATGGGGGACACAACACAAGAACTTGTCCCAAACCAAGAAAGAGATCAAAGAAAAATGGTGCAAGCACAAGACAAACAAATGATAGCCAACCAAGTGAACCAAGGGGTAGCCAACCAAGTCAAAACAAGTGGTGGAGTGCCAAACCACTCAAATCAAACAAGCCAACGAGGAACTAGGTAACAAAGAGGGAGTCATCTTGGTCTTAGAAGAGGCCGTGGTGGTGGTCTTGGCCGTGGTGATGGTCTTGGCCGTGGTGGTGGTAGAGGCCGTGGTGATGGTCTTGGCCGTGGTGAGGGTCTTGGCCGTGGTGATGGTCTTGGCCGTGGTGGTGGTAGAGGTCGTGGTGATGGTGTTGGTCGTGGTGATGGTCTTGGTCGTGCTGGTGGTAGAGGTCGTGGTGATGGTGTTGGTTGTGGTGAAGGTCTTGGCCGTGGTGGTGGTAGAGGTCGTGGTGGTGGTCTTGGCCGTGCTGCTGGTAGAGGCCGTGGTGGTGGTGGTGGTATAGGCCGTGGTGGTGGCGGTAGAGGCCGCAGTGGTGGTGTAGGCCGTGGTGATGGTGGAGGCAGTGGTGATCTTGGCCTTGGCGGCGGCCGTAGTGGAGGAATGTTCTCTTGGCTCAATGGACCATTGCCGTCTGTGACTTACTATGATCTTGTTCTTTTGGCTCAATGCTTGTGTTGTCATTTTGTATTGTGTGACTAACTATTATATTGCCATTTTCATAGGTATGGAAACAATGAAGGGGGTGGAGGACACGGAGGGGGAAGGTGAGATCCCTTGGTGGTGGGAGGAGGGAGAAGTATATGTGCTATGTGTGTATGACTATGTGAGGGGACTAATATTTCTGTGTATGACTATGTGAGATCCCTATGTGTGTATGACTATGTGATTTGGACAAGTATATGTGCTATGTGTGTATGACTATGTGATTTAGACTACTATTTCTGTGTTTTGGACGTCTACATTTAATTTGGATATGATTATGTGGCATCTTTATGAATCACAAAACAAAAAAAACCAGAAGTTATTTGAAAACAGCAGTTAGTGCAGCGCCAAAGGCCAAGGCGCCACACTACACAGTGCAGCGCCTTGGCCTTGGGCGCTGCACACCTGGACATGGCAGTCCAGAGAGCAACAGAATCATTCCAGAGAGCAACAGAATCATTCCAGTAGCTTTTGCACCCCAAAATTTGCTAAGTCAGTGTGCAGCGCCCAAGGGCAAGGCGCCACACTATACAGTGCAGCACCCAAGGCGCTGCACTGTATAGTGTGGCGCCTTGCCCTTGGGCGCTGCACACTGACTTAGCAAATTTTGGGGTGCAAAACCAACTGGAACGCTCCTGGTGCTCTCTGGAATGATTCTGTTGCTCCCTGGACTGCCATGTCCAGGTGTGCAGCGCCTATGGACAAGGGTGCAAGAAAGCTTGCAAAGGCTCGTGAGGCGCAAGAGGAGGACTCGGCACGTGACAAGAAGGGGAAATGGCCTCGCTCTACTCAGTAGGGACTTCGCTTCGGTGCACTCGTCGTCAACTATTTTCTAATGAATGTGTCATGAAGTTGTGAGGGCATGTGAGATGTTGGTGAACTATCTTCTAGGGCAAGCTGCCATTTGTCATTTGTTATGAATGTGTCGTGAACCATGTCGTAGTAATGTTTGAATTCTCTTAAGTTATGAACTCGTCGGCATAAAATTTGTGTTTGTTCAAATTGTTGTGATGCTGCAGTCATTGTAAGTTTTGTGGATGTGATGCAAGCCAACTGTGGCTCTCTGGATCGTCATGGAAGTAGTGCAGCGCCTAAGGTCAGGGCGCTGCACTATATAGTGCAGCGCCCAAGAGTTGGGCGCCACATAGTACAGTGCAGCGCCTAACTGTTGGGCGCTGCAGTGCTGCTATAAGCAAAACTGCAGAAACAGATGCCATTTTGGCCTCCTGCAGCAGCACTCACATAATAAAAGTACTGTAAACTGCACATGCTAAGCAAAGAGAACTAATAACTTGAACATCATATCATTTAAGACAATTCAACATTACTTCAGGTTCGCAAACACAAATACCACACTAGTAAGAGTTCACCGACATATAACATAACATCACAAGTTCATCAACCTAATTAAACGGCTACAATTAACATGAACAAGCACTAATGCCTTCCGCGCGTGTTCCTGGTGGCACGCCTGCATGCAAGCTTCTTCTTCTTCTTAGGAGCACGAGGCTCCTCTTCGTGCACTTCCTCCTCCGCCTCCGCCTCCGCCTCCGCCTCCGCCTCCTCCTCCGCCTCATCATCCAAGCTAACCATCCGCGAGGTCCCTACGACCACCTTTGGGTTGCCTCTGTTGTCATAGTCGTTGGGCATGTACCGGCGTCTGGGCTGCCTAGGCTTGAACACATATGCGGCCGAGCTTGAGCGTCTGCCAAAGTCATGTCATCATCAAGCTCATCGCCCTATCACACAACGAAACAATATGGTGAAGGCCGGTGTCGTAATCAAGTGAGAATCACATCTAAAGGATTAGTCATACCTCTTGGGTGATCCCACCCTCATCATCCATATAAGCATATGAGGAACTCACATCGTCCCCCTCATGGTGAGGTGCGGGGTCTGATGGTGTACCAGACCTAGAGGCAGATGGTTCATCTTATTCAGGATCACGGCAACCGAGAAGGTTCGATAACCGCCTTAACTTCTTGGCCTGACGCTGTAACATGAACAAGTGTGTAAGATATCAAACTTCGCAATATAGACTGGCTCTCATAGTGAATGCGATATGTACCTTGAGGAATGCTCGTAGTGAACCATCATCATTGCCGTTCCAACGGTGTCTTCTCCGAATAGACCGGCTCTCATCACTGCTTTCTTGATCTCGGTGCGCTGCGGATGAGAAAGAATGAATCGTTAGCCATTCAAACATGTGTAATACGGTCAACGGGAAAGTAAAGAAGGGAACACTTTACCACATAGTTAATCACCGGAACAGCAGGGACTCCTTGCCCTTGCCTGACATCTCTGTTGTACTTCCCCTTTGCTAGATCCTCAAAGTTTACGGGTTCTTCAAGAATATCCTCATTATATGCCGGCGGGCATATCTCAACTCGAGTAGTTCCAATAAACCATCGTACGTAGTTATCAAAATCAATTGGGTTGTGCTCACGAAGCGGGGCGCGTGCAGTGCTACGAGCTTGCTCCACACAAAGCTGGAAGCGGGTAACATACGCAGAATGATGCTTGTCCCAGTCCTTTATCTTCCGTTGCCTTCTCCTGTCCAACCTGCGTGGTATAAAACCAAACATTAGCACAATCAAAAGGAGTCCCGATGATTAGACAATACAGACATGCTCTCTTACCTATGAAGTGCTTTATCCGTGTCCACCCAATCCGCGGTGAGGCTGGAAAAGACCAAACTGACGATACACGCGATGCGGCAATGAAACTCAACCGCCCGTTGCATATCGGTGGGCACCGCATAAGCCAGAGATCCTTACCCATAAGCACATCGGGTTGAGGCGGAACTCCGCGGTGTACCCCAAGCTCTCACCCGCGCCATATGGCTGCCATTCCACCTATGAAACAGGGCAACAATGCAAATTTGATGACTATTTTTCAAGCAAGCATGAGAAAGGACTAAAGTAATGACCTCCTTACCTGCTCAGGCGTAATCGTGTCCAACTCGGCAATGTACTTTTGGTACATGAGATTGACATCGTTCGTCATCTCGGAAACGATATCCCACTTGTAAGCCCACGTGGGGCGCCGTAATTAAATCATGTTCATCTGCATACCAAGGATCAAACCTGACGCTCTTGAGGCCCAACAGTGAGACGCTCCCAGCTCCATACGTAAAGTAGAAGCAGATTACCACTAATGCCTGCACTAGGTGTGATCCTGCAACACGCATCGTCCAGCTACATATGAAAGAAAAACAATGTTAACTTGACAGCAAGCTTGCATTGCTAATGAAGAAATGAGTTGATCACAAAACAGACCAACTACCTGTAGGTACAAGTAGGCAAGAGTCGCTGAACCCCAGCTCCATTTGCTATCGAAGACGGTCAACGCCTTCAGCCACATCCATGGAGCGTTTTTGCCAGTGGAGTCAGGAAACAAAGTCCTCGACACAATGTACCACATATTCACACGAGCATGTGTCTGGATCACATCATCAGTGGCATCCGGAGGGCACGTCGCAAAGTTATTTTGAATCCATGTGAAAGCAGCTCCGGCTGCTTTCCTTTCCCTCTTCTTCTTCTCTTCTCCCTCCTCTACATCATCCTCAGCCTCGGTAGGAGCCATACCCATAAGAGCAATCATCTGCTCGCGCCACCCATCAGGATCGGTGCTCATACAGAGAGGCCTCCCGTCGATAGCAAGACCGGTGATCAACGAGACATCCTCGAGCGTCACGGTCATCTCCCCGGTCCGAAGATGGAAACTGTGGGTCTCTGGCCTCCACCGATCAACAAGAGCGGACACCAGTGGAGCGTTCAGATTCAGCGTGGACCGGCTGACCAACAGAATCCACCGGAGTAGTCCTGCTTGCTTGATGTACGGTGTGTACCGCTCATCGTAAGGCATGGCAGGACCAGAGACCCCGTGATACCGAATCTTCAGAGGTTCAAGCTTCTGCAAAAAACAAGTAATGACAAATCTTAGGGCATGTAAATTTCAACTAAAGGCAAATTTGTAAAATATTTAGATTACTCATTATTACCTTATCCTTCTCGCGCATCATGTAGGCCCGGTGTTGCACGTCGTAGACATCGTCCAGAAGCCAAACCATCCTTACAATTTCAATCAATAAACATATAAGATTTCATCTTCATCTCAAATATCGGTATACACTAAACATATAACATGTGTTCAACTACAAGAATCTCAACATCTCCTTCTCACACAATGAATATGTCATATGTGTTCAAATAAACTAAACATCTCATGTTTCAAATAAACTCAACATCTAATATTTGAAATAAACTCAATATCTAATATATATCTAAACAAACTTCTCATATATGTCTACAAAAATCAACATCTCATAGTTATCTATAAAAATAGGCATCTCATATATATCTAAAAAAACTAAACAATCTAGGGTTTCACCAACAAGAATCATATATTGTGAACTAATAAATAACACTACGGTACTACCAATATGAATACACATCCTAAATCGAGCAAACCAAACAAATCAAGGGTTCCATCAAATCTTGGACAAATCTCTAGAATGGCAACAAATTTACGGAGCAAAAGAAAGAGAAGGGAAGAGTTTACCTAATAGGATGGATTGGGGATCGAATCCACGGATCAAATCTTCAGATTTGAGAGGGATGTGGGGGGGATTAGATGGGGGCGCCGCCGCCGCAGCTGCTCTCTGTCCAGAGAGGGAGAGATGAAGAACTGCCTGGTCGGGCTGGGTCGGCCACGCTTAAGTCACTGTGCAGCGCCCAAGGGCTAGGCGCTGCACGTCAAAGTGTGGCGCCTAACCCTTAGGCACTGCACAGGTGCGTGTGGGGCCGCAACTGGACCAGGGCTGCCACGCTGGCAGGATATGCGACGCCTAAGGGAAGGGCGCTGCATAGTAGGGGTGCGGCGCCCAGCTGTCGGACGCCACAGCAAAGGGTCAGCAGAGTGAAATTTTTTCGTGACCAGGTCAGTTTGTGATTTGATTTCTGCCTCAGGTTAGATATATGATTTCTGCCCACTTAGAACAAGGGCAGAGCGGGGAACAAGAAGTCAACTGCTATCAGCATTTGGAACGGAGCTTTAAGGTTAAAGTCTGAAACTCTGAACTCACACATTTCCTTAGGAAAGCATGTGCAGTCTGAGTGTTATCCAACTAGCATTTCTAGCTGAGGCTCAGCCTGTGATTTACCTGACCGAATTCACCGCTTTTACCCTTGCCACTAAAACGGTAAACAGGCTTTCGCCCCGCTTTATATATAAAGCAATAACCGACATGACCGAACGATACAAGATAATAAAGTAGTCCTCTTACAAAACCGACCCCAGAATACTCGGCTCACATAGAACGTACATGACTACGCTACCAACAAAGAACACATGAAGATCTAAAGACACACGTGTGCATCGATCTAGTACACCTAAACTCCATGACAACGCTCCCAAGAGGGAGAACCGCGCCGCTGGTGAGTCCACAGCGGACAAAGATTTTCACCCAGAGCCCTGACACGAAGAGAAGATCCACGACGAGGTCATCAAGAAGAGCGTGCCACCCACAGGCGGCGGCATCGTCGGCGCCAAGGTGCAGAGCTTTCTCTCGGGAACTCACGCGTGTCACCAAGAGGCCGCCAGGACGAGCATGACGAGGTCAGATCCCCAGATCCGGATCAGGGCGGCCCTTGCGAGAATGGGGAGCACGTCTGAGCCACCCTTCGCTACACCTTTCGTTATCCCCATAACCCGGAAGGAGAGCCACCGCCATCGCCGCGATGGTGCCCGCCGAAGGGCAACCATGCGAACCACCATCCGAGGCCGCCGCCCCGGCATCGCTGCCGCCAGACATGCAGCTCCGCTCAATTCACCACGCACTGAACCACAGTAGGAAGAGCAGAGGTACATCATCTACTCCTAACCCGGCATCAGTCGCCAAGTCTTGGTCAGCGCCTCCACCATATGAAGCACCCACGCCTGCATCCCCAGCCAATCCTGGTGGACTAGGAGGGACACGACTCTGTGACTGCCGACGACCGTCGGCAAACAAGCCCCAAGCCCTGGCCTTGGCGGGTTCACACGATGCCATGTTCGTGGCCACCAGCGTCGATCCGCTAACCGATGCCACGATATCACGGCCACCACCACTGACCACCTTACCAGCTAGGAGAGCACGAGCACCACCCGCGAGCAAATCCTAGGCCACCCCGACCACTCCTACTCGAAGCACAGGCTCCAATCCGCCCCGGCTCTGAACTGGCCCACCCGAGGACGAACCCTAGATCTGAACCTCACCCATTACGCGTGAAGACGAGACCATCGGCACCCGCCCAGCCCCACGCATCGTCGGTTCACATCCAGGGGAAGGAAGCGAACACCACCACCCATCTGCAGAACCCGGACGTCGTGTCGTTGAAGCCCACCCAGGCCCGCACCGCCGCCCTTCCTTGTTCAGGTCTTGGAAACCCCTCGAGCAAGGCAGAGCATCACCGCCGCCATCAGCGACAGCCGCCGGGAGGCAAGACATCAGCCTCCGGCCATAGCCACCTCAGCCCGCACCACCTGTCGGCCAGATCCAGCTGTCGCGCACAGGCGTGCCCCTCCCCCGCTGTCGGTCGGCCAGCAGCAAGGCAACCGATGAGGGAGGCCTGCCAGAACAACCCGAGGCCCCGGGATCCCGACCTGCACACCGCCCGCCGCCCCGGGACGCAGCCGCCGCACCACGAACAGTCATGCCACCAGCCACCACGTTGCCGCTCAGTGTTCACTCGACGCCTCTTCCCAGGCCGGGTGACCCGCGCCCACCCCCACCTAGGGGAGAGGGGGATAAGGTGCCGTGCCGCCAGCCACCACGGGGGGCTTTGCCCTCGCGGCGGCGCGCGGGGGTAGGGAGGAGAGGGGGGGGGGGGGCAAGTTTTTTACAACTTTTCAGCATGGATTATGCTCGCACATGCAGCCGCTCCGTATGCTTGGTGATGCACCAATGGTCCAATATTATCATTAACGCGATATCTATGGCTATCTGCCAAAGGAGACTTGAACAAACAAAATGCCTCTCAATAAGGACGCCATTACTAATGATGTCCAAGCATGCATACTTACCTTGACCTGGACTGAATCTTTGTTTACTACGCAAAGTCGGATAGCCAATTATAAATATCACAAAAAGCAGAACGGTAGGCAGGCATCATCCTCTTTAACCTACACCCTAGAACGCACAGGACAAAGTAAAAGCTTTTGTCTTTCAAATGGGCTGCTATTTGTCATGGAGATGTTTGTTCCTTCCTGGTCCTCTGCGCACTGTACTCCATGTTTCTGAGTTCTTCGGGTTGCTTCATGGAGGAAGCGGCCCTCATGCATATTAGAGGAACAATTAGAGGAACTTTGACAGTGCTAGAGGAACAATTACTGCAGAGAGTGATCTCATACTTGTGACCGCAAAGCTTCCGTTTTGGTGTCTCGTCTCTCTTGGCAAATTAACCCATCGGTGTCTTTTGACACTACCTTTTTTTTTTAGAAAAGGAGGATGACACCCGGCCTCTGCATCTGGGAGATGCATACGGCCACTTTATTGATTATTCTCAAGGACCTTACAAAGTATTACAACAATGTGCCTGAATCTACCATCTTGGCAACATATGCTGCTACTCCTATCCAAAATGATGAAGGGGTGCTAGCTGGGCCACTACCCAAACCACTCACCTAAGCCTAACATCAAAAGCCGGAAGCCGAAACTCATTCGGAGGCCCCAGCCGAGCCACATACCGGGTCTGGGGCACAATCCGGTCTGACGCACTCGTGTGTCGTCGCCGCCATCTTCCACAGGTCTTCAGATCATATTGAGGCTTCTACCTTGTCTGGCCACTCAGCCATCAATGTCACCATGACGCTAGACAGCAACCTCCTCCTGCGCGAGCCCATCTCCGCACATCGGACGCCGAGTCTCCACAGCGCCATGCCATTGATCTCCGCCGCCATCAAAGTGTGAGATGAAACACCGCTCCACCATCCCTCCAGCCAGCACTTGCTCCAAGACAATGCCCCCAGAAGGGTAAGCGATAGAACGCTATCATCATCCGATCCGGAAGACCCAGATCTGGGGTTTCCCCCTGAGCACCCCGAACCTGATGGCTCAGACTGCCGACGATGCCTCGACCATCGGCAGTAGCTCCACCAGACGAGCGTCGCCTACGTCGCCGCAGCCTCCAAGATGAAGCTGACCAGAATGCATGTGTCGACACCGAACCGCCGCCACTTCCACCGCCACTTGAGCAGCCCCCGAGCAACGCCTTCAGGAAGGAGCACGGCACCGTGGTGTCGTCGTCGCTTGGAACCGGAGGTTCTGAGGTTTTCACCTGAGCTCCTGGGAGGGGTGGAAGGAAGGAGGTCCTCTCCGAAGCCTCCAACGAGGGAAGCAACACCCAAAGGCACTGCCATCGGAGTGGCCGCCACGCCGGCCAAGACATTCCCCCGGAACCCTTCCAGCCACCGGATCTGCAAGGCCAGCACCAAGAACGGTGACCGAAGCCACCAAGGGCCGGATCCGCTGCAGATCGGGATCGAGGACGGACATCACCATGGCCACCAACATCCAGCGAGGAACCGCCGCCGCAGCCGAAGCCCACCACCTCCCCGCCATCCACATGGCCAGGGAATTGGTCCACCTGTCCACGCCGGCGCCGCGTGCCACCAGCCATGGCCGCCGCCATGGATCCGAGCCGCAGGCGGGCCGCCAGCCGCGGGGCCCCGTGGGCACACCAGATCCGGGCCGCCAGAGCCACGGCGCGGCATCCAGGTGCCAGATCCGGATCCCCGGCGCGCGAGCACGGCGCCTCCCAGCGCAGCCAAGCCTGCCACAGCGCGCGCCCTCGACGCCAGAGCCGCGTGGGCTGGAGACCTCGAGCGCCCACGGCTCCTACGCCGCAACCATGGCGTGCCGAGCAGCGCCGCCCGCGCACAGCCACACGCCGCAGCGCCTCGCGCCTGCCTCGTCCGCTTGGCGCAGCTGCCCCGCGCAGCCCACCTCGCGAGCGGGAGAGGAAGAGCCCGCCGCCGCCGACACCACACGGGCTTTGCCCGGGCGGCACTCGCCGGCGGCGGCGGGGGAGGAGGGGGGGATTGGTGGCGGCGGTGCCCGGCGGCTAGTGGAACTCCAGTGCATTTGTTGCATCCGATTCCCGTCAGAAACTTCGCTCATCTTTGGTGACTGCCGGATAGGTTCAAACAGGTCAGTACAAACTAGTGCCACAATTTTTGCTCTCTCTCGAACCTTCATTTTGGAGTGTTAGGTTTATCGTTCCACTATACCAACATGGGTTGGTTCTCTGAACAGCATGGCCTAATTCTCTGGGCTATATATGAAATAATGTTGGGTTTTAGCCGCAGCACGTACGAGGTGATCGCTTGGGACGTAGAGACGTTTTTCATTGCCGCACATTTCCGCATTCGTGCTTCGCTCCGTGAGCTAGTTGTCATTCAGGTTTACGGCCTGGCCGATCACTCTCCATCGGCGGAGTTCCTGGGGGAACTCCAAGCCAAGGTCACCACGGTGACTGCCGCTGCGCTCCCGGTGCTAGTGGGTGGGGATTTCAACCTGATTCGGTCGGGAGCGGACAAAAACAATTGCAACACAAACTGGTCTAGGGCGACCATGTTTAATTCTGCCATGGCTGCCATGGCCCTTAGGGAAGTGGCCAAGACGGGCGCGAGGTTTACTTGGACTAACAAGCAACTCGACCCGGTTCGCTCGGTGTTGGATCGAGTGTTCATGTCTCCGGACTGGGAAATGGGCTATCCTCTCTGTTCGTTGGTCGCGGCAACGCGCATCGGTTCGGACCATGTTCCGCTGATCTACTCAGGGGAGGATAGATTGTGCCGTAGCCCTCGTTTCTTTTTTGAAACGGCCTGGTTTGAGACGCCAGGCTTCGAGGAGATCTTCAACGAGAAATGGTGGGCTTGCGTTCACCAGGTTGGGCCGCAGCGGGGCCCGATGAAGTTCTGGAACGCGGTCGGGGGCCGTCTCCGGGCTAGCGTCAAGGGGCGAGGAGCCAACCTAGGGGGAAATGACAAAGTGCTCAGGGCTTCGCTCCTCGATGAGATTAAGAGGATTGATGCGGAGGCTGACGCACGAGTCTTCTCGGAGCAGGAATGGGCTCATCGATATGCCCTCGAGGGGCAGGTCGAGGCTCTGCTGCGCGTGGAGGAAGAGTACTGGCGTCGTCGTGGTGGTCTAAAATGGACTCTTAAAGGCGATGCCAACACCAAGTACTTCCACGCCTACGCAAACAGCCGGCGTAGAAAATGTGCTATCCTCAGGTTGCAATCGGACCAAGGGCTCCTGTTGCGACAAGAGGATATCTCCCGTCACATATATGATTTTTACATCAACTTGATGGCCTCTTGCGAGGCTCAGGGGGCAGGCCCTCGCGCGGACGTGTGGGATCCAGCCCAATACGTTCTGGAGAAGGAAAACGACGAGCTGGGGCTTGCTTTCCTTCCCGAAGAGATTGACGTTGCCCTAATGCGCATGAAGTCGGACACTGCCTCGGGACCGGATGGGTGGCCGGTGGCTATGTTCAAACACTTTTGGCCAATTCTTAGAGGGCCAATCTTTGAGATTTGTAATGGTTTTATGCGTGGTACGGTAGATATAGCTCGTCTTAATTTTGGTGTCTTATCGCTCATTCCAAAGGTTCCAGGGGCCGACAACATTAGGCTTTTCCGCCCTATCGCGCTCATCAACGTACCGTTTAAGATTTGTGCTAAAGCGTGTGCCACCCGTCTCGGGCCGATTGCCCATCGTTCGATACACCGCAATCAGTCTGCGTTCATTCGCGGCCGTAACATCCTGGAGGGCCCGCTTGCCCTACAGGAGATTGTGCATGAACTAAAGCGCGCGAGGGAACATGCCATCTTACTGAAACTGGACTTCGAGAAAGCGTACGACCGGGTTAATTGGGATTTCCTGCATCAGGTTCTTCTTAGTCAGGTTTTCGGCGGTTTGGGTACACCGCGTTATGCAGTTGGTCTCGGGAGGCCAAGCTGCGGTCTCGGTGAACGGAGAAGTAGGGCACTTCTTCCGGAAAAAAGCGGGGACTCAGGCAGGGTGATCCTATGTCCCCGCTGCTTTTCAACTTTGTAGTTGATGCGTTGTCCGCCATGCTCCGGAAGGCGGCCGAGGCTGGCCATATCAAGGGAGTGGTAGGCCAGCTAATTCCATGGGGAGTTACGCATTTGCAGTACGCCGATGACACGCTACTGTTGTTTCGCCTGTACCATCATAGCATCATTACGGTCAAGGCGATTATGCTCAGTTTTGAGCTCATGTCGGGCCTCAAAATCAACTTCCATAAGTGTGACGTGCTCTCCATGGGGGTAGAGCTGGAGGAGGGGTGCCGCATCGCGAACTTGCTCAACTGCAAGGTGGGCAAGTTTCCGTTCACGTACCTCGGCCTTCCGGTGGACACTAAGCGCCCCACGATAGAGGACTGGGAGCCTTTGTGTGCCAAGGTGAGGGGGAGGGTTTGCCCGTGGAGGGGCAAATTTCTTTCGAAAGCAGCTAGGCTAGTCCTCACAAACTCGATCCTCTCCTCCTTCCCCATGTTTGCTATGGGCCTGTTCTTGCTTGCAGAAGGGGTTCATGCGAAAATGGATACACCCCGCGCTAAGTTCTTTTGGGAAGGAACTAGCCTGAATCGTAAATATCACATGGTTCGGTGGGCGTGGGTGTGTCGTCCCAAGGCCTTGGGGGGTCTTGGGATCACCAACACGAGGATCCTCAATATTGTGTTAATGTGTAAATGGATCTGGAAGATTGTCCAGGGGGCTTCCGGGCTGTGGGTCGATCTCCTTAGGGCAAAATATTTCCCTAATGGAAACTTCTTCGAAGGGCGGACAAGGGACTCCCCCTTCTGGAACGATCTGCAGGCGATTAAACCGGCCTTTGCCATGGGGACAAAGTTCTCTATTGGGAACGACCGTGCTGCGCGCTTTTTGACTGATCATTGGGTAGGCGCACAATCCCTGTGGGCTACCTATCGGGATCTCTATGCGATCGCTGTTGACCCGGCTATGTCGGTGGCCGAGGCGATGTCGTCATCCCCTCCAGCGATTCATTTTAAACGTGAACTCAGTGGGGTTGAACATGCTTGGCTACCGACATGCTACAACAGATCGGTCCAATTGGCCTTTCGGACCAACCCGACACGGTGAGCTGGGCGCTTACTAGCTCGGGTAAGTTTACGGTCAAGTCATTGTACCTCAAGTTGTGCCAAGGTCCGGCTCAACTTGTGGTTAAGGGGATGTGGAGTGCGAGAATGCCTCTGAAAATCAAACTTTTTCTGTGGCAAATGTTTCGCGATAAACTCCCCACTTCCCTGAACATAGCCAAGCGCAATGGACCGGCCAATGGCCTGTGTGCATTATGCGGGGCGCCGGAGGACGCCAATCATGTGTTCTTCCGCTGTCCACTGGCTAGGTTTGCTTGGAGTGCAGTGTGGTCCACGGCGGGTGTCCAATGGGATCCGCGATCATCTGTCGAGCTAACTCAGTTATTAGATACGATCCAGGGACCTGCTAAGCGGGTTATGTGGAGTTGTGTTGGGGCACTACTCTGGGCTTTGTGGCTAACAAGAAATAAGCTTACCATTGAGGGATGTTTTCCTTCACATCCGGCTAATATTATCTACAAATGCAACCTCTTCGTGCATCAGTGGAGTCCGTTGGGGAGGCGCAAGGATGCTGAGATGATCAAGACTGCCCAAGAATGTCTGTTGCAAGTGTACATGATGGCTAGGGAGCCTTCAACCACGGTCTAGGACGTGGTCCTTTTTATGGCTTGACGAGCCTGCGCGCTTTGTACGGGCTTTGCCTTGTAATCTAAAATTGGCTCGTTTTAAACTACCTCCTGAACTTCAGTGTTTTCATCTTAGCTAGGGCCGGTCTGCCTTTTGGTGTTGGTACAAGTCTTCTGTCATGCTACGCTGCCTGTGTGGGCTTTAGTAAGTTATAAAGCCGGACGCATCTGGCGTCTTCATTTTAAAAATAAATAAATAATATGTCACAAATTGATGTGAGCGCTGGCGGTGTGATGGAATGGTGTTGATGAATATATACTCTGGGCAGGGGATATGACCACGAAAAGGATGACAGTTCTGGCTAATCATCGAAAGAATATCGGATGGTTTTCAGCAAAATAGCCGGTGCAAGGGATACCATTCCAAGGTGGTCTGTTATAAAACGCGGTCGGGAACGTCCATTTTGGAGACATTTTTTAGACGAGTAGTTTATATTATAATTTTAATTTATTTGTAAAATAAGACTTGGCAGCTGTGCAGAGGAATGCGTCAAATCCCAAAATTGATATGTCTTGGTGGATCCTAACCTTTCACCAATGAATCTGAACTGTTCCCACCATTCCAGTCACCTAGAAAAATCTAAGATCCAGCTGGTCCTCACTAGTATCCGGCGACCGCCGTGTAGGTTCTGACAGGTCAGTACAAACCAGCACCAACCTGGTTTTTTTTCCCTTTGGAACCTTGATTTTTTAGCCCTAGATTTAGAGAAAGGTGTGATAGCTCCCGGGTGCCCTTACACCCTCGATGAACAGTAAATTGAAAAAAAAATAGAAATGTAAATAAAAAAATCTGAAACTTTGCGAATCAAATAGGTCAAACTTTGCAGGTTCTTGCAAGTTTTCATAACAAAATATCATGTAGAGAAAGGTGTGCACACATGTTTCATATTTCAGTGCTAAAAGTGCTCAAAACTTCAAGCACTGGAATCTTTTTCTTGTGCAGAGCTCCTTAAATGTTTTTTGGCATGAAAACTTACAAGCACCTACAAAATTTGGTCATATTTGATGTTGCAAAGTTTCATATTTTTTTGATTTTTTTCTATTTTATTTGAATTTATTGTTCATACAGGGTGTAGGGGCACCCGGGAGCTGAAAACCCACTCTCATAGGTTTATAGTTTCTCTATACCAAATGGATTGGTTCTCTGAACATCATGGCCTAATTCTCCCATGTCTTCTCCTGCCTGAAAAGCCTCAATGGTGATGGGGAGTGTTCCATGGGCCGTCGCAGACTGGATCATGTTGCCTATATCATCTCCATGCTTCTGGAAAAAAAAACCTTATATCCTACCACAAACCCGACAAACCAGAGACACTATACCGCCTGTTGACAGACGTTCTCCCTAGACTAACACTTGCTCTACAAGCAGCTGAGGCCATTAATCAAAGTAAACTCTTTGAGGAGATGGTGAGGGGTCTCAAGTATGATTTCCATAACATGGAAGACATCCTTGATGAATTGAGTACATCCGTCACCAAAAGAAAGTTGGACAGACAGAAAAGTCTCGATCAAAATAGAGAGAAGAAAAGGCTCAAAATTACTTTGGATGCTGAAGATGGCCCCTCAAACCAGGTCTTTTCTTGGTATCCTCAAAATTTTGCTATAGTAATGCATACTTAGTTACTTATCCCTGCATGGTACCTTTACCCTAGACAAGCTGTTATGTCCCCCCCTTGTATTTTTGGTAGAATGGACCATGTTAATGGCATACACGGGTAGTTTGTTAAATATAAAGAAGACATTCACCCAAATTAATTCAAAGGTGGAAATAATAATTTCCGAAACGCCAAAAAAGTCCTGCAATGATTAGATATATAAATGTTCATGCCAATTATGTTGTTGTAAAAACTTATGACAAATGTGTAAAAAAAAAGGCTTATAGCATAAGCAGCATCCAGATTTGTAATGAACAAATTCAGCTCCCAAAACAACAAAGGGACCATAGATGAGATGAAACAGTAACTTCACATCCAAATCAAACTAGAGGAGACTTGAGTATCCTCTAGTCTGCCTTAATCAAAATAGAGTTGTACAATATACAAGCCCGTACACAAACCAGACATACACATACTGCCTGAGATTCGTATAGTTGGGAATTAAACAAACCATACAGTACAGGTCTGTACATCAAGAGAAACATGTCGGCATATGTAATAAAACCCATCACCATCATGTCGACGTTCAATTCAACACAAGCGAGCAGCTCTCCAGTAGAGTGGAGTACTACACCTGCTGGCCCCGGAGCTCCTCCTGCTGACGAGAAATGCCTGCATGAGTGCAGAAGGCCCAAAGGTAGGTGATAAGCTCACCACCAGAGGTGGCCAATGTCTTGGCATGGCCTTGCACGTTCTCGGATGGGGCCATGAAGATGAGCAGTTCTGTCCAGAAATCAGCTAGACTCTTCCACACTGCAGCATCTCCTTCTCGGGCTCGCTTCTTGAGGAGCTCATCAAACACCTCCATGCCCCGCTTTGTCGTCTTTTCTTCTATGTCTCCCGCATTCTTGGCCATCATCAACGCCATGCGTCGCCGCCTCGACGTGTTTCCTGTCATAACACAACACTGCGGCGGCAACTTCTCTATGTAGTCCTTCATATCTTGGTATACATCTGTTGCCCATGCCTTGTCATCCACCAGCAGCTCAGGCATGTTAGCTACCAAGTACATGCAGTACCGTGCCAGCATAGTCGCCACCTTCTGGTCATCTGATACTCTTACATTACTCTCAAGCTCAAACACAAGGAGGTCGGTGGCAAGGTGCCATGCCAGGATGGTCTCGGTAATACTGCCACACTCGACAAAGCCACTAACATGTGGACAGCTAATGCTTCCAGTACTTCTTGGGCCGACGGCGCCCTTCAAGGCCTTCACAATGGCAACCTTAGTTTCCATGCTCACCATCACAGACCGATGTGGCCCAACAACTCGGGCCGCAAGTGCTTGTGACATCAGTGCCCACAATGTGTCAATAGTATCACAAAGTTGAAGAATGGACACCTGCTGGATCTTGATGCAGGCATCCCCATCTCTCAAGGCACGTCGTTTAACCCACATGGCGGCTACAATCATGCAGTGAGCAAGCCACTTGTTCCATCGATTTGCAGCTCGCACGTAGAAGCACAGCAGGCGCACCATGAGCCAATTGGAGAACAAGTAGAGGGAGAGGAACTCGATGATTTCAATGGTAAGGAGGATGATCCCAAGAGAGATGGTGATAAGCTGATCTCGGGTTGAGAGTCGTCCTTGGCCAAGATTTGTGCAGTATATCTCATCAAAATTTTGGCTCATCGCCACAACGGCAAGGAGGTATATGGCAACAAAGAGAAGAGACAAGAGGAAGTTGCCAACAAAAAGAAATGGATTAGACATCACCACAGGGACGACTGCTTGGTAGTAGTTTTCAAGGAAGTTGAGCTCAAGCTGAAGAACTTGAAAAGCCCTCTTGGCATTAAGCTTAAGTAGTTCTTTTTCTTTTTCTTTTTCTTTTTCAGGGATATTATTAGGGAGCTGGTCATGGCTGCTCTTGCTCTTGAGATGGATATTAAGGCATTCTTCCTCTTCCTTTTCTTTTTCAAGGATATTAGAGAGTTCGTCATGGCTGCTCTCGAGACAGTCGTCGAGAGTAAGTAGTCCCTCAAGCATTAGCTCACGTGCCATTGTTGAGCCAACCTCCACCATGGGGTAATGCTCGAACCGGCGACGCAGCAATTTGAAAAGAGCATATGAAAGGCACAGATTCTTGAGGCTCCGACGCCTTGCATTTTTTAAGAAGAGCACCTTGTCCTTTCTGGCTAGGTCCCAGATCGTGGACACGGTAACCAAGCCCTTGACCTTCTTGAGGTCAATGGAGGGAAGGCCATGATTAATATGATGTTCATGAGGGAAGTATCCCACATTGTAGCCGCTTGGGTTAGTGAATATCCTTGGCTCTGTGACTGTGCATGTATCTCCTCCACCTTTTGTTTTTGTGGGGGTATCTCGTCCACCTTTATCTTTCCTTTCCTTTTTTGTGAGAACAAGCTTCTCCTCCCCCATAACCGTATACATGCATGTGCCCATGATGACAGATGCAGTTTTGGAGTGGAACTCATTAGCAACACCCTCTCCAGTATTCTTCGCCTGATCATGCAGCATGACATGTTGCATGTATCCTGCAATAAGGTGAGCGTTCTTGGCTGCAGCAAAAGAATCCTGGGCCATCCAGGTATTTAACACCCTCTGGCCTAGTTTCACTAGTCCTAGTGACCAAAGGACAACAAACATGGTGTCCAATAGCTTGCCCTCCCCTACCGATAAGTGGGAGTATATAAGATATCCAATCCACACTAAGCGAGCCAGTTCATCAGAGTAATCCATCAACGTGAACCGACCAATGCCCCTCGAGAAGGAGGAGCCATCAGTTGGTTGCACCATTGCTTGCACCTTCTTGCGGATGAGCTCTATGAGTAGCATCCAGAGGACCATGAGGAGAAGCTCATGCTGCCCCCCCTTGGTGTGCGAGAAGACATAGGACAAGAGGGGGAGGAATAGGACAAGGGTAGAGTGCAACAGGACACGCACGACGGGATGAAGGGTGTACCGGCCATGGATTAGGCGCCGGAGTCCGATGATGAAGAGGGAAGCGCCGAGGATGGTCATTAGCACCACTGTGAACACCATCAGCTGCTCCAGGATCTTCTTGTGCTCTTCTTCTTCGGGCGTGAGAGTGTTGGAACCACCGTCATGAGCAACACAGACTGATGAAACGCGATCATGAAAGAAATAACTTGAAGATGCACTTGAGGAAGCGCCCGAAGGTGTGCTCGAAGATGCACTCGAGGAAGCGCCCGAAGGTGTGCTCGCAGATGCACTCGAGGAAGCGCCCGAAGGTGTGCTCGCAGATGCACTCGAGGAAGCGCCCCAAGGTGTGCTCGCAGATGCACTCGAGGAAGCGCCCCAAGGTATGCCCGCTGTCGCGGATGCGCTCGCGGATGCACTCGAAGACATTGTTGTGTATGGAGTTTGCAAGCTCTCTGGCTGCAGGGTGGAACTACCCCCATACATATATGAAAGGGGAAAGAAATGCTCTATCCTATCATGTTCCTTGTTATTCCATGCCTGGCAAATATCTGTGCCATGCATTAAGCAACGTGAGAATATGATCCCTCGATTATTTAATGGCCCGCTATTCTTCAGGGAACCCAGTTCTGCGGGCATCTCAGCCGGGACGATAGGAAGATCAGGTTCTGTTAGAATACAGTACTTGCTTTTTTTCATACACACAGTAGAAGCCGTGAAGGGAGCAGCGATTCGGGCGACAGGTATGCTATATATATGCCCACCAAAGCTAGGCTAAAGATGAGACAGGACCACAGCTCTCTGGATGAGAAAGTACGTATCTGATGCACCACACTCCAGTTCTATGTGCGTCTAGCCTAAGAGCATCTCCAACAGACACGCAACCTTGCGGCGCGCTAATCTTTTTTACAATGCGGAAATAGCCTTTTTTGCACGCAGCAGGACACTTGCTCCAGCAGCCGCTGCAAAATATGGCGCGCGCGAGCAGCTCCAGCAGGCGCTGCAAAATTTACAGTGCGCGCCCAGTACAAACAACATTTCTCACTTCTCATAGAACCGAAAAGATCAAACACATAAAAAATAAATTAACAATAAATAGTTCAATTATTATTACAACTCAAACAAATAGTTTATATTCCAATACAACAAATAGTTCAACAATACAACAACAAACTAGTTTTGTCGCCCATTCCATGCCCACCACTCCTCGATTAGATCCTTTTGAAGATCATCGTGCGTTTCTGCATGTTGAATGACATTATAGGAGCCAATAAATCGGGCAACCCTTGCAGCCCTCCTCCGCACTCGCACGTGACATCCCAACAACTCATACTGAGAATAGTCTAAATCTTGCCCACGCTCATTCTCGATGATCATCTTATGCATGATCACAAGCGTTCATGATGTAACAAAGGATCTTTTGATCCCAAAATCTAGCTGATCCTCTCATAATAGCAAACTGGGCTTGCAAAATTTCAAAAGCTCTCTCCACATCTTTCCTAGCCGCCGACTGAGCATTGTGGAAATCAAGATTTTTCGTACCTTCCGGTTTCGTCAATGGCTTCACAAATGTTTGCCACCTTGGGTAGATGTCATCCGCAAGATAGTAGCCATAGTTGTACGTATGTTCATTTGCTACAAACTCCAGCACCTGGAGGTCTCAGATCTAGCGGTTGGTGAAAGTTGCGCGCGGGTCGTCGCTGTCCAGCTCGCGGGAACGGGCGCATGAAATAAGCAGCGCGCGATGTCGTTTTCCTGCGCACGTTGAACCCATTATATCGCGCGCGCGATTATTGTGCGGCTGCTGGAGCGCCCGTTTCGGCTCCCCGCGCGCAAAAGAAGAGAGTTTTTTCCAGCACGCGGCTAAGATAGCGTGCCTGTTGGAGATGCTCTAACGTCCGCAAAGTCGTTTTGCGCGGTAACAGTATGTAGTGGTACATCTGCCACCAACATTTAGTTTTGTAATTCGTGCTAGCTATGACCCACACACTGACACACATGTATATTCTTTGTATTGGTTTCTCACTTTCTGGTATTTCTATTTAATCAAATCAACGTTAGTTTGATAGGCCCCGTAATAATACTTTTGTCAGTGACATACACTACTCATACATCTCTCCTCTCTCTCTCTCCCTCTCAAATAAATCCATACTTTATTTTATCTTAGACAATTTAAATCACTTATATCTTTTTAAATACTAGTAACATGCCCGTGCTATGCCACGATGGCACATGAAATGAGGTGGAATAACAAGCACAAAGCCAAAAGTAGTAATGAGATTAGTGGCTAAAATAACAATAGGTCATAGCATTTCACAAATGAAGAACGACAAATATTATATCTAGAAATACAAAAGAAACCATTATAGCTCAAATTATCTCAAATACAAGAGTACATCAATGCTTCATCTACTTCTTTGAGTCAAAAAACTTCAAACATTGACTTTGCGCGTAAGAGCCACCTAATGGCATCTTTCCCACGAGTTAATGTCTTGCTTCTTTCATTGCCTCCAAGTGCTAGCACAATATCAGTCAAATATATCGAAGTGTGACATCTCCCTGCTTAGCTATTGACGAAAAAGGGTTTCCCCACGCTTTATATTATAAAGCACCAACACAACATCGAAGCATCTGATACAAACGCACGCCACACACACCCAAGGAATGATACACGAATGTCGGGCACAGACACACAACCTCAACGACTACAAAGCCTCTAAAAGATGAGAAAAATGGGTCCACTTAGAGTCGACGGAGACCACCATCATGAGGAGCGATCGTCCGGGAGGATGTGCGACGGACACGCCGGACCGAGGACTCCAAGACTGTGCCTTCAGGAAGGGCACGGCCACGAACATCGCCATTGTCTCATCCGAAGATCAAGCTTTCACCCAGAGTAAGATGGAAGGAGTAGAAGCACCATGACGGAGCCTGCAAGGAGGAACACGATGTCGACGGACGCCGTCACCGTCGACCAGTGCACAGACTGGGTAGGTGGTGAACCCCGGTGCTTCAACTCCTTCGCCGCCACCCCGGTCGGCCAACACCCGCAGCCATGCCGCCCGAGCGGCCATGGCTGCCTGCCCTCATCCGAGCCGTGCAATCCACCCACGACCAATGCAACTCCCACCGCCAGGGCCGCCGCCCCGCCATGAGACCACCCTGAAGCCACCAAAAGCCATGACTTTGCCCAGATCTGCACCCCCAACCACCTCGAGAATCACCCGGGGCCAACCTGCCTCGAGAAGGGCCGCGACCAAACATCTACCTGGGGAAGGGGAAGGCGGGGAAGTGGCCCATGGCTAGGACCGACGCCCATGCCCGGCTCCAGCTCCCCGGTCGAAGGCCCAGAATACCAGGAGGCACCGGCCACCGCCTGAAGCTGGAGAGGAAGGGTGGCCGAGCTATCGCCGCCGCCGCCTAGAGACGCCACCAGGGGGGTCCTCTCGGGCTGAGCACGGCCACCCAGACGCGAGGGCCCGACTGAGTGGGAGCAGCCCACCACCTCCGCTGCCCCCCCTCAACCCACCAGAGAACACGGGCGAGAGGGCCGCCCGCAACCCGCGGTGCCTGACGCGACGCCGAGGCACTGCTGGAATCACTGCCGTCGACGCCACCACCGGCCCGCCGCCCGTCGGCACGCCACCATCGCCGGCCTGCTCTGGAGCGCCGCCGCGTTGCCATGCCCCGCATCAAGCGCCACGCCCCGCCCGCGAGATCTGACCCGCGCCCTCATATCTATTGTGCATAATATATAGAAATTTTAGCTTCAGTGTAGTACTATATAACCCCCAAGGAAGGCATCAATACTTATCATGTAGGCTATACCACTACCAAAACAAATTAACGCTGGCATCTCAGCGACAAAAGAGAAAAGTGGAATTACCCTTTGCGCAGTAGTACGTGGTGTTCTCTCATGATCCAGAGTTATTCCTCTCCAACTTTCAGCGTTGCTCATACAAGAATCTGGCAAAAGTCGAAACGAAACTAGAACCATAGTGTAAAGTATCCCGCTCGAGTTTATCTTGTCTGGCCCTTTAGTTCAAGCTAAAACAAAATTAAATAAATATGATGCTTAGGATGCTGAAATATGACTACATGATCATCCTTTTGTTCAAGCTACTAATGATACATGAGACATCACTACATGAGTACTGAAAATTTCTAAATTGACAACTAAGAGAATACAAAAGATAAAACCAACATGAGATGCAGAATGCCAGAATCAATTGGATAATACAACGCCTAAGTTTCAGTCTTGCAACATGATTTTATGCCCATCTAGCCGTACAATCAGTGGCGGGGCCAACTTAGTTGCCGAGCATGGGCAGAAGTCTATTTGTGACGCCGTCGGCTGGTGTTTGCCCGAAAAAACAGCATTGCTAACCCATATATTGATGTTGATTCTTAGTGGATGCTTAATGGACACTCCACTTGAGCCAGGGCAGTTGCCCGGAGTTGCAGGCTGTGTACAATACAATTTTAAAATTTCAGCAAGAGTTATATACGGATATAATATATCCAAGTAGTCCAGCATGTGTATCCCTCAAACTCTGATCAGTCGTGCAAACAGAACAATTCATGTTGTAGCGTTAGCTTCCATGCAAGAAAATTTCCTTAATCAACTCAGTCTTGCATCGGGCCTATCAAGTGGTTCTCTTTCTGTGACCATTGTAAATATATACACCTGCAAGGTCTTGTGAATTTTTATCTTATTTCTGCAACAGTCCACTACCTCACAAATGTTCAAGAAAGTTACACTCCATATGGAATAGCATAAAAATTGAATGGGATAGCGCCCTATCAGTTCAAAAAAGAGTAATCTGCACGGTTCAAAACAAACAATTTAGCTCAAATTTTCCACATTGAAATAGAAACAAGAACAAATTGGAGCAACATGTCATACTTTGAACACCTGAAAGGTACCATCATTTCCTTTGATGGTGAATGGAGTGGACTTCTAATACATATACAGTTCAAATTTTCAAGTTCAGCGCTTATATATTCATCCAATTCACCAATAGTACAAATAGGGGTGAGTGACCCACCTGTATTTCTGATTAAATGTGTATACTTTCTGGAACACACCAAACAAAGACAATTACTAATGGGCCCTAATGCAAGCAGGAAACGCCCAGGAACTCCAAACACAGTGGAAGAAAATATAATCCAAGAGTCTTGTCTCGTGTAGTGTACCTTGTGAAGTTCATTAAGCTGCAATATAATTGGAACCAGAACTTAGTTATGCTATAACCACAGTTCAATAATCAATAATCTACCTGGTTCAGCCTACTACCGGCATGGCTTACCTTGTGGAGACGTACGGAAAATTTGAATAGGCTGAAACGCGCTCGGATGGACAGTTGTTTTGGCCTAGTCGGCTTGTAATTATTATTTGTTTTATCAATGCATCAAGACTTTGAGATGCAAGCTTTGTGTTTTCTAGAGAGAGAAAACTGGAAAATATCCAACATAACGACAACCTGATAAGTGTACTTATGTTTGCAACTCCCACCAATTTTTCTTCAATGATTCTTTTAGTAAGATCTTAGTAGATCATCAAGATAGTCCCCTCAGTGGAAATGGCTATGGAAAAGAACCTATCAACTCAATCACAATGTGTTATTTTGGCTCCTACCCACTGATACTGTGAACGCCGAAAAAAATTTGAGCAGGAAGAAAAGACATCTGATCAGCTATATATGTGTTTCTGCCAAAAAAACATGCTGAAAATACATCAATTAACTTGGGAATTTTTGCTCAACAATATTGGGAGCTTCTATGTCTTCAAGCAATAGCGGTATCTCTTGATTAAATCATAATGTTTAGGGATACTCCTAGTGTACCTTGCTTAATGGAAATCATTGCGGTGGTAGCTTGGAGCATATGGAAACCCATAGGGTTGAAAGAAAAGTTTGTAAATTTATCTTTTCGCCCCTCATCTCTTCTGAAAGTTTGGAAATAGTACCTCAACTGGAAAATCAGCAAAACTTAGTCCCCCGCCTTTCAAAACTGGATAGGTTTAGGCACTGTTTGGTTCATAAGTCCTAGGACTTTTTCTAGTCCCAACTAGAAAGTCCCTAGTCCCTAAAAAGTCCCTCCCTGTTTGTTTCCAGGGACTAAAAAGTCCCTAGTCCCTCCCTATAGGTTATTAAATGACCATGTTACCCCTAGTATATAGAAAAATAACAACCAAACAACACCATGGGGCGGCGGGGCAATGGGTGCAGGGAGGGGCATTGTTGCAAAAGTCCCAAAAAAGACTCTTCTTGAGAGTCTTCTTCATTTAGTCCCAAAAAGCAACTTTTAGTCCCTAGTAGTGCCTCCTGTTTGGTTAAAAAGTCTCTAAGAGGGACTTTTTTAGTCCCTACATCAAAAAGTCCCTGGAAACAAACACCCCCTTAGTCCCTCATGCTGCTTTGGGTAGTTTCCCTACGACACGAACAATAAATCGCTAAATAGTAACTTCATAAAACAGCATAAAAATCTGAAATCTTTTATCATCGAAGATGATCGGGTGTGCAAAGTGCGTGCAAAGTTTTTTGGTGTTTGGACATTTGATGAGCTTGTGATAGAAAATATAGAGGCTGCCCTAGGGTGAATAGCAAATTTTAAAAAATAGTAAAGCAATTAAAAATATATCAATTTATTTTTTTCGGCCAAGATTCTTGGGTGGGCAAGCTGCACGAAAATTTTCGTGGTGTGTGTACATTGTAGGAGCCCGTGGCAAAAAAACAAAATTTGGCTCAGAAAGAAACTTCGAAAAGGTGCACTATTTTTTTTTTTGCTAGAGCTCCTCGATTTCATTTAAGCACAAAACTTCGAATGATGCCAAAAATATCTTATTTTTTAAATTTTTTTGCTATTTTTTTAATTTACTGTTTACCCTAGGGCAGATTTCCTCTACATTTTCCCACGAGCTCCTCAACATCCAAACACCACGGAAATTTGCACCCATCTTGCACATGCAAGTATCTTTGATGTCAAGAAAATTAAGTTTTTAATACTTGTGTTGTTGTTTTTAGTTTATTGTTCGTTGATTTAGAGTACGGGTCACATGAAAACTGCCCGAAGCGGCACGAGGGATTAAACTTATCCGGTTTTGAAAGTTGAACTAAGCCTTCCTGGTTTTGGAGTTGAAGGACCATGTATGAACTTTCGGAAGAGTTCATGGACGAAAGATATACGTTTCCCTTTCGTTTTTGATTAGCATAAACCCCTTTTTAATTAATGAAAATACAGTAGGCAATTCTCCCACTGGTCCCCCCAATAGACAATATGTCCATGTCGCAAAAATTTGCTTCTCAGCGCGATGTGGCACAACAATTTGACATATTTTCTTGGAATTAACACAAATGTAACAATGTGACACTCTCTTGATGATTTGACACTTGAAGCAATATTCCATCTCAATTCATCAATCCTCCTTTTGTTGGGCATCTAAATCGATTTAGTCCCAAGTATTATCCATACCGAAGTCAGTCAACGTATGTCCACACACATATCACATTCGGCAAGAGCAGAAGGACCACACTGAAATCTATGGCAGAAATTTCATACAGACTGAAATGTAACATTAAGTTGGAAAATGACTTCCGGAGCACACACATATTAGCGCGCTGTGTTTCTTTGCAGAAAGAGGCAAGGCCCAGGCTCAGCGCACACAAAGTTTTTTAGGACTTCTTTCATTCAAATGATCTTCATAGGATTTGGATCCTTAGAAATTATTTCTATATAGGTTGTTTGATCTCCAGGAATGAAATCATCCTGAGGAAAATTTCGAAGGATTGCTTTGCACACTATTTTGAAGGGTAAACTTTCTTTGTTTTCTCGTGGGTAGCAAACACTTATATTACAAATTCTTGTGACTTTCTAATCCTATAGGATGAGGACATGCCACTCCAATCCTATAATTTTTTGTGTTCCTACGTTTTGAACATCAGGCCCTGAATTATTTTACGTAAGGCAATGCTCAGCACAATCCGTCATCTCCCAGACTGGAGAGCTCACACACCCAATGACATCTATAGCCGACATCTATACCTCAAAGGCTACATAACTCCTTCATACTTCCGAAGACCAGCGGCGAAAAGTTGCAGTACTAACTGCATATATTCAGAGATCTATGTATGATGTTTATGTAGCAACCAAAATTGGACCACTCATTAGTAATTTGTGGCCAACGTCTATCAATACCAAAAGTATGGACAACCACGTCACAGCCATGACCGAGACCTCACACTCTAAGAATTAATGGTGAATAGACTCTCGTTGTATGTCCCACAAGGTAGTGAGGTTGTCTCTCCCCTAGTCAGCAATTTTTTGTTGCTTAAAGGCAAATGAAAGTTCCTTGCTGAAATATAAGATAAACAAAATGAAAGACATAATCACTTATTATGTGTTTTCTAACTCACCTCCTTCCACTAGGCCCCTGTGAATGATAGCCTAAGTCACTATTAATATGAGTACCATCATTATGCTTTTTAACTTATTTTCATTGCATTCTAGGGAAAATAATTCACACTCCAATGCTTGTACTCAGTGACTTCTAGAAGGAGGTCAAATCTCTGAGCTCAGGATGATCGAAACAAAGTAGTAAGAGAAATTGTCACTTCACCTTCACATATGACCCATTCCCTCTCGAAACCTAGATTCTTCCTCAGATATGGTCTGGTTTCAAATAAGAAGTGTACGTCACAACTTTTGAAAAATCTTCTCAATTTTCTATCATGACATATTATTGTCATATGATGACACCATGCCAAATTTCATGTTTTTTCAGACTTTGTTTGCATTTTTTAGAATTAAAAACCAATAACCTCCATGTTCAGAGTCGAGTCTTGGCAACATAAGGTTTGGAATTCCTTTCCTTTTCTTGGATAAGGCCTAAACATGGACTCAAGAATAGAAATACGGTTTTTCAAACTAGTTTTACCATCTTTTCATGCAAATGTAGTTCAAATATTAATTATTTGCACTAAATGACTTCAATATACTATCAAACAAACCTCGAAAAATGCAAATTTTGACATGAAAAATGGTACCAACATGCTACTCATTGTTAAAGAGTCGATCCCAAAATGGGGTTTTCTAATGAGGTGGTTTAGAAAGATAGGTGACGCTATCATGACATGCCAATTCGAGGGGTATACTTTTCATTCTGAAATTTTTGCAAGCATCAGTCGGTTCCACCAAGGCTGAAGACGATGGCAACGCGAGGAGCCTAGGCAGACTAAGGCATAGCCTAGTGGTAGGAAGGGGCTGATGCCTTCCCACCCACTCAGGTTCAAGGCACCGTACTTGCAATTTGGGTTTGTTGCAACAATTATACTGTAAGGGGTTCCCTTACAGTCTTTCTATCAAAAAAAGCGTAAGGAGCCTAGCGGTGAGCATCAACTCTGGCAAGGCTGAGCTAGGACCTCGCTAGAGACGGGGACGACACTGCGAGCGGTAGCTAGAGATGGAGGCGAGGAGGTCAGGGTGGAGGGAGGGGCGGGGCTTAGAGGGATGGCCTTTCATAGCGGCAAGCACGATGGTGGTTGGGGGGTCAAGGGGAGCATGGGGCGGAGGCCGGCGCATGGCGGTGGGTTGGGAGGCGGCACGGCATGACGAAAATCGTGCGGGGAAAAAGGTAAATGAAGATTGAATAACAATTGTCAGACGATATCAGCCGTTGGATGAAGATCTAACGGCCTAAAAAATTATTTGGGTTGTCTAGCTCTCATCTAGATAAGAAATAACTATGTATTGTCTCTTGGATTTAACCCGAATATTCATAGTGATTTTTTTATTTTATTGTTTTATTTTTTATTCGGTTAATCAAGTAGTGTAAAAGCTAGACGAGACTCTGTTAATTCTTTTTTTTTAGGGGACTTTATTCTTCTCTCTCTTTTTTGCAGGGGACTTTATTAATCCTTATCTAGACAAGAATTAGCAAATCCGTTTATATATTCTCTTAGGTATCCTTCCAATTATTTATTATATGTAAAAGATTGACTTGACTGACACAAATAGTATTCCTCGTCAAACTTGCAATTGCCTCTAGGGTCTTAGTCCACTCTACTTGAATCAAACTAATAAATACTTCTCCACCCCAACATCTTCCTGCATGAGCAAGCCAGCTGGCATGTGTTGATCATTTAGCTAACTCCCTCTGCTCTGCTAGCTGCAGCCATGGCCCATGCAAAAAGGATCCTCCTACCCACGTACTACCACCTGATGATCAGCTGCTACCTGTTATTTCTAGCCATGACCTACGCGACTACTCACGCCGCCGCGCTGTCCTTCGACTACAACTTCACCGTCCCGAGGGACCGCAAGCAGCTCAAATTCATCAACGCCTCCTACGCTGGCCGCGACCGGATCATCCTCACCGACGACAGCTCCAACCTCACCGTCCGCGTCGTGCACCGTAAGCCTGTGCGCCTCTAGGACGACCGTACCGGCAGGAGAGCCAGCTTCACGACGAGCTTCCGCTTCGCCATCGTCCAGGACAGCAACAGACGGACAACCTCTCACGGGGCGACGGCATGGCGTTCTTCCTCGGGCCTTTCCCGGCGACGACCCCTCCTTCTGGCTCGGACGGTGGCCTCCTCGGGCTCTTCAGCAGCCCCAACAGCACGGGGACTGCCGACTCGCGCCGCCCGCCGCACACCCTCGCCATCTAGTTCGACACGCGCTGGAACCACGGTTGGGACCCCTCGAACGGGGACGGCGCCGGCGGTGGCGACCACATCGGCGTCGACGTCAACGGCATCAGGTCCAACCGGACCAGAAGCCTGCCGTCGTTGAGCCTACATGGAATCATGTGGGCGAGCGTCACGTACGACGGCGAGTCCAAGGTGATGAAGGTGGTGCTTCGGAAAACCGAGCTGGCGTCCGAGGAGTCGAGCACCACGTACGAGTTCAACGCCACCATGGATCTCAGGGACGACGCCGGCCTTGTACAGGACGCCGCCGTCGGGTTCTCGGCGGCCACCGGTGTCCTATGTGAGTCGCACCAGCTGCTCGCTTGGTCCTTCCAATCAACAGGTAACCATATGTACACGTGTGCGGTTCTGGATATATGTGTCATGTGCCCTTGGGCTGTCAGGCATCTTCAAAACGGATCCTCAAACCTGACGCAAGTGTCCATTTTCTAGTCCACATCGTCCGCAGACCAGTACTATATAATGGCTTATGCATTAACTTCATTTTGGTCCATACCGAAACGACCCAGTGCATTACAATGGCTTGTATATGAATTTTCCTTTTTTTTACAGTTGCATCTAGGCAATCTAAACTTAACTAGGATAAACCTAACCAACTATACTCATCCCAAAAATTATGCCTCGTGTCTCTAGCTAGCCTCTTTACTGATAGACAAGTTTAAAACTTACCACCCACGTATTTATCCTCTTAATATGAATTTGGCTGCCTTTTCCTCTTCACTAATGTAGATCTCCTACATGTTCTTCTATTTTATTTTTCTTCAGGAGAAACATAGCACAACCCAAATAATCACATGTCAAAGTTGATGTCTTCATCTATTGATTTACTCCCTCGGTAATTTGATATTTTCTTTTGCATATAGGCAATAACTGAATTAATAAACCTAACCAAGTATAACCATCCCTAATGTTGGTGTGGACCCCATTCGATCGACCTCCTTCTAGAACATTACACATCACCAAGCAAGGGCCTTGATTGCATTATTATCGATCTTATCCCTATGCCACAAGAATAAAAACAGAAAGCTCTTTCATAGCGTATGGACGTGGACTAGCTAGTTTCCTGCTGGTCCATGACAAAATGTACCACCCTGCCAATGTTGCATGGCAACATCATGTCATCATCACTAGTAGAAAACAGGGCTTTCGTCCAGGCCAGTTCAGCCCATTAGTCCCGGTTCAATCCAGAACCGGGACCAATGGAAACTATTTTCCCGGTTACGTGAGCCCAGGGGGGCGGCCGACCCACGTGGGCCATTGGTCCCGGTTCGTCCAGATCTTTTGGTCCCGGTTGGTGGGACGAACCGGGACCAATGGGCCTTGCTCCTGGCCCACCACCATTGGTCCCGGTTGGTGGCATGAACCGGGACCAAAGGCTTCCCTTTAGTCCCGGTTCATGCCACCAACCGGGACTAATGGTGCTGCCTATATATAGCCCCTCGCGCAAGAGCAGAGCACACTGCTCTGTTTTTTCTGGCCGAGGGGGAGAGGGCTTGGTGGTGCTCTAGCTCACCTCCTATGCACACAAGGTGTTCGATGGAATGCCCGAGCCACACTACTTAAGGTTTCTCCTCTCCAAGCTCGACCGCCAAGCTTCATTTTCCTCAATATTTATCTAGGTTTAGCGGTCCGTCACGCTCCGTCCTCGTCGATCACCAGCCCGATCTCATCGCGGCACCACCGTGGTGAGCCTCTTGTTCTTATCTTCTTTACGAAAGGAAAAATATTATTACTTGTTTGTTTTAGATAGATACTTGTATTATTTTCTTACTTTTATTATTGCATCTTATATAGTGCGATGGTTTTGGTATCCGCCCGTCGGCCCTCGTCACATCTATGATTCGGATGTGGTATATATTATCTTTTCATAACTATTGGTTCATTTATTGTTTATGAAAATTATGCCGACCAACGTGACATAGATTTTATTTATCTAGGAGGTTGTTGAACGGAAATTCCAACCGACCCTATTGTCGAGAGGTTAAATTTAGTTGAAGAAAAAACAATTTCTTGAAGGAAAAATAAAAAACTTGAGGAGGAGAAGATGATATTGGAGTTGCATGTTGCGGATGTAAATCGATGATCACAAGATCAAGATGGATGCAATGCGCTTGAAGATGAGAAAGATTAGAAAATATGCCATTCATACCGAGGCTTGGTATCATTATGCCGTTGGATCAGTTGTTACCTTGGTTGCGATTATGATCGTATTTGTTTCGCATTGAAATGTTTTACATAGTTTCACTGTATGGTTTAATTAATTTAGATGCTCTGCAGAGCTTTATGTTGTTAGATGAGAACTATGTATGTACTTTGGTTTTATGTGATGATGAACTTCTATTAATTTGGTCATTAATTATCTATTCATGATGTTCTGTAATGATTTTGACACACTTAATTATATATAATGCACGCAGATGAACCGACAATGGATGTACGGTGGCAGACACACCTCCGAGTACATTAAGGCGTGCATGATTTTCTCGAAGTGGCTGAGGCAAACAAGCAGAATGGTTTTATGTGTTGTCCATGCCCTATATGTGGAATACAAGTCTTACTCTGACCGGAAAATCCTTCACACCCACTTGCTTTACAAGGGTTTGATGCCACACTATAATGTTTGGGCGAGGCACGGAGAAATAGGGGTTATGATGGAAGGCGGCGAGGAAGAAGAGTACGATGACAACTATGTGCCCCTGAATACGGTGATGCTACTGAACATCAAGATGCACCGACGATGTGCGATGGTGCTGGAGCAGGCGAAGCTGCTGAAGATCAAGAGGAACCAGAAGATGTGCCCGATGATGATGATCTCCAGCGGGTCATTGTCGATGCAAGGACACAATCACGAAAGTCAAAAGGAGAAGCTGAAGTTCGATCGCATGTTAGAGGATCACAAAAAGGGTTGTACCCCAATTGCGAAGATGGCAACACAAAGCTCGGTACCGTACTCGAATTGCTGCAGTGGAAGGCAGAGAATGTTGTGCCTGATAAAGGATTTGAGAAGCTACTGAAAATAATGAAGAAGAAGCTTCCAAAGGATAACGAATTGCCCGACAGTACATACGCAGCAAATAAGGTCGTATGCCCTCTAGGATTGGAGGTGGAGAAGATACATGCATGCCCTAATGACTGCATCCTCTACCGTGGTGCCTACAAGGATCTGAACGCATGCCGGTATCACGGTGCATTGCGATATAAGATCAAACGAGATGACCACAGTGATGTTGACGGCGAGCCTCCGGAAAGAGGTTCTGCGAAGGTGATGTGGTATGCTCCTATAATACCACGGTTGAAACGTCTGTTCAGAAACGGAGAGCATGCCAAGTTGATGCGATGGCACAGTGAGGACCGTAAGAAAGACGGGAAGTTGAGAGCACCCGCTGACGGGTCGCAATGGAGAAAAATCGAGAGAAAGTACTGGGATGAGTTTGCAAAGGACCCAAGGAACGTATGGTTTGCTTTAAGCGCGGATGGCATTAATCCTTTCGGGGAGCAGAGCAGCAATCACAGCACCTGGCCCGTGACTCTATGTATGTATAACCTTCCTCCTTGGATGTGCATGAAGCGGAAGTTCATTATGATGCCAGTTCTCATCCAAGGCCCTAAGCAACCCGGCAACGACATTGATGTGTACCTAAGGCCATTAGTTGAAGAACTTTTACAGCTGTGGAATGGAAGCGGTGTGCGTCGTGGGATGAGCACAAAAGGAGAATTTGACCTAAAGGCGTTGATGTTCATGACCATCAACGATTGGCCCGCTCTCGATAACCTTCGGGACAGACAAACATGGGATACCACGCATGCACGCACTGTTTACTTGACACCGATAGTATATACCGGGAAGCTGCAGGAAGAATGTGTACAGGCCATCGTCGATTTCTTCCGACCAACCATCAATGTCGAAAGAAAGGCAAGCATTTCAAAGCGAGGCAGATCACGGAAGAAGCCTGCCATGCGTGCGGTGATCACGTACTTGCTATGGTCAATGATTTACGTAATCTTTGGAAAGGGTCGGCGGACTAGCTGTTCCAAATGGCGCTGAGAATCACGCACCAATGTGGAAGAAGAAATCTATATTTTGGGACCTACCCTCTGGAAAGACCTAGAGGTCCGCTCTTGATCGACGTGATGCGTGACGAAAAACCTTTGTGTGAACCTGCTAGGCTTCTTGGGCGTGTATGGGAAGACAAAAGATACACGAGGCACGAGAGGACCTGCAACGCTTGCGAAAAAGAGGGCATGCCTCCGAAGCGGTATGAAGGTCCTGCCAGCTACGCTCTTCGAAAGAAGAGAAAGAAATATTCTTTCAATGCCTGCTCGATATGAAGGTCGGACTGGCTTCGTCGAATATAAAGGGAATAATAAATATGCGGAGAAAAGTTCCAGAACCTAAAGTCTCATGACTGCCACGTGATTATGGCGCAACTGCTTCCGGTTGCATTGAGGGGGCTTCTACCGGAAAACGTCCGATTAGCCATTGTGAAACTATGTGATTCCTCAATGCAATATCTCAGAAGGTGATCAATCCAGAAATCGTACCAACGCTAAGGAGTGATGTTGCGCAATGTCTTGTCGTTTCGAGCTGGTGTTCCCACCATCCTTCTTCAATATCATGGCCTTGCGTCCTAGTTTATCTAGTCGACGAGATTGTCATTCTAGGGCCCGTATTTCTACACAATATGTACCCCTTTGAGAGGTTCATGGGAGTCCTAAAGAAATATGTTAAGTAACGCGCTAGGCCGAAGGAAGCATCTCCATGGGCCATCAACGAGAGGATGTCATCGGGTTTTGTGTTGACTTCATTCCTGGCCTTAAGAAGATAGGTCTCCTAAATCGCGGTATGAGGGGAGACTGATGGAAAAGGCAGCTTGGAAGAGACTCAATAATATGCAGGGATGGATATTCTTGGTCTCAAGCACACTACAGTTCTCTGAACTCTACCTTGGTGACCCGTATGTCGATGAACACAAGAACAGTCTGCGCTCCAAACACCGGAGCGATTACAGCGATGGATTACATGTGAACACATCGGGACTTTTAGCAGTTGGTTGGAAACACGTCTCGAGGTGACAGCACTGTTTGTGATGAGTTGTACTTGTTGTCCAGGGGACCATCTTCGACTGTAATGATTTGGAAAGGATCTGAGATAAATGGGAATACATTTTACGATTGACCAAGATGAAAAGAGCACCAACCAAAACAGCGGTGTCCGCTTTGATGCAGCAACCGACAAGGGAAATGACACATATTATGGTTACATAGTAGACATATGGGAACTTGACTACGGAGTAGATTTTAAGGTCCCTTTGTTTAAGTGCAAGTGGGTCAATCTGTCGAGGCGGCGAGTGCAGGTAGACCCACGATGCGGAATGGCAACAGTGGATCTGAAAAATCTTGGGTACAACGACGAACCGTTCGTCCTAGCCAATGATGTGGCACAGGTTATCTATGTGAAGGACATGTCTACCATACCGAGGAAAAGAAAAGATAAGGAAGCGAATACATCATACAATGAGCCAAAGCGCCACATAGTTCTTTCAGGAAAAGGGACATCCACAGGAGTGGATGGCAAGACAGACATGTCTGAAGAGTATGAAAAGTTTCATGAAATTCCCCCTTCAAAGTCAAGGCTGACCCAAGCATCCTGATAAACGATGAAGATTATCCATGGTTACGGCGCAATAAATAAACGACACAAGCGAAGAAAAAGTGAAGACTTTCTCCCGCAACTATTATGATGATACCATGCCAACTTTGTAACAGACGAGTATGATACCATTGTCCGTTTTGTACTCACACCGGTTTATAAGCCCGTCCCTCTACACGCCTTGTTGAGCTCACAAACTTATGATTCACACAAATTTCAAAGAAAACTAATGGCACAAACAGAAAGTTTATAATTTTGCTGACCTAAAAGCAAAAAGAATTAAAAAATAAAGCAAAAAACCAAAAGAAAATAAATAATGCAGAAAACAAAACAAAAAAACTTGAAAAAAATAAAAATAGCAACAATAAGTATTTTGTTGTAAGTAGAAACAAAATAAAATAAATAAATAAAGCAAAAAGTGTTTTCAAATTTGAAAACTAATGCCACTAACAGAAAGTTTATAATTTTCTAAAACTAAAAGCAAAAAGAATTAAAATATAAAGCAAAAAACAACAAAAATAAATAATGCAGAAAACATAACAAAAAACTGAAAAATAATAAAAAAGCAACAATAAGTATTTTGTTGTAAGTACAAACAAAATAAAATATATAAAGCAACAAAGAAAACAAAAAAGTGTTTTCAAATTTGAAAACTAATGGCACTAACAGAAAGTTTATAATTTTCTAAAACTAAAAGCAAAAAGAATTAAAAATAAAGCAAAAAACAACAAAAAATAAATAATGCAGAAAGCAAAACCAAAAACTGGAAAAAAATAGCAACAATAAGTATTTTGTTGTAAGTAGAAACAAAATAAAATAAATAAAGCGATAAAGAAAACAAAAAACAAAAAAAAAGTGCCACCTCTTGGGCCCCACGGCTGAATCGACTAGAAACCCTACCATGGGCGAGATTCAGGCCCAGGGAGGCCCATTGGGCCCACAGAATCTGAGATGGCAAGGTTAGGCCCGAAGCCTGTATTTGAGAGGAGCTCGAGAGGGTGGCGCAGCAGCGCTTATAAACCACTCTCGAGCTCTCTCAACTAGCGAGGTGGGACTAAACTTTTGTGTTCGGGGCAGCACATGCCTTTGGTCCCGGTTGGTGGCACCAACCGGGACTAAAGGGGGCATTGGTCCCGGTTCGTGGCACAAACCGGGACTAATGCCCCCCTTTAGTCGGTTGGTGCCTGCCAACCGACCAAAGGCGCCGCTTCCGCCCTTTGGGCTGCTGAAATTTGGCCTTTGGTCCCGGTTGGTGGCATCAACCGGGACTAAAGGGCATTAGTCCCGGTTTGTGCCACGAACCGGGACCAATCTCGATGTATATAAGCAACACTTGTGAAAATTTTCAGTTTCATCAAGCATTTGCCCCGACTGCCCCAACCTCCCGGCGCCGCCAGGCTGCCCAGCGCCGCCCGCCGCCGTCGCCGTCGCTTCGCCCGTCGTCACCATCGCCGTCACCACGCCCGTCGCCGCCGCCGTCGTCCACCATCGCCGTCGCCGCGCCCGTCGTCGCCGCCGTCTGCCCCGCCATCGTCGCGCGCACCGCATCTGCCCCAACGCCGTCGCCCTGCCTCGTCGTCGCCGTCCCTCCCCGTCACCGCGCCCTCGCCGTCGCCGCCCCTGCCTCCGCGACCTCGCCAACGCCTCCCGACCTCGCTGTCGCCTCCGCCTCCCCGACCTCGCATTCGCCTCCTCGCGTCAGCCCCTGCCCTGCCCCGCGCGCGCCACCTCTGCATCAGGCCGGCCCCGACATCGCCGTTGCAGCGCCGCCGCCTGATGAGCCACCGCACCTGCCCTGCCCCCCTGCCGCCGCCGCCACCGTATGATGTTTTTTTGTTCATAGATGTGATGCTTTTTTTCATAAATGTTCATGTATATATATTGATGTATGGATATATGTATGATGCTTTTTTGCATATGTGTTGATCTAATGTTTTTTTTTCTGCATATATATATGATGTTTTTTTGTTCATAGATGATCATATGAATTTTTTTTGTTCATAGATATGATCATATATATGATGTATGCATGGATCGATGTGGATGGAATATGATGTTTTTTTGTTCATAGAATATGATGTTTTTTTTATTCATAGATTTTATTTTGTTAATGAGGGAGGCGGGGCGTCGAGGAAGTTGTCTTGTTTAGAGTTAGGTTAAATGAGGAAGAGCGAAAATAAGGAAAAAGAATAAAGAGGAAGAAGGAAGAAGGAGAAGAAGAAGGAGAAGAAGGAGAAAAAAAATAAGAAGAGAAGTAGAAGAAAAAGGAGAAGAAGAAGGAATAGAGGAGAAGAAGAAAAAATTATTTTTTCTTCTTCTCCTCTATTCTTCTTCTTCTTTTTTTTCTTCTTCTTCTTCTTCTTTTTCTTCTTCTCATTTCTTCTTCTTCTTCTTCTTCTTCTTCTTCTTCTTCTTCTTCTTCTTCTTCTTCTTTTTTATCGGGAGCGAGGGTGTCGAGGATCGCTGAGGGTCGACGATCGGGAACTAGGCTAGAGGGTCGCGAGGGTCACGGTGGGGTCGAGGGTCGTCGAGGCGGTCGAGGTTAATGTTTTGAGGTCGAGGGTCGTCGAGGCCGGTCGAGGTCAATGTTTTGAGGGGGTCGAGGTTCGAGGGTTCTAGGGTCGAGGTTTGAGGTTCGAGGTTCGAGGGTCGTCGAGGGCCGGTTCGACAATCGAGGTTAAATCAAGGGTCGAGGTTTGAGGCACAAGGGTTTGAGGTTCGAGGTTCTAGGGTCGATGATTCGAGGTTCAAGGGTCGTCGAGGGCCGAGGATTCGAGGTCAGGGTCGTCGAGAATCGAGGATCCTTTGAAGGTCGAGAGGTTGCCTATTGTCAAAGTATTGAAGAAACCCATGGCTTCATCATTGGCGAAGTAACGGGGCATGATGGTGCAAGTTCTCAAAGTTATTCAGGCGGAGTCGGATAGGATAATCCGCCTTTTGGTACAAATTTCAGCAAAGGCCTTCCAAATAGCAATATTCGGAAGGCTCTTGCTGTACTTTTGTATCAAAAGCGAATTATCCTATCTGGGATTCCTTTCGAAATAACTTTGAGAGCTTCACCATCATGTGCTCATTACTTTGCCTAATGATGAAGACATGGTTTCATTGAATCCTTTGACACTAGACCCTAAAGCGCCGGGACTAATGCCCTTGCTATCCTCGACCCCTCGGCGATCCTCGACCCCTTGACCCTCGACCGCTCAGCGATCCACGACCCTCTACCCTACCGCGGGCGTCGATGCCCACGTCACTTGTGGGACATATAGATGTAGTGTTCAACGCCGACCCCCTCCCGATAGCTTCAACACGTGGGGGGGGGGTCGATATTACCCCCTCCTTGAAGCGTTCTCGAGGCCACCCCCTAACCCTTGAAGCGTTGTCGAGGCCACCCGAAACACTAGAGAAGCAGCGTCGAGGCCACTAATTAATATGATTCCTTATTATGATTAGCTAGCTAGTTCTACATTTGCCACTAATATATCCATATCTGTCATGTTTGAATAATAATTGCCATGTTGCAAATATTTGTAGAAACTATGGACACCCCGCCACGAGACGAAGCACAAGAAGCGTTGTTGAGGGACATAATCGCACAAGGAAGTGATGCCGTCTGCTCGTTGATGTTTCTCAACGACAACGATGGTCTGGAAGGAGAGGGTGAAGAAGCAGCTGGCTATGATTTACATGGCTCCGATGACCCAATGTCGGTGCAAGAAGGAGAGGGTGAAGAAGTAGACCGTGAGGACAGCTCCGGTGATCACCAAACCGAGTTCGGCCAGGTATATATATTAGTTAAGCCTGTGCTGACTAGCTAATTGATGCATTCATTGTTTTGGTATGTACACATATTAATTAACTCTCGTCTTTGTTCTTTTTCTAGCCCTCGGATCGAGCACAACCGGTAAAGAGACGAGGCCGAAGAAAAAGTTGAGCTCGGATGAAAAGTTTGAGATCATACAAATCGCGCATGACGGCCAACCGATTGAACCCTACCGGACAAAGAAGGCATTTGTTGCTCGGTCACGGGGTTACGGTTAGGGACAAGATCGATCAGCATCCACCAATGGTATAAGCCTAAGAACGAAGACCACGAGGTGTCTTGTGTCAATGATATGCAGAAAAATGATCTTTGGACTGAGCTGAAGTCAAATTTTACCCTACCGCTAGAGGATGATCCGGAGAAGCCAGTAATAGAGCCATTAATCAAGTCTTTTGCTCTTAAAAGATGGCAGAACTATTCAGGAATTGGAAGAAAGAACTCAATACGTATGTCAAAAATGAGACACCAGAATTCAAGGGCAAATATGAGAAGATCAGAGATGATGGCCCGCATTTGTGGCCTACAAGACATCGGAAAAGAGTAAAAAGATGTCGGCGACAAACAAGAGAAATGCTGCGAAGAAGAAGCTTCACCATCGCACGGGGTCTGGTGGCTACCTCGTAGCCCGGCCTAAGTGGGCCAAGGCTGAGAATGATCTTCTTGATAAAGGGATCGAACCAGAGACAATGAACTGGCCAGACCGTTGCCGGACTTGATTCTTCGGGGCCGGCGGATCCTTGGACCCTATAACAGGGAAGTGCATTTGGACGGACGAACAATTGGACATACCAGTCAAGAGGCTTCAGCAATATATCGAAGCAGCGCAGCAAGGGAAGTTCGTTCGAGACGGGGAGAAGGACGAGCTCACAATGGCCCTCGGGAATCTGAGCACCACAGACGGAGGCGAGGCACGCCAGAGCTCCTTTTCGTGGAAGGCTGGATTTCGGACGCGGGGTTACAAAACCCATGAGAGGAGGAAGAAACTGGAGCAGAGCCTAATGCAGGCGCTGCGAAAGGGTAATGGGGCTAGAGGAACGAGAAGAGGAGCGAAGCAGCAGATCACAACAAACGACCTGCGAAGCTTCCCCGAAGCTACCCGCCATCTCAGCGGAGAAGCAGCGTGGCTTCCACCGAGCTGCTTCAGCCGAGCAGCATGCCTTGACGGCTCCTGCCAGCTATCCCGTGGATGCTATCACGAATGCTGAACATTGCCACCTTATGGCGCAATGGAGCAATTTGAAGGTCAAGGCGGCTGTAGGCTCTGTTTATCCTACTAAACCCGACTCAACTTTTCACTGCCGGCCGATTCCAGAAGGATATGCTAAGGTGATGGTCAATGAAATAATGGAGGGATTTGAGGACCTCCGGCTTGACCACCCTACCGGTGAAGGGGAGTATCGGCTGGGTTCTGCTCTGAAGACTCCATGCCTATGGCGGAAGGATCTCATCAACCTTCCGAACTGGACGCCTCCGCCTCCTCCTCCTCCTCCGGCGAGTCAGGGCACTCCGCCTCCTCCACCGCCTCCTCCTCCGGCGAGTGACGGTCAGGGCACTCGGGCGGCTCCTTCTCCGGCGCGTGGCGGCACTCCGTCTCCTTCTCCGCCTGCACCGGCGCGCCCGAGCAGCCAGCCTCCTCCTTCTCCGCCTCGTCAGCAAGGGCGGAAGAGACCCGCCGCCGCTCCGGCTGCTCCGGCGCGTCGTAGTCCTTCTCCTCCGCCTCGTAAGCAAGGAAAGAAGACATCCGCTCCGTCTGCTCTGCCGGCGTCTAGCAGTACAGCCAAAGGCGGGAGGAGATACAGATTCGGTCCTTCTGTGAAGACTCCAAAGAAGTTACCGTCTGAGAGGAGCGAGGAGGAAAATCGAAGATCGCGCAGACGAAGTGGATGACTGGTTTCAAGGGTTGAAAGCAAAGAGACATCCACCTCCGGAGGAGAAGGTAGATCCGGTCAAAGCGAAGCGCACTCTGCTGCCCCGACAAAACCACCCAAGTCTCCGCCGAAGGCAACTATGAGCGCATTATTGGAAAGGCATTTGCCGAAGCGGAGAGGTCGGGAAGTACTGTCGATGATCAAAGGATGAAAGAACGACGAGCTGGGAAACAAATTGCCCAGCTCGGCGAACAAGCAACAATCATGCCCCCGCTCAAGGTGCCTGCTAGCGACATCGTCGATCCGAGGATGGTGCCGGTTATGGCAATCCTGCAGATTACCTGCCCGACGATGTACATTATGATTTCTTGGAGGTGCAGATACAAAGATACGATGCGGGAAGCCTCTCGTCAAAGATGAAAGCTCTCTATCAACGATGATGCGAAGATTGCATGATTGGTACATGAAAACCTGCAAAGAGTCCGAGGGAGGAGTACTTTGTATGTGAGAGTTAAAAAGGAGCATGACCTCCTTGGAATTGAACTGTTGCCTATTCCATTTGAGGAGTTCTATCAGTTTTTCAATCAATTGGCCCTCGATAAAACAACGGTCACCTGCTACTGTCTGTAAGTAGTACTACTTATGTCATTAAGTATCTCTATATAACTCAGCCCTTTCATTGCATGTATTTATAAATATCCTCACTATATTATGCAGATTGAAGATCGCCGAATTGAAGAAAAGACAAGTGGGTGATATTGGGTTCATTAACACATATCTCATAGATGCAACTGAGGTTAAATTTCGTGCCCAAGATACCGAGGCCAACTTGCTACAATCGTTGGTAATAAATGAACACAAAGATATAATACTCTTTCCTTACAACTTCAAGTGAGTGTTACTGTCTTGTGGCATATTCGGTTTCCTTATTAGTCCAGGTTATAGTAATGTAATATTGATGAGTTATGCATGTGTGCAGCTATCACTATATTCTCCTAGAGATTAAGCTTGAGAAGGAGTAGTAACTGTCTTAGACTCCAAGCGAAAAGATCCCAAGGAGTATCTGGGACATGACTGAAATGCTCGATAAGTAAGTTAAATCGATCATTATCCACCATATCAACAACTTTGTTCATTTCTGATATCAAGTAATTGTTTTCTTTGTATGGCAGGGCTTAGGAAAATTCACCAAAAAGCTCCGGGACTACCGAAGAAGCTGCAATTTAGACACCAGTAAGTACTATATAGTAGCATATTCCACGCATCTCCTAGTGATTCAAGCACTAGTTTCATCAATACCATTTAGCATGCTTGCTAATTATCAGTTTGATTGACCTCTGTTTCTTGTAAAGTGGTTGTGGCAGGAACAAGGGAATGATTTCTGTGGATACTACGTTTGCGAGTCCATCCGCCACACGACCTGTGAGAGGGCTACTCCGACAAACAATATGAAGTGCGTAAATAAAAATATTCACAATTTTATTTTATTACCATCATTTGTGTTGAGTTTCATTCATTCATATATATATATATATATATATATATATATATATATATATATATATATATATATATATATATATATATATATATATATATATATATATATATATATATAGGAAAATCCATCCTACCACCTGGGGTAGTTACCCACATGTCTCATATACTATCTTATGGTAGTATATATCCTTGTTTATCATTTTAAGTATGTTCATATACTATATATAAGATACTCCAAAGTGAGTTGCATGAAAAAATTTCAAGTTGGCCCATGGTTTTATTATATTTGTGAAATACGTACATATTTGTACATAAAAGAGAGCATACTCAAAATATGATACATACTACCAAAAAATAGTATATATACTACCTAAACATTCTTATATACTACATACTACGCGTACATACTCTCCGATTTGATAGATACTACATACTACATATAAAACTCAAGTGGTGGTAACTACCATATATATATATATATATATATATATATATATATATATATATATATATATATATATATATATATATATATATATATATATATATATATATATATATATATTGACCCTTTCTTAAAATTAAATGTTTGAAGCGGGATGAACTCCTAGCACCAGATCGCATGCGAGCAATTCAAGAGGAATTGGCGGCATTCTTTCTTGACCACGTGATCGCTGAAGACGGAGAATACTATGTGGACCACGCGTCCGTATTGTAAAAGATAATTATTGTATATATGTAGCCGGTAGTGTCGGATAGATATACGAGAACTTGTTGTTCGACCAATCTCTCGGAGAAGGAGAGGTGGTTGATATCACTTCTCTCTGTATGCATATATGTTCATGACGATCTTATGTTTGCTTAATTACTAGCTAGCTAGCGTGTCTAGCTAGTCCTCTCTATACGTATGTATAGTACGTAGCGTCGACCAAGCACGGACAAAAGAGAGGACACTTTTCTCTATTAATTAGCTAGCTATAGCACAATATATGAAACACCTAAATTAACCCCCAACCCCCTTTCAAAAAAAAACAAAACCACAGCCATAGAAATGCTGACGCGTGGATGCCTATTGGTCCCGGTTGGTGCCACCAACCGGGACCAAACTCCTCCTGCCTGGGCTCAGCAGACAGGCCACGTGGAGGCCCATCAGTCCCGGTTCTGGATTGAACCGGGACTAAAAACCAGGTATTAGTACCGACCCTTTAGTCCCGGTTCAGGAACCGGGACTAAAGGCCCTTACCAACTGGGACAATAGGCCCTTATTCTACTAGTGCATGTGCGCCTGCCCGGCTCTCACGTCTGTACGGTCAATCGTCTTCATCTTCAATTGCCAGTCCACATCATGCTTCCTAAGATCTTAGAGCTGAGATTGAGGGGACCATGTTGAAATTCATATTGTTAAATAGAATTGATGTTTAAATGCAATTTTGGTGTTATTCCTTTTTTAGTTAAATTTTGGTTCTGTGAGAAAGAGGAACATATTTTAAAGTGGAAATCTTATTTGGCTGGCGTTCGCTGGGAGAGCATGGCATTTCAAACGTTCTTCCTAACAGTTTTAGTTGTACTGGGGGTGGCAGTTTCTTCAGAGCAACATGCTATTTTTTTTGGGAGGATGACAGTTTTGAGCCTTCTTTCCGGAAAATGACATGTTCATCTAAACAAACTGTCACCCCTCAACCAACTAAAACTTCCATCAAAACGTTCACAAATGCCGCCCGGCCCATCCCAGCGAACGTCAGCCAGATAAGAGGGTCCTTTAAAAAGGAAGAAATTCACTCCCAGCGAAACTACTAGCTTGGCTCACATTTCTTTTGGCTCACTTAGACCGCGTTTGATATTACGGTGGATTCTTGTAAATCATAATCCAGTGTACCCAACCCATTTCCTTCTATTTTTGCGGTTGTTTGAACAACTTTTTTGTTCTTTTTTGGCAAAAAATTCACAGTAACATCACAACATCATTTAGTGACCCTAAACTAAACCTTAACCTCTGAAAGTATCATACCACTGAGCAATTTACTCCCTCTCCCATTCTCACACCCACCGACTGGTTTATGTAAGAAAATTATGCTAACATGTCCTAAAAACTTTGATTTTTAATACATGTAGTTTACAAGATGATGTATATTTGTGTGCATATTCGTTACAAAATATTAACATTTGTGATGTATGCGGTAAATATCTTTCTTTTCTTTGCATAGTTTGTAGATGGTCATACTTTTTGTAAGAATGTGTGTATAAACTACATGATTTTGGATTCATATTCTAACATTTTACAACAACAATTTTTCTGTCACAATGGTTGGCAAACCGGGACATGATGATTAAGAGAGCTTGGTGAGCCTAAAAGAATTAGCTTAATGAGCCAAGCCAATGTTTCAGGAGGGAAAATGGACTTTCTATATTTTTAAAATTTTGTGTAGGGGTTATTGTTAGAATTAAAGTTAAGCTGGATTTATCTTTTTATAATGACCTTACCATTTAGCACCAAAAATAAGACAGTAATTGATTTTTATTTTGCTAGCAGATCCATCTCACACGGAGACAAAATTGTGGGTGATATTCCTATCTGTCACAGCAGTTTTATTAGCCAGTTTACTAGTGGCTCTTCTCGCTCTTCTCTATACTACATTTATGAACAGGCAAAGACGCTGCCTCGACGGAAACTGTTTGCAAGGTAAATACTAGATTTTTATTTAATTAATTAGAAAAGTCACTCGATCAATTTCCTTCTCTAAACTAAGGATGTTATTGATCGCCGGGAAAATCAAAGTTGCAAGAAAATTCTCCTACTCTGAGCTGGTAGCGGCGACGGACAACTTCTCACGGGATAGGAAGATCGGCAAGGGTTCCTTCGGTGACGTGTACAGAGGGCTGCTACCGATGCCGAACCAGCGGGAGGTGGCTGTGAAGGAGATGCGACAACCAACACTGAAGCGTAACCGGAAGAACTATGTGCACGAGATCAAGACCCTGTGTCAGCTAAGCCATAAGAACCTCCTACGGCTTATCGGTTGGTGCGACGATGGTGGCAGGTTGGTGCTCGTGTACGAGCTTGAACCCAACGGTAGCGTCAGCAACCATCTCCATGGTGGTGGCACTAGCGGGAGGATGTTGACATGGCCGCAGAGGTACAATATCCTTCTCGGTATCGCAGCCGCCATCGACTACCTCCACAATGGTGCCTACGACTCAGCGAAGAGGTACGTGTTGCACCGGGACATAAAGCCCAGCAACGTGATGCTGGGAGAGGGCTTTGAGGCCAAGCTCGGTGACTTTGGACTCGTACGGCAAGTCAGTTGCCATGGCCGCGGGGGTACTCCTCGGACAACTGTTATCGGGAGCATGGACTACATGGACCCCAAGTACATCGAGCTTGGTACACTTAGCCCTGCCTCTGATATATACAGCTTCGGGTTGGTGCTGCTAGAGGTGGCCACTGGCGTGAGACCGTCCATCCCGGGAACGGCAGCGCACCGGAACACCCTCATCACCACTGTGAGGGAGTCTCATAGCAGAAAAGCCATCCTCGAGATGGTAGATGAGCAGCTGAGAGGGGAGTTAAATCAGTGGTGGTGGCAGATGGAGCGTGTCATGGTCACCGGGCTGGCGTGTGTCGAGCCGGCGCGTGACGATCGGCCATCTATCAAAGATGTCATCGACCTGCTCTCCAAGCACGAGCAATCTCTCGCATCCAGCCGTTACCTAAGAGATTCCTCAATGAGGCCCAAGGATCGGTTTCCTTTCATACTAACTAGGAATGTGGCTCTCGCAAATGCAAGGGCATCATCTTTATCGTATTGAACATGTTTGTGACATAAATTTATGACTTCGTAGATACTAAATATGTGGAATTTTGAATCATATGGTTCTATAGCAGCGTACAAGGTTATGTGAAGTAAAATATCTCTTGTGAGGTAAATAATTTGAATCATGCTAGTTTGCGGGCACTAATTGTTGTGACGTTTCTGAAAACACCATGTCACCATATTTCAGAACTTCGTCTGTTCCTAATGTAGGTAGTGTTATTGTGATGTATTTTTACGAGAGAGGACATCCGGTACATGGAGACACCTACTTACGGGCAGGTACCTAGTGCTTACAGGTCCAGATCTAGGGAGAGATAAATACTGGCACTACTAGGAAAAGGCTTATACATAGAAGTTTACCAGTAGCGTGTGTTTAGGACACCACGCTACTAATAAGTACCAGTAGCATCTGTTGTAAAGCGCGCTACTGGTACATCTTAGCAGTAGCATGGGTTTCCTGTGAGCACGCTATTGGTAAGTTAGCATCGCCACACACCCCGGCCAAAAAATAGTAGCATCGTTGGTACTCTAACCAGCGCTACTGTTAAGAACATAGCAGTAGCGCATGTCCACCTAGACGCGCTACTGCTACTTCTTCTATGTGTAAGCTCTTACCAGTAGCATGGGTTTTGGACAAGCGCTATAGCTAGTTTTACTTACCAGTAGATATTTTGGCTGCCACACATAGCAGTAGCGCGCTTTGGTGCCCCGCTCTACTGCTATCGTCGCCAGCCAAAATATCTGCCACCTTTTCCCCCTCTTCTTCCTCCCCCCTTTCTTTCTCCCCCCTCCCTCTTGCACTTGCTTGTTCTTCAATGTTTCCTCTTCTTTTCCCTCCTACCCCCCCCTCCATTAATGCCCTCCTCCTTCCTCTTCCTTTCTTTTGCCCTCCTCCCATTCTCTTCTTTGCCCCTCCACCACCCCTCCATTAATACCCTCCTCCTTCCTCTTCCTGTCTTTTGCCCTTCTCTCCTTCTCTTCTTTGCCCTCCACCACCCCCTCCATTAATGCCCTCCCTCCTCCCTCTCATAGCTCTCTCTCTCTCTCTCTCTCTCTCTCTCTCTCTCTCTCTCTCTCTCTCTCTCTCTCTCTCTCTCTCTCTCTCTCCCTAGCTAGTTGGAGCTATATTTATGTAGGTACCTCAATATCTACAGCTACTAGCTAATTATAAGAAGGTGCTCGATATCCCTCTCGACAAATAGGTGAGTAAAAAAAGGATTGTGCAAGAATGGAAATATGTGTGTTTGCGATTACGACCGAAACTATGTGCGATATGAATATACCGAATTGTGTGTGGAATGTGAGTGACATGAGTTGCCTATGTTTTGCCGAAATGTCGATTCAATTCCGTTTCGGCGAATTTCGGGCAAACTCAATATGTCCTATGTTTAGGGAAGGTCATGCCGAATTTTTGTATGAATTTGATCCATGCATGCATATATACGTGGTTATAATATTTGCTCCGCCAGCAGGTGATCATGAAGGTCAATGGAAGGACGGTGGAAAGATACTGGCAATCCGCTGTGGACGACATGTATGAAAAAAGACTGAAGGATGTTTTATGTCCGTGTCGAAAATGCAAAGGAATAGTCAGGCTCGACCCCTTTGAGGGTGGTACATTCAAGGCGCACCTACTCATGCATGGTTTCATGCATGGCCATACTCGGTGGATAAATGAAGATGATGAGGAGGAGGAGGACGTCGACGGGGCAGGAAATAACGACATGGGGCCACCAGACGAAGAGATGACGGATTATGTATTCGAAGAGGAAGACAGCCTCGGAAATGTCGATGGAGAAGAGGCAGTTCAAGGCGGAGAAGACGCGGATGCCGCCGTCTTCGTCGCTACTAAGTTCAGCAGTGCAGGACCCGCACGTTTGAGATCTGCTTCGCAAGAAGACGACTAGCGACAAAGCTGCTTCTAGAGAGGAGGCCAAACTGGCGCAACTGGAGGTAGACTCGATGACTCCTTTGTATGATGGTTGCAATCCCGAGGTGACCCACTTGAGTTTCACACTAGAACTTCTAAAGATGAAGGCAAAAAACAAATGGACAGATGCAAGCCTGGATGAGCTTATGAAGTATCTAAAGAAGGTTCTTCCCGCGGGAAGCCTTTGTCCTACTAGTGTCGAGGTGGCAAAGAAAATCGTGTGCCCTCTTGATCTGCCACACATTAGATATCACACATGCATCAATGATTGCATCATATACCGGAACGAGCACGCGGAAAAAACCATCTGTCCAAAGTGCAATGCTTCACGATATAAAAAGGCCGGAAAGAAAGCTCCACAGAAAGTTGTATGGTACTTTCGATCACTCCGCGTCTACAACGGTATTTCGTAGATCCTAAGGAAGCAAAGCTTATGCGCTGGCACGCGGAGAGGGTGAAGCCAGATGACGGAGATGAGCCGAAGCTGAGACACCTCGCAATGCTAGCCAGTGGAGAGCATTAAATGCTAAATTTGATTTTTTTCGCAAATGATCGAAGGAACATCGTGCTTGGCGCTAGTAGTGATGGCATGAATCCATTTGGCAACCAAAACACCAATCATAGCACATGGCCCGTGTTTGTATGGATGTACAACCTCCCCCCTGGTTGTGCATGAAGGAAAAATACATACACATGGCTATGCTTATTAAGGGCCGAGACAACCGGGAAATGATATAAATATGTATCTCGGGTTACTGAAAGAGGAGCTACATACCTTATGGAAAATGCCGGCCAAGACATGGGATGCAAGCAAAGGAGAGTATTTCTACATGAGAGCCGCGCTGATCACGACGGTACAGGACTATCTTGGTTACGGCTATCTCTCCGTCCAGGTGTGCCACGGATATTGCGGATGCACGAGGTGCATGGATGATACAACTTCTCTGCAGCTATCGAAAGATGGCGGGTCTTCAAAAATCGTGTACATGGGGCATCGAAGATGGCTCGAGAAGGATGACCCGTGGAGAAAGCGTGGAGATCAATTCAATGGTAAGGCTGAGCATCGAGGTCCTCTATGTAAGCGTAGCGGTGCAGAAATATATGAGTTATTGAAGAACTGGGAAGAGTGCCCCTCGCCGGGAAAGATGAAGAAAAAGGCGTCGGAGCCCCTGCTGAAGGTATGGAAGACGAGATCTGTTTTCTGGGACTTGGAATACAGGCCATACTCGACACGCCTCATAGCCTTGATCAAATGCATATCACAAAAAATATCCTTGAGAGTTTTCTTGGAACATTGATGAACATGCCGAAGAGGACCAAGGATGGCCAAAGGCAAGAAAAGACTTGGAATTTTTTAATATCAGGAAAGATCTCCAAATGCCCGGTAAAAGGTCGTCAGAGGAGACCGAGACGGAGTAGGAGACGGAAGATAGGGGGGAAAGTAAACAAGAAGGAAGAACAATATTTCCCCCCTCTTGCTTCACCTTAGATCCGAAGGAGGTCGATCAATTGTTCAAGTGCCTTGCCGGAATCAAAGTTAGTTCCGGATATTGTGGGAAGATAAGCAGATATCTGGACACTAAGAAAAAAGGTTCATGGGATGAAGTCTCACGACTGTCATGTGATGATGACGCAGTTACTCGGTTGCACTTAGAGGATTATGGACACACATGTGCGTGAGACGCCATCGACCTATGCCACTTTTTTGATGCTATCTCTCGAAAGTCGATTAGTGTGAAGCAACTCCATAGCCTACAGGAAGAGATCGTTGTCATACTGAATGAGCTAGAGATGTACTTCCCGCCCACGTTCTTTGATGTCATGGTGCATCTATGTGTCCACATCGTGGACGACATCCTTGACCTAGGGCTGACATTCCTGCATAGCATGATGCCGTTCGAGAGGATGAATGGGGTCATCAAAGGATTCGTTCGTAACATGTCCCGTCCAGATGGAAGCATAGCCCAGGGTTATCTGACCAAATAGTGCATCTCTTTCTATGAGAGTTATCTAGTAGGCACCGGAGACCCTGTTGTTGGTTTGCCCGTCAACAAGCACTGTGGAAGGCTCGAAGGCGAAGGTCACACCAACGGTCATAGGGATGTGAATGTGTTACGCTCGGTCCGACAAAACGACCTGGACAGGGTAAACTTAGTAGTGCTACAACACCTAAATGTGCTAGAAGATTTCATGACACTGCACAAAGAGACCATCGCAAAGAAGTACCGTGACCGTGGGGTGCACAGGACGGAGCTGAAGTTATTAGAGAGCACAACTCCACTTTCGTGCGTTAGTTCAAAGAGCGAGTTCTGGCTAATCCCCCAGAAGAGGGTTGTCCGAACGGAACGCTCATATACGCCATTGAAAAAACTCAGGGGTGACGATGGAAGCCATGACCGGGAATGTAATTGAATGATATTACGAAAGGGTCGAAGAGATCGATTTGGGAGCTTAACTACTCTGGATTGTATAGCGCGACGATGTTCCGTGTCAAATGGGCTAAGAATGTACACAGAGAAAACCGACATTTCACTACCATGTGTATACCCAACTCCGATAGCGGTACTGTCAACGCCATTGACAAAAATGAGCCATGGATACACGCTAAACACGTGACACAATGTTTCTTCATAACTGATCCGATCAATCCCAGCCATGTTGTCGTGAGGAGAAGCAAAAGGAGCATCGCCGGAATGGATGGAGTCGCCAACGAGGAAGACTATGACCAGTACAGTGATCCGATGAGGGAAGATGATGCTGATGACGATGAAACATATGTCAAAAGAAGAATGAAGACTACATTACCTACGAAAGATCGTAATCCCTGGAGAAGGAAAAGTCACGATCAGGGGCTCAATTACTCGACAACGAACAAAAGAGGGAAGAAGATCAGTCTAAAGCGTCGTCGTCACCCAAGCTGACAAACTAATCCACAAAGTTTGTGTGTATCTAGCTATTTTGTATACCGCCGATAGCGGTCAAATGATGTAATATATATTATACTAATTATTATCCGGAGGGTAATAGTGGTATTGCTTCAACGACAGACCAAATTAAAGGAAGAAAAGTGCAAAAGAAAGATAAGAAAAAGAAAAGTGCAAATGAAAGAAAAAGAAAAAGAAAAAGAAAGGAAGTTTTGCAAAATGAAATAAAAATAAAATAAAAAAGAATAATATAAATAAAAAGAGAAATAAAAATAAAATAAAAAGGAAGGAAGTTGTGGAATATGAAAAAGAAAAAGAAAAAGAAAAAGTTAGTAGTAGCGCATTTTTCTGCCCCGTGCTATAGCTAACTTAGCTATAGCGCGTTTTGCTGCGGCGCGCTACAGATAAGAAAAAGAAAAAGAAAAAAAAGGTTAGCAGTAGCGCGTTTCTCTGCCCCGCGCTATAGCTAACTTAGCTATAGCGCGTTTTTCTGCCCCGCGCTGTAGCTAAGTTGCCTAAAAAGCCAGACATCTCTTTCCTCTCTTTCACTCTCGCTCGATTCGATCGATCCCCTTTCTCTGTGCCGCCCTCCCCCGCCGCCGACGCCGCACCCGCCCACGCCGCACCAGAGCCTGACGCCGCGCCCGCCCACACTGCCGTCAGCAGCGCCCCCCGACCTCCTTCCCCCTTGCCGCCCCGTCCCGTGGGTCCACCTCCCGGCCCGGCCCCTCCCCCCATGCCGCCCCTCTCCCCCGAGTTGTCCCCTCCCGGCCGTGCCCCTTCCCGGCAGTCCCTCCAGCAGTCCACAGCAGTCTCTCTCTCTCTCTCTCTCTCTCTCTCTCTCTCTCTCTCTCTCTCTCTCTCTCTCTCTCTCTCTCTCTCTCTCTCTCTCTCTCTCTCTCTCTCTCTCTCTCTCTCTCTCTCTCTCTCTCTCTCTCTCTCTCTCTCTCTCTCTCTCTCTCTCTCTCTCTCTCTCTCTCTCTCTCTCTCTCTCTCTCTCTCTCTCTCTCTCTCTCTCTCTCTCTCTCTCTCTCTCTCTCGACCGCCGTAAGTGTTCTCTGCAGCAGGTTTGGCCGGAAGCAAGGTGCTCGGCGAGGAGAAGGACGTCGGGAACGTCACCCGGACGCAAGGTGCTTGGCTCCTCTGGCGGCAAGGTGTTATGTCCCTCTCCCTCCCCCTTCTACCTCAAAATCACATTTTAACAGTAGCATCACTAGTTAACTTCTTGCACTGACTGCCTTATTGGAAACATGGAGTACTTGTGTGTTGCTGCTGTTTTTTTTGTTGTCTGCTGTTATTACTTGAATTTGAAATATGATCTCATTTTAGATGGAGAAGGCAAACTAGAAAACAAATACAGTAAATTGTTCACTAAAAGAATTCAAAGCAAACTAGAATACAAATATGATCTCATTTGAATTCAGCTAGAGCACACTGTTTTTTGAAATTTTCAGTTAACTAAACATTTCAGTTTTGATAACTGTCCAAACTTCAGTAAACTGATTCAGTAAATTCAGTTAACTGAATCATGCAATTGACAGCTATTGACAGTAAATTCAGTTAACTGAATCATGCATGATTCAGTAAGTTCTGTGTGTGTGTGTATGTGTGTGTGTGTGTGTGTGTGTGTGTGTGTGTGTGTGTGTGTGTGTGTGTGTGATGATTTGACTGCTATTGAGATCTTCTATGTAGTGAGATAGATAGCTCTCCTATGATTCAGTAAATTTTGTAGTTAAGAGAATAGATAGCTCTCCTGTGAACGTGTATTGAGATCTTCTCGCAATGCTAGGCTTCTTCTTCCTCGATGGGAGGCTTCTTCTTCCTGCTGCTCGGATTTGTTGCTCCTCTTTGTTTCCTCGAGGGGAGGCCTGCCTTCGAACCACAGGTGAGTTGTGCTGCTGGTGATCACGACCGTGCACATTTTAGTTAGATAATTTTAGCTCTAATTAATGCCTCTTATGCCTGCTCCAGTATTGGCAAACTTTTGACAGCGCCTACACAAGTATTATGTTGGGTTGTGGGTTTACCTATTTTTCCTGTGTATAAGTTTCAGAGTGTTTAGGAGGTGTATTATGTTGATGTAGTGGCCTCTAAGTTTCAGAGTTGCCAATCTATGTTGTTGTATTATGTTGCTGTATTACTGGCTCTAGTGGCCTCTTACGAGGTGTTTAGGAGATATTTTCAGAGTGTGTGGACTGAAAATGTTAGTACTGTTTATTGTATCAAAGCAGATGAAAAATCATATTAAATGCTGGAGCAAAATGTGTGGTGTTAGAATGCCAGAGCTGTTGATTATCACTTTTGCAGCACTGTAGAATGCCTATTATCACTTTTGCAGCTTATGTTACTGCTACTATGTTTGTGCTTGTTTTGCCGGAAACCGATTGCTAAGTGACCTATGTTTTGCCGGAAATGTTGACTCATTTCCATTCTGGCAAATTTCAGGCGCTCTATATGTGCACTTTCTAGCAAAGGTCATGCCGAAATTTTCCGTGAATTTTGGCATGACTTGTGCTAGAAAGTTGGACATATCGAGTGCTCGAGATTTGTCGCGACGGGAATGAAACGACATTTCCGGCAAAACAAAGGTCACTTTTTTTGTCATTATTCACTTTATTATATAAAGCTCAATAATTAAACGACTACGACATTGAACCCAAGGAAACATGACCGACACCGATGAGGCCGAAGGTTCTCAGTCCCAATTAGGTCGAGCACATGCCTACCTCGACTTTCTGGCGGATCAGGAGAGATAGCAAGCTGGGTGTCAGGACCCCCTTGTCATGACGGAGGACGACGGTGGTGGCGCCGGCGCCGACACTGATGCCACCAACGACACCGGCACTGATACTGGAGCTAATGATGTTGCTAAGTACAGCACGGAAGGTGGGACCCCCAAGCCAGTGAGGGAAAGAAGGAAAAGAGGCACCACGCCCAAATGAGCTCTACACCGGAAGACTGGTGGTCATGGCGGTGCACCCTGGCGAGTTCGAGCCAATAGAGCCGCGGGAAGTGGCAGCGTGTTACGGCAACCAACTAGCATGCATCCTACGGGATACCGCTAACATCAACACCACAAAAATACGGAAGAATGAACATTTGAAGAAGCTGCTCCTAACTAGGTTGCACGCAAGATTCCTGTTCCCCGGTCGGAATGACGATGTCGACCCATGGGATGATGATGCCATGAAAAAAATCAACAACAAAGCCCTAGGGAAGTTCAGCAACGCATTGAGCGCTTGGAGAAAACTAGGGTGAAAAAGGCAATTCAAGTAGACCATGAAACCTATGCCGAGATTGTTGCAGACAATCCGAAAATTACGATAGAGGACTTTGAAAAGTTCAAGGAGACTTGCAATGAAGAAGCTGCCAAGGCTAGGTTGGAGAGAGGCAAGCAGCTGCAGGCAAAGAACATGGGGAACCACCGCCTTGGAAGTCGTGATTACACGAGAAAGAGGCCCGTGTGGGCTAAGGAGGACGCAGAAAGTGAACGTCAGGGAATCCCAGACCCATTGGCTGAGTTCACCGACCAGCAGGAGCACGACTTCATCAGGGCCCGATTCTCATGGGACCCCAAGAAAAAGATTTTTTCCACTGACGGGCCGACTAGGAAATTCATGAGATTACTGGTAATTATCCTTTTACCACCTTACATATTAGGTTCTGATCAACGAAGTCTACTACATTCTAGTCGCATTCGTAAATGATTCACGGCCCATTTTGCAGAGAGAGCAACACAAGCTTGCGGCCGAAAGCGACTCGTCGACTCAGTCGACTCAGTCGTCGGTGAAGTACAAGTGGGACACTCCTTTCAACCGGGCCATGAACATAATGATGGGACACCCGCCCGGCCAGCAGCCGCAATATGGACGTGTGCACGGCGCCGGGGATGGCACCACGTGGAAGTACTATTATAGCGAGGACCCCGAGGCCAAAAGACAGAGCAAGAAGTTCAGTCAAGTGATTATCGACGAGAAGGTGGCGCAAGCGATGGAGAAACCAAAAGCTGAGACCAAAGCTAAGATAATCCTGGAAACAGTAGCTGCTTGTAGAGATGATATGGTGGCTACCTTTTCAAGATTGATTCCAACTGTGGTCACATGGGCGCAACAAAATCCAAACGCGCCACCAAGTGATTTTCCCATGCCCAGCTTCACCGGGAGCAACTCAATGAACACCGCACCTATACCTGTACCTAGTATGGCAACCGCACCCACACCCGCACCTCCTCCAGCACCTGCTCCTGCACCCAGCTGTCACAGCAGCCCTAGCTCCGTCTCTGGCTTGAACGTCGGGCCGTCGACATTGGCTGAGCTCGAAGCCCTCACGGTAAATACGCGTCGCACCTTCATCAACTCAACTAATTAATTCATCTTAAGTTCCCGTTCTTTTTGGATCTCTGACGCCGCACATATATGTCTTTGTAGGCCGACTCCACTCCGTGCACCCTCCTTTACCATATGAAGGGTGGGTTGGTGGATGTGGGGAAGGGTACTATAGTGAAGCCCAAGGATCGATTGTTCCACCGTCGGCAGATGCCTGATAACGCCTTAAGGGTCTCCGTGGCGAGTGTGAAAGTGGGCTACGAGGGTTTCCCTCGTCCGATACAAACCGATGGTGAGGATGACGAGACCCCCACGCAGCTTGGCCAATGCAAAAATTGGCCGATCCTGTGGCCAAAAAATCTTCTTCTTGTCGAGGTGGCCGGGAGCACACCAATGAGACCTCAGGAAGGTATGACCACAACCCCTCCTACACAAGTACAACCATCGTCTGTGCTGCTTGCTGAGATTGAGAGACACGAGGAAGGAGGGCCAACCGTTTCGGTAGATGATGCCATCTGCCCCATGGAAGAGGATATGGATGATGACATGGAGGAGGCCGAGGACCCTCTCCAGTATATCAATACCGGCTATGACAACGAAGTAACACTGAGTCAACCATATGAATATGAGATGCATGTACCAGAGCCGGAACATCCTTGGGAGTGCAAGAAGTCTTTGTTCATGCAATCCTCGCATGACACGCCTCCAGATGCCGGTTCCACCCAAGCTCAACTAATTAGCCTGAGTCATCCAATGCTGAGCCCGGCAACACTAGGGGTGGTGCTCAGGGAGGGTCTGACAGACCCACCAGCACCTCAGCCCACCAAGAAGAAGCAGAGGAAGAGACCGACGGCAAGAAAATCCAATAAAGCTGGCAATGTTGGTTCTAGCAGCCAGCTGCCTTCGACAAAGGTTGACAGTGTACCGATGAAACATGCGCCATTAATCCATGTCACGGGAGAGCCAATGGTACCGGCGAATGCACTAGCTGCCATAACATGGGATCTCATGAGACTCCATGACCATGTGCTTTCGACACAGAGAAGCCTCCTCGCCTCAGATGATCCAGGATACCCACTTTATACGGTTCATGTGTCGAGAAGTTGCAAGATGTACGTCCACACATGCCCCGGAGACCTCTTCTTCTTGAGGTTTGATTACATCTTCCAGATGTTTCAAATGAGGACACTCAATTTTATGTTCGTCCGCCTGTATGCGCTGCACATGAACTACATCGTCAGGAGAGAGTAAGTCACCGGTCTTGCGGTCGCGGACCCATACTACATGCATGAGGGCTTCTTGTCAATCAACGATGCCAGCCGTCAATATGCGAGTCAGTACATCGAAGAATTCTTGGTCAGCAATAAGGACAAAGAAACCATTCTCCTACCTTATCATCCCGGGTAAGTCATCCACAGATAGCACTATAACACATACATTCTTTCGTGCATTTCAATAATTACTTTGCACACATGGAGGCTAACTTGATCGTGTATTTTGCGCCACGGGGGGTGTCGTGCCGTTCTCGTCGTTCTTTACCCTCGTTACTCCCGCACTCTATATTTGGACCCGTCGAAGAACATACAGAAGAAAGATTACACACACATAAATTATGTTCTGGACAGAGCTATGCTGGGCTTCAGCATGCGGGGTGGCTACATCCAAAGCAAAAAAACAAATAAGGCCAGGCTGTTTCGGCCACAAGACTGACTTCTGTTGCATTCAGCAACTGGCAAGAAGTGAGAACGATGGTTTCTACGTCATCAATCTAATAATGGAGTACAGAAGGGATGTGCAATCACTTTGCATGAAATCTTCATCTGATACCCATATCCAGAGATGGGCCGAAGCCTTTGGAGCTGTGCCGGATAATCGACTTCGAAATGATTTCTACTGGATCCAGCAGGAAATTGCGTCCATCATCATGAAAGATGTCCTCAAAGAGAATGGGATGTTCTACGATGGCCAAATATCGCAAGCTGACGTCCGAATCCGCATTGCCCTACAACGTCAGGACATGACGCCTTTCACTAAGCTTGGGTCCGTCCTCCCGGATATGGACAGATGGGAAGAGTGCACTGCTTAAAAACAATGTGTCTGTTTAGTTACTTGCTACTTTCTGTATGATGAAACTTCGAATGTCTCAGTACGACGAAGCTATTAGATGTATGGTGCCGCGCTCTAGTTAATTACTTTCGGTACGATGAAATTTGTTAACTATGTTTACTATATATGTTGCTTCTATTTCATAACGGTTTCGTTCAATTCGCTTCATGATATAGATCAACGATGGCGAGGAAGTGGTATGCCGTGTATGTAGGGCATGTTCCAGGTGTGTATGATGAGTGGCCAGAGTGTCAGGCCCAAGTCTCTGGCTTCTCCGGCGGAAGCCAGAAAGGGTTTGATAGCAGAGCGGAAGCCGAAGCTAGTTACTTGAGATTCATAGCACAACATGGGATTCAGAACCAGCGCCGTTGCAAAAACTACTACATAATACCGCTTTTGATCATCGTGATCGCTCTTATCTCGTATGTCATAGTTTAGGTAGATGATGAAACATGTGTCTACTGTGACAATGTAAGAGACATGCGATCATTAACTTGTATCGCTATTTCAAGATGATGATGAGATCGATCGACAACATTTGTGTTCGATAATGATGATATGATGAGACTATGTTGTACCACTTCGATGATGATGATGAGACATTCGTTTTTCATATAGTTTCGGTGTATGTGTATGTTGTAATTGTATAAAACCTGTAAAAATACGAATATAGCAAAATAAAAAAATAAAATACTAGCAGTAGCGTGGGGTTTTGGAATAGTAGCAGTGCTGCATTACCAGTAGCGTTGGTTATAGAGCCACGCTACTAGTATTAGCAGTAGCGATGGATATAAGCTCGTACTACTAGACATAGGTAGCAGTAGCGCTGGTTGAATGTAGCTGAGAAACAAAGCTACAACAACGGAGAAGTGATGCCATGGCACACAAAAATTGTTGCCACTTCCACGGAAAATGCTGCCATAGTAGCGTTTTTGGCCCCCTTCAAAATACATTAATGGTGTGTGGACAAAGGCAACACCACAAATGTTGCTAGGTAGGCAAGTTTCGAATAACATTAATTAAAACACAATGATGATGAGTATGTAACTGAGTACTTAACTAATATAGGTAGGCAAGTTTCGAAGAACGTTAACATAGACAACCAATGTAACCTCGGTCATATATACAAGTGAACCCCAGCATCGTCACCGATGATTGGCTGCAATGTCTGTAACACGTCTGTGGCCACCTTAAGGCATGTGTCAGGACTTGAAAATGTCCACCTCGGTTCAGAAATCGTAGGCCATTCCACGTGGACTTCGGAATCTCTGTGAAGGAACATGTTTTTGGCCTTGGATTTTCAAGCTTTCGAATTCTTAGAGAAGTAGGCGATTGTGTGGTTTTTTATCATATTATTTTCAGTATCTACGTTGACATACTCGTCCGGGAACTTGAATCTTTTGTGCAGTTTTCTCAGGAGGAGATTTCACACAATATCAATGTCGGGATCCCATAGGTTGATGTCATTGATGCTATAGACTTCTCAAAGGATGGCACCTATGACGTTGCTGAAGTGAGACAAGGACTTCCTCGGACAAATAGGCTCACCATTGTCGTCCGCTTTAGTGACCATAAGTCTAGGTCTCCATGGTTTTCCATCAACTATGACGATCACGTAGCCCTCGTCAGGATTATTTATGTTGCTATCAATCAGATAGCCTTCATCCGAATTATTGTCTGCACCTGGATTATATCTGTTGGTGCCTGAAGGGATGTTGATAATTCATATCTGAGCTTGTAAATCTATGACATGATCTTTCCATGCTATGTTGGTGCTTATTATATCCTATGTATGCAATGTTTGAGTGTCCCCTAAATGCAAATAGTTAAGGTAGTCCTTCATCGGCTAGATCGAATCATAGTGCAACCAAATGACCCTTGTGGGAATGTTCCCATCTAGTAGCTTACACTACTAGGGAAAAGCCTATACACAGAACTTTAGCAGTAGCGCGTGTTAAAAAATGGCGCTCCTGCTAGATAGCAGCAGCGCGCTCGAGAAAACCGCATTGCAGATACACATATAGCAATAGCGCGTCCCACCGGAAAAGCGGTACTACAAAAATTCTCACCGCTAAGCCGATCGGCTACACATAGTAGTAGCGCTCTTTTAGAAACAGCGCTACCGCTAACTTTGCTGTAGCAGCGCGTTTATGTGTAAGGCGCTACTGCTAATGAAAATAAAACAAAATGAAAAACAAGTAAAAAAGTAAATGAAAATGAAAGAAATAGAAAAAGGGGAAAGGAAAAAAATAAGATTTAAAGAAAAATAAATGAAAAAAGGGGAAAAAGGAGAAAGGAATAGCAGTAGCGAGTTTCAGGAAACGCGTTGCAGCTAACTTAGCTATAACGCGTTTTCGGAAACGCGCTACCGTTAAGTTTCACTTAAACAACGTCTCCCCCGCCACCACTTCTTCCCCAAATCCCTCGCCCTCGCTTGCCGTCTCCCCAATTCGCCGTCGCCCACTTCGCCGCCGCCTCCTGCGGCGTGGATGTCCACAACCTCGCCGTCCCCCGAGGCCGCCGTCATCCTCACCGCCGCCCCGGCCGCCTCGACCTCACCGTCGCCGCTCTCCACCTCACCGCCGCCCGAGCCCGCCCAGGACCGCCGTTGCCCGTGCCCGAGCCCGCCCTCTCCGCCCCTGCCTCCGTCGCCGAGCACCTGCCCGCCACCATCTCTCCCCTCTCTGTAAATCGCCCACTCCTCCCCCCACTCCTCTCTCTTTGCATTTTAGAGCAAAAATTAGTAGAGCAAAAGTTTGTTTATAGCAAAAAATTTAGTTTAGAGCAAAGGGTGTTAAGTAGTAGATGTTAGAGCAAAAATTAGTTTAGAGCAAAAAATTTGGTTTACAGCAAAAGTTAGTTAGGGCAGTAGGGTTTAATTAGGGTAGATGCTGCTTGTATAGTATATAGTGATACTAGTGGATGTTAATTAGGTTAGGGCAGTAGTGGTACTAGTAGATGTTAATTAGATGTTTTTCAGTTAGGGCAGTAGAGTTTTGCTAGGTTAATTAGGTTAGTAGTGCTGCTAGTAGTAGTGGTACAGTAGGTTAATTAGGTGAAGTTAAATGAATAACCTAAATGAATGAAATTAGTAGTTAACTGAATTTTTTTCCTTTCATCATTATAGAGCACTAAAGTTAACTGAATTTTGTTCTATTAGTAGTTAAATGAATTTTCTTCTACACTTTGCTTTTGAATTAGCTTGTGAAATTTGGACATGTGGTTGCTCGTGTATATTTGGACATGTGTTGCGGTGTCGAAGAGGGATATTTGAACACTATTTCCAGGGAATGAAAAGCTGACTGGCCTATGTTTTGCCGGAATGTTGATTCATTTCTGTTCCGGCAAATTTCAGGTTCTCGATTTTTCCACTTTTTAGCAAAGGTCATGCCGAAATTTTCCGTGAATTTCGGCATGACTTGTGCTACAAACTTGGACATATCGAGTGCCCGGGATTTGCCGCACCAGGAAGGAGTCAACGTTCCTGCAAAACAATAGGCATTTTTATGTCATTATTCATTTTATTAGGTCTAGAATTAATTGACTATATTTAATCATAGGAAACATGGCTAGCAACGATGAAGGAGAGGGTTCTGGTGATTGCGACGACGTCTACCGGGCGGCAGACGAATTTTTGAGCCTTGTCGGCGATCAACCGATGTTGTTGCTGGGCCCACCAGTGGCATCGGGGACTGAGACCGACACGCAGACCGGTGCTGAGACTGAGACCGGCGCTGAGACTCAGACCGGCTTCGAGACCGGCGCTGAGATTGAGACCGGCGCTGCCTCGGGGAGCGGAGCCGGTGTAGAACCGAAAGCAAAGAGGCAACGGCTTCCTTGTTGGGGAACGTAGTAATTTCAAAAAAATTCCTACGCACACGCAAGATCAAGGTGATGGCATAGCAACGAGAGGGGAGAGTATTGTCCACGTACCCTCGTAGACCGTAAGTGGAAGCGTTATGACAACGCGGTTGATGTAGTCGTACGTCTTCACGATCCGACCGATCCAAGTACCGAACGTACGGCACCTCCGAGTTCAGCACACGTTTAGCTCGATGACGATCCCCGGGCTCCGATCTAGCAAAGCGTCGGGGATGAGTTCCGTCAGCACGACGGCGTGGTGACGATGATGATGCTCTACCGGCGCAGGGCTTCGCCTAAACTCCGCGACGATATGACCGAGGTGGAATATGGTGGAGGGGCACCGCTGCGGCTAAGGAACGATCCGTAGATCAACATGTGTGTTCAGGGTGCCCCCTGCCCCGTATATAAAGGAGGGAGGGGAGGTGCGGCCGGCCCCAAGGGGTGCGCTGGAGGAGTCCTACTCCCACCGGAGTAGGACTCCCCTCTGCCTTGTTGGAGAAGGAAAGGGGAGGGAAGAGGAAGGGGCGCCCCCTCTCCTTGTCCTATTCGGACTAGGGGGGAGGCGCGCCTGCCCTGGCCGGCCCTCCTCTTTCCCTCATGCCCACTAAGGCCCATTATCCCCCGGGAGGGTTCCGGTAACCCCCCGGTGTTCCGGTAAAATCCCGATTTCACCCGGAACCATTCCGATATCCAAATATAGGCTTCCAATATATCAAACTTTATGTTTCGACCATTTCGAGACTCCTCGTCATGTCCGTGATCACATCCGGGACTCCGAACAAACTTTGGTACATCAAAACTTATAAACTCATAATAAACTTGTCATCGTAACGTTAAGCGTGCGGACCCTACGGGTTCGAGAACTATGTAGACATGACCTAGAACTATTCTCGGTCAATAACCAATAGCGGAACCTGGATGCCCATATTGGTTCCTACATATTCTACGAAGATCTTTATCGGTCAAACCGCATAACGACATACGTTGTTCCCTTTGTCATCGGTATGTTACTTGCCCGAGATTCGATCGTCGGTATCCAATACCTAGTTCAATCTCGTTACCGGCAAGTCTCTTTACTCGTTCCGTAATACATCATCTCGTAACTAACTTATTAGTTGCAATGCTTGCAAGGCTTATGTGATGTGTATTACCGAGAGGGCCCACAGATACCTCTCCGACAATCGGAGTGACAAAACCTAATCTCGAAATACGCCAACCCAACATGTACCTTTGGAGACACCTGTAGTACTCCTTTATAATCACCCAGTTACGTTGTGACGTTTGGTAGCACCCAAAGTGTTCCTCCGGTAAACGGGAGTTGCATAATCTCATAGTTACAGGAACATGTATAGGTCATGAAGAAAGCAATAGCAATATACTAAGCGATCAAGTGCTAGGCTAACGGAATGGGTCATGTCAATCACATCATTCTCCTAATGATGTGATCCCATTAATCAAATAACAACACATGTCTATGGTTAGGAAACATAACCATCTTTGATTAATGAGCTAGTCAAGTAGAGGCATACTAGTGACTATATGTTTGTCTATGTATTCACACATGTATCATGTTTCCGGTTAATACAATTCTAGCATGAATAATAAACATTTATCATGAAATAAGGAAATAAATAATAACTTTATTATTGCCTCTAGGGCATATTTCCTTCAGTCTCCCACTTGCACTAGAGTCAATAATCTAGTTCACATCATCATGTGATTCAACACTAATATTCACATCGTATGTGATTAACACCCATAGTTCACATCGTCATGTGACCAACACCCAAAGGGTTTACTAGAGTCAATAATCTAGTTCACATCGCTATGTGATTAACACCCAAAGAGTACTAAGGTATGATCATGTTTTGCTCGTGAGATAAGCTTAGTCAACGGGTCTGTCACATTCAGAGCCGTATGTATTTTGCAAATATTCTATATCTACAATGCTCTGCACGGAGCTACTATAGCTAATTGCTCCCACTTTCAATATGTATCCAGATTGAGACTTATAGTCATCTGGATCAGTGTAAAAGCTTGCACTGTTGTAACTCTTTATGACGGGCTCTTTTATCACCTCCATAATCGAGAAATATTTCCTTAGTCCTCACTAATGATATTCTTGACCGCTGTCCAGTGATCTACTATTAGATCAAAATTGTATTCCTTTGCCAAACTCAGAGCAAGGTATACAATAGGTCTGGTTCACAGCATAGCATACTTTATAGAACCTATGATGAGGCATAGGGAATGACTTTCATTCTTCTTTCTATTTTCTGCCGTGGTCGGGATTTGAGTCTTACTCAATTTCACACGTTTGCAACACAGGCAAGAACTTTTCTTTGACTGTTCCATTTTGAACTACTTCAAAATCTTGACAAGGTATGTACTTATTGAAAAACTTATCAAGCGTCTTGATCTATGTCAATAGATCTTGATGCTCAATATGTAAGCAGCTTCACTAAGGTCTTTCTTTTAAAGAACTCCTTTCAAATACTCCTTTATGCTTTCCAGAAAAATTCTACATCATTTCTGATCAACAATATGTTACTCACATATATTTATCAGAAAGGCGGTAGTGCTCCCACTCACTTTATTGTAAATACAGGCTTTACCGCAAGTCTGTATAAAACTATATGCTTTGATCAACTTATCAAAGCGTATATTCCAACTCTGAGATGCTTGCACCAGTCCATAGATGGATCGCTGGAGCTTACACATTTTGTTAGCTCCTTTAGGATTGACAAAACCTTCTGGTTGCATCATATACAACTCTTCTTTAAGAAAACCATTAAGGAATGCAGTTTTGACATTCATTTGCCAGATTTCATAAAATGTGGCAATTGCTAACATGATTCGGACAGACTTAAGCATCGCTACAGTTGAGAAAATCTCATTGTAGTCAACACCTTGAACTTGTCGAAAACCCTTTTTGCGACAAGTCGAGCTTTGTAGATAGTAACACTACTATCAGTGTCCGTCTTCCTCTTGAAGATCCATTTATTTAGCATGGTTTGCTGATCATCGAGCAAGTTAATCAAAGTCCATACTTTGTTCTCATACATGGATCCTATCTCAGATTTCATGGCCTCAAGCCATTTCGCGGAATCTGGGCTCATCATCGCTTCCTCATAGTTCATAGGTTCATCATGGTCTAGTAACATGACTTCTAGAACACGATTACCATACCACTCTGGTGCGGATCTTACTCTGGAAGACCCACGAGGGTTGGTAGCAACTTGATCTGAAGTTTCATGATCATCATCATTAACTTCCTCACTAATTGGTGTAGGAATCACTGGAACTGACTTCGTGATGAACAACTTTCCAATTTGGGAGAAGGTACAATTACCTCATCAAGTTCTACTTTCCTCCCACTCACTTCTTTTGAGAGAAAGTTCTTCTCTAGAAAGGATCCATTTTAGCAACGAATAACTTGCCTTCGGATCTGTGATAGAAGGTGTACCCAATAGTTACCTTTGGGTATTCTATGAAGACGCACCTTTCCGATTTGGGTTCGAGCTTATCAGGTTGAAACCTTTTCATATAAGCATCGCAACTCAAGCTTTAAGAAACGACAGCTTAGGTTTATCGCTAAACCATAGTTCATACGGTGTCATCTCAGCGGATTTAGATGGTGCCCTATTAAACGTGAATGCAGCTGTCTCTAATGCATAACCCCAAATTGATAGTGGTAAATCGGTAAGATACATCATAGATCGCACCATATCCAATAAAGTGCGGTTACGACGTTCGGACACACCATAACGTTGTGGTGTTCCAGGTGGCGTGGGCTGTGAAACTATTCCACATTGTTTTAATTGAAGACCAAACTCGTAACTCAAATGTTCGTGTCCGTGATCAGATCGCAGAAACTTTATTTTCTTGTTACGATGATTTTTCCACTTCACTCTGAAATTCTTTGAACCTTTCAATTATTTCAGACTTATGTTTCATCAAGTAGATATACCCATATCTGCTCAAATCATCTTGTGAAGATCAGAAAATAACGATACTTGCCACGAGCATCAACACTCATTGGATCGCATACATCGGTATGTATTATTTCCAATAAGTCAGTAGCTTGTTCCATTGTTCCGGAGAACGGAGTTTTAGTCATCTTGCCCAAAAGGCACGGTTCGCAAGCATCAAATGATTCATAACCAAGTGATTCCAAAATCCATCTTTATGGAGTTTCTTCATGCGCTTTACACGATATGACCCAAACGGCGAGTGCCACAAATTAGTTGCACTATCATTATTAACTTTGCATCTTTTGGCATCAATACTATGAATCATGTATCACTACGATCGAGATCCAACAAACTATTTTCATTGGGTGTATGACCATTTGAAGGTTTTATTCATTTAAACAGAACAACAATTATTCTCTGACTTTAAATGAATAACCAAATTGCAATAAACATGATCAAATCATATTCATGCTCAACGCAAACGCCAAATAACATTTATTTAGGTTTAACACTAATCCCGAAAGTATAGGGAGTGTGCGATGATGATCATATCAATCTTGGAACTACTTCCAACACTCATCGTCACTTCCCCTTCAACTAGTCTCTGTTTATTCTGTAACTCCTGTTTCGAGTTACTAATCTTAGCAACCGAACAAGTATCAAATACTCAGGGGCTACTATAAACACTAGTAAGGCACACATCAATAACCTGTATATCAAATATACCCTTGTTCACCTTGCCATCCTTCTTATCCACCAAATATTCAGGGCATTTCCGCTTCCAAAGACCATTTCCTTTGCGATTAAGCACTCAGTTTCAGGCTTTGGTCCAGCTTTGGGCTTCTTCGGGAGTGACAACTTACTTGTCTTTCTACTTGAAGTTCCCTTTCTTTCCTTTGCCCTTCTCTTGAAACTAGTGGTCTTGTCAATCATCAACACTTGATGCTCTTTCTTGATTTCTACCTTCGTCGATTTCAACATCACGAAGAGCTCGGGAATCGTTTTCATCATCCCTTGCATACTGTAGTTCATCACGAAGTTCTAGTAACTTAGTGATGGTGACTAGAGAATTCTGTCGATCACTATCTTATCTGGAAGATTAACTCCCTCTTGATTCAAGCGATTAGAGTACCCAGACAATCTGAACACATGCTCACTAGTTGAGCGATTCTCCTCCATCTTTTAGCTATAGAACTTGTTGGAGACTTCATATCTCTCAACTCGGGTATTTGCTTGAAATATTAACTTCAACTCGTGGAACATCTCATATGGCCCATGACGTTCAAAACGTCTTTTGAAGTCCCGATTCTAAGCTGTTAAGCATGGTGCACTAAACTATCAAGTAGTCATCATATTGAGCTAGCCAAACATTCATAACGTCTGCATCTGCTCCTGCAATAGGTCTGTCACCTAGCGGTGCATCAAGTACATAATTCTTCTGTGCAACAATAAGGATAAACCTCAGATCACGGATCCAATCCGCATCATTGCTACTAACATCTTTCAACACAGTTTTCTCTAGGAACATATTAAAATAAACATATGAAAGCAACAAACATAGGGAAGCAACAACGCGAGCTATTGATCTACAACATAATTTGCAAAATACTACCAGGACTAAGTTCATGATAAATTAAAGTTCAATTAATCATATTACTTAAGAACTCCCACTTAGATAGACATCTCTCTAATCATCTAAGTGATTACGTGATCCAAATCAACTAAACCATGTTCGATCATCACGTGAGATGGAGTAGTTTCAATGGTGAACATCACTATGTTGATCATATCTACTATATGATTCACGTTCGACCTTTCGGTCTCCTTGTTCCGAGGCCATATCTGTATATGCTAGGCTCGTTAAGTTTGACCTGAGTATTCGCGTGTGCAACTGTTTTGCACCGTTGTATTTGAACGTAGAGCCTATCACACCCGATCATCACGTGGTGTCTCAAACGAAGAACTTTCATAGCGGTGCATACTCAGGAGAACACTTCTTGATATTTATTGAGAGATCATCTTATAATGCTACCGTCAATCAAAGCAAGATAAGATGCATAAAGGATAAACATCACATGCAATCAATATAAGTGATATGATATGGCCATCATCATCTTGTTCTTGTGATCTCCATCTCCGAAGCACCGTCGTGATCACCATCGTCACCAGCGCGACACCTTGATCTCCATCGTAGCATCGTTGTCGTCTCGCCAACTATTGCTTCTACGACTATCGCTACCGCTTAGTGATAAAGTAAAGCAATTACATGGCGTTGCATTTCATACAATAAGCGACAACCATATGGCTCCTGCCGATTGCCGATAACTCGATTACAAAACATGATCATCTCATACAATAAAATATAGCATCACGTCTTGACCATATCACATCACAACATGCCCTGCAAAAACAAGTTAGACGTCCTCTACTTTGTTGTTGCAACTTTTACGTGGCTGCTACGGGCTGAGCAAGAACCGTTCTTACCTACGCATTAAAACCACAACGATAGTTCGTCAAGTTAGTGTTGTTTTAACCTTCGCAAGGACCGGGCATAGCCACACTCGGTTCAACTAAAGTGAGAGAGACAGACACCCGCCAGTCACCTTTAAGCACGAAGCGCCGTAGCGGTGAAACCAGTCTCGCGTAAGCGTCTGGCGTAATGTCGGTCCGGGCCGCTTCATCTCACAATACTGCTGAACCAAAGTATGACATGCTGGTAAGCAGTATGACTTGTATCGCCCACAACTCACTTGTGTTCTACTCGTTCATATGACATCTATGCATAAAACCAGGCTCTGATACCACTGTTGGGGAACGTAGTAATTTCAAAAAAAATCCTACGCACACGCAAGATCAAGGTGATGGCATAGCAACGAGAGGGGAGAGTATTGTCCATGTACCCTCGTAGACCGTAAGCGGAAGCGTTATGACAACGCGATTGATGTAGTCGTATGTCTTCACGATCCGACCGATCCAAGTACCGAACGTACGGCACCTCCGAGTTCAGCACACGTTCAGCTCGATGACGATCCCCGGGCTCCGATCCAGCAAAGCGTCGGGGATGAGTTCCGTCAGCACGACGGCGTGGTGACGATGATGATGCTCTACCGGCGCAGGGCTTCGCCTAAACTCCGCGACGATATGACCGAGGTGGAATATGGTGGAGGGGGGCACCGCAGACGGCTAAGGAACGATCCGTAGATCAACATGTGTGTTCTGGGGTGCCCCCCTGCCCCCGTATATAAAGGAGGGAGGGGGAGGTGCGGCCGGCCCCCAAGGGGTGCGCCTGGAGGATTCCTACTCCCACCGGGAGTAGGACTCCCCCCTCTTGCCTTGTTGGAGAAGGAAAGGGGGAGGGGAAAGAGGAAGGGGGGCGCCGCCCCCCTCTCCTTGTCCTATTCGGACTGGGGGGGAGGTTGCACGCGGCCTGCCCTGGCCGGCCCTCCTCTTTTCCCTCATGGCCCACTAAGGCCCATTATCCCCCGGGAGGGTTCCGGTAACCCCCCGGTGTTCCGGTAAAATCCCGATTTCACCCGGAACCATTCCGATATCCAAATATAGGCTTCCAATATATCAATCTTTATGTTTCGACCATTTCGAGACTCCTGGTCATGTCCGTGATCACATCCGGGACTCCGAACAAACTTCGGTACATCAAAACTTATAAACTCATAATAAAACTGTCATCATAACGTTAAGCGTGCGGACCCTACGGGTTCGAGAACTATGTAGACATGACCTAGAACTATTCTCGGTCAATAACCAATAGCGGAACCTGGATGCCCATATTGGTTCCTACATATTCTACTGAAGATCTTTATCGGTCAAACCGCATAACGACATCGTTGTTCCCTTTGTCATCGGTATGTTACTTGCCCGAGATTCGATCGTCGGTATCCAATACCTAGTTCAATCTCGTTACGCAAGTCTCTTTACTCGTTCCGTAATACATCATCTCGTAACTAACTTATTAGTTGCAATGCTTGCAAGGCTTATGTGATGTGTATTACCGAGAGGGCCCAGAGATACCTCTCCGACAATCGGAGTGACAAAACCTAATCTCGAAATACACCAACCCAACATGTACCTTTGGAGACACCTGTAGTACTCCTTTATAATCACCCGATTCGTTGTGACGTTTGGTAGCACCAAAGTGTTCCTCCGGTAAACGGGAGTTGCATAATCTCATAGTTACAGGAACATGTATAAGTCATGAAGAAAGCAATAGCAATATACTAAACGATCAAGTGCTAGGCTAACGGAATGGGTCATGTCAATCACATCATTCTCCTAATGATGTGATCCCATTAATCAAATAACAACACATGTCTATGGTTAGGAAACATAACCATCTTTGATTAATGAGCTAGTCAAGTAGAGGCATACTAGTGACTATATGTTTGTCTATGTATTCACACATGTATCATGTTTCCGGTTAATACAATTCTAGCATGAATAATAAACATTTATCATGAAATAAGGAAATAAATAATAACTTTATTATTGCCTCTAGGGCATATTTCCTTCAGTCTCCCACTTGCACTAGAGTCAATAATCTAGTTCACATCATCATGTGATTCAACACTAATATTCACATCTGTATGTGATTAACACCCATAGTTCACATCGTCATGTGACCAACACCCAAAGGGTTTACTAGAGTCAATAATCTAGTTCACATCGCTATGTGATTAACACCCAAAGAGTACTAAGGTATGATCATGTTTTGCTCGTGAGAGAAGCTTAGTCAACGGGTCTGTCACATTCAGAGCCGTATGTATTTTGCAAATATTCTATATCTACAATGCTCTGCACGGAGCTACTATAGCTAATTGCTCCCACTTTCAATATGTATCCAATTGAGACTTATAGTCATCTGGATCAGTGTAAAAGCTTGCACTGTTGTAACTCTTTATGACGGGCTCTTTTATCACCTCCATAATCGAGAAATATTTCCTTAGTCCTCACTAATGATATTCTTGACCGCTGTCCAGTGATCTACTATTAGATCAAAATTGTATTCCTTCGCCAAACTCAGAGCAAGGTATACAATAGGTCTGGTTCACAACATAGCATACTTTATAGAACCTATGACTGAGGCATAGGGAATGACTTTTCATTCTTCTTTCTATTTTCTGCCGTGGTCGGGATTTGAGTCTTACTCAATTTCACACGTTTGCAACACAGGCAAGAACTTTTCTTTGACTGTTCCATTTTGAACTACTTCAAAATCTTGACAAGGTATGTACTTATTGAAAAACTTATCAAGCGTCTTGATCTATCTCAATAGATCTTGATGCTCAATATGTAAGCAGCTTCACTGAGGTCTTTCTTTTAAAGAACTCCTTTCAAATACTCATTTATGCTTTCCAGAAAAATTCTACATCATTTCTGATCAACAATATGTTACTCACATATATTTATCAGAAAGGCGGTAGTGCTCCCACTCACTTTATTGTAAATACAGGCTTCACCACAAGTCTGTATAAAACTATATGCTTTGATCAACTTATCAAAGCGTATATTCCAACTCTGAGATGCTTGCACCAGTCCATAGATGGATCGCTGGAGCTTACACATTTTGTTAGCTCCTTTAGGATTGACAAAACCTTCTGGTTGCATCATATACAACTCTTCTTTAAGAAAACCATTAAGGAATGCAGTTTTGACATTCATTTGCCAGATTTCATAAAATGTGGCAATTGCTAACATGATTCGGACAGACTTAAGCATCGCTACAGTTGAGAAAATCTCATTGTAGTCAACACCTTGAACTTGTCGAAAACCCTTTTTGCGACAAGTCGAGCTTTGTAGATAGTAACACTACTATCAGTGTCCGTCTTCCTCTTGAAGATCCATTTATTTAGCATGGTTTGCTGATCATCGAGCAAGTTAATCAAAGTCCATACTTTGTTCTCATACATGGATCCTATCTCAGATTTCATGGCCTCAAGCCATTTCGCGGAATCTGGGCTCATCATCGCTTCCTCATAGTTCATAGGTTCATCATGGTCTAGTAACATGACTTCTAGAACACGATTACCATACCACTCTGGTGCGGATCTTACTCTGGAAGACCCACGAGGGTTGGTAGCAACTTGATCTGAAGTTTCATGATCATCATCATTAACTTCCTCACTAATTGGTGTAGGAATCACTGGAACTGACTTCTGTGATGAACAACTTTCCAATTTGGGAGAAGGTACAATTACCTCATCAAGTTCTACTTTCCTCCCACTCACTTCTTTTGAGAGAAAGTTCTTCTCTAGAAAGGATCCATTTTAGCAACGAATAACTTGCCTTCGGATCTGTGATAGAAGGTGTACCCAATAGTTACCTTTGGGTATTCTATGAAGACGCACCTTTCCGATTTGGGTTCGAGCTTATCAGGTTGAAACCTTTTCATATAAGCATCGCAACTCCAAGCTTTAAGAAACGACAGCTTAGGTTTACTGCTAAACCATAGTTCATACGGTGTCATCTCAACGGATTTAGATGGTGCCCTATTAAACGTGAATGCAGCTGTCTCTAATGCATAACCCCAAATTGATAGTGGTAAATCGGTAAGATACATCATAGATCGCACCATATCCAATAAAGTGCGGTTACGACGTTCGGACACACCATAACGTTGTGGTGTTCCAGGTGGCGTGGGCTGTGAAACTATTCCACATTGTTTTAATTGAAGACCAAACTCGTAACTCAAATGTTCGTGTCCGTGATCAGATCGCAGAAACTTTATTTTCTTGTTACGATGATTTTTCCACTTCACTCTGAAATTCTTTGAACCTTTCAATTATTTCAGACTTATGTTTCATCAAGTAGATATACCCATATCTGCTCAAATCATCTTGTGAAGATCAGAAAATAACGATACTTGCCACGAGCATCAACACTCATTGGATCGCATACATCGGTATGTATTATTTCCAATAAGTCAGTAGCTTGTTCCATTGTTCCGGAGAACGGAGTTTTAGTCATCTTGCCCAAAAGGCACGGTTCGCAAGCATCAAATGATTCATAACCAAGTGATTCCAAAATCCATCTTTATGGAGTTTCTTCATGCGCTTTACACCGATATGACCCAAACGGCAAGTGCCACAAATTAGTTGCACTATCATTATTAACTTTGCATCTTTTGGCATCAATACTATGAATCATGTATCACTACGATCGAGATCCAACAAACTATTTTCATTGGGTGTATGACCATTTGAAGGTTTTATTCATTTAAACAGAACAACAATTATTCTCGACTTTAAATGAATAACCAAATTGCAATAAACATGATCAAATCATATTCATGCTCAACGCATAAGCGCCAAATAACATTTATTTAGGTTTAACACTAATCCCGAAAGTATAGGGAGTGTGCGATGATGATCATATCAATCTTGGAACTACTTCCAACACTCATCGTCACTTCCCTTCAACTAGTCTCTGTTTATTCTAACTCCTGTTTGAGTTACTAATCTTAGCAACCTAACAAGTATCAAATACTCAGGGCTACTATAAACACTAGTAAGGCACACATCAATAACCTGTATATCAAATATACCCTTGTTCACCTTGCCATCCTTCTTATCCACCAAATATTCAGGGCATTTCCGCTTCAAAGACCATTTCCTTTGCAGTGTAAGCACTCAGTTTCAGGCTTTGGTCCAGCTTTGGGCTTCTTCACAGGAGTGACAACTTACTTGTCTTTCTACTTGAAGTTCCCTTTCTTTCCCTTTGCCCTTCTCTTGAAACTAGTGGTCTTGTCAATCATCAACACTTGATGCTCTTTCTTGATTTCTACCTTCGTCGATTTCAACATCACGAAGAGCTCGGGAATCGTTTTCATCATCCCTTGCATACTGTAGTTCATCACGAAGTTCTAGTAACTTAGTGATGGTGACTAGAGAATTCTGTCAATCACTATCTTATCTGGAAGATTAACTCTCTCTTGATTCAAGCGATTAGAGTACCCAGACAATCTGAACACATGCTCACTAGTTGAGCGATTCTCCTCCATCTTTTAGCTATAGAACTTGTTGGAGACTTCATATCTCTCAACTCGGGTATTTGCTTGAAATATTAACTTCAACTCGTGGAACATCTCATATGGCCCATGACGTTCAAAACGTCTTTTGAAGTCCCGATTCTAAGCTGTTAAGCATGGTGCACTAAACTATCAAGTAGTCATCATATTGAGCTAGCCAAACGTTCATAACATCTGCATCTGCTCCTGCAATAGGTCTGTCACCTAGCGGTGCATCAAGTACATAATTCTTCTGTGCAACAATAAGGATAAACCTCAGATCACGGATCCAATCCGCATCATTGCTACTAACATCTTTCAACACAGTTTTCTCTAGGAACATATTAAAATAAACATATGAAAGCAACAAACATAGGGAAGCAACAACGCGAGCTATTGATCTACAACATAATTTGCAAAATACTACCAGGACTAAGTTCATGATAAATTAAAGTTCAATTAATCATATTACTTAAGAACTCCCACTTAGATAGACATCTCTCTAATCATCTAAGTGATTACGTGATCCAAATCAACTAAACCATGTTCGATCATCACGTGAGATGGAGTAGTTTCAATGGTGAACATCACTATGTTGATCATATCTACTATATGATTCACGTTCGACCTTTCGGTCTCCTTGTTCCGAGGCCATATCTGTATATGCTAGGCTCGTTAAGTTTGACCTGAGTATTCCGCGTGTGCAACTGTTTTGCACCCGTTGTATTTGAACGTAGAGCCTATCACACCCGATCATCACGTGGTGTCTCAGCACGAAGAACTTTCGCAACGGTGCATACTCAGGGAGAACACTTCTTGATATTTATTGAGAGATCATCTTATAATGCTACCGTCAATCAAAGCAAGATAAGATGCATAAAGGATAAACATCACATGCAATCAATATAAGTGATATGATATGGCCATCATCATCTTGTTCTTGTGATCTCCATCTCCGAAGCACCGTCGTGATCACCATCGTCACCGGCGCGACACCTTGATCTCCATCGTAGCATCGTTGTCGTCTCGCCAACTATTGCTTCTACGACTATCGCTACCGCTTAGTGATAAAGTAAAGCAATTACATGGCGTTTGCATTTCATACAATAAAGCGACAACCATATGGCTCCTGCCAGTTGCCGATAACTCGATTACAAAACATGATCATCTCATACAATAAAATATAGCATCACGTCTTGACCATATCACATCACAACATGCCCTGCAAAAACAAGTTAGACGTCCTCTACTTTGTTGTTGCAACTTTTACGTGGCTGCTACGGGCTGAGCAAGAACCGTTCTTACCTACGCATTAAAACCACAACGATAGTTCATCAAGTTAGTGTTGTTTTAACCTTCGCAAGGACCGGGCATAGCCACACTCGGTTCAACTAAAGTGAGAGAGACAGACACCCGCCAGTCACCTTTAAGCACGAGTGCTCGTAACGGTGAAACCAGTCTCGCGTAAGCGTACGCGTAATGTCGGTCCGGGCCGCTTCATCTCACAATACTGCTGAACCAAAGTATGACATGCTGGTAAGCAGTATGACTTGTATCGCCCACAACTCACTTGTGTTCTACTCGTGCATATGACATCTATGCATAAAACCAGGCTCTGATACCACTGTTGGGGAACGTAGTAATTTCAAAAAAAATCCTACGCACACGCAAGATCAAGGTGATGGCATAGCAACGAGAGGGGAGAGTATTGTCCACGTACCCTCGTAGACCGTAAGCGGAAGCGTTATGACAACGCGATTAATGTAGTCGTACGTCTTCACGATCCGACCGATCCAAGTACCGAACGTACGGCACCTCCGAGTTCAGCACACGTTCAGCTCGATGGCGATCCCGGGCTCCGATCCAGCAAAGCGTCGGGGATGAGTTCCGTCAAGACGACGGCGTGGTGGCGATGATGATGCTCTACGGGCGCGGGGCTTCGCCTAAACTCCGCGACGATATGACCGAGGTGGAATATGGTGGAGGGGCACCGCACACGGCTAAGGAACGATCCGTAGATCAACATGTGTGTTGCAGGGTGCCCCTGCCCCCGTATATAAAGGAGGGAGGGGGAGGTGCGGCCGGCCCCCAAGGGGTGCGCCTAGAGGATTCCTACTCCCACCGGGAGTAGGACTCCCCTTGCCTTGTTGGAGAAGGAAAGGGGGAGGGAAAGAGGAAGAAGGCGCCCCCTCTCCTTGTCCTATTCGGATTGGGGGGGGGGAGGGGGCACGCGGCCTGCCCTGGCCGGCCCTCCTCTTTTCCCTCATGGCCCACTAAGGCCCATTATCCCCGGGAGGTTCCGTAACCCCGGTGTTCCGGTAAAATCCGATTTCACCCGAACCATTCCGATATCCAAATATAGGCTTCCAATATATCAATCTTTATGTTTCGACCATTTCGAGACTCCTGGTCATGTCCGTGATCACATTCGGGACTCCGAACAAACTTCGGTAGATCAAAACTTATAAACTCATAATAAAACTGTCATCGTAACGTTAAGCGTGCGGACCCTACGGGTTCGAGAACTATGTAGACATGACCTAGAACTATTCTCAGTCAATAACCAATAGCGGAACCTGGATGCCCATATTGGTTCCTACATATTCTACGAAGATCTTTATCGGTCAAACCGCATAACGACATACGTTGTTCCCTTTGTCATCGGTATGTTACTTGCCCGAGATTCGATCGTCGGTATCCAATACCTAGTTCAATCTCGTTACCGGCAAGTCTCTTTACTCGTTCCGTAATACATCATCTCGTAACTAACTTATTAGTTGCAATGCTTGCAAGGCTTATGTGATGTGTATTACCGAGAGGGCCAGAGATACCTCTCCGACAATCGGAGTGACAAAACCTAATCTCAAAATACACCAACCCAACATGTACCTTTGGAGACACCTGTAGTACTCCTTTATAATCACCCGATTCGTTGTGACGTTTGGTAGCACCAAAGTGTTCCTCCGTAAACGGAGTTGCATAATCTCATAGTTACAGGAACATGTATAAGTCATGAAGAAAGCAATAGCAATATACTAAGCGATCAAGTGCTAGGCTAACGGAATGGGTCATGTCAATCACATCATTCTCCTAATGATGTGATCCCATTAATCAAATAACAACACATGTCTATGGTTAGGAAACATAACCATCTTTGATTAATGAGCTAGTCAAGTAGAGGCATACTAGTGACTATATGTTTGTCTATGTATTCACACATGTATCATGTTTCCGGTTAATACAATTCTAGCATGAATAATAAACATTTATCATGAAATAAGGAAATAAATAATAACTTTATTATTGCCTCTAGGGCATATTTCCTTCATTCCTAACAAACTCAGGACTACTAGACTGGTGGTCACGGAGGTGGACGACGGCAATGTTGAGCCAAAGGCGCCCGAGGAAGCGCGCAAGTGCTACGGCAATCAAATTGGCTGCATCGTACGGACAACCGCCACCATCAACGATGAGAAACTACAGAAGATAGATATTATGAGGCCCTCCCTCCTAAAGAAGTTTCACGAGATATTCTTGTTCCTGGGCCGGAATGAAAAGGATTATGAAGATCTAGATAAGGACCCGGCAATGAAGAAGATAAACAAATACGCCATGACCAAGTTTAGCGACGCGTTGGCCGCCTGGAAAACAAGGGTGAAAGCAAGGGTCATTAACAAGGAACCCTACTCCGAGATTGTAAAGGATAATCCGATAATCATGGTAGAGCAGTTTCAAATATTCAAGGAGGCTTGCGAGGCCGAAGCTGCCCAAAAAAAGTCTAAGTACATGAAGGGGCTTCAAGAGAGGAACATTGGGAGCCACCACCTCGGAAGCCGTGGTTACGGCGGAAAGAGGTCCAAATGGGCCAAGGAGGACGCGAAGCATGAGTGCAGGCATCCTGACCCCTTGGCGGAGTTCACCATCCCGCAGGAGCGTGACGTCCTCAGGGCCCGGCACCGTTAGGACCCAGTGAAGAAGGTTCCCGAGACAAACCCGGTCACGACGGAGTTCATGAGACTGCTGGTAATTTTAGTTTCTGATCAATTCAACTGCACATGTTAGTCATATTTCTAAACGATCATTGTGCCTTTTGCAGAGAGCGCAGCACAGGATTGCCGCCGAAAGTGACTCGCCGTCTGAGGCATTGGCGAGGCCCAAGTGGGACACTCCATTCATCCGGGTGTTGAACATATTGAAACGACTCCCGGTGGATACTCGGCCGTCATATGGACGCGTGCACGGTGTCGGAGACGGCGCCACGTGGAAGAAGTACTACCGTGAGGCCACGGAGGAGAGAAAGGAAAGACGGAGGTTAACTGAAGAAAACATCGACAAGAAGGTTGAGATTGCGGTTGAGAAGAAATCATCTCAGACAGTCGCAACAGCGGTAGCTGCCGCAAAACAGGTGGTTGCAGATATATCTACTTCCTTGGTTCCGGCCGTTCTCACTTGGACCAAGCAAAATCCAGAAAAAAAATGCAGCGTACTTTCCCCTTGCTGACTTCTTGGGGAGCAGCTCGACTAGCGTTGCACCAGCACCTGCTCCCGCACCGGCTCCGGCACCTGACGTGCTCGACGGTGCTTCATCTTTGGCTGAGCTCGATGCCCTCACGGTATCTGTCACACCGGCCCCCTTCAATAAATGTATAATCTCCCATTTTCGTTGCCATTCGGATGTCTCACGTCGCATACTTTTCTTTGCAGGCCGACGAAACCCCGTGCACCATATTGTACACCATCGGCGACCAGAAGGTGGACGTGGGGAAGGCGACGATAATGGAGCCGAAGGAACCATTGTTCTACAGCCGGTCGATCCCCCCGAACGTCTTCAAGGTTTCCGTGGCAAGTGTCACACGGGCCACGAGAATTGGCCTCCTCTAATACTAGTGGGGGATTACGATGAGACCCCACGGCGGCTTGGTGATTGTTGCAATGGGTGGGTCCTGTTGTAGCCAAAGAGTCTGCTTCGTCTGGAGGCGGCCGGGAGCACACCCACGAGCACGCAACCTCAGCAAGGCATGAACATCAACACCCCACCTACCCAATTAGCGTCGGGTGTCGGGTTGGGTGATAGCGGACGGGGTAAGGAGGAGGCTCCATTAGTCCCTGATGACGTCGACATGGATGAGGGTGAGGATGACGATGGCACTCAACAGTATGTCTATACTGGCGCCTACTCAGGGTTTGAGCGTCATGAGTCGGTGCCTGAATTGCCGTCTCCGGAGGCTGAACGTATTATGGACGACCTTCCGGTAGTAAAGAAGTCTAGGAAGAGAGCGAGGAAAGGCAAAAAAGCTGATTCTATGATCCAGCCGCCTCAGCAGCCTTGGCTTCAGGACCGTATAGATATCCCCAATGCGGATAAATGGCATATCGCCGGTCAACCAATCCTACCTGCAACAGCGCTACGGGCCAGATTCGTCGATCTAAGGAGACTTCATGACGATGTGCTGCGGATAGAGAAAGGCCTCATCGCCTCGAAAGATCCAGGATACCAACTCTACATGGTTAACGTTCCGCGGCAAATGTCGTACGTCGACTGCTTCCCCGCGGATAAGTTCTTCCTTCGATTCGATCACATATTCAACATGTTTCACGTGAAGAAGCTGGATTTTATGTTTGTCCGCCTTTATGCCTTGCACATGAACTACATCATCAGGGTTGAGCAGATACCTCATATATGTGTCGCTGACCCGTACTACATGCACGAGGGCTTCTTGGGAGTCTGCGCAAAGCACGGTGAATACGCGAGGGATTACATCGTTAGTTTCATGCTCGCCAATAAGGACAAGGAGGCGATTCTCGTGCCTTATCATCCCGTGTAAGTCATCCGCGCTGCTATCCTTCTTTCGATTTCAATCATTCATTTGCACGGTGTAGGCTAATTAATTTGAGGTGTACTTATTTTGCGCAGCGGCGGGCGCACCGTCCTCATCATCCTCTACCCCCGATACTCCCACGCTATGAATGATTACACCCACATCAAGGATGTTCTCGACAGTGCTATGTTTTACTACCAAGCACGGGATGGAGAGGTCAAGGACAAGAAGAGAAGGGGCGACAGGCTCGCCTTCAGCCAGAAGACCGACTTCTGCTGCATCCAGCAACCGAGTGATTCTCTTAATGATGGATTCTATGTCCTACACCACATCCTGGAGTACAGACGGGATCACCAGAACCTTCGCATGTCACCTAGATCCGGCGATGCCCATATTCTGCAATGAGCAAAGGACATAGGAGATATCGAGGATCATCGACTTCGAGCTGAGTTCTATAATATCCAGCGCGAACTCGCCCAAATCATCATTAAGGAGGTCGTCGGAAAAACAGGGATGTTCTACGGAGAAGGACAAATGTCGCGGGAACACGTTCGAACATGGGTAGCCTCTCAGCGTCTCGACATGAAGCATTTCACTAAGTTCGGGCACTATCTCCCTGACATGGATGGATGGCACGACATGGTGGAGTGATTGTCGATATATGACAATGTGTCCGTTTAGTCCATACTTTCTGTATGACAAAACTTTGAGTTATGCACGGTGAAACTTTATTTGTGATGTAATTAAACCGTCCTCCTCCTCGACTAGCGAAGATCACTCTAGTTAGGGCATTTTGGGTACGATGAACTTTGTTATTTATGCTTATGATATGTTGTTTCTATTTTCGCCAAGTCTGTCTCTTTCTGTTGCTCAATTATATATGTTGCATATCATCGACTCATGTGACGATGCAGGTGCATAGATCATCGATGGCGAAGAAGTGCTACGCCAGGAGTATATATACGACGAATGGCCGGAGTGTCAGGCCCAAGTGTACCAGTTTCCGGTTTCCGAGCGACAGGCAGTAGTTAGTTTAGGTTCACGCTAATGCGAGAGAGGGATACGAACTCATGTACTGCATAGTTCCGCTCTCACTCAAAGTGATAGCTCTTCTCGCGTATATCATTGTTTAGATGGATGACGATGTATTTGCAAGTAGTCGAGACTTGTATCGCTATTTTCGAGAAGATGACGAGAGACCACTTTGTGTTGGATGATGATTATGATGATGACATGATTTGATGAGACTAATCGTATGTATATGCTATGATTAATTTGTATGTGTATGATATGCTAAAGATTATTGTATAAAGCCTATTCAAATACAAAACAAATATGGAGGAAAAATAACTAATAAAACTAGTAGTAGCGAGGGGGGGGGGGATTTAGCAGTAGCGTCGCCTTACCAGTAGCGCTTCCTTGTAAAAAGCGATGTAGATAATATCAGCAGCGCTCTTCTCTAAAGCGTGCTACAGCTATTCATGTATAGCAGAAGGCGTGGAGACTGACAGCGCCATCGCTATATCGTTAGCTGTAGCGCCTTATCAGTAGCCCATCGTCCCGCGCTACTGATAGGCCTAAAACCCGCGTTGCTGCTAGGCTTTTCCCTAATAGTGTTAGCATACTTCTAACGCACGCTGCCAATAGAGTGGGTTAAGGTTGATGTGCATGGCCACCTAGTATATGTGGTGTCAGATAACTTGTAATGACGTGGACGGGATGGTTTGACCTAAGTGTCCTTTCATGCTAGGTTTTGGCACTACGGCAGTGCTCCATACTACCTCTCTCAAGGCTAACATAATGACGAGAGTATACTTTTTTTAGCTTTCTAAAGCTCCCATTTCTTAGCATATCAACAACGAGTGTAAGTTGATACGAAAGATGCATGAAATCTTCCAAAGATAAACCCTAGGATAAATATGTGCAAGCTTAACCAAGTATCATCAATTTTTTTTCTTTTGGGGACCATACCGTCACTTGTGTGTCACTCTGTCCATGGAGCTCCAAGCCTCCACTATTTCCCCTTCTAGGTTGGACCTTGCTGATGGGCAAAGATTAGTTTTTTTAGGATTAGATAATGGGCATTCCTAATCGTGGGAGTTGTGTGTAACATCCCAAATTTCCTATTTGGAATGTTTTACAATTATAGCTAAGCATCCTATGCATCCTGTTTGAATTTGAATGCCATTTGAAGTTTCAGAGAATTTTGAATTTTGAATTTGAATTTCAAACTTTGGCATGTGGGAAACATTTCAAAAACTAAGCCTGATAAATACTTGATCAAAAGTATGAGAGGAGCAAACATGACACTCCAAAAATATCAGAGGAAACAATGCCAAAAGATTTGGATTCAAATCTGAATTTTATTTGAATTTGAAAAAATGGATTTTATAAAGTTTGGATTTTGCCTTTGGAAAAATGTTCAAATGAAAGGAATATTCCCTGATCATTTTGGTATATATATACCCTATATAAAATATTTATAGATATTGTTTTATTTCTGTTTTGTTTTATTTAAAAAATAAAATTTTAAAAAAACCCCCGGGCGCCAGCTAGGCCACCCAGGCCCAGCCAGTGTCAGACCTCAGCCTGCCCAAGCCAACTGCCCACTTGGCCAACAGCCAGCCAGCCCAACGGCCTCGCCCTCTCAGATCCCCTAGGCCTCGGCCACCCGCCGCCTCACCCTCCCTCTCTCTCTCTCGACCCGTGGGCCCCGCCCCATCTTCTTCCCCGCCGCCCGCATAGCAGCTCGCAGAGATCACGGATCCCGAAGGATCCGGATCCCGATCCGCCTGATCGACCCAAGACGCCTGACCCCGGCTATAAAGCCGGAGCCCCGCACCCCATTCCTCCCGAGACCTCGCCAGACCCTCTCTCCTCCTGCTCGTGCTCGCTGAGCTCAAGCTCGACCACCGCCAAAGTCGCCGCCGTCGGCGCCTCTACCCTCCCGACCACCCCGACCCCACCAAACCACTCCCGACCTCGTCGCACTCAAGACGGCGACTACCCGACCTCCCCTACGCCAAGCCCCGACGCACTCTCGCCGCCGCCGCCGCCGTCGCCTGACTCCGGTACGTCGTCGAAATCACCCTCCCCCGTCCGATCCTAGATGAGCGGCTAGGATTAGAACCCCCGAAGGGGTAAGTTTTTATTAGAAAAAATCGGCCGGTCCAATCGGTTTATTTTTAGGTTAGGTTTATTTCTTTTAGGCCCGGTTCGTTTTAGTTAACCCTAGGGCCCGTTTAGACTATTTAACGCCTAGTGCATGTGATAGGCCCATTAGGCCTTTTTCTTTTATTTTGATTTTCTGTTTTAGCAGATTAGTTTCTGTTTTGAAAAATTGATATCTTTTATTCTGTTTATTATTTTTAGATGATTTTTTTTTGTTGGATTGCAAATTTTATGTAGTTTTTGTAGAATATATATTTAGCTATGTTAAAATAATTAAAATTGCTTTAATTTAGTTTTAGTCAGAATAGTAAATCTGCTATAACTTGAGTTAGAAAAATTATTTTGCATGATTCTTTTGTCCCAACTTTATTTTAACATTGAAAACCCTAGAAATTAACTTGGGTATTTTAGGATTAATAAATAATTAGTTTTAAGAAGAATCCTATTAATCCTAATTAATTAACTAGTTCCTGTTTTCCTAATATTTTAATTAGTAAATGAATTTATTTTTAACTTGTGATTAGTTATTCTAGGTTAGTTTCTGTCATTCTAGTAGATGAACTTTTATTTATAATTAATAAAAGTTTTAATTTATTTTTCTTAATAGAAATTTGATTAGGCCTAAAATGAGTTTTATAATAGCTTTTAATTAATTCTTTTTGCTCCTAGTTGCTTAGTGAAACCTTTTCTGTTAAGTTAACTTAAAACCATGATTAGGTTATATTAAGGAATTTTTATTATATAAAACTATTTTTGTTATTGTTTGGAGTAGGGAAAAACTTTGAATTGGTTTCTTTGAGTTTTCCTTTTGGATTTGGTTTTGTTTGTTTTGTTGTGTTACTTTTGTTATGTTGTGTTATGTGATCCTATTACTTTGTGCTTATTGTGTTATTGTTTGTCTCGGTAGAGTTTCCGGAGTGCGAAGCTTGCTACTCTTACTCTTTAGCTTACGAGGATCATCAGAAGGCAAGTCTTGATCATGTTATTTCTATACCTATGTTTTTGTGCATTAGTAGTTGTCACCACCCCACCATGCATGCAGTAGTGAAATCTTGAAGTCATTAAACTTGAGTAGTATCATGTGGTAGGATGAACCAATCCCCTTGTTACCATGACCCCGGACGTAGTAGTTACTTTGTTATGCTCAGAGACGGATTTGGGATGAGTGAAATTCATAAGCAAGATGTGAGAGTCAATGATGATGACAACCCCATGAACTACAATGATCAAGATGGACTTGGAAAATCACTCTTGGGTGGAGGGCGGTTGACGGGCACCTGGAGCACCCAGTGGTGGCGGGATGGATGGAGAAGCGCCATGACATCCTCATGGAAAGCTTCACCCAGCCACGAAGAGAAGGATGGATGCCCCATGACCGGAAGCTTACTGTGCAGCCGCAAGCCATTATGGGCTCTGGCTGGGTTGACCCTAGTAGTGACGCTGGTTGGGCGGTACTACGAGAAGTAGACGAACGGTAGGATTGGATGGGTACCGGCAGTAGCGTAAGAACTCTTTGGAAGACCTGTTTCATTCGTCCGCCTTCAAACACCATGAAGTGCGAAGACTTTAAAGGAGGGAATGATTCTTGGGAAAGTCGCAACCCTCTGCAGAGTTAAAGATCTAATCGATTAGCCGTGTCCCGATTACGGACATTTGAGCCTCTGGAACTTGGAAGTATTCGGATATCTCAACACTAAAACTAATGAATTAATTTGAGGGTTTTATGACTTAATAATTGGGAACGAGATATTGGTTGGCGGAACCATCTCAATAACTACCAACAATTGTAGTAATTTGCAAGCAAGTCCATTGTAGTAGGATAAAATCTGCTTTTCGCAAAATGATGAAACTTAGAGCTCCACAGCCAAAATGCATATAGAGTTAGTAACTTTATTATTGTTATTCTTCATGACTTGCCACTTATTCCAAAAGCTGACCTACATGGCTGCAACGTATTATGTTGCTGAGATATATTCGATCAGAGTGAGGCTACGCTCCGCTTGGCGATTGCCCTTTGGAGTCGGATGGACTCGCTTATCTTCGACGCTCCCAAGCATTAGTAGTTTATTTCTCATGAGTTGGCCTTGAGCCAAATTTATTCCCTTGTAATAAAGACTCTATATGAGAATCGTTTAATGATATTCAGGTGTGATTGAACTTTGATTACTTTATCGATGTCTTGTGAGTACCAAAGATGATCTTGGGATGGTATGCAGACGTAGATTTGACCGATTTTGGGTCAGGTCGCTCAGAGATGGTATCGAGCACACGCTGACCGTAGGATCGTAACCCCTAGGATCGGAAAGCCATAGCGAGACCATTTACTTTGAATCCTTTTCATTCCATAATTCTCCCTGTTCAATTCTCGACTCTTCTTCCCTTTGCAACATTCTAGATGGTCGTCGAGTTCACCCCGCTTTGCTACGGAGTTCGCCAGCCCGATGAGACGATGCCCTTCGAAGAAAGCTGGTCCAGATGGTGAAGCAGCTGAAGATAGCTCTACCCTCGATCACCGGAAGCCCACTAATGCACTTCCAACAGACACCGATACAGGATTGAAGTGCATATCCTGTGGAGAACCTTCGGAGGACACACGGAGCCTATCAACTTTGAGTTCACCGAGTTCAACTGGATCATCGGAAGGGACGTGGCGATCTATCGAGCACTTGGACATCTCCGAGAGGAGTCTGGGCGAGCTCGATCACTCGCACCTCGCCATGGTTTCTCGCAGGCAAGGAATGGAGATATCATCCGTACCATTGAGGACGATTCCACTCTCTCTACATCCAGACTTGGAGTGTCTTCTCGAAACGGGAGATTCAGACTCGCCGTAACTCAAGACACACCGGAAGCTTTTGTTCATGAATCGAATCGGCGGAGAAGGCCCGCAGACTTCCTTGGCCATGAGGAAGAAATCACGGACTTCATGGAGATAGTCGACGACCAAGATGAAGCTTGCGCGATAGAGGAAAAGATGGACTTGGGAGAGGACCTTTACCCGAGTGGAGATGAAGCACCCTCGTGAGCAATGATCAGGATTTGAAGGAGTACCACCAAGGAAACCCCAAGAGGAGGCGCCATCGATGAAGACTTTTAGTCGACCACCATGTTATCTTTTACTTTTTCGTCGATCAGTTAGGCCGATGTTTTCCCTTCGATTAGTCATGAGCTTTTGTAATCGAGTTGAACCATGTTTGAATGGAATGAATAAATGATTGGTGTGTTATGATTGTGCATTCATATGGGTAGTGTTATTCCTCATAGACCATTGTTCTATTCCAATTTTCTCATCCCCTCCAAAACACCAGATGCCTCCGAGACGTGACACTGGTTTCCCGCCGGAGCTCACCCAGCTGCTCCAACAGCAGAATGCACTGATGCAGCTCCTTATTCAGAATCAGAACAACAACGCCAACAATCCACCGCCACCGCCACCACCCACTGTGGACAACTTGACTCGATTTCTGAGGTTGAATCCGCCAGTGTTCTCTAGTAGCACTGAGCCGATTGTGGCTGATGATTGGCTCCGCAAAATCGGAAGAGAGCTAGTCACCGTTGGATGCACTGATGCTGAGAAGGTGCGCTTTGCCGCGCATCAACTGGATGGACCTGCAGCTTCTTGGTGGGAGAATTACACCGCCACTTTTCCCATTGGTGCCATCACATGGGATCAATTCCAGCAGGCCTTCAGACCGCTCATGTCTCACCGGAGCCATGAGTCTCAAGAAGCGTGAGTTCCGCAACTTGCGTCGGGGAACCGTCTCGTGGCACAAGACGTGGATGAATTCAGCAAGCTCGCTCGCTATGCCCTCGATGATGTGGCCACAGATGCCGCCAAACAGGAGAAGTTCCTTGAGGGACTCAATGATGAACTAAGCATGCAGCTTATTGTGGCTACTTTCAACAACTACCGGAGCTGGTAGATAAGGCCACCATTCTTGAAGGCAAGCAGCAGCAGATAGAAAGCATAGCGGAAGTACAGCCGGGGAAGCACAACTCGGGAGCTCAGCAGAAGCCCGCTATGCACCGTACTCGGAGGGCACACCCATCATAACCATGGAGGTCATAACCATGGAGGAAATGGGAACAACCGCAGCCAGACATCAAGTCAGGCCATGGCAATGGCAATGGCAATGGTAATGGCAATCAGCACCGTTCTGCCCGGCTCAAGGATCTGAGCCACATCACCGCTTCAAGTGCCGAAGACAGGCACTATGCCACCGACTGCCCGGAGGCCAAGCAGAGGAACGGAAATGGCAATGGAGGCTCAGTGAAGAAGCCAAATCCGTTCCCTCGTGCTCAGGTGAACCACATCGACGTGGATTACGTCTATGATCAACCAGACACTGTGGTTGGTAAGTTTTTATTGAATTCACGTTCAGTTTTGGTTCTCTTTGATTCTGGTGCAACGCATTCATTCATATCAAGGGTAGTTGTGGAAAAGTACGGGTTCGACTAGAACCCTTAGAAGCCCCTTCGCGGGCCCGCAGGAGGAGAAATGATGGCGGGTGTAGGCTGTCCGCAACCCTCAACATCGGGAATCATAAGTTTCCGTGGACCTCATAGTGTTGGAAACCCAGACCTTGGATGTAATACTAGGCATGGATTGGTTGTCAAAGTTTGAAGGAACATTGATCGTGCCCAAGAAGTCTATTCTGCTCACCACCCCGGAGCAGAAGAGGATCAAGTATGTAGCCAGGCACAGCCAGATGAAGAATCAGGTGCATTCCCTCACGGGAGTTGTTCAGGAGGAAGTGCTAGTAGTGCAAGACTTTCCCGATGTGTTCCGAGGAATTACTGAATGCCACGGACAGGGACATTGAATTTCTGATTGAGCTATTGCCCGGCACAGCCCCAATATCCAAGAGACCTTATCGGATGCCACCGAATGAGTTGAAAGAGATCAAGGATCAAATAAATGAGTTATTGGAGAAAGGATATATTCGTCCAAGCTCATCACCTTGGGGAGCCCAGTTCTTTTGGTAGAGAAGAAGGATGGAAGCTTGAGGATGGTTGTGGATTATCGTGCATTGAACGAAGTAACCATCAAGAACAAGTACCCCCTGCCGATGATCAATGACTTGTTTGATCAGTTAGTTGGAGCCAAGGTATTCTCTAAGATCGATCTTCGATCAGGGTATCATCAGTTGAAGATCCGTGAAAAGGATATACCCAAAACAGCATTCACCACTGTATGGTTTATATGAGTATACCGTCATGTCATTTGGATTGACTAATGCTCCTGCATACTTCATGAATTTGATGAACAAGGTGTTCATGGAATATCTGGACAAGTTTGTCGTGGTGTTCATCGATGATATATTGATATTCTCCAAGAGCGAGGAAGAACATAAGGAACATTTGCGACTAGTTCGAGAAACTTCGAGAACATCGCCAGTATGCCAAGTTCAGCAAATGTGAATTTTGGCTGAAGGAAGTTGGATTCCTCGGACATGTAATTTCAGGAGAAGGAATAGCAGTTGATCCCGCCAAGGTTGAATCAGTCACCGATTGGCGGTCACCCACCTCGACCAAGGAGATCCGCAGTTTTCGGGACTCGCAGGATATTATCGGAGGTTCATTGAGAACTTCTCGAAGATTGCCAAGCCCATGACTGAGCTGTTGAAGAAGGAAGCCAAGTATGTTTGGACCGAGGAATGTGAAGCCGGTTTTCAGGAATTGAAGAAACGGTTGGTCACCGCCCGAAGTTGATTTTGCGGACATACACAAGGAATACCAGGTTTATTAGACGCTTCTCGTCAAGGACTCGGAGGAGTATTGATGCAGGAAGGTAAGGTTGTAGCTTATGCCTCCAGACAGCTACGGCCTCATGAGATGAATTACGCCACGCATGATTTGGAGTTAGCAGCTGTAGTGCATGCACTCAAGACCTGGAGACATTTCCTCATCGGAAATCGTTGTGATGTCTACACAGATCACAAGAGTTTGAAGTATATCTTCACGCAGAAGGAATTGAACCTCAGGCAGAGGATATGGCTAGAGTTGATAAAGGACTACGACATGAGATTGCATTACCACCCCGGTAAAGCTAATGTTGTAGCAGATGCTTTGAGCCGTAAGAGTTATGTGAATACTCTTACAGCAGGAGGATTACCCCAAGAGTTAGTTGATGACCTCAGAGATCTCCGACTGGAGATAGTTCCGAGAGGATTTGTTGCAACTCTGGAAGTTCAGTCCACTTTGACCGAAAGGATTCGTGAAGCCCAGAAGTCGGACAAGGAAATTGATGAGATTAAGCAAAAGATGGAGGAAGGAAAAGCTAAAGGATTTCGTAAGGATGAACACGGGACTATATGGTTCGAGGATCGTATTTATGTGCCCAATGATCCCGAGCTCAGAAGCTAATTCTTCAGAGGCTCATGATTCACAGTACTCGATTCATCCCGCAACACCAAGATGTACCGGATTTGAAGCAAAGTTTCGTGGATGGTATGAAGAAGGATATTGCCGAGTACGTAGCGATGCGATGTTTGCCAACGTAAAGGCGAACATCGAAGCCAGCAGGTTACTTCAACCTTTGCCGATTCCCGATTGGAAATGGGAGAAACTTGGTATGGATTTCATCACGGGATTACCCAGACCCGCTCAGGTTATGATTCTATCTGGGTAGTGGTTGATCGTTTGACTAAGGTAGCTCACTTCATTCCGTGAAGACTACCTATACCAGTGCCAAGTTGGCCAAGATATACATGACCAGGATCGTATGTCGCATGGAGTTCCGAGGAAAATCGTGTCGATAGAGGAACGCAGTTTACCTCAAAGTTTTGGAAGCGCTTGCATGAAACTTTGGGTGCGAGGCTGGAATTCAAGACACTTTTCATCCGCAGAGCAGATGGATGACCGAGAGAGTCAACCAGATTCGGAGGACATGTTGAGAGCTTGTGTGCTAGACTATGGGTCTAGCTGGGATGATAATTTGCCGTCGCAGAGTTCTCATACAACAACAGTTATCAATCCAGTTTGAAGATGGCCCTTTCAAGCTCTATACGGAAGGAGGTGCGTAACACCATTGTTTGTGGGATAGTGTTGAGATCGATCACTTTTCGTTCCGATCTTATCGAGGATTCGAAGAGAAAGTCAAGCTGATTCGAGACAGGCTCAAGATAGCACAATCGATGACGTAAGAGTTATGCCGACAAGAAGCGCAAGGAAGTGACTTACGAAGTGGGAGACCGAGCATACCTTCGTGTGTCTCCACTTCATGGAATCAAGAGGTTTGGTGTCAAGGGAAAGTTAGCACCCCGATTCATTGGCCCCTACAAAATCCTCGAACGTCGTGGAGAAGTCGCATACAAGTTGGAATTGCCGAAAGGATTGTCCGGAGTTCATGATGTCTTCCATGTTTCTCAGCTGAAGAAGTGTCATGCCGACATGACCGATGTTCCGTTGAGAGACACAAAGCCCCTAGAGGCCATACAGCTTGACAAAGGATCTGACTTACAAGGAGAAACCCGTCCAATTCTCGAGACTGCAAGCGAGTCACCCGCAGCAAGGTCATCAAATTTTGCAAGGTGTTTGTGGAGTCACCACACCGAGGAAGAAGCCACACAGGACGCCAAGAAGATCTTCTTCGAGACCATCCACACCTATTTGTTAGCCAACCCGAATCTCGAGGGCTAGATTCATCTTAAAATGGTAGGTTTGTAACATCCCAAATTTCCTATTTGGAATGTTTTACAATTATAGCTAAGCATCCTATGCATCCTGTTTGAATTTGAATGCCATTTGAAGTTTCAGAGAATTTTGAATTTTGAATTTGAATTTCAAACTTTGGCATGTGGGAAACATTTCAAAAACTAAGCCCGATAAATACTTGATCAAAAGTATGAGAGGAGCAAACATGACACTCCAAAAATATCGAGGAAACAATGCCAAAAGATTTGGATTCAAATCTGAATTTTATTTGAATTTGAAAAAATGGATTTTATAAAGTTTGGATTTTGCCTTTGGAAAAATGTTCAAATGAAAGGAATATTCCCCGATCATTTTGGTATATATATACCCTATATAAAATATTTATAGATATTGTTTTATTTCTGTTTTTGTTTTATTTAAAAAATAAAATTTTAAAAAAAACCCCCCAGGCGCCAATTAGGCCACCCAGGCCCAGCCAGTGTCAGACCCCGCTGCCTGCCCAAGCCACCGCCCACTTGGCCAACAGCCAGCCAGCCCTTGACCGCCTCGCCCCTCGCCTCCCCTAGGCCTCGGCCACCCGCCGCCTCACCCTCCTCTCTCTCTCGACCCGTGGGCCCCCCCATCTTCTTCCCCCGCCCCATAGCGCAGCTCGCCGGAGATCGCGGATCCCGAAGGATCCGGATCCCGATCCGCCTGATCGACCCAAGACGCCTGACCCCGGCTATAAAAGCCGGAGCCCCGCACCCCATTCCTCCCCGAGACCTCGCCGCACCTCTCTCCTCCCGTTCAGGCTCGCTGGAGTCTCAAGCTCAGACTGCCGCCAAAGTCGCCGCCGTCGCCCTACCCTCCCCGACCACCCCGACCCCACCAAACCACTCCCGACCTCGTCTCAAGACTCAAGACGGCGACTCCCGGACCTCCCGGACGCCGAAGCCCCGACGACTCTCGCCGCCGCCGCCGCCGTCGCTCGACTCGACGTCGTCAAAATCACCTCCCGTCCGATCCTAGATGAGCGGCTAGGATTAGAACCCCCGAAGGGGTAAGTTTTTATTAGAAAAAATCGGCCGGTCCAATCGGTTTATTTTTAGGTTAGGTTTATTTCTTTTAGGCCCGGTTCGTTTTAGTTAACCCTAGGGCCCGTTTAGACTATTTAACGCCTAGTGCACAGTATAGGCCCATTAGGCCTTTTTCTTTTATTTTGATTTTCTGTTTTAGCAGATTAGTTTCTGTTTTGAAAAATTGATATCTTTTATTCTGTTTATTATTTTTAGATGATTCTTTTTTTGTTGGATTGCAAATTTTATGTAGTTTTTGTAGAATATATATTTAGCTATGTTAAAAATAATTAAAATTGCTTTAATTTAGTTTTAGTCAGAATAGTAAATCTGCTATAACTTGAGTTAGAAAAATTATTTTTGCATGATTCTTTTTGTCCCAACTTTATTTTAACATTGCAAAACCCTAGAAATTAACTTGGGTATTTTAGGATTAATAAATAATTAGTTTTAAGCAGAATCCTATTAATCCTAATTAATTAACTAGTTCCTGTTTTCCTAATATTTTAATTAGTAAATGAATTTATTTTTAACTTGTGATTAGTTATTCTAGGTTAGTTTCTGTCATTCTAGTAGATGAACTTTTATTTATAATTAATAAAAGTTTTAATTTATTTTCTTAATAGAAATTTGATTAGGCCTAAAATGAGTTTTATAATAGCTTTTAATTAATTCTTTTTGCTCCTAGTTGCTTAGTGAAACCTTTTCTGTTAAGTTAACTTAAAACCATGATTAGGTTATATTAAGGAATTTTTTATTATATAAAAACTATTTTTGTTATTGTTTGGAGTAGGGAAAAAACTTTGAATTGGTTTCTTTGAGTTTTCCTTTTGGATTTGGTTTTGTTTGTTTTGTTGTGTTACTTTTGTTATGTTGTGTTATGTGATCCTATTACTTTGTGCTTATTGTGTTATTGTTTGTCTCGGTAGAGTTTCCGGAGTGCGAAGCTTGCTACTACGACTCTTTAGCTTATGAGGATCATCAGCAAGGCAAGTCTTGATCATGTTATTTCTATACCTATGTTTTTGTGCATTAGTAGTTGTCACCACCCCACCATGCATGCAGTAGTGAAATCTTGAAGTCATTAAACTTGAGTAGTATCATGTGGTAGGATGAACCAATCCCTTGTTACCATGACCCGGGACATAGTAGTTACTTTGTTATGCTCAGTGAGCGGATTTGGGATGAGTGAAATTCATAAGCAAGATGTGAGAGTCAATGATGATGACAACCCCATGAACTACAATGATCAAGATGGACTTGGAAAAATCACTCTGGGTGGAGGACGGTTGACGGGCACCTGGAGCACCCAGTGGTGGCGGGATGCATGGAGAAGCGCCATGACATCCTGCGGAAAGCTTCACCCAGCCACGAAGAGAAGGATGGATGCCCCATGACCGAAGCTTACTGTGCAGCCGCAAGCCATTATGGGCTCTGGCTGGGTTGACCCTAGTAGTGACGCTGGCTGGGCGGTACTACGAGAAGTAGACGAACGGTAGGATTGGATGGGTACCGGCAGTAGCTAGAAGAACTCTTTGGAAGACCCTGTTTCATTCGTCCCGTCTTCAAACACCATGAAGTGCGAAGACTTTAAAGGAGGGAATGATTCTTGCGGGAAAGTGCGCAACCCTCTGCAGAGTTAAAGATCTAATTGATTAGCCGTGTCCCGATTCACGGACATTTGAGCCTCTGGAACTTGGAAGTATTCGGATATCTCAACACTAAAACTAATGAATTAATTTGAGGGGTTTTTATGACTTAATAATTGGGAACGAGATATTGGTTGGCGGAACCATCTCAATAACTACCAACAATTGTAGTAATTTGCAAGCAAGTCCACTGTAGTAGGATAAAATCTGCTTTTCGCAAAATGATGAAACTTAGAGCTCCACAGCCAAAATGCATATAGAGTTAGTAACTTTATTATTGTTATTCTTCATGACTTGCCAGCTTATTCCAAAAGCTGACCTACATGGCTGCAACGTATTATGTTGCAGAGATATATTCCGATCAGAGTGAGGCTACGCCCGCGCTTGGCGATTGCCCTTTGAGTCGGATGGACTCGCTTATCTTCGACGCTTCCAGCATTAGTAGTTTATTTCTCATGAGTTGGCCTTGAGCCAAATTTATTCCCTTGTAATAAAGACTCTATATGAGAATCGTTTAATGATATTCAGTGTGATTGAACTTTGATTACTTTATCGATGTAATCGTGAGTACCAAAGATGATCTTGGGATGGTATGCATACGTAGATTTGACCGATTTTGGGTCAGGTCGCTACATTGTGTATCATTTACCATGAGCTCCACTATTTCGCCTGTTGTTTCCCTCCTTGCATCCGCGTATGGGCCGGCCCATTAAGGATTCCTGGGGATCCGGTTTTAAGAAGCTTCTATCACCAGTTCGGACCATGGGGCTAGTGAGGAGAAGGCATGGAAACAGCTATGGAATATCCAGGTGCCAGCAAAGGTCCACATGTTCTTATGGAGGTTATCAAAATACTCATTACCAACAGAGGATGTCAAAGCTCATAGGCATATATCTGATTCCAATGTGTGGAGGCTATGTGGAGCGCCCGACTCTTGGAGGCATTCCTTGGTTGAGTGCACCATGTCTAGAAGTACCTGGGCTCTAGCAGATGAAGAGGTTGCACATAAAATGATGACTACCATGGAGTCAAGTGCTAAGCAATGGCTCTTTACTCTCATGGAGATGCTGTCAGATGATCAGTTTGTCAGCCTTTTAGTCACTTTGTGGGCCATTTGGTCGGCATGACGTAAAGCCATCCATGAGGGGATCTTTCAGAGTCCCTAGGCGACCAATATTTTCATAAAAAGGTTTATTGAGAGGAGCTGGGATTGGTCAAGGAAAACTGCCAAGCAATGATTCAGCATGCCATTGTGCCGCGCACAAGTGCACAGATACGACCAAAGGCACCGCTGACTGGTTTTGTGAAAATCCACGTCGACGCTGGTGTTCGTGCATGTCTAGGAGGGACAACAGCAGTCGTATGCCGCGATAGTAGAAGGAACTATCTAGGGAGCGCCGCACTAGTCATACCAAGGGTGGACGATCCAACTACAATTGAGGCCATCGCGTGTTAGGAAGCACTCTCACCAGCTGAAGATCTCCATGTGCAGAATTGTGTCATCTTGTCAGATTGCAAGCAAGTTGTTTCAGATGTCATGAAGGGCTCGCGAGGTTGTTTAGGTGCTATTATTAGTGAGATTAGACTTAAAGCAACTGCATTTAATTGTACTTTTATTTTTGAAGGTCGTGTTGTCAATGGTGAAGCACATAGTCCTAGCCAAGTACTCCCTTTCTCTTGGTCAAGGGTGCCTTTCTGGTATGGCCAACCCCATGATCCAATTTGTATCCCACACACTGTGGCATTTGATGAATAAAACTTGGCATTATCCCTAAAAAACAGTTCAGACCGGTTTTAAAAGCTTCTTTTTTTTTGTATTGGTTTTCATCATTTTTTTTCTTTTTTTTCTTTTTGGTTTGATAAGTTTCTTCTTTGTTTTATATTTTTTTTCCTTTTTCAATACATGTCTACTTTTTCAATACAAATTGTATGTTTTCTATACATGTAGAACATTTCTTTATACACATCCAACATTTTTAGGTAAATAATGTACATTTTTCAAATATAAATGCTAAAACAATTCACACACATATTGATCATTTTTAATATCCCAAAACATTTTTAGAACTACACAAACATTTTTCCATTGTATTATTATATTTATATATTATGAACATATTTTTATAACACATGAACAATTTAAACGTATGTTTTTTGAATGGAAAAAACCTTTTTAAAAATACGCATACATTTACCACATGGTATGTGTGGCAAGAACTTATGAATGGAAATTAATTTATTGTAATTTTGGTCGGTAGCTCTACTTTAGTAAAGTACATGATCCAAAAAACGGTGAAATATTGTTTTACATTGTAAAACTATGTTTTGAAAATGTCATGAACTTTTTTTTGAAACGTGTGAACATTTTTCGAAAATGTCACGTACATTTTTTTGAATTATGAGAACATGTTTTTCTTACATCGTATAAACATCTTTAAAAATATCATGAACATTTGAAACACGTGAACATTTTAAAATGCCACATGCATTTTTTGAATGCTATCAACATTTTTTTCGAGTGGAATGAATATTGTTTACATTGCATAAACATATTTTGAATGCATTACGAACGTTTGGTAAAATTCTGAAAAATAATTTCCCATTTTAAAAATAAAAGTAAGAAATAAGAAAAAAGAAACATGCGCGGGAGAACCAGCACTCCTCCCGTGCCGGGCGAGCCCATTTAGGGGGCAGCTATGTTCCTGTTCGCAAAAGGATGCAGTGCTACAACAACCCGCGCTCACATAGGCCGAACCAGTAAAAAAAAGTGGCTTGTCTAAAAAAAAGTAAAAAAAAAGTGGCGTAGGTCCCTTTTCTTTTTGCTTCCTTTTTATCCTTTTCACTATTTTGTTTTCGCCCCCCATTTGTATACATTTTGAAACAGTAAAAATAATATTTCAAGAAAATGTATAAATCTTATTTAACCGGTTAAAAAATAATGTGAAACTTTATCATGCAACTATAAAGTTTTCTTACATTTTAAAAATATACATGTAATTTTTAAAATGTTAACAAAGAAACCACATTTTATTTTTCCATGTAATTTTAAAAATGTGCATACATTTTATAAGAAGGTTAATATAATTAAAATTTTGTGCTAACATTTAAAATTGTCGTGTAATTTTAAGAAGGGTTCATGAATTTAAAAAATTGATCTTGTAATTGTCCGCACATTTATAAAAAAAGGTTCATGTACTTTAAGAAATGTTGTGTCCTCGTATATTGTATTTTCTTTGAATTATCTCTGGTCATAATTTTAGTGTGAGCAGTTATAAAACGCATGTACCTCACAATGTAAAGAGATAATTGACATAGGAACAGAAAAAGCTCCAGAGAGCATTGAAATGCAGTCATAGTACCTCACAATTCATCGTCACAAAGTCAACAAACTGAATGTAAGCAAAATGCATGAAATTGACAAATAAAAATATCTTCTTCATTAGAGAAAAAGCACCTTTCATTGAATAAGCATGAAGTAGCTTTTCTTTTACTTTGAATAAGAGACATTCCTTCCTCTTTTGATTTTACACGTATGACAGCAAAACTAACAACATTTTCCTCTAGAAATCATCTATCGTACCCCTAATTGTATGCCTAAACTTCTACTGCTTGTATCTCAGTCTACATTATTCTGCTATGCCACGAAGACATGTACGTCATCCATCGGTTGCCTGCTCGCGAGAAGAGCGGTTCGCGTATTCCTGAACCATAGCCCCAAAAAGTGACGGCCTTCCCATCAGCTTGGATGGAGCATCAAACTCTTTCACTAAACCTGAGACAGTAAAATTCATACAAAATTCAAACAGAAGCACAATTTTCTTGTTGGAAAATCACTCTTGAAGAAGCTACAAGTAGATCATTCGTGCAAAGCCACAGCCTACCTGCATCCAACACAAGAACTCTGTCACTGTCCATGACGGTCGGGACACGATGAGCGATGCTGATGACAGTGCACTCGCGGAACTCCTCCCGGATGATCCTCTGGATGGCCGCGTCCGTCTGGGAGTCGACGGAAGCGGTCGCCTCATCCATGAACAGGATCTGGCTGCGCTTCAGTATGACTCGGCCGAAGCAGAGAAGCTGCCTCTGTCCCACGCTCCAGTTCTCCCCCATGTCGGCGACTACAAACAACAACCAACAAGTATTTTTCTGCTGTTATTACCAAAGAATAGGAAATTATTGCGTAGATCGCACTGAAAATCATCAAATTTGTGCAGTAATCAATCTATAATAACAGTGTCATTTGTTCCCTGCTGCAAAATATATTACCGTTTGATGGACCTGTATCTATGCAAGAAATGAATTTTTGTATTTCAAGATCAGGACCTCAGACGTCGTGATTCTAAACATTATAAAGCCTGGACTACTATTTTGCGTTGTATCACTTGGTCGTATTTCTGCATAGAATCGAGATTCCCGTGTGGTAAGCATACCTAGTGCATCAAGCTTCTCAGGTTTTGCAGATACAGTGTCTTTTAGCTGGCAACACTCAAGGGCCTGCATAGGACAATCAAATTAAGACCAATAGAACACATGAATTACTCAGCATATCGAAGGGGAATTTTATGTAGTGAAGCACACAACGTCATGTACCTGCCATATCTCGGCCTCAGAATACTGGCCGATTGGGTCAATGTTGCTTCTCACGGTTCCTTCGAAGAGGACGGGCTCTTGAGGAATCACACCAAAGCGAGACCTCAGATCATGAAGACCCAAAGTGCAAATATCTACTCCATCGATGACAATCTGGCCTTTTGCAGGCTCCACAAGCCTGAACAATGCCTGGACTAAGGTTGACTTGCCACTGCCGGTCCTTCCCACAACTCCTATCTTTTCTCCACTCCTGATGCTTATCGTAATGCCTTTCAAAATTAGTGGCGTGTTTGGTCGATACCTAACCTGAAAAGAATAGTATTTTATGGCTAACTTCTATCAATAACCTAGAAAATAATAGTGATAAGAAACACTTGCTAAAGGAAGAATCAACAAAGAAAAAGAAAAAGAAAACTGACCTCTAGATCCTTTATGTCAATATCTCCTCGCTGCAGCCAATTTGATGAGGGGAGACAATCTGACACTGCCCATGCTGCCTCAGAAGGAAGAGCGCTGTACTGATTCACCCTCTCCACTGACACCATATCGTTTTCTAGCATACAACTTATGGAAATTGCAAAGTACACCAGGGAATTGAGAGAAAGGCCGTAGGAAAGGGACATGCCGACAAATTCTACATCAGAAACAGTAAATATCAATGACCGGATGACCTGATGCATTTGCAGGTCACAAAGAACTTACTATACAGTGCTTGAATGACAAACATTAAGAAAATTTGTCCAGTTACTACGTTCGCCAGTCCAAAATCCATTGTTAAGGAAATCGTTAACTGGTAGCTGCTTGGTTGGCTGGCGTGTAGGGGATTAATAGGCTAATTGGTCATTTAGTCTATTAATCGAACAATTTATCAGTTTATCGGCTACTCGGCGACCCTATGAGTAGGCACTAATCGGCAAGTTAACTGGTTAATCGGACGAATTCTTGAACAGGGCCAAAATCTTTGCCACTGCACCAAGCAAGCACTTCTTCACTTCTTATGGTACACAGAACAGCTAGCACTAAACTTGTCTTGTTGGTTCAAGACTTCAAGTACACCAGAAAAGGCTTAGCCCAATCATTAATTAATGTTGTGTCACAACCAACAAGTGTTAGGCTGGTTTCATATCTCAATTGGTAATTGCTACCAACTAGCTAGTCCACAAGCATAGCTGTTGCACGAGTTAGTTTATCACAGATATGAATGTGCTACAATTATGTGCGTTAAGAAACTCTTGTGCAGGGTCTGGGAAAGGGGAGCCTAGGTGCAGCGGTAAAGTTGTTGCCTTGTGACCATGAGGTCACGGGTTCAAGTCCTGGAAACAGCCTCTTGCAAAAATGAAGGGAAAGACTGTGTACTATAGACCCAAAGTGGTCGGGCCCTTCCCCGGACCCTGCGCAAGCGGGAGCTACGTGCACCGGGCTTCCCCCTCTTTCATTTCACATAATCAAACTAGAATAGTTCCTTTGTATAGACAATTAACGAAGTTAGTTTTTGTGCTAAATGAGTTGACTTGTTCATGAGTAACATGAGAGTTGCAGATTTAGTTTGCTCGGTTCACTGCCCATCACTTCCTAAGAATCTAGTTTGATGGAATCTCTCCAGTTTGTGAATCCGGCCACCAATTGAAGAATCTAGTAATTGTGATTCACTGACTCCGATTCATAAATCAGAGTTCTCTATTCGTGACCCTAGTGATTTGGACATACCCTCAATGCTTAATAAGAATTGGCACAAGATTCAATTTTCTACAGAATTGATATTGGATTCGAGAAAACAAGTAAATTTAGACCAAGAAAACATATACAACATGAGGACCATAAAATCTACTCTGTCATATGAAATGCAATTATATAAATACTCAATTAATGGAGACTTAATAATACCTTTCTTGATGAAATTGCTAGGCAAACTGATCATGAGAAAAGCAGTTATGGACAACACAAGAGTGCCAATTAGCTCCAGGCGAAATCCAAACCACTCATTAGCTGCGTAGTTATGGAAGGACATACGCAGATTTGAATTAATTCTGTCCAAATTTGTTTGGTAAAATCCATCCTCCTTCCCAAAGCACCTTATAGTTGGAGCACCCAAAATGGTCTCCGTTAAGTGATCAATAACTGGTGCATTTGTGACTCCTTGGAGACGTGTTAGCCCTCGGGATGTTGCAATATAACGATTCTGAAAGATAAATAGAAGTTGGAAACCAACTTTCTCATTATTCAGTTAGGGGTTGGTAATATGAAGAATGACTCCTCTAAGATGCATTGTAGTAGCTGAATTATACCCGGTACCAAATGTTCAATAGCAGTAGGGGAAGCACCGCTATGGCTGACGGCCATGCTACTTGGCAGGTGACTGCAATGCTGCTAACCACTGAAATGCACATCGATACACCGATACCCATATAGAATAGAAGGGCGGTGTCTATTTTAGTTTGGTCCGCTGATACCTGCAGAAAGAATACACAAGGGTGATACTTCAACGGAAGATGGTTACATGTGCCCAGTAACAAACAAAATCGATGTCTTCACAAGACATACCCGACTTAGAATCCTTCCTGAAGGAGTTGTGTCAAAAAATGACATGGGAGCTCGTAGAATGCTGTTGAACATCTTACCGAAGAAGGCCTGGGCTGATTTAAGCCCCAAAAAAGCGATGAAAAGAAGGCTGATAAACTGAAATACAACCGAAGCAGAAACTATTGAAGCATAGACACCGAGAAACATGGAAATGTCAAATATGGTGCCTCCTGATGTTTCATATGACAGCCAGTAGTTGCTGGCCATTCTGGAGCCCTCTGTCAGCACAGATACAGCTAGAATGAGCAGAACTCCCCACCAACCCCAAGCCTGTGTGATGTATAGCTTGTACACATGCCAACTCACTTGGCCACTCGCCTTTTCCTCTTCCTCAATTAGCTTAGAAGAACCTGCTTCATTGCTCGGAGCAATAGCGGTCGTATTGCTGTTTTCTTTAATGGGTTTGGAGTTAACCGTGGCTGGAGAATTCTCGGTGTTCTGAACAGTGTGGCCTTGCACCCCTGGCGCTTCCATGGAACTGTGGTGAGCAGCAACAAGAGCTGAAAAATCTGAAGATGAATCTAGCAAATCGCCATAGATCCCTGACTGAATGATCGCCCCATTTTTCATTACCTGCATAATGCAGTTTCATCTCTGTTATCTGTCGATATCATCAGCATGGTATCTTTCGCATAGTATATGAAGTATGGATAATGTTAACAGGTAAACAAAATGAAAAATAGATTTGAGAAAAAATACAAAGAAAGTTCTTAGGGACCATAGGTATGAACACTAGATTAGTTCTTTCCCTACTCCCTGAACCAAAACAAAACATTACTATGGATACTCCGCAATATCTTAGTCACTTCTTTCTACAGAAAGAATATATGTCTACTCTATTTCCTCTTAAAGTAGTACACGCAGTTGAAAAATGGAACTTACGAATACAGTATCCACATTCCGTAAGAAATCCACTTGGTGAGTAACAAGCAAAACAGTCTTATTCTTGAGTAGGTCCTTGAGACATTCCTGCAGAAAAAGGCTACCTGTTAGTGCTACTTAATAGTAATTGGCTAAGATACTATAGCAATATTCTAGTCATAGCCCTATACTTTCAGTTTCACACAAACCTTTATTTCTTTTCGGACTGCTGTAGTGATGAGATAGCATTAGAAAAAAAATATTTGAAAGAACAAAATATTTGATGACCAGTATCAACCAAATTATAATTCAATGGCCAAATGCAGCATCCTTTTTTGCTCAATTAATTGAATATGTCGCAAGAATACACTTTTCTCAAGATCTCAGTTTCCATATCTGAACATTTTCTAAACCATCAATATTGTGGCAGCTGGTATCCCAATTTATCATTTTGAAAATATATCTTCCAGGTACTTCCCATGAACATTTAAAATTGTGTTACTGTTGCATTTATCCTAAATTTAATCAACTATGTGAATTCTGAAACACTACTACATGAAAAGAAAAAGGACGTACGACAATAAGATTTTTACCTTAAAGATAGTTGAGCCAGTATGAGCATCAACTGCACTGAATATGTCATCAAGAAGATATATATCACAATCTTGATAAACTGCTCTAGCCAACTGGATGCGCTGCTTCTGGCCACCACTGAGGTTGATCCCTCGCTCTCCTATTTCAGTCTGGTCACCGAACTCCATCATTTCTAGATCTTTTTGTAAGCAACAAGCATGTAAGACTGTCTTGTATGTCTCTGGATGCATCGGCTGTCCAAACAAAATGTTTTCTTGAATGGTTCCATTCCGGATCCAAGCTGTCTGTGTGACACATGCCGTGGTCCCATACACGCTAACCTATATATGCCAAAACAAAAAATACATAAGTAACACAGATGCAACACAGAAAAGCAAATAAACTGGTTTGGAAAGAAGATAGTGATGCTGCTGTGTGTACATGTAATTCAGCTACAGTACAGGAAGCAGATAAAGGCTACTCTTGTTGATGGACAAGAGTAGCATCGTTGTGGCCTTCTGGGGTACTAGAGCTCTGAATGAAGGACATATGCATGCCATATTTTACAACAGATTGCGCTGTTCGGAGGATTCCGTATGAGAACATGCGTCTGGCATATGCCTCTGTATTTAACTATTTATACATTAGTCTACAGATTTCTAAAGGATAGCGAATCATGCCTACGCCTTGCCTGCTTGTTTAATTCTTGGTTACCATATTACTTGTTGATTCTTCTCGACCACAGATATTGAAAAGTGTTGAGTAAGGTGGACCAAGAAACAGGCGACAGAGTACAAGAGCAGGCAACAGCTTCCAGGATTCAACTAGCATCCACATTACGGGTCAAGGATCTCTGCACAGGATACATCGGAAATTCCCGGGTCAAGGCTTTGGACCGATCGGCTTCTAATGTAATATCAAATTGGTCGGATACCGCGAGAAGGTGGAACAAACACGCAGGGAAAAAGACATCAGATCCAAGGCTAATAAAGCTCCCAGCTGCATCGACGGAACAAATTAACGTTTCCCGTTGGGGGGAGGAAGAGCCGCCCTCGGTTGAGAACTGCCGCGGTGGGGTTGGGAATGGGGACTAGGGGTTGGGTTGGCGTTGGGGCGTCCATTTCGTTCATAGAAAATGGAGCATAGAAAAATTTGGAGATGATTTATTTTACCTCAGTTTATTTTTAGAATCCACTAATGCCCCCATTTCAAACAAAGGAGAAGAGTGTTGCTCCCTCCGATCCATATTAATTATGGCTACTTTAGTGAAAGTTCGATTTCGAAGCAGAAGATTCACGTAGGAAAAAATTTCTTTGGTATAGTTTAGAAGAAAAAAACTGGCATCCTACACTCCTTTCCAATTCCTATGAAATGGTCTATTCGGTAGGAATTTTGGAGAAAACCAAACCCGAGGTCCTACCTTATGTTTTCCTCTCTTTAAACTATATAACGCTAGGTGTTAAATATGTCTTACATGTTACAACACAGCGCCATATTGTAAGCCACATAAGCGATCTAACACTATGTGTTGTAACTATATTCCAATGCTAAGGGACCAAACAACTACAAAGAAAAGTAGAATATCTCTTGGTCTAAACTAAGTTGTTCTCGTTTTACTTTGCACTTGTGGTTTTGACTAGTCCAACTACGCGTTTTTGACCCTAATTGATATTCTTCCCCCTACGCGTTTATGTGCTCAAGGAATATATCTCCTGTGACGGAAATGAAATCTTGATTAAATGTGTGCTTTAAACTATCACTATTTTTCTAGGTCACAATGTTAGACGCGGACCCTCATACGAACACTCACTCCTATGATCCATGAACACATAATAAACACACACCTTACCACTATGAGTAACTTTGAAAGACTGAGTCAGTAAATCTTGAAATTGAGAAATCATCACAGGCTCTATTATGATCTATAAACACAAAAACACAATTCTACCACAATAAATTATCTTCGAGAGACTAAGCCAGTAAATTATTGTGGCAAGTTCTACACTGAAAAGTAGAATAAATATAAGGAAATGCAAGCGCTAGTGCTAAGTGCTTGAATCCAGGTGGGCAGGTTCCGCCATAATGAACCTAACTAACCAAGCATCTTAGTCCACCAAAGTATCAAGACTTGTAGCAAAAGTCTTTGGTCAATGACCTTATCTAAAGTGATCCCTAATTTTTGGTGGAATGATAAAAGACATAGAAGGAAATTTCACCAGTGAAGCTTTTGTGATAATTGTTTGTTGTAAGATGAAAGATTCATGAATAAAACTCAAGTTTGTACTCAAATTCAAAATTCTTTCATAATCAAATCATATTGGATATTGTACTAGCTTTGTTCCAAAATAATTGAAGTTCTAGGATTGTTCTAAGTCAAACTTCATTAAGTTTGACCAAGTCTAATATAGAAATGTATCAACATCTATAAAACCAAATTTATTTCATTGGATTCAATATGCAATATACTTTTATAGATGTGATTTAGCAAGACCAATTTTTACATTATACATATTTGATATTGTAGATCTTTGTGGATTTTTATAAACTCAGTCAAACTTAAAAATGTCTGACTTATGAAAATACCAGAACTTCAATTATTTTGAAATGAGATGGAGTAGACAAGAGTACATGCACTCACCTTGCCGGAGACCTTATGCATCTCTCCCATGATGCAGGACAGCAGCGACGACTTGCCGGAGCCAACCGCTCCGACCACCGCCGCGAGCTCCCCCTTCCTCACCTCCACCTCGATCCCTTTCAGCACCGGCTCCACCCCTCCGCCATCCTTCTCCTCGCCTTCCTCGCCATCGCCGCCCTGGGCGTCCCATGCGAACACCCCGCATTGCACCTTCACGGCCACCTCATCCCCGGCGGCGCCACTGCCAGGACGCTCCACCGCCGTGGTGTCGATCTCGGCGTCCGCCAGGAACTTGTCCAGCCTGCCGAGCGACACCAACGCCTGCATGGACGTCACGATCGTCTGCGGGAAGTTGCTCATGGGGCCTTCGAGCATGCGGAAGAAGGCGGTGGCCGTGAACACCTTGCCGGCGTCGAGCTCACCTCCGGCGGCGAGGTACGTCCCAAACACGAGCACCGTCATGGCAATGGGCCCGCTGGAGTACACCACGTTGGTGGCGCACACGAACAGTATCACCTTCTTCAGCCACCCCACCTCGGCGTGCCGGAGCTCCCGCACCTTGTCGCCGAAGGTCTCCTCCCACGCCTGCAGCTTGATCACGCGCATGTTGCCGAGCATCTCCGTCAGGGCCTTCACGCGGCTATCGCGGGCGCCGAAGAACTTGAACTGGTAGCCCAGGTTGAGCTTGTTGGCGAACGCGGTGACCACGATGACGGCGAAGATCACGGCGAGCGTCATGAGCACCGCAGGGCCGAGGTACGCGTACAGGAGGAACAGGGCCACCGTGATCTGCAGCGGCATCAGCCACAGGCCGTGCAGCCCGTGCATGGCGCCGGACACCATCGACGCGTCCACCTGCATGTAGTTCACGATGGCGCCGGCGCCGTGCGCGCGCGCCGCGCCGGTGGACAGCCGCAGCGACTTGCGGTACAGCGCCGTGAGCAGCGCGCCTCGGATGCGCATGCCCAGGAGCTGGCCCTGGAAGTTGTAGTGGTGCGACGCCAGCGTCTGGATCGCCTTGCCAGCGATCAGGATGGCGACAAGCCGGAAGCCCTCCCATGGCGTGCCGCCGCGGCGGATGAACTCCACGAAGCGGTCGATGAGCGACGGGCCGACGTACATGGCCGCGAGCTGCACCAGCCCGAGCGCCGCGATGAGCAGGAACTGCGGCCAGAAGGACAGCGAGAGGGCGACGCCCACCGGGCTCCGCCACCCCCGCGCTGCCGCTGCCGCCGGCCAGTTGGACGCGAGCAGAGCGTACGCAGACTCGGCGCGGTGGTCCAGCGACACCGGCGGGACGTCGGTGTCGGCGAGGGACTCGTTGGCGTGCCCCTTGGAGACGAGCGGGTTGATCCAGCTGAAGGTCGCGCGCGAGAGGAACGACGAGGTCACGTACGGCGTCGCCGCCGCCGCTGCGCTGGGGTTCTGGTCCTGTTCGTGTTCGTCCTCTTCATCACGCGCCGGTGCCGTGCGGGTGGTGATGGACACGTACGCGAGAGGAAGCGACACGAGCAGGCCGGCGAAGGCGAGGACGTCGTCGGGGAGGAGCGGCGAGCCGTCGGCGCTGCGGACGGCCGCGGAAGCGGAGAACAGCGCGGCGCCGAGGGCGGTGGCGATCCAAAACACGCGGAGGTGCCAAGGGTGAGCGGCGGCCGCAGCGGAGGCGAGCACGGTCCACGCGGCCGCGGCGTGTGCGGCGAAGTGGACGGCGAGGAAGGCGGACTCCACGACGCGCCACGGCTTCGTGCCTGCTGCCGGCAGGAGGAAGATCGCGAGCGCGAGGAGGACGGCGGACGCCGCGGCGGTGAGGGCGGACGCACCGAGCGCGACGGCGTGGCGGCCGGTGGCCCGGAACGGCGCGGCCGGAGTGAGAGTCGGTGACGGCAGCAGCGGCTCCTTTTCAGGGAACGCGCCGTCGGCGCCACGGCGGCAGAGGGCGAGTACGAGCGAGGCCGCGAGGAAGAGGAGGTCGATGGCGCCGAGGAGCGCGCGCTGCGGGCACGGCGAGAGGAGGAGGAACGCGAGCCCGCCGGCGAAGGAGCCGGACGACGGCGGCGAGCACCCGGTGGTGGCCAGCCACCACGGGAGCCCTCCTCCTGCTCCCATCTCGCACGCCCTGCCCGGCTGCTCCACGGGAGGTTCTCCTCTTGGTTTGCGAGGTGTTCGACCGAAGAACTAGTGAGTGAATCTAGGAGAAGTAGTTCGGTCGGAGAAATCGGAATAGATTTTTTTTTTTACCCCGAAAATCCACCATCCACGCATCTCGTCAAAATTGATGCCGTCTGACACGTTTCTGGTGCATCCGGGCAATTGGTGCTACCGGTGCACCGGACCCCATTACACATTCAAAAACGTTAGAAACATATTTAGAAAAAATTAGTTCATTGACACAACATCATAAAAATTTAAATCAATTCAAAACATTGCTTGAGATGCAGAAATGACAAATTTGAGATTAATGTGCTAATGAGTGAAGCCCAACTTGTGTTATGTACTATTCAGTGTCAAATTTACCATTGTTGTATCTCGGCAATGTTTTCAATTTTGATTTGAATTTTTTATTGACAAATACATTGATGTTGTTTCAATACACTAATTTTTTTCCGAATTTTTCCAAATATTTTTGGATGTGCAATGAGGGACCAGTGCACCGTTAGCACAAATTGCCCCGGTGCACCAGATACATCTCCGGCGCTGAGGAAGCGGAGGTCGATGGTGCCGAGGAGCGCGCGCTGTGAACACGGTGAGAGGAGGAGGAACGCGAGGGTGCCGACGAAGGAGCCGGATGACGAGGGCGGCGGCGAACATCCAGTGGTGGCCAGCCACCACGGGAGCCCTCCTCCCATCTCGCAGGTGCTGCTCCTAGGAACCTCTTCATTTGAGGAGAGGTGTTCGACCAGAGGAACGAATGAATCTAGGAGAAGTGGTTCGGTCGGAGAAATCGGGGAAGGTGGCGTGGCCGGCGGGACTCCATTGGCTGGGCACCTCCCACCCTCGCGCACTCCATTGGCTGGGTCGGGCTGGTGCGGCAGAGAGACTGTAGCCCACGGACCCAGGGTTATATGGCCGAAGCCAGAATAAAGAATACCATACTCGGGCGCAACCATCGTCATTCGTGCCGCTTAAGCCCAAGGGGCTTAGCGTAGGTGCTTAGAAAAAATGCTTTAAAAAACTGTTTTTTCTTAATTATCAATGGTTATTTTTAGAAGGGCAGATGCTTAATTAGGTACTTTTTTTAGAAATTACTCCCTCCGTTTCTAAATATATGTTTTTTCAGAGATTTCAATACGAACCACATACGGATGTACATAGACATATTTTAGAATTTAGAGTGTAAATTCACTCATTTGGCTCCGTATACTACCTCCGTTCCTAAGTATAAGTCTTTTAAGATATTTCAATGCAGACTACATACGGAACAAAATGAGTGAATCTGCACTGTAAAATATGTCTATATACATTATATAGTCCTTATTGAAATCTCTAAAAGGACTTACATTTATATACATCGGTATATAGTCCCTCTTGAAATCTCTAAAAAGACTTGCATTTAGGAACTGAGGGAGTAGTCCTTATTGAAATCTCTAGTTGTGTTTAATGCAACTAATGTCGTTTCCAAATTATAAGTAATGCAATTAACATGTTTCTAAATTATTGATGATGTGATGGATACATCATTGGAGGAGCTGAGACGTTGGATATAGATGGTTGAATGGCTTGGATCATTTAAATTCAGCAAACTCGTGCTCTTATAAGTAGTATAGCAGAGTATATAGTAGATAGATAACCATTGCTACTTGAGAAAAACTCGGTTTATTTTACTAAGCATCTCCCCTTAGGCAATGAATACTTTAGGTTCTAATAAAATACGTACAAGTTTTTCTCAGTTTTGTTTAGAAAAAAGAGGTCAACATTTCTTTCTCAAATACTACCAAAAAACATGGCATTAGGGATACTACAGTTTATAAACTGTGGTACTTTGTTTATTTCAAACACATTCAAAAAACAGTGGCTGTTAGAGAAGTCTGACTACACAAATCTTGGAAACAGGTATGTTTAAAAGATTTCTTCATTCAGAACTTATACTTTTTATTTATTGTGTATCGAGATTACAATTTCACCAGAATACAAGGAAGTTGGAAAACATCTAGTTCTTCACATGTTGTCATCAATTATGTAGCTTCCCTCCGAATACAGAAGCAAAGGAGTACATTATCAGTAATAAATGCAGTATATATTCACATTTCCTGATGCCAGTATTCCTTGATAATCGATGCCTAGTTAAAGACTACTTCACTAAACATTCCGAAGTGAATAAAACAGCTCATGGCTTTTGCTCAAATGAGTAGAAGCACAACTTCACAAGTAGATTTAGATCAGATGCCAGTAAACTAAAAACCTACATGGCCATGCTGTATTAGACTATCAATCAATAGAATTAATGTGCCATCATCCAGGAATGATTTTTGTCAAGTAGCCTACAGAATACTTGCACAGTTCGTATAACCGTCCGTTCCTGTTTAGGTGGCGAGTTTTTTTCTCTCTCCCCACTCTGCATAACCGTCCATTCCTGTTTAGGTGCTGTACTTTGGAATTTGCTAAGACCAAGGATTTTTGTATTTGTCCGAACTCTGTACTGTTCTTTCGATAAGTAATTGAATTGTTCAGGCTGGGCCAAGTCTCGCCTTACTTCAGCCTAGATATGGCCAAATGCAAAATCAGTCTTCTATTATATATCTCACTGCATATATTTCATACTCGGAAATGTAAACAAAGATGTCTATTATAGTAGCAAGAGTAGCATGGCTTTTTCAATGTGAGGCGTTGTTCTTTATTAAAGATATTTTCTGATGATGTAGCATGGGGTCAGATAACTTCCAAAACAGATTCAGCAAGGGCACTGGACAGTTCAGGGCAAATTAGGGACATCAAGTTATTTTGGCAAGTATTATAGATCATAGATAGTTTGATCTTTAGTAAATGCCTGAACGTATTACAAAAGAATTAGGGTATGAGAATACATACAGAAGCAACACTTGAAAAGTATTCTTCAGGATTTAAGAAGTATGCTTTGTCCCATTTCAGACGACAGAAATTCTCTCTAGACACTGCTACATGTTCCATTAGACGAGTAACTTCAGCTTGACTATCTTGCATTTGTCCAAGATTTTCTTGTTTACAAGCATAGTCATATCAAACTTCAATGCAAAACAAAAAGGCAACAGCATACAAAACCTAGGAACTTAGATAGTTACCAAGTAGGAGAAAAAGAAAGCTCTGTAAAAACAGCTGCCATCTCCATGAGTTCGTCTGAAGTGCACATAGCGCTGACAAAGAATCTGCACAAAACTAGCTTTGCACATTAGCATAAAACACTTCAATAATGAGAATGCTCCTATAGTGGCATGCAAACTTACCTCGATTATTTTCTGGAAAATGTCATTATCTGGATAATCCTGAACCAAATCCAAGAGTGGTTCCTGCCATACAAAGAATAAGTATCACAAAAAGGGCACTAACGATTTAGTAGATTCATCTGAATTAAGGATGGATTCGAGTAAGTAATGCTGAAGCACAAGGCGCAAAATTGTAAGCCTAAGAAATTCTTTTATGGTTTTCACACATCAATCATCCACTTATTTGGTAGGAAAATGATATGAGGCCTTCATTGGGAAAACCTATGTTACATTAGATAAGGATCATCGATCACAATGTGCAAAACTGAAACTTATTTTATGTCAGATAAGAACTTCTCCTGTACCCTAACTCACATTATTGGTAAGACTTGAGACGCATGACCTTATCAAGGGTAAGTTCCACTTAAATTACACAGAGTAACGTCTACGAAAATGTTATGTTCCAGAAAGAAGAAGAAACTAAAAGCAAAGGATTCAAATAGAAGCCAATGATTTTCCCATCAGATAATACCATAGTTCCGTCAGGGCATGATTGCAGTTTGACAAACATTTTAAGGTTGCATGTAACACACACTCAAACAAGGGGAATGATAATATATATTAGCATGCTAAGCAAGATGGAGTTAACTCTTGAATATCTGGTGAAAATTTATTGTAGGTCATTGGAAAGGTCAGATGGTGTTAACTGAATGAGGACAAGATTAAAAAAAATCACTGCATCTTTGTGAACAGAGGAGCTACAATGTTCTCACCTGGCATCCTAATGTCCTTGGACGAGCATCCGGACACCGGAAAACACCACTGACACTGAGAATACGGCAGTCCTTCGGTGGTCGGAGGTATGTTCTCTTGCCATCGAGCAGTTGATTCCAATTTTCCCACAGAGAAAAATATTCATTTTTGTTGAGCGGCACCGAGTCATGCCGAACAAGATCATGCGGGAGATTCTTCTTTTGAGCGCTCATAAACAATAAAATGTAGAATTTCTCCTCATCTGGTAATTCATCCTAAATAATTCCAGACACATACTTCCTCCGTTCCATAATACATAATATAAGAGTGTTTTTTACACTATGGGACGGAGGGAGTAGTTGTAAAGGATACTTTCCGGCACGAATAAGGCCCATAAGTACAAAAAAGAAAGTGTAGTAACTAAAACAACTGATTCAGACTCCGACTAATGCAATTAACAACTAGAAAATTAATTCCAACACCACAGTGACTGACGAGGCATCCTTCTCTGTGCTGAGAAGAATTGAACAAAGAACTCAAGTCGCCAAATGACGGAAATGAACCAAGAACTAGTAGCAGCAAAGGAACACAAATTTTCACCTGATCCTCTTGCATCACCTCCCAACCCTCATCATCTCCGTCTTCGGGCCAATCATCATCATCATCATCATCCAGTCCTTGATCCTAGAAAATGGCCGAACATGCTTGTAAAAAAAATACTTTCCAGAACAAGTAGAAAAGAGAATCCAACACTGTGATGACTGACGAGGCATCATTCTCTGTGTTCAGAACAACTGGACAAAGAACTCAAAGTCACCAAGTCATGGAATTGAACTAAGAACTAGCAGCAAAAGAACACAAATTTCACCTCGTCCTCCTCCTCATCATCGTCGTCGTCGACCTCGGGCCAATCCACCTTCCCAACAAGGAAACAACTACACCATTTCGAAGAACGTAGACAAGAAAATGACGATTAAACTGCGGCGACACCCGAGGAGAAAAGCACGCAGCCACGAACCGGCCGCAAGAAATGCCCCGAAGCGGACCAAGAACGAAGCCGAGGTCACCCCGACGCACCACCGAATCGCGCCGGACGGCCATTGCCGTTCGCCTAGGATGGTACAGGAGGAAGCAAGATTGCAAGAACGAACTCACCGTGTACAGCGCTGACGATGGGGGTCAGCGGCGGCTGCCGTGCCGGCTGAAGCGGGGGCGACGAGGTGGGGACCGCCGCGGGGTCGAGGTAGGGCGACGGCGGCGGCGGTGTGGGTCCGGCGCCGCCGTCTCCGTCTCCGTCTCCGCTGCTTCCCGCGCTGTCCCTGTACAGCTTGACCCTGAAATTTATCCCCATTTTCTTCGCTTCCAGGAGATTCCCTTTCTGCCCCTCCGAGAAGCACTGGCTTCTTTTGGCTCGCCCCCTCTGTTCCTGGAGAATTCGGTAAGCAGTGTTTCGCAAGGGCCCAAGTGGTAGATATCTTATTCTTATATACTCCCTCTGTTCACTTTTATAAGTCCTTGAAGACATTTCAGACAATATGCAAATCAGTTCATTTTCAGCTGCCTGAAACGACTTATAAAAGTGAACGGAGGGAGTACTAGAAGTACGAGGCTATATTTTCTTTGTGGGAAAATATTGGGTTTTATTCCTCAGAAATAGAATTACAGTCCGCTAGCACAAATTAAATCACACTATCTGGCACCCGGTGCAACCAACAAGCGGTGCTACCATCAGATCTACCTATACTAGATGGGCAACTCTATTTTGATGGCGCTCGATTTTCAACGGAATAAACCCACACGAATCCAGAAGTCTCTTGATTTCCAAAATAAGATGGCCATATGCGGATCGATCCAACGTGTCGTCTGTCAGCGCAGCATCCACAGTTGTGTTATCTTTCCTTCGCTGTCTCTAAAGCATCCCTTTTTTTAAAGCACTATACTAGCATCCTCGGATAAGATGGTGAGTGTACATGGTAGAGACAGTGTATCAGAAAATTGTCCAAACCCTAGCCGTCACTCATGCCCTCTTTCACGCCGCCAGCTCGGCTCCCTCCTCCTCCTCCAGAGACGTCATCAACAACAAGAGGAGTGGACCACTGTTGCCTGAACAAACCGTCATGCCGGAGTCGCCACCGCAACACAAGGGGGCACCGTGGGAAACGAAGACCGCTAATGAAAGCATACCTGCAACAAGCCGCAACGCTCGCGCCAGCAACAACACTAGCAGCATGTTGGGCTACGCCCTCACGGATGGGGCTAAGGGGAGCGGGTCCATGACCATAGATAGTCCCTTTTTATCTTTTTGTTTTTATCAAGTTTGGATTTGCTTACCATGAGTGTCACATGGTAGTCCCTTTTTATCTTATCCTCCTATTGTGCTCCACTGAATCCACCTTCCCATCCCGTTGGCTCACCTACTCAGCCACCTTTTTAGCTAGCTCGCGATTGTTATCTAGTGCCCTTAACCTATCTCGCCATATTGTCATGTCGCTACCGACCATTATGCGACAACCATCCCTCTAATTGAGAGGGCACTGGTAAATTTTTGGGGCATTAGTTGACCTATCGTCCCAGTTCCACCCCTGCTACCCTTTTAGTATACTCCTGCTTCAGTTTATAAGGTGCATATGCTTTTTGATATTTAACTTTGATCCTCCATTAGACCAATAATTTATGAATCATGTGCCTTAAGAATTACTCCCACCGTTTCTAAATATAAGTTTTTTCTAGAGATTCCACCTTAGAGACTACATTCAGATGTATATAGACGCCTTTTAGAGTATATGTTCACTCATTTTGCTCCGTATATAGTCTATAGTGAAATGAAAATACAAAGGTGAACATGGGTGTGCGCGCACCCACGTGAATAGTAAATTCATAAAAAAATACTAGAAAACAATAAAAAATTCTGAAATTTCGCGGTATGAATCTTAGTCGATCATTCTACTCACGTGTGAAGTTTCATGATGTATTGACACCCATGGTATTCTTAGTGAAGAAAATACAAACGCGACCATACTATTCATTAAAGAGTGTTTTTCAATATAGCTTCGATTATCTTCTATTTTGTCATTTTAACCCAGATTACCACGGATGTGATTTCTTCGTGAAACTTCATATGCGAGTATACCGGTTGACTACGACTACGCATATTTAAAAAATAAATTCAGATTTTCTTTTTGGATTTTTTCTAGCATTTTTTTGATTTTACTATTAATAAAGGGTGCACGCGCACCCATGTTCATCAAATCCGCATCCATAGTGAAATCTCTAAAAACTTATATTTAGGAATGAAGGGAGTACATTAGAAACTTCTTTGAAATATAGATTTAGTGGTACAATTCTTGTGACATGTAACAACATTTCCTTGCTTAAATTAGTGGATAAACTTGAATCTCGGAAGATGTATGCACCTTTTAAGCGAAGGTAGTAGTAAGAAGTGTTGAAGATTAGGGACCAGCGATTCATTCCATTGAGATATACGTGAAAAAACACAAAGACCGGTGATTTGTAAAGACGGCTCTTTGGTAATCTATATATGAATTTCCCAAGGAAAAGACGAGGCAATACAAAAAGAAAAACTTGGCGCAAGGTCAAAAACTCACGTTTTGAAACTGATCAAAATGAGGACCAAATAAGCCAAGACGAACTGTGTCCGTCACGTAGATCTGGTTTAGGTCGTTTTTTTTTTTTTTTTGAGACAAAGGTTTAGGTCGCTCTTTATCGTGTACAGTCCGGAGGGTTTTTTCTCTGATCGTAAGCTGCCACGGCCTGGCCCGGTATGTATTCTCCAGTTCTCCTCCAAGTTGGGCCAGCGGAGGAAGAACCAGGCTGCACGCAGATGCGGCCCACCTGGCCATCCCGCGGTTCCTGCGGCTAGCGGGAGATAGCAGCGAACCCCCAGTTTAGTCCCACATCGAGGAGCTCGGGACCGGTTTATAAGCATCGCTCTTCCATCTGCATCGTCCCTTCGGGGACATCCGATAAAATTGGAATGATACAGAGAAGATTAGCATGGCCCCTGCGCAAGGATGACACGCACAAATCGAGAAATGGTCCAAATTTTTTCGAGATTTTGCGCGCAGGTCCCTACGCATTTTACAGATACACCCCTGGGCCATCTTCTCGTGCGGTTGTGGCGCTGTGCACTTTTCATTGCAGCTAGGTCCTTCCACACTTTCTTTCTCTTCTATCCAAGCCCTTGGTCTTCAGAACTGTACTTTTCCATGCTTCTTTTCTTCATTCCGGTTGCTTCTTTTTGGGTGACGCATGTTTCACATCTATTTGTGTGTGTATGTTTCTTTTTTTATCTCACTGATTGCTAGTATATCGGTTAAATCACTACTCTTCGCGTGCACGGTTGGCAATGGTAAACTTTTTTCCGGCCGGCTCGTTGGTCGCATCTATGCCTCTTGCCTTAGTATACCTTTCCCTATTTACATACCATGCCACCCCAACGTGCTGGTCCAAGTTTACAATGTAATAATTTGTAATATAGTTTCATTGTTGTTATTATGATCTTTTTATATAATTTTGTGTTGTAAAAAGGTATTTTGACCCCACATGCCCATGTTGAAAATCCTTGCTCTGCCACTATCGTTGTCGAAGGCCGCTCGATTTTGAATTGACAAGCCCAACAAGCCGGTCAATAAGAAAACAAAATTAAGTAGAGGAAAAAACCAGATGGGAGGTGAAGGCGACAAAACAAACTTCCCTTTCTAGAGATTACACGTACAAGGTGAGTTACATAAATGGGCCGGTCGGATATTGCCCAAACCGAGATGCATCTTGTCGAGCCCAAGCTTCAAACGAAAACAACTTTCAGATTAGCCTAGAATTAGGAAGGAAATCTGGGTGGATTTTTCTAATATTTGTTTACAAGTTTTCCTTCTCGCTTAAGTGTGTCTCGGTAAAAACGTAATAGTCCCATGTGTGCACGAAGGACCTAATAGTTGTCAGCTAATTAATCGGCCACATTTGTATCTCGCTTATAGCAAGACAGGCGGTCGCGCCGCCTCAAAGGAGACTCTGGTGGGCGACCCAATAAGATCGTGTTGGTTTGTTACGTAGGTTTGTTTCATTTTTTATTTTTCTTTTATTTTTATTTAAATAAATAAATACATATATATATATATATATATACATATTTCAAAATTTTACTTACTCAACTTTAAAAAATGTTCACCACACATAATATTTCTTACATGATAGTAAAAAGAAGTCACACTCGAGCAACTGTGTGATTTAAACAAATGCATACCACTAAAAAATGTTCATGACATTTCCAAAAAATAACGTGTTTAACCAGTACTCCCTCCGTGAACTAATATAAGAGCATATTAGTTTACAGAGGGAGTACATATGTTCATGATGTATTTAAAAAAATGTTCAATGTGTGTTGAAAAAATGCTCACTGTGTACTAAGAAAATGTTCAGTGTGCATTTGATAAATGCTCAACATGTATCTAAAAATTTTCTATATATATTAAAAAAATAAACATGTGTATAGAGAAATCAAAGGTGTTTTAACAAAGAAAAAAAAGGAATTGGAAAAACAAAAAAGGAAATAAAAATAAAAAGGAAGAAAACAGTAAAGTAGTACGAAAATGTTTAAAAGGAAAATAAAAAATGGGCAAAACCTTCACAAAAACCGCTATTTCATGGATTTAGACTTCACTCATGTTATCTATGATCACTACATTAGAGGGAGTAATCGAGTAGCTCGTGAACGAGCTAGGATGGCTAGGTTTTCTTCTCCTAATGTTTGGACGGATTTCCCCTCAAAGCGGTGATACCTATGACTGTAAATGATGCTACGATCCTTATGATTGAATAAAGCATGAAATATTTTTTTTTTGAGAAAAACAAAGGAGGAGATGATTGTAAAGAAAAAATACACACAAGGCAAGCTGTCGAATATTGCCCAAACTGGGTCGCATCAATCTATGGTTGGACGGTTAGAGCAACAGTGGTATTCCGAGCCCACCAGGGTTCAAGTCCTGGTACTCGCATTATTTTTGTATTTATTTCAGGATTTCCGGCGATGCGCTTTCAGCGAAAGGAGACGTTCCCGTCGACGACGAGGCGCCTACGATTACTTCGTAAATTTGAAGATGACATGCTGGCTTGGAGGTGCTCATAAGGGTAGGGTGTGCGTGTGTGCGTTCATAGGGGTGTGTGTATCGGTGTATGTATGAGCGCTTTGCGTACGTACCAATGTTAAAGAAAAAAAAAACTGGCCGCATCGTTTTGAGCCAAGTAAGAAGCGTCACCGCACAGTGGCACACAGAGGTCTCCTCCTCCCTTCCCCACACCGACCATAGCCACGACGGCTGGAATCCTCCTCCCTCCTCTTCTTCCCATGCCGGACCTCTCTCCGTCGCGCCGCCGCGCGTGGAGCGGGGGACTAGTTCGAAGCAAGAGATAGGAAGGTGCCGAGCATCGCCGGCGACCGGAGAGGAGGGGGGAAGAAGACGGGGAGCGGGATGGAGGACACGCCGGCCGCCGTCCTTCCGGCGCCGTGTGAGGCCGGATGTGCAGCGGACCGGCGCAGAAGGAGTGAGCTGCTACGAGTGTTTGGACCGGAGCTCCCGCTTTAGGTTAACTCTGAACTCATGCATTTCTTTCTGAAAGCAGGTGCAGTTCTTCGTATTTCTATCTGAAACTCAATTCTGTGGTTTACCCCTAATGTTTGTTTGCTGGCAATTTGCCATTGCCCATCATGTTCTGAATGGCACGCATGATGCTCAACATGACTTGACTTACACTGCACAGTTTGATTCTGATAAAGATCTGGTTTAGACATACCAGGGCCATAAGACTAGCCTCTCACAAAGCTATACTATGAAACGCAACTGAAACCTGTACCGGTAGGACTGTCTCCAAAGCTTCTTCCTTCCTACTGCAATTCTGAAATGCAACCGAAACCCTGTAGGATTGGCTACTGGTTCTGCACTCACAAGTGACAAGTAAGGATCGGTGTTATGCTTTATAGTCAACTCCAATGTCGTGCACATTTCTGCCCCCTCTTGGCCTGCACATCTAGTGCAAGGTCTTTGTCGGTCAAGTCCACAAAGTTTCCTTGGAGGATAACAACATTATATATGCCCAAGATTAGTGCTTCATGGTGCAGTCATGGTCCAAGTTTGGTCCTGGAACAGCATGTCATGAGCGAGGACACCCTTTGGTCGATTCAGAGCAGGGAAGGCGATACATCGAAATTAACAACATAATATGATTCTTTCTTTAAATCTTATATCAACACAAGCATTCAACTAGTTTGAAGACAAACGGGCCACTTTGGCTACTTCGTGGACAACTCCAAAATCATGCGTATTTCTGCCCCTCTTGGCCTCCATATCAAGCACTGATATCAAGTACGGGAGCTTCAGTAGTCAAGTCCACAAAGTGTTTGGACCCCAAATCAGTATATTATATATCCCCAAGATTAGTGCTTAGCGGTCAGTCATTGCCAATGTTTGGTCGTTAGTGCATGTCTGTGGCCATTCTCCAAAATGTTCGTCAACAAGTCAACACTCAACAATGCCACTAATGCTCCCGGGGATAATATAAAAAATGCCACTAATGAAGTTGCTTTGTTGACTAAGCATACCTCCTTGGCCATGGACTAAACTGTGAGCTAGTTTACAGTCTAGGGATGGCTAGTTATAAAGACCGCAGCAAGCAAGGAGCGGAAGAAATACACACACATCCTGCTCCCGAACCTACAGCCTAGAATTCACGGCATAATCTGAAACCCTTTTCTTCCAAATTAATGGTCTGCTACTTGTTATGGAGATGTTTGTTCCTGGTCCTCTCTGGAGTGTGCTTCATGTTTCCGAGTTCGTCGGGCTGTTCCATGGAAGAGAGAGCAGCCCTCATGGATATTCGCTCTTGGCTTGTGAATGCAGAGTTCAAGGCTCCCAGTTCTTGGGGAGACGGTGCTGACTACTGCTCGTGGGAAAGGATAACATGCGACAATACCACACACCGAGTATCTCATCTCAACCTTTTCCAGGCCTACCAAGAAAATCTACAGTATATTTTAGATGAATGTCCGAATCTTAACTTGACGATCTTTTCTTCGTTTCGGGAGCTTCAACTGCTGAATTTCTCTGGACATCACGCTTGTTTACAGAATTTCGAGGGTACGTAACTCCTGCTGCATGCATGCAACTCTTCTTTTAATCTTCCAATAATTTTGATTGCAAATCATCTTATTCTGAAGCAAACAATTCCTCAGGTCTCCAAGGATTGAGTAACCTCAAGTATCTCGACCTCAGTTACAACAGTTTTCAAGGTGGGGGTATCCCGGGATCTGTTGGCAAATTGGTTTCTCTACAAGTCATAAATCTCAGTGGAAACAACATAGGTGGGACTCTTCATAGTACAGGTACTGAAACGCAAAAATATATATTCTTTTTCAGTTGATGCAAATTAATTTTTACTTACTATAAGGCGTGTACAAATGGCAGACTTCAGAAATCTCCGTAATTTGCGTGAATTGCATTTGGGATCCAGTCAATTGAAGGGTAGCCTCCCAGCATCCATATTTGCACTTCCACGCCTTGAGTACCTGGATCTTTCATACAATCTCTTTGAAGGACATATACCTATAAACTTATCTCGGAACTTGCGATTGCGAGAATTGTATTTGACTTTCAATAGATTGAGTGGAGGCCTCCCAGCATCCTTATTTGCACTTCCACGGCTTGAGTACTTGGATCTTTCAGACAACCTATTTCAAGGACATATTCTTACAAACTCATCTCGGAACCTCCGAGAATTGCATTTGGGATCCAATCAATTGAGTGGTACCCTCCCAGCATCCGTATTTGCACTTCCATGCCTTGAGTACTTGGATCTTTCATACAACCTCTTTAAGGGACATATACATATAAACTCATCTTGGAACCTGCGAGAATTGCATTTGAGGTCCAATCAATTGAGTGGTAGGGTCCCAGCATCCGTATTTGCACTTTCATGCCTTGAGTACTTGGATCTTTCAGAAAACCTATTACAAGGGCATATACCTATAAACTCGTCTTGGAAGTGTACATCATCGCTTCATACTATCCGGTTATCTGAAAACAGGCTAAGCGGTCAATTTGATTTATTCTGGCTGAGAAACTGTACCAAAATCAAAGAGATAGATCTGTCCAGGAATACTGATTTGGTCATTCAAGTGAAAATGCATGGCTGGGTACCTAAATTTCAGTTGAACACACTAAGGCTCTCTTGGTGTAACCTTGATAAGAGCATGATTACTGAGCCACATTTCCTGCACACGCAGAATCATCTGCAGTTTCTCGATTTGTCCAGCAATAATTTGCCGGGGAGCATGCCCAACTGGCTGCTCACAAAGAAAACCACGCTAGTTTACCTGAATCTTGCCAATAACTCACTAGTTGGCTCACTAGATCTGATAGGGCAACCCCAAACTAATCTTAAACAGGTGAATGTATCACTGAACCTAGTTGAAGGACAGCTGCCAGCCAACATTGGTTTGATGTTTCCTCATCTGATAATTCTCGACGTTTCCCACAATACTATTTCTGGAACAATATCACCATCATTGTGCAACAGCAGCATACAACTTATGGACCTATCAAATAACAGATTTACAGGAAAAGTACCAGCTTGCTTGTTCACTGATTGTTATGCTATGAATATATTGAAGCTCTCAAACAATTCACTTGGTGGCAAGATACTTGATGGGGCTAGTAGCTTCTCTGGTAACCTGTGGGCAATACACCTAGGCAACAACAAATTTGAAGGGACTCTCCCTAGAAATCTGTCTGGTAATGTCCAAATCATGGATTTACATGATAACAAGATGTCAGGAGAACTGGACACTTCATTATGGTGTCTTCCTTCACTGGAAGCTTTGAGCCTTGCTAATAATGGTTTAACTGGTGACATTCATCCAGAAATTAGCACATTAACAAATCTTATGATGTTAGACCTGTCAGGCAACTACTTTACAGGACGTCTCCCAAATTGCGGCACTATGGTATACCTCACGTTTCTGAGTGTATCGGGAATTCCCTGTCAGGCTCCCCGGGTGCCTTTTTCAACAGCTCCGACATTACGGCTTTAGATCTCAGCAATAATCAGTTCACAGGCAACCTTGAGTGGGCACAACATCTTTCTCAAGTGAGTGTACTTTTGTTAAGCAGGAATAAGTTTGAGGGACATATCTCTTCAAATCTCTGTCATCTCCAACACTTGAGTATAATTGACATCTCGCACAACAAACTTTCGGGTTCCGTACCACCATGTATTGGTGGCATTCCATTTGAACCCCTTGATCCTTACGAATATTGGCCCGCAGCTGGTAGTATTACCTATGGAGGAGGGGAAAATGGTTTGGACTTTGTTTATACCAATAATTATGACCTCCCAGGCTTCACCTTCACAACTAAAGGGCAACCATACACATATGGACAAAACTTCTTCATGTCGATGTCTGGCATTGACTTGTCTGCAAACATGCTGTCAGGTGAGATACCCAAGGAGATGGGGAATTTGAGCCATATCAAGTCTCTCAATTTGTCAAACAATTTCTTGACTGGACCGATTCCTGCAACCTTTGCAAATATGAGCGAGATCGAAAGCTTAGACCTGTCTGAAAACAGGCTGAATGGATTGATACCATGGCAGTTGACACGGCTATCATCATTGGAGGTGTTCTCTGTGGCATACAACAACTTATCAGGATGTCTACCGGACTCTGGTCAGTTTGGCTCATTTGATGCAGACTGTTACAGAGGGAACAACAACCTTCGATCATGCACTTCCAGTTCAGGTCATGTGGCATGGAATGGTACTGCAGGAAGTGTGCCTGATGATTCTGACCCAATCCTCTATGTGGTCACTGCCGTTTCATTTGTCTTGGCATTTTGGGCCACTATCACTTTCGTATTCTGCCATTTATTTGGGCGGCGTGTTATTCTCAAACTATAGTAGGTAAAGATGGAGGGAGGGCTAGTGATTAACAGCGCTAATGTGTAAACAACACAAGGAGATCACTTTCGTAATCTGCTTTCCGATTATGCATGTATTTGTAAACTATGTTACCTTGGTTTAATATGGAAGAGTTTTGTGGAACTTTGTCAAGTAAGAATCACTGTAAGAATATGGAATATTTTTTGTCAAACTTTGTCGAGTAAGAATCACTGTAAAAATAGAACCCTGAATGGTGGCTGGAATCATCAGGGGTTGGATGTTTATGCTGCCTTTTCTTCAAAGTTCATGGTGCAGAATGGTGGTGTAATGTTGAGATTTTGGTGATGCTTCCTTTAGCACTTATTTCTTCTGAACTGATTTTTTTTTTTTGCGATAAAACTGAATTTCTTTAGCACTTATTTTTTCTGAACTGAATTTGTCTCATAATGTCTGTAATGGTAGAAATATTTCTTTAGTTGAGGATTTTGGAGTGTATGTGCTGCTTTTCTGTAAGCTCAAGGTGCAGAATGGTGGTGTGCGTGTGTGCAATTGAAATTTTGGGAGGATCCTTTGATTCTACATAGCCATTTCTTTGCCACTTTTTATTTCTGAACTCAATTTCCTTTAGAACTGCTGAGGTCTCGTAATCTCTATCTCTTTTACTATTAAACAAGCAAACATTTTCTTTCTTACGGACACCCCGTAAAACGTACGTACACAGCGGAGATAACACCATCAGATCGACCAACTTAATTAAATCTAACCTGGAGGCGATTGCTGGCCTGGCGGGGGCGCGCTGCGAGCGCTGGCCTCCTCGGGCGGCGTGGAGGCCCGGGCTGCGCCTGCGCTGCGCAGGCCTGGAGTTCCCCCGGCGGCGAGATAGTGCGCATGCGCGTCGCCGGCACGAGTTGCCGCCTGGCTAAGCGGTGGCACGAGCAGGTGGCCGGAGGTCGTCGCCCGTGGCGGCGTGATGCAGGCGGCTAGGATGCACGAGGGCCCTGCGGAGGTGGACGTATTGGAAGAAGTATTCCATCGATCCTCAACGTGGGTCATGCCCATCTCGATACATGCCGTAATGCAGGAGACTGATGTTCTCAAGTAGCGCACACTGACTGGTTATGGATTATATATATGTATGTTCGCCCGTTCCTACATAAATGGCATATTACAAGTGTGCGGTCTAAATTTAGCTCATATTGTACAAAAGGATATTCAGATTGTTCTCTTGAGAAAACATAGTTTCAAGAGCAAAGTCAGAAGCAGCCAATTATGAAATGTGAGGATTATTAGACTTCTGATTACCATCCAAATTCTCTTCTTTTTATAGAACTGTAATTTTAATTTGCATCCACCAAGGTATTTGGAGAACCCATGCCTGCAAACGAATTAGCTGATTGTGCTTCTAGCTATGTTCATCTTGTACACTCTACTGGTGGCTCAGGTAAGGCAGGCAACATGTTCTTCTTGTGCAGTGTTGTTTTTAACAGCAGTAGATCCATTTGGAATTTATGACTTGCTGATTGAATTTTGACAGAAATATTTTGGTGCCGTTCTGGGTAAAGGAAGACAAGCTGGAAAAAAACGTAAGCCAACCAAATTTTCATTAGTTTTATCATCTAATTATTTCTGCAGTGCCCAAATTGAACTCCTAAACACGGCACATTCATTAAGCATTAATTTAATAATCCTGTAAAACCATTTTAATTGTTCAAAATAGACCCCTTTAGAACAAGCGGAGTATTCATGTTCCTAATGCTGTTCATGAAATGATCATCCACATTTAGAGTTTTTGCTGGTGGTTGCTTAGCAATTCCATACTCAAGGGGCAAAAAATGCTAATTCATATGTTAGATTTGTCACTACCAGAACACAGCTTAGGTGGTGTTTTGTTGTTCCTAGCCACAGTTTGCTTCATATATGAGTTAGACAAGTTTGACTCTGATAAGCTTGCATTTGTTCTTTACCAAATTTTGGCACGCCACATTTTCTTGAACCATTTTTTGAGAAATCTTGCCACACCTGTGATGAGCAGTTTGCTTACCACAAAAGCGGTTGTGTCTTGCCACACACCTGGCACAAAATTTACTAAAACAAATAAGATATGCATAAAACTAACCAAACAAGCCTTCTACTTCCTCCGTAACAAAAACGCCCTATAAAAGGGCGGTATTATTTAAGCAAACTTCTTTTACAGGCCAGCCACTCGCTAACAACAATTTATGTTGTCCAGGCAATCTCAGCTCCCGAACACTACATTAAGAAAGAAATGGATCCGCATGCAAAAATTCTTGTGAGGCGTACCATGTCACTTAGGGGTGCAAGCGGGGTGGGCTGTTGGATAATAGCATAGTACAAATGTAGCGTTAAATTTCTAGAATCGATGAGCTGATTGATAGATTCCCAGGACGAAGTGAGATGCCACTTGCACTTCTTTGTCAGTGAAGACCTCGTGTTGAAATATTTTCACTAAAGGCACAATTATCAACGTAAAGAAACACTATCTTGTGGAAAATATTACAATCACAATAGTGTAGAAATGTGTCTTCCTAACGGATGGTGGATACAATTCTAGACCAAATAGTGCAATACTTTTGCGTACTTATACTATTACTTATGGTAATGCCTTAATATATGTGATGGTAGGGAGACAAGGAGCAATTTTTACTGTACTGACTCGAGTACACCAAGAATGAAGATGCACCCAAGATTTATGTGTGAGAATTTTTAAAAATAATAGTAGTCACAGTATGCGTTGCACGTGCATGTTTACTAGTGTTTGTAACGCTGGAATTAGTTTGGTAGCTGATGATTTTGAGGGTATTTGATGATGCTAAGCTGCAAGATTGGGCTCTATGCTACATGGCCCTTTGTGAATTCTTTGATTGAAGTCTGTCTTCCTCTGCTTCTCCTTTACTTTACTTCTTCCTCTCTTGTCAGCAACTGATGTGCTTCTCTCCATGCTGGCTGCTGTGTTTCTGAATGCAAACGTGTCAGAGAGATTTATGCAAAAACCAAAGACATGGTTTGGGCAGTCTCCTGAGGGCTAGGCGAGTTTTGCCGTGCTGTTTTCTTTTGTTTTGGGCGAGCATCCCACGTCTTTTTCCTTGGGCATCATGTCCACGTCTTCTTTTGTTCGTGTCATGTGTTATATCATGTACCCGTTCTTTCTTCTATCAATGGAGTGATACGCAAGCTCTATGTATTCGTGAAAAGAAAACAAAGACAAAGATTTAGTTGCATTTGCATTCCCTATTTCTGTTATCAGTTTCTTAACAGTGATGGACTGCTATTTGACTGATATTCGCCTTTTTAGCACATCAAGAAAATCTAACTGCTTCATCCAACTTCTAACTGCCATCTCTCAACTGTCAACGGTGCTTTTCGTTTTCACCAAACCATCAGACTATCCACAATGGGAGTAACATAGATAGTAACATCACACATATGTAAATAAAATAGATGATGTGGCAAACAATAAATGAAGAAAGAGAGGAAAGTGGTAATATAGCTAGTTATTAGTAGTATGAGTAACATCACACACATCAAGGCAAGATGTGTCTATAGCCTAATAAATGAAGTGTTGCATGTTATCACGTCTGTTATTCCCCACTGTAGACGTAGTAATATAGACTATTGCTAGCTACTCCGTTGACTGTTTTCATGGAAGCAATCACTACTGCTAGCTACTCAGTTGACTGTACAACAATGGAATTCATCTTTCGGCCGGCGTCGTGGAAGAAGGCCGCCACGGCAGCCCACTCGTCCAGGAACCTCTCCTCGACGCCGTCCTTGAGCAGCGCCGGGAAGAAGAGCCAGAACGAGGTGCCCGCCACGAACAGCCCCACACCCACCGTCGCCACGGCGCGCGGCGGCGGCCTCCTGTCCCCCCACCGACGCGCGCACCACCCCTCGCCGACGCAGCAGGCGCCGTGGAGGGCGAAGAAGGCGGCCATCCCGCCGCCGGGCGGCCACCGCAGGCTGAGGTACCACACCATGGCCTCGTGCATCACCCCGGACACCGCAAACGAGGCCAGCACGCCGGCCGCGGTCCCCGCGCGGGCGCGCACGGGGTCGTACACCGACGGCCGGAGGATGGCCGACACCATGAGGTTCCACCGGCGGCCCCAGAAGTCCCGCAGCGAGGAGGCCAGGTAGGGGCGGTCGAACTGCGGCTCCGTCTCCATGCCGAGCGCGGCCGCGGCGGCGGCGACGCAGGGGAGGAGGAGGTCGAGGAAGCAGTAGGTGTGGACGCCGTACAGCGCCAGGCGCGCGTAGAGGTGCAGCCGGGCGTTGAGCCGGTAGAGGCTCACGAGGGCGGCGATGACGGCGGCCTTGACCGCGCAGGAGGCGAGCGAGGGCGCCGCCTTGGCCTCGGACGCGGACGGTCCAGCGGCGCCGCCGCGGCGGAGCTTGACGGGGAGCAGGGCGGTGAAGAGGAACGGGAGCACGGGGAGGGCGGGGTCGAGCGGGCCGCAGCCGGCGGCGAGGAGGGCGACCTTGAAGGCGCCGAGCCAGGCGAAGAAGAAGGCGGCGACGCCCCGGACGATGGCGGAGGAGGCGAAGGCCAGCGGCGCGGCGGCGAGGAGCGCGAGCACCGGGAGCAGCGCGGCGAGGCGCGGGAGCCCCGGCCGGAGTTGGGACGACGCCGCGCGCGCGTACAGCGCGGCCGCCGCGGCCGCCAGGGACACCGCGGGGATGCTGTCCCGCAGGAGCTCCATTGCCAGCGCGCTCGCGAACTGCCGCCGGAGCCACGGCATGGTAGGCGGTCACCGCTGTTGGGCTGGAAGGTGGGTCGTCACTGGCACACACACACAGTGTGCCATATACTCCTACCCTACTACTCCATCGATTCTTAACATAAGTAGTTTTAGAGGTTTCAATCCGGTCTACGTACATTCATATTCATACGTAGACACATATTTTAAAGTGTAAATTCACTTATTTTCCTACATATGTATTCCCTCCGTCCTGTAATATATTAGTATTGAAAAAACGCTCTTACATTATGAGACAGAGGAAGTAGTTCATATTATAATCTCTGAAAAGACTTATATTTAGAAACAGAGAGAGAACTAATAAATTCGTCCTATGAAACTGAGCTGTTCATCAAAGGACCGAGCTGTTCATGAAAGGAAGTGATGTTGAAAAAGTACTGTGGATTAAAAGCACTATGTGCTGATAGGTTACTCTCTCGCAATCAAACTGTTCTAATTAAATTGCTTTAAAGTTAGCGACAGAGCTGCTAAGATTCCATTGACAGAAGCAATATGTCGATGAGATAATTGTTTGGTTTATTGGACATCGAGCTAGACGAGGGCAGCAGCACCACAAGACATACAAATGTTGTTGGAATTATGTGTCCTGCAACTATATTCAAATTACTTGGAATTGTTAATATTCAGAATATCTCATTATGGAATTATACATGTTTTTATACATGGAATTGCTTTACATGTTCATCATGGAATTGTTACTTGCTGGAATATACTTAAATAATATATCCTTAAGGAAGCTGGTCGATTATCAGTGGAATACAATATAGTAGTTATATTGGAAAGACTAACCGGGTACACTGATGATTGGAAGGAGCTAGATCGTATAGTTAGATTACAGCCCTAATGTCGATCTACATAATTAGAGGAATTTACACTCTACTATGGCGCGTTGCTCACAAGCGCGTGCTTCAGGGACATAACGGGTAGAATCCGTTAACAGACAAATATGATCGTGGTTGGTAATTTGATCTGGACTCTATCCCGGAAACTAGTGAAAAAAACTAGGAATCTTATATCTATATAAGAGTTAGACTCTTTGGAAAAACAATATAAGAAGGTCCCTACCCCCTAGCCTCAGATATGCGAATTGTGAGCGGCACCACGGATAAGCGCAGAGGAATTAGGGGGTAGACCACAAAACCCTAAATTTCTAACATTGGTATCAGAGCAAGGTTTGATCGTGCTCTAACCCTAGTGTCATGCAAACTGTCCGCGGTCGTCGTGATTGCCGCCGGTCGCATCTGATTCCGCTGCGTACTCTCCTCGTCATGTCGATCGGTTCACATATACAATCGCATCCCACGCGCGATCTGCTGTTTCAGATCTGCTCTCACGATTCAGCGTCTGTAGCTACCTGTACCTCTTGCTACGTATTTTTATGTCCAGCGAAGGGCACATGGATCGAGACAAACTAGTACCAATTGCTGGGCGTTACGCTGAATAATTTACGTGGGCGGAGAAATCAGCGGCAGCCAGCCTGCACTGCAGTTCTTTGGAAGTTTTGCGCATTGATCAACTGGAAGCAAGCCAAGACGGAGATCTAGGAAGCTAATCATGACATCACGTGGAGCATGGAAGGTTAAACTTGCTGCACGGAGATCAAGGAGTACAACTGGTGTTGATATTTTGTGAAGCCACGAGAGGTAATTGTTGGGGAACGTTGCAGAAAATTAAAATTTTCCTACGGTTTCACCAAGATCCATCTATGAGTTCTACTATGCAACGAGTAACGAGAGAGAGTTTGCATCTACATACCACTTGTAGATCGAATACGGAAGCGTTCTTGAGAGTGGTGATGATGAAGACGTTCCCAACGTGATTCCGATCACCGATGACCAAAATCTTGAAAGGACAGCACCTCCGTGTTCAACACACGTGCGGGACGATGGCGTCTCCTCCGTCTTGATCCAGCAAGAGAGAAGGAGAGGTTGAAGAAGACAATCCCAATGGCAGCACGACGGCGTGGTGCAGTGGTACAGTAGTTCTCCCAGGCTTCGCCAAGCTTGCGTGAGAAAGAGAGGTGTTGGGAGGGAGGGCTGCGCCTACAACTGTGTTGGCAGCCTCCCCCACCCCTCTATTTATAGGAGGAGAGGGTCAGGGGCCGCCCTCTAGGGCAAACCCTAGGGGCGGCGGCCAAGGAGGAGGGAGGAGGTGGCTTGCCCCCAAGCTAGGGCGCCCCTTTAGGTTTCCTCCTCCCAAACCCTAGGCGCATGGGCCTAGGTGGGGGCGCACCCAGCCCACCAGGGGCTGGTTCCCTCCCACTTAGCCCATGTGGCCCCGGGAGAGGTGGCCCCTCCCGGTGGACCTCCGAACCCTCCCGGTAGCCCGGTACTTTACCGGTATACCACCAAACTTCCCGAGTCCGTTTAACCACTTTCCATATATAAATCTTTACCTCCGGACCATTCCGAACTCCTCGTGACGTCCGGGATCTCATTCGGACTCAAACAACATTCGTAATCACATACTTGTCTTCCTATTAACCCTAGCGTCACCGAACCTTAAGTGTGTAGACCCTACGGGTTCGGAGACATGCGAGACATGACCGAGACTACCTCAAGTCAATAACCAACAGCGGATCTGGATACCCATGTTGGCTCCCACATGCTCCTCGATGTTGTCATCGGATGAACCACGATGTCAAGGGTTCAAGCAACCCGTATTCTATTCCCTTTGTCGACGGTATGTTACTTGCCCGAGACTCGATCGTCGGTATCCCAATACCTCGTTAGTCTCGTTACGGGCAAGTCACTTTACTCGTATCGCAATGCATGATCCCGTGACCGGACACTTGGTCACTTTGAGCTCATTATGATGATGCATTACCGAGTGGGCCCAATGATACCTCTCCGTCATACGGAGTGACAAATCCAGCCTCGATCCGTGTCAACCCAATGGTCACTTTCGGAGATACCAGTAGTGCACCTTTATAGTCACCCGATTACGTTGTGACGTTTGATACACCCAAAGCACTCCTACGGTATCCGGGAATTGCACGATCTCATGGTCTAAGGAAGAGATACTTGACATTGGAAAAGCTCTAGCAAAACGAACTACACGATCTTGTGCTATGCTTAGGATTGGGTCTTGTCCATCACGTCATTCTCCTAATGACGTGATCCCGTTGTCAATGACATCCGATGTCCATAGTCAGGAAACCATGACTATCTGTTGACCAACGAGCTAGTCAACTAGAGGCTTACTAGGGGCGTATTGTAGTCTATGTATTCACACGTGTATTACGATTTCCGGACAATACAGTTATAGCATGAATAAAAGACAATTATCATGAACAAGGAAATATAATAATAATGCTTTTATTATTGCCTCTAGGGCATATTTCCAACAGTCTCCCACTTGCACTAGAGTCAATAATCTAGTTTACATTGTGATGAATCGAACACCCATAGAGTTCTGGTGCTGATCATGTTTTGCCCGCGGAAGAGGTTTAGTCAACGGATCTGCGACATTCAGATCCGTATGCACTTTACAAATTTCTATGTCTCCATTCGAACATTTTCACGAATGGAGTTGAAGCGACGCTTGATGTGCTCGGTCTTCTTGTGAAACCTGGCTCCTTGGCAAGGGCAATAGCTCCAGTGTTGTCACGAAAGAGTTTGATCGGCCCGACGCATTGGGTATGACTCCTAGGTCGGTGATGAACTCCTTCACCCAAATTGCTTCATGCGCTGCCTCCGAGGCTGCCATGTACTCCGCTTCACATGTAGATCCCGCCACGACGCTCTGCTTGCAGCTGCACCAGCTTCTCGCTCCACCATTCAACATATACACGTATCCGGTTTGTGACTTAGAGTCATCCAGATCTGTGTCGAAGCTAAGCGTCGGCGTAACCCGTTCTGACGAGCTCTTCGTCACCTCCATAAACGAAACATGTCCTTTGTCCTTTTCGGTACTTCAGGATATTCTTGACCGCTGTCGGTGTTCCTTGCGGGATTACTTTGGTACCTTCCTACCAAACTTACGGCAAGGTTTACATCAGGTCCGGTACACAGCATGGCATACATAATAGATCCTATGGCTGAGGCATAGGGATGACACTCATCTCTTCTTTATCTTTTGCCGTGGTCGGGCATTGAGCTGAGCTCAATCTCACACCTTGCAAAACAGGCAAGAACCCTTCTTGGACTGATCCATTTTGAACTTCTTCAAAATCTTATCAAGGTATGTGCTTTGTGAAAGACCTATGAGGCGTCTCGATCTATCTCTATAGATCTTGATGCCTAATATATAAGCAGCTTCTCCAAGGTCCTTCATTGAAAAACACTTATTCAAGTAGGCCTTAATGCTGTCCAAGAATTCTATATCATTTCCCATCGAGTATGTCATCTACATATAATATGAGAAATGCTACAGAGCTCCCACTCACTTTCTTGTAAACGCAGGCTTCTCCATAAGTCTGCATAAACCCAAACGCTTTGATCATCTCATCAAAGCGAATGTTCCAACTCCGAGATGCTTGCACCAGCCCATAAATGGATCGCTGGAGCTTGCATACTTTGTCAGCATTCTTAGGATCGACAAAACCTTCTGGCTGTATCATATACAGCTCTTCCTTAAGATAGCCATTAAGGAACGCTGTTTTGACGTCCATCTGCCATATCTCATAATCATAGTATGCGGCAATTGCTAACATGATTCGGACGGACTTAAGCTTCGCTACGGGAGAGAAAGTCTCATCGTAGTCAATCCCTTGAACTTGCCGATAACCCTTAGCGACAAGTCGAGCTTTATAGATGGTGACATTACCATCCGCGTCCGTCTTCTTCTTAAAGATCCATTTGTTTTCTATCGCTCGCCGATCATCGGGCAAGTCAGTCAAAGTCCACACTTTGTTTTCACACATGGATTCTATCTCGGACTTCATGGCTTCTAGCCATTTGTTGGAATCTGGGCCCGCCATCGCTTCTTCATAGTTCAAGGTTCATTGTTGTCTAACAACATGATTTCCGGAGACAGGGTTGCCGTACCACTCAGTGCGGAACGTGTCCTAGTGGACCCTCTGAAGTTCAGTAGCAACTTGATCCGAAGTACCTTGATCATCATCATGAATTTCCTCTTGGTTGGTGTAGGCATCACAGAACATTTTCTGAGCTGCACTACTATCCTGTTCAAGAGGTAGTACTTCATCGAGTTCTACTTTCCTCCCACTTACTTCTTTCGAGAGAAACTCTTTTCGAAAGGATCCATTCTTGGCAACAAAGATCTTGCCCTCGGATCTTAAGTAGAAGGTATACCCTACGGTTTCCTTAGGGTATCCTATGAAGACGCATTTTCCGACTTGGGTTCGAGCTTTTCAGTTGAAGTTTCTTGACATAAGCATCGCATCCCCAAACTTTTAGAAACGACAGCTTAGGTTTCTTCCCAAACCATAATTCATACGGTGTCGTCTCAACGGACTTAGACGGTGCCCTATTTAAAGTGAATGTGGCGGTCTCTAGGCGTATCCCCAAAATGATAGCGGTAAATCGGTAAGAGACATCATAGACCGCACCATATCCAATAGAGTGCGATTACGACGTTCGGACACACCGTTTCACTGAGGTGTTCCAGGAGGCGTTAGTTGTGAAACGATTCCACATTTTCTTAAGTGTGTACCAAATTCGTGACTTAAATATTCTCCTCCACGATCCGATCGTAAGAATTTTATCTTTCGGTCACGTTGATTCTCTACTTCATTCTGAAATTCCTTGAACTTTTCAAAGGTCTCAGACTTGTGTTTCATCAAGTAGACATACCCATATCTACTCAAGTCATCGTGAGAGTAAGAACATAACGATATCCTCCATGAGCCTCAACGCTCATTGGACCGCACACATCGGTATGTATGATTTCCAATAAGTTGGTTGCTCGCTCCATTGTTCCGAGAATGGAGTCTTGGTCATTTTGCCCATGAGGCATGGTTCGCATGTGTCAAATGATTCATAATCAAGAGACTCCAAAAGTCCATCAGCATGGAGCTTCTTCATGCGCTTGACACCAATGTGACCAAGGCGGCGATTGCCACAAGTATGTGGGACTATCGTTATCAACTTTACATCTTTTGGTATTCACGCTATGAACATGTGTAATACTACGCCGAGATTCATTAAGAATAAACCATTGACCATCGGAGCATGACCATAAAACATATCTCTCATATAAATAGAACAACCATTATTCTCGGATTTAAATGAGTAGCCATCTCGCATTAAACGAGATCCGGATACAATATTCATGCTCAAACTTGGCACCAAATAACAATTATTAAGGTTCATAACTAATCCGTGGGTAAATGAAGAGGTAGCGTGCGACGGCGATCACATCGACTCTGGAACCATTCCCGACGCGCGCCGTCACCTCGTCCTTCGCCATCTCCGCTTATTCCGCAGCTCCTGCTGTGAGTTACAAATATGAGCAACGGCACGGTATCAAATACCGGGAGTTACTACGATTACTGGTAAGGTACACATCAATTACATGTATATCAAATATACCTTTAGTGTTGCCGGCCTTCTTATCCGCTAAGTATTTGGGGCAGTTCCGCTTCCAGTGACCCTTCCCCTTGCAATAAAAGCACTCAGTCTCAGGCTTGGGTCCATTCTTTGACTTCTTCCCGGCAACTTGCTTACCGGGCGCGGCAATCTCCTTGCCGTCCTTCTTGAAGTTCTTCTTGCCCTTGCCCTTCTTAAACTTAGTGGTCTTATTGACCATCAACACTTGATGTTCTTTCTTGATTTCAACCTCGGCTGACTTCAGCATAGAGAACACTTCAGGAATGGTCTTTACCATCCCTGCATGTTTTAGTTCATCACAAAGCTCTTGTAGCTTGGTGGGAGCGATCGGAGGATTCTGTCAATGACCGCCTCATCGTGGAGGTTAATATTCAGTGGGTCATACGGTTGTGCAACCCAGACATCTTCAGAATGTGTTCACTGACAGAACTGTTTTCCTCCATCTTACAACTATAGAACTTGTCGGAGATGTCATATCTCTCGACCCGGGCGTGAGCTTGGAAAACAAGTTTCAGCTCCTCGAACATCTCATATGCTCCGTGGTGCTCAAAACGCTTTTGGAGCTCCGGTTCTAAGCTGTAAAGCATGCCGCACTGAACGAGGGAGTAATCATCAACACGAGACTGCCAAGCATTCATAATGTCTTGGTTCTCTGGGACGGGAGCTTCACCTAGCGGTCCTTCTAGGACGTATTGTTTCCTGGCAGCTATGAGGATGATCCTCAGGTTCCGGACCCAGTCCGTATAGTTGCTGCCGTCATCTTTCAGCTTGGTTTTCTCTAGGAACGCGTTGAAGTTCAAGTTGACATGGCGTTGGCCATTTGATCTACAAGACATATAATTCAAAAGTTTTAGACTAAGTTCATGATAATTAAGTTCATCTAATCAAATTATTAATGAACTTCCTCTCAGATTAGACATCCTCTAGTCATCTAAGTGATACGATCCGAGTCGACTAGGCCGTGTCCGATCATCACGTGAGACGGACTAGTCATCGTCGGTGAACATTCTCATGTTGATCGTATCTTCCATACGACTCGTGTTCGACCTTTCGGTCTCCGTGTTCGAGGCCATGTCTGTACATGCTAGGCTCGTCAAGTTTAACCCTAAGTGTTTTGCGTGTGTAAATCTGTCTTACACCGTTGTATGTGAACGTAAGAATCCATCACACCCGATCATCACGTGGTGCTTAGAAGCGACGAACTGTAGCAACGGTGCACGCTTAGGGAGAACACTTCTTGAAATTGTTCTTAAGGGATCATCTTATTTACTACCGTCGTTCTAAGTAAACAAGATGTATAAGCATAATAAACATCACATGCAATTATATAGTAGTGACATGATATGGCCAATATCATAAAACTCCATTGATCTCCATCTTCGGGGCTCCATGATCATCTTGTCACCGGCATAGCACCATGATCTCCATCATCATGATCTCCATCATCGTGCCTCCATGAAGTTGTCACGCCAACGACTACTTCTACTACTATGGCTAACGCGTTTAGCAATGAAGTAAAGTAAGTTACATGGCGTTCTTCAATGACACGCAGGTCATACAAAATAAAGACAACTCCTATGGCTCCTGCCGGTTGTCATACTCATCGACATGCAAGTCGTGATTCCTATTACAAGAACATGATCTCATACATCACAATATATCATCATTCATCACAACTTGGCCATATCACGTCACATGACAATTGCTGCAAAAACAAGTTAGGCGTCCTCTAATTGTTGTTGCATCTTTTACGTGGCTGCAATTGGGTTCTAGCAAGAACGTTTTCTTACCTCGAATAACCACAACGTGATCTTGTCAACTTCTATTTACCCTTCATAAGGACCCTGTTCATCGAATCCGCTCCCACTAAAGTAGGAGAGACAGACACCCGCCAGCCACCTTATGCAACTAGTGCATGTTAGTCGGTGGAACCGGTCTCACGTGGAAATGCGTGTAAGGTTGGTCCGGGCGCTTCATCCCACAATACCGCGGAAGCAAGAAACAACTAGTAACGGCAAGTAAGTTGACAAGATCCACGCCCACAACAAAATTGTGTTCTACTCGTGCAAAGAGAACTACGCATAGACCTAGCTCATGATGCCACTGTTGGGGAACGTTGCAGAAAATTAAAATTTTCCTACGGTTTCACCAAGATCCATCTATGAGTTCTACTATGCAACGAGTAACGAGAGAGAGTTTGCATCTACATACCACTTGTAGATCGAATACGGAAGCGTTCTTGAGAGTGGTGATGACGAAGACGTTCCCAACGTGATTCCGATCACCGATGACCAAAGTACTGAAAGGACAGCACCTCCGTGTTCAACACACGTACGGGACGATGGCGTCTCCTCCGTCTTGATCCAGCAAGAGAGAAGGAGAGGTTGAAGAAGACAATCCCAATGGCAGCACGACGGCATGGTGCAGCTGGTACGGTAGTTCTCCGGCAGGGCTTCGCCAAGCTTGCGTGAGAAAGAGAGGTGTTGGGAGGGAGGGCTGCGCCTACAACTGTGTTGGCAGCCTCCCCCCCCCCTCTATTTATAGGAGGAGAGGGTCAAGGGGCCGGCCCTCTAGGGCAAACCCTAGGGGGGCGGCCAAGGGAGGAGGGAGGAGGGTGGCTTGCCCCCAAGCTGAGGCGCCCCTTTAGGTTTCCTCCTCCCAAACCCTAGGCGCATGGGCCTAGGTGGGAGGCGCACCCAGCCCACCAGGGCTGGTTCCCTCCCACTTAGCCCATGTGGCCCCCGGAGAGGTGGCCCCTCCGGTGGACCTCCGAACCCTCCCGTAGCCCGGTACTTTACCGGTATACCACCAAACTTCCCGAGTCCGTTTAACCACTTTCCATATATAAATCTTTACCTCCGGACCATTCCGAACTCCTCGTGACGTCCGGGATCTCATCCGGGACTCAACAACATTCGGTAATCACATACTTGTCTTCCTATTAACCCTAGCGTCACCGAACCTTAAGTGTGTAGACCCTACGGGTTCGGAGACATGCGACATGACCGAGACTACCTCAAGTCAATAACCAACAGCGGGATCTGGATACCCATGTTGGCTCCCACATGCTCCTCGATGTTGTCATCGGATGAACCACGATGTCAAGGGTTCAAGCAACCCGTATTCTATTCCCTTTGTCAGACGGTATGTTACTTGCCCGAGACTCGATCGTCGGTATCCCAATACCTCGTTAGTCTCGTTACCGGCAAGTCACTTTACTCGTACCGCAATGCATGATCCGTGACCAGACACTTGGTCACTTTGAGCTCATTATGATGATGCATTACCGAGTGGGCCCAGTGATACCTCACCGTCATACGGAGTGACAAATCCCAGTCTCGATCCGTGTCAACCCAATGGTCACTTTCGAGATACCTGTAGTGCACCTTTATAGTCACCCGATTACGTTGTGACGTTTGATACACCAAAGCACTCCTACGGTATCCGGAATTGCACGATCTCATCCAGACGCTACGATCTTGAGAAATATTTTATTGCTGAAAATGTATAAATCGTGAAGAATTTTTTCAGTTATCAAAAGGTTAATTTATGTTCTAATTAAGCGTGAAAGGAAACTGTATGTAAGTCACTTTACCAAATGCCGCAATGTGATCCGTGTTATTGGTTTGACAATTAAGGTAATTTAGAATTGGTATCATTATTAATTTATGAGATGAGAAATAAAGTTTAAATCATATTTTTTGGAGAATGCATACAAAAAGGAATTTATTTGAAGTTAAAAGCATCTGATTTAAATGTTTGTTATGGTCAATATTGACATTGATATTTAAATTGAAATGGAAATAATCAAGAATGTACTTTGAACTATGATTTCTGAATGGAATTAATCATAGATTGCATGAAGTGATAATGTTTCAAGTATGATAATTTAAGGAAAATTTTGTCAATGAAAGGTCATTCAATGAGTGTATATTTTACTTCATATTAAAACATTGAATATATTGGTCTAAGGAAGAGATACTTGACATTGGAAAAGCTCTAGCAAAACAAACTACACGATCTTGTGCTATGCTTAGGATTGGGTCTTGTCCATCACGTCATTCTCCTAATGACGTGATCCCGTTGTCAATGACATCCGATGTCCATAGTCGAAACCATGACTATCTGTTGACCAACGAGCTAGTCAACTAGAGGCTTACTAGGGACGATTGTAGTCTATGTATTCACACGTGTATTACGATTTCCGGACAATACAGTTATAGCATGAATAAAAGACAATTATCATGAACAAGGAAATATAATAATAATGCTTTTATTATTGCCTCTAGGGCATATTTCCAACAATAACTTAGCTTTGAATTTATGCTGCATTCAAGCAGTGGAAGGAAAGACGAGTAGCTAAGGGAATCTCACACATCATATAAGACTGGGAAAGTGCATCACAATCTGTCACTTGTTTTGAAATTCATATTAAAGGTAAACACATTGAAGAAGCTATTATTATATCTACGAGATGAGAAATAAGTCCAGGTACGCATATCCTTTTTTTGTGAAGTACTAATATGGTGCAGGTTCACCGATCAAGTCAGGAATTTCTTTCAAAACATGGTTTCTTATGGAGTTTCATTTTTCGACTGGATTTGATATTTATGTGGTTTTGGAAATTTTATTCTACATGGTTATCATATATTTGACTCAATGCGGAATTAATCATATTATTGATATATGTAATGGAAAGCAATTGGTGCAGAATTTCACTTGAGGAAGCAAAATACTCAAGGTGCCTATAAAGGTGGAATTACACTCGAGGAAATAATACGTGAGCGTCGAGGACAGCTATGCTGGAGTAATTAGGCGGAAACTAAAGGTCTCTAGTGATATTATGTGTCACAGCAAGGAAACATACTAAGGGAAGATATTACTATATATTTCTTTGGATTTTCAACATAGTGTTAATCTGGTTGCTGACCCCTTGACTAAGTCAATTAGTCATGAGGTATCTGGTAAGCATGTTAAGGCTATGGGTTTACGAATATTTGAATGATCCTTTCGGACAAGTGGAAGATGTAGGAATTATGTGTCCTGCAACTATATTCAAATTACTTGGAATTCTTAATATTCGGAATACCTCATTATGAAATTAAACATGTATTTATACATGGAATTGCTTTACATGTTCATCATGGAATTGTTACTTGCTGGAATGTACTTAAATAATATATCCTTAAGGAAGCTGGTCGATTATCAGTGGAATACAATATAGTAGTTATATTGGAAAGACTACCCGGGTACACTGATGATTGGAAGGAGCTAGATCGTATAGTTAGATTACAGCCCTAATGTTGATCTACATAATTAGAGGAATTTACACTCTACTATGGCGCGTTGCTCACAAGCGCGTGCTCCAGGGACATAACGGGTAGAATCCATTAACAGACAAATATGATCGTGGTTGGTAATTTGATCTGGACTCTATCCCGGAAACTAGTGAAAAAAAACTAGGAATCTTATATCTATATAAGAGGTAGACTCTTTGGAAAAACAATATAAGAAGGTCCCTACCCCCTAGCCTCAGATATGCGAATTGTGAGCGGCACCACGGATAAGCGCAGAGGAATTATGGGGTAGACCACAAAACCCTAAATTTCCAACATTGGTATCAGAGCAAGGTTTGATCGTGCTCTAATCCTAGTGCCATGCAAACTGTCCGCGGTCGTCGTGATTGCCGCCGGTCGCATCTGATTCCGCTGCGTACTCTCCTACGTCATGTCGATTGGTTCACATATACAATCGCATCCCACGCGTGCAGTCTGCCTGTTTCAGATCTGCTCTACGATTCAGCGTCCTGTAGCTACCTGTACCTCTTGCTACGTATTTTTTATGTCCAAGCAGAAGGGGCACATGGATCGAGACAAACTAGTACCAATTGCTGGAGCGTTCGCTGAATAATTTACGTGGACGGAGAAATCAGCGGCAGCCGCTACTGCACTGCAGGTTGCTGGAAGTTTTGCGATTGATCAACCGGAAGCAAGCCAAGACGGAGATCTAGGAAGCTAATCATGACATCACGTGGAGCATGGAAGGTTAAACTTGCTGCACGGAGATCAAGGAGTACAACTGGTGTTGATATTTTGTGAAGCCACGGAGGTAATTCTGGGCACGTGAGGAAGGAGTGCTAGAAGGTGATCCAATGCCTGTGTGATCGGAAACACGGCAAGATTTGCTGCCGGAAATTGTTAACAGATTCGTCTTTTATTTTAATCAGATCTGGAAGTTAAAGATTTACTCTCGCATCATGTAACAGCCGCACCGCACCGCTCCGTCGGGACGTTCAGAAGTTTGCGGCCTCTCCTACTTGTTGCACGATAGGCACGGATGCATTGACAGATATACAGGATCAAACTGGCAGCTTGCTGACCAAGGAACAGAAAATCTCCAATTGACGACTTTCCAAGTTGAACGAGCAACTGCTCGAAACTGCAGGTCATCTGACGCTTGCTGCCGCTGCTATCTTTATCATCAAGAACATCAATTTTCATTTGAAAATTACTGGAATTTCAAGCCATTACTTGAAGGAAAGACAGGGAATTTCTATTGTTTTTTATTGTGTCTAACATCTAGCCAACTGCACGGCCGACAGGCTGGCCCGCACGCGTGCTATGAGGAAAAGGATGAAAATTACGAATCCTGTCAATGATTATTATATTTTATTACATCACTCATTAAAGGTTTGCTAATCTACTGCATGTATGTCATAACAAGGAAAATACGTCTACACCTTGGAAGAAGTTGAGGACTCTGAATTAAATGTGTGGATGGACTGCACAGAGCAAATGATTGAATATTTTCCGGAGAATTACACATAACCTGGAAAGGGATTTCAAAGAAGTGTTTTTATGGAGCATCACTTGTGTATGGAGGAATATGAGAGTCACTCCAAGGACAAGGAAATTGCTCTTCATTTGTCGGTATGTCTAATGATAATATTTGCACTATATATTTTTGGGTACTCTTCCAATTAGTGGGATTATGATGTTTGTTTATATATATCATTCGTTGTTGGAATACTATAGCAACTTTATTGGCATGCTAACAGTACCAAAGGAAATTATATATATTGTGTGTTTTGTCATTGCTGCAAAATCTTATACACTTTGGAATTGGAAATTTTGCCATGAAACTCCTGGTGGAGGAAAAGTGTTATTCTTATTGGGCACTCTATATGCAACTTCAATCTGAAGGATTTAATTTATGATTATGTCTTGGAACCCATTGTTTATGAAAACAATTTGGAAAAGGAAGAGTGGAATATTGCTCAATGATAAAATTAGTGCATTATGGATTTTCACAGAATGGTCTATCTTTCTTGATGTCCATTGGAAGTTGGCAAACCAAATTGTTTAAAATTTGGCAAAGATAACTCCATATATATGGAGGAATACCAACAATGGGAACACATGCTTGGAATCTTATTATCTACATCACCAATGACTTGGTCACATATCTTGGAACTAGATGAATTGGCTTATTGATTCTGGAATTCTAAACTTTAGTGGGAGGACTATGGTATCTTGTGAAGCATTTATGACGGTAGTTTTTGTTTATATACACCTTTTCCGAAGGTGGAAAAATAAAAAGCTTCACATCATTATTTATTTGGGTAGCCTTATGGTATTTTCTTTGCACTCCCACTAGAGGCCATGTTATTTATTTTATCTCAACATTGATGATTGCACTTGATATGGTTATGTTTGTACTATTTCAAAATACAAGTCGGAATGTTTTATTGTGCTCTTCACATGTTATACTGAAGTGAAAAATCAGTTGATTAAATAACATCATAGTTTTAACTATTGATTGGTGGGGGAAGTACACTTCAGGAATTTACCGTTTGTAGGTAAAGAGCATGGAACTATTCACCATTGTAATATACCGTACACTCCACAATTGAATGGATCAATGGAGGAATTGACTGTCTTGTATACTCCCTTGTTTCGTTGGAAAGAAGCATTGCATACCGTCGGTTGTTGAAATCATTATCCATCTAGCACACCATCCTTGTATGTCTTGTAGAATGGAAGGAAATCTTCTATTTTGACAGAAATTATCAGTTACTACAAAGCGCACGCCAGGAATTTTTTCATGGTTATTCTAGTTGATCAAAGGGTTATTTCTTTTTTTTTATTTGAAAAGGTAAAACTGGTGGAAAGTAGGAAAACAATTATTTTTATGATCAAGGGTGGAAATATTAACAATCATACTGGAATATAATCTTGACCCCAAAGGAAACTACAAGTGAAACTCCCGATACTAACATGCTTAGGATAAGTGGGAGGAATTAGCTTGGACTATCATGTCTGGGTAATTATTTTGTGTTATTGGGTGATGTCACTCAAATTTTAGAGGAATCACTAAATTCACTTAAGATTTTTTTTTTCATCATTGTCAACTATGGGTGGAAGAATTGCGGGAAGGAATAAACTCAATGAGGAAATATATAGTTTCGGAAGTTATTATCATACCAAACAACCGCAGGCCCATTATTTGTAAGTGTTTTTTTGTGTCTGAGGAAATTTGGCTCATTGGAATATTATAATGTCACTCGTGTTATTCAATTATTCACACAGAGGGAAATATACTTTGTGGAAACCCTCTCTCCTGGAATTTTGGGAAAGAGGAACTAAAGACATGGTTTGCTAATTGAGTATATTAATGTATGATCTTATAACAAGCTTCACATCAATGGAATAGAAGGTCATATGGTTTTCTAAATGAAGCAAGGCGGTCATCTACAAATGTAAGTGTGAAGTATTTTGCCTTATTATTGTATACGTTAACATTGTTTTTGTTGTTTGCAATGATAAAGTCACATTGGTGGAAGTGAAAGCTTGGTCATCTTTTAACTTTCATATGAAAGGAACATTTGAAACATCCTATGTTTTACGAGTGGAAATACATAGAAAATATTTTGAAATGTTTCTCTATGGAAAATTGCAAATCTGTTAAAATACCTTTGATAAAGGGAATCATACTCAGTGAGGAATTATATTTGAACTACTGAAAAAAGTGGAATAATAAATGATACTGGAATGCGTATGTATCTTCATTATGTTATCATAACTTAGCTTTCGGAATTTATGCTGCATTCAAGCAGTGGAAGGAAAGACGAGTAGCTAAGGGAATCTCACACATCATATAAGACTGGGGAAAGTGCATCACAATCTGTCACTTGTTTTGAAATTCATATTAAAGGTAAACACATTGAAGAAGCTATTATTATATCTACGAGATGAGAAATAAGTCCAGGTACACATATCCTTTTTTTTTGTGAAGTACTAATATGGTGCAGGTTCACTGACCGAAGTCAGGAATTTCTTTCAAAACATGGTTTCTTATGGAGTTTCATTTACTGACTGGATTTGATATTTATGTGGTTTTGGAAATTTTATTCTACATGGTTATCATATATTTGACTCAATGCGGAATTAATCATATTATTGATATATGTGATGGAAAACAATTGATGTGGAATTTCACTTGAGGAACAAAATACTCGTGGTGCCTATAAAGGCGGAATTACACTCGAGGAAATAATACTCGAGGCGCCGAGGACAGCTATGCTGGAATAATTAGGCGGAAACTAAAGGTCTCTAGTGATCTTAAGTGTCACAGCAAGGAAACATACTGAGGGAAGGTATAACTATATATTTCTTTGGATTTTCGACATAGTGTTACCCTGGTTGCTGACCCCTTGACTAAGCCTATTAGTCATGAGGTATTTGGTAAGCATGTTAAGACTATGGGGTTACGAATATTTGAATGATCGTTTTGGACAAGTGGGAGATGTTGGAATTATGTGTCCTGCAACTATATTCAAATTACTTGGAATTGTTAATATTCAGAATATCTCATTATGGAATTATACATGTTTTTATACATGGAATTGCTTTACATGTTCATCATGGAATTGTTACTTGCTGGAATGTACTTAAATAATATATCCTTAAGGAAGCTGGTCGATTATCAGTGGAATACAATATAGTAGTTATATTGGAAAGACTACCCGGGTACACTGATGATTGGAAGGAGCTAGATCGTATAGTTAGATTACAGCCCTAATGTTGATCTACATAATTAGAGGAATTTACACTCTACTATGGCGCGTTGCTCACAAGCGCGTGCTCCAGGGACATAACGGGTAGAATCCGTTAACAGACAAATATGATCGTGGTTGGTAATTTGATCTGGACTCTATCCCGGAAACTAGTGAAAAAAACTAGGAATCTTATATCTATATAAGAGGTAGACTCTTTGGAAAAACAATATAAGAAGGTCCCTACCCCCTAGCCTCAGATATGCGAATTGTGAGCGGCACCACGGATAAGCGCAGAGGAATTATGGGGTAGACCACAAAACCCTAAATTTCCAACATTGGTATCAGAGCAAGGTTTGATCGTGCTCTAACCCTAGTGCCATGCAAACTGTCCGCGGTCGTCGTGATTGCCGCCGGTCGCATCTGATTCCGCTGCGTACTCTCCTACGTCATGTCGATCGGTTCACATATACAATCGCATCCCACGCGTGCAGTCTGCCTGTTTCAGATCTGCTCTACGATTCAGCGTCCTGTAGCTACCTGTACCTCTTGCTACGTATTTTTTATGTCCAAGCAGAAGGGGCACATGGATCGAGACAAACTAGTACCAATTGCTGGAGCGTTCTGCTGAATAATTTACGTGGACGGAGAAATCAAGCGGCAGCCGCGCTGCACTGCAGGTTGCTGGAAGTTTTGCGCATTGATCAACTGGAAGCAAGCCAAGACGGAGATCTAGGAAGCTAATCATGACATCACGTGGAGCATGGAAGGTTAAACTTGCTGCACGGAGATCAAGGAGTACAACTGGTGTTGATATTTTGTGAAGCCACGGGAGGTAATTCTGGGCACGTGAGGAAGGAGTGCTGGAAGGTGATCCAATGCCTGTGTGTGATCGGAAACACGGCAAGATTTGCTGCCGGAAATTGTTAACAGATTTGTCTTTTATTTTAATCAGATCTGGAAGTTAAAGATTTACTCTCGCATCATGTAACAGTCGCTCGCACCGCTCCGTCGGGACGTTCAGAAGTTTGCGGCCTCTCCTACTTGTTGCACGCATAGGCACGGATGCATTGACAGATATACAGGATCAAACTGGCAGCTTGCTGACCAAGGAACAGAAAATCTCCAATTGACGACTTTCCAAGTTGAACGAGCAACTGCTCGAAAACTGCAGGTCATGCGAACGCTTGCTGCCGCTGCTATCTTTATCATCAAGAACATCAATTTTCATTTGAAAATTACTGGAATTTCAAGCCATTACTTGAAGGAAAGACAGGGAATTTCTATTGTTATTTATTGTGTCTAACATCTAGCCAACTGCACGGCCGACAGGCTGGCCGGCACGCGTGCTATGAGGAAAAGGATGAAAATTACGAATCCTGTCTATGATTATTATATTTTATTACATCACTCATTAAAGGTTTGCTAATCTACTGCATGTATGTCATAACAAGGAAAATAAGTCTACACCTTGGAAGAAGTTGAGGACTCTGAATTAAATGTGTGGATGGACTGCACAGAGCAAATGATTGAATATTTTCCGGAGAATTACACATAACCTGGAAAGGGATTTCAAAGAAGTGTTTTTATGGAGCATCACTTGTGTATGGAGGAATATGAGAGTCACTCCAAGGACAAGGAAATTGCTCTTCATTTGTTGGTATGTCTAATGATAATATTTGCACTATATATTTTTGGGTACTCTTCCAATTAGTGGGATTATGATGTTTGTTTATATACATCATTCATTGTTGGAATACTATAGCAACTTTATTGGCATGCTAACAGTACCAAAGGAAATTATATATATTGTGTGTTTTGTCATTGCTGCAAAATCTTATACACTTTGGAATTGGAAATTTTGCCATGAAACTCCCTGGTGGAGGAAAAGTGTTATTCTTATTGGGCACTCTATATGCAACTTCAATCTGAAGGGATTTAATTTATGATTATGTCTTGGAACCCATTGTTTATGAAAAACAATTTGGAAAAGGAAGAGTGGAATATTGCTCAATGATAAAATTAGTGCATTATGGATTTTCACAGAATGGTCTATCTTTCTTGATGTCCATTGGAAGTTGGCAAACCAAATTGTTTAAAATTTGGCAAAGATAACTCCATATATATGGAGGAATTCCAACAATGGGAACACATGCTTGGAATCTTATTATCTACATCACCAATGACTTGGTCACATATCTTGGAACTAGATGAATTGGCTTATTGATTCTGGAATTCTAAACTTTAGTGGGAGGACTATGGTATCTTGTGAAGCATTTATGACGGTAGTTTTTGTTTATATACACCTTTTCCGAAGGTGGAAAAAGAAAAAGCTTCACATCATTATTTATTTGGGTAGCCTTATGGTATTTTCTTTGCACTCCCACTAGAGGCCATGTTATTTATTTTATCTCAACATTGATGATTGCACTTGATATGGTTATGTTTGTACTATTTCAAAATACAAGTCGGAATGTTTTATTGTGCTCTTCACATGTTATACTGAAGTGAAAAATCAGTTGATTAAATAACATCATAGTTTTAACTATTGATTGGTGGGGGAAGTACACTTCAGGAATTTACCGTTTGTAGGTAAAGAGCATGGAACTATTCACCATTGTAATATACCGTACACTCCACAATTGAATGGATCAATGGAGGAATTGACTGTCTTGTATACTCCCTTATTTCGTTGGAAAGAAGCATTGCATACTGTCGGTTGTTGAAATCATTATCCATCTAGCACAGTCACTGTATGTCTTGTAGACTGGAAGGAAATCTTCTATTTTGACAGGAAATTATCAGTTACTACAAAGCGCACGCCAGGAATTTTTTCATGGTTATTCTAGTTGATCAAAGGGTTATTTCTTTTTTTTATTTGAAAAGGTAAAACTGGTGGAAAGTAGGAAAACAATTATTTTTATGATCAAGGGTGGAAATATTAACAATCATACTGGAATATAATCTTGACCCCAAAGGAAACTACAAGTGAAACTCCCGATACTAACATGCTTAGGATAAGTGGGAGGAATTAGCTTGGACTATCATGGCTGGGTAATTATTTTGTGTTATTGGGTGATGTCACTCAAATTTTAGAGGAATCACTAAATTCACTTAAGATTTTTTTTCATCATTGTCAACTATGGGTGGAAGAATTGCGGGAAGGAATAAACTCAATGAGGAAATATATAGTTTCGGAAGTTATTATCATACCAAACAACCGCAGGCCCATTATTTGTAAGTGTTTTTTTTGTGTCTGAGGAAATTTGGCTCATTGGAATATTATAATGTCACTCGTGTTATTCAATTATTCACACAGAGGGAAATATACTTTGTGGAAACCCTCTCTCCTGGAATTTTGGGAAAGAGGAACTAAAGACATGGTTTGCTAATTGAGTATATTAATGTATGATCTTATAACAAGCTTCACATCAATGGAATATAAGGTCATATGGTTTTCTAAATGAAGCAAGGCGGTCATCTACAAATGTAAGTGTGAAGTATTTTGCATTATTATTGTATACGTTAACATTGTTTTTGTTGTTTGCAATGATAAAGTCACATTGGTGGAAGTGAAAGCTTGGTCATCTTTTAACTTTCATATGAAAGGAACATTTGAAACATCCTATGTTTTACGAGTGGAAATACATAGAAAATATTTTGAAATGTTTCTCTATGGAAAATTGCAAATCTGTTAAAATACCTTTGATAAAGGGAATCATACTCAGTGAGGAATTATATTTGAACTACTGAAAAAAGTGGAATAATAAATGATACTGGAATGCGTATGTATCTTCATTATGTTATCATAACTTAGCTTTCGGAATTTATGCTGCATTCAAGCAGTGGAAGGAAAGACAGTAGCTAAGGGAATCTCACACATCATATAAGACTGGGAAAGTGCATCACAATCTGTCACTTGTTTTGAAATTCATATTAAAGGTAAACACATTGAAGAAGCTATTATTATATCTATGAGATGAGAAATAAGTCCAGGTACACATATCCTTTTTTTTTGTGAAGTACTAATATGGTGCAGGTTCACTGACCGAAGTCAGGAATTTCTTTCAAAACATGGTTTCTTATGGAGTTTCATTTACTGACTGGATTTGATATTTATGTGGTTTTGGAAATTTTATTCTACATGGTTATCATATATTTGACTCAATGCGGAATTAATCATATTATTGATATATGTGATGGAAAACAATTGATGTGGAATTTCACTTGAGGAACAAAATACTCGAGGTGCCTATAAAGGCGGAATTACAATCGAGGAAATAATACTCGAGGTGCCGAGGACAGCTATGCTGGAATAATTAGGCGGAAACTAAAGGTCTCTAGTGATCTTAAGTGTCACAGCAAGGAAACATACTGAGGGAAGGTATAACTATATATTTCTTTGGATTTTCGACATAGTGTTACCCTGGTTGCTGACCCCTTCACTAAGCCTATTAGTCATGAGGTATTTGGTAAGCATGTTAAGACTATGGGGTTACGAATATTTGAATGATCGTTTTGGACAAGTGGGAGATGTTGGAATTATGTGTCCTGCAACTATATTCAAATTACTTGGAATTGTTAATATTCAGAATATCTCATTATGGAATTATACATGTTTTTATACATGGAATTGCTTTACATGTTCATCATGGAATTGTTACTTGCTGGAATGTACTTAAATAATATATCCTTAAGGAAGCTGGTCGATTATCAGTGGAATACAATATAGTAGTTATATTGGAAAGACTACCCGGGTACACTGATGATTGGAAGGAGGTAGATCGTATAGTTAGATTACAGCCCTAATGTTGATCTACATAATTAGAGGAATTTACACTCTACTATGGCGCGTTGCTCACAAGCGCATGCTCCAGGGACATAACGGGTAGAATCCGTTAACAGACAAATATGATCGTGGTTGGTAATTTGATCTGGACTCTATCCCGGAAACTAGTGAAAAAAACTAGGAATCTTATATCTATATAAGAGGTAGACTCTTTGGAAAAACAATATAAGAAGGTCCCTACCCCCTAGCCTCAGATATGCGAATTGTGAGCGGCACCACGGATAAGCGCAGAGGAATTATGGGGTAGACCACAAAACCCTAAATTTCCAACATTGGTATCAGAGCAAGGTTTGATCGTGCTCTAACCCTAGTGCCATGCAAACTGTCCGCGGTCGTCGTCGTGATTGCCGCCGGTCGCATCTGATTCCGCTGCGTGCTCTCCTACGCCATGTCGATCGGTTCACATATACAATCGCATCCCACGCGCAGTCTGCCTGTTTCAGATCTGCTCTACGATTCAGCGTCCTGTAGCTACCTGTACCTCTTGCTACGTATTTTTTATGTCCAAGCAGAAGGGGCACATGGATCGAGACAAACTAGTACCAATTGCTGGAGCGTTCTGCTGAATAATTTACGTGGACGGAGAAATCAAGCGGCAGCCGCGCTGCACTGCAGGTTGCTGGAAGTTTTGCGCATTGATCAACTGGAAGCAAGCCAAGACGGAGATCTAGGAAGCTAATCATGACATCACGTGGAGCATGGAAGGTTAAACTTGCTGCACGGAGATCAAGGAGTACAACTGGTGTTGATATTTTGTGAAGCCACGGGAGGTAATTCTGGGCACGTGAGGAAGGAGTGCTGGAAGGTGATCCAATGCCTGTGTGTGATCGGAAACACGGCAAGATTTGCTGCCGGAAATTGTTAACAGATTCGTCTTTTATTTTAATCAGATCTGGAAGTTAAAGATTTACTCTCGCATCATGTAACAGTCGCTCGCACCGCTCCGTCGGGACGTTCAGAAGTTTGCGGCCTCTCCTACTTGTTGCACGCATAGGCACGGATGCATTGACAGATATACAGGATCAAACTGGCTGCTTGCTGACCAAGGAACAGAAAATCTCCAATTGACGACTTTCCAAGTTGAACGAGCAACTGCTCGGAAACTGCAGGTCATGCGAACGCTTGCTGCCGCTGCTATCTTTATCATCAAGAACATCAATTTTCATTTGAAAATTACTGGAATTTCAAGCCATTACTTGAAGGAAAGACAGGGAATTTCTATTGTTATTTATTGTGTCTAACATCTAGCCAACTGCACGGCCGACAGGCTGGCCCGCACGCGTGCTATGAGGAAAAGGATGAAAATTACGAATCCTGTCTATGATTATTATATTTTATTACATCACTCATTAAAGGTTTGCTAATCTACTGCATGTATGTCATAACAAGGAAAATACGTCTACACCTTGGAAGAAGTTGAGGACTCTGAATTAAATGTGTGGATGGACTGCACAGAGCAAATGATTGAATATTTTCCGGAGAATTACACATAACCTGGAAAGGGATTTCAAAGAAGTGTTTTTATGGAGCATCACTTGTGTATGGAGGAATATGAGAGTCACTCCAAGGACAAGGAAATTGCTCTTCATTTGTCGGTATGTCTAATGATAATATTTGCACTATATATTTTTGGGTACTCTTCCAATTAGTGGGATTATGATGTTTGTTTATATACATCATTCATTGTTGGAATACTATAGCAACTTTATTGGCATGCTAACAGTACCAAAGGAAATTATATATATTGTGTGTTTTGTCATTGCTGCAAAATCTTATACACTTTGGAATTGGAAATTTTGCCATGAAACTCCCTGGTGGAGGAAAAGTGTTATTCTTATTGGGCACTCTATATGCAACTTCAATCTGAAGGGATTTAATTTATGATTATGTCTTGGAACCCATTGTTTATGAAAAACAATTTGGAAAAGGAAGAGTGGAATATTGCTCAATGATAAAATTAGTGCATTATGGATTTTCACAGAATGGTCTATCTTTCTTGATGTCCATTGGAAGTTGGCAAACCAAATTGTTTAAAATTTGGCAAAGATAACTCCATATATATGGAGGAATACCAACAATGGGAACACATGCTTGGAATCTTATTATCTACATCACCAATGACTTGGTCACATATCTTGGAACTAGATGAATTGGCTTATTGATTCTGGAATTCTAAACTTTAGTGGGAGGACTATGGTATCTTGTGAAGCATTTATGACGGTAGTTTTTGTTTATATACACCTTTTCCGAAGGTGGAAAAAGAAAAAGCTTCACATCATTATTTATTTGGGTAGCCTTATGGTATTTTCTTTGCACTCCCACTAGAGGCCATGTTATTTATTTTATCTCAACATTGATGATTGCACTTGATATCGTTATGTTTGTACTATTTCAAAATACAAGTCGGAATGTTTTATTGTGCTCTTCACATGTTATACTGAAGTGAAAAATCAGTTGATTAAATAACATCATAGTTTTAACTATTGATTGGTGGGGGAAGTACACTTCAGGAATTTACCGTTTGTAGGTAAAGAGCATGGAACTATTCACCATTGTAATATACCGTACACTCCACAATTGAATGGATCAATGGAGGAATTGACTGTCTTGTATACTCCCTTGTTTCGTTGGAAAGAAGCATTGCATACTGTCGGTTGTTGAAATCATTATCCATCTAGCACAGTCACTGTATGTCTTGTAGACTGGAAGGAAATCTTCTATTTTGACAGGAAATTATCAGTTACTACAAAGCGCACGCCAGGAATTTTTTCATGGTTATTCTAGTTGATCAAAGGGTTATTTCTTTTTTTTTATTTGAAAAGGTAAAACTGGTGGAAAGTAGGAAAACAATTATTTTTTATGATCAAGGGTGGAAATATTAACAATCATACTGGAATATAATCTTGACCCCAAAGGAAACTACAAGTGAAACTCCCGATACTAACATGCTTAGGATAAGTGGGAGGAATTAGCTTGGACTATCATGTCTGGGTAATTATTTTGTGTTATTGAGTGATGTCACTCAAATTTTAGAGGAATCACTAAATTCACTTAAGATTTTTTTTTTCATCATTTCAACTATGGGTGGAAGAATTGCGGGAAGGAATAAACTCAATGAGGAAATATATAGTTTCGGAAGTTATTATCATACCAAACAACCGCAGGCCCATTATTTGTAAGTGTTTTTTTTTGTGTCTGAGGAAATTTGGCTCATTGGAATATTATAATGTCACTCGTGTTATTCAATTATCCACACAGAGGGAAATATACTTTGTGGAAACCCTCTCTCCTGGAATTTTGGGAAAGAGGAACTAAAGACATGGTTTGCTAATTGAGTATATTAATGTATGATCTTATAACAAGCTTCACATCAATGGAATAGCAGGTCATATGGTTTTCTAAATGAATCAAGGCGGTCATCTACAAATGTAAGTGTGAAGTATTTTGCATTATTATTGTATACGTTAACATTGTTTTTGTTGTTTGCAATGATAAAGTCACATTGGTGGAAGTGAAAGCTTGGTCATCTTTTAACTTTCATATGAAAGGAACATTTGAAACATCCTATGTTTTACGAGTGGAAATACATAGAAAATATTTTGAAATGTTTCTCTATGGAAAATTGCAAATCTGTTAAAATACCTTTGATAAAGGGAATCATACTCAGTGAGGAATTATATTTGAACTACTGAAAAAAGTGGAATAATAAATGATACTGGAATGCGTATGTATCTTCATTATGTTATCATAACTTAGCTTTCGGAATTTATGCTGCATTCAAGCAGTGGAAGGAAAGACGAGTAGCTAAGGGAATCTCACACATCATATAAGACTGGGGAAAGTGCATCACAATCTGTCACTTGTTTTGAAATTCATATTAAAGGTAAACACATTGAAGAAGCTATTATTATATCTACGAGATGAGAAATAAGTCCAGGTACGCATATCCTTTTTTTTGTGAAGTACTAATATGGTGCAGGTTCACTGACCGAAGTCAGGAATTTCTTTCAAAACATGGTTTCTTATGGAGTTTCATTTACTGACTGGATTTGATATTTATGTGGTTTTGGAAATTTTATTCTACATGGTTATCATATATTTGACTCAATGCGGAATTAATCATATTATTGATATATGTGATGGAAAACAATTGATGTGGAATTTCACTTGAGGAACAAAATACTCGAGGTGCCTATAAAGGCGGAATTACACTCGAGGAAATAATACTCGAGGCGCCAAGGACAGCTATGCTGGAATAATTAGGCGGAAACTAAAGGTCTCTAGTGATCTTAAGTGTCACAGCAAGGAAACATACTGAGGGAAGGTATAACTATATATTTCTTTGGATTTTCGACATAGTGTTACCCTGGTTGCTGACCCCTTGACTAAGCCTATTAGTCATGAGGTATTTGGTAAGCATGTTAAGACTATGGGGTTACGAATATTTGAATGATCGTTTTGGACAAGGGGGAGATGTTGGAATTATGTGTCCTGCAACTATATTCAAATTACTTGGAATTGTTAATATTCAGAATATCTCATTATGGAATTATACATGTTTTTATACATGGAATTGCTTTACATGTTCATCATGGAATTGTTACTTGCTGGAATGTACTTAAATAATATATCCTTAAGGAAGCTGGTCGATTATCAGTGGAATACAATATAGTAGTTATATTGGAAAGACTACCCGGGTGCACTGATGATTGGATGGAGCTAGATCGTATAGTTAGATTACAGCCCTAATGTTGATCTACATAATTAGAGGAATTTACACTCTACTATGGCGCGTTGCTCACAAGCGCGTGCTCCAGGGACATAACGGGTAGAATCCGTTAACAGACAAATATGATCGTGGTTGGTAATTTGATCTGGACTCTATCCCGGAAACTAGTGAAAAAAACTAGGAATCTTATATCTATATAAGAGGTAGACTCTTTGGAAAAACAATATAAGAAGGTCCCTACCCCCTAGCCTCAGATATGCGAATTGTGAGCGGCACCACGGATAAGCGCAGAGGAATTATGGGGTAGACCACAAAACCCTAAATTTCCAACAAATGCGTCGGCAAAACCCTTATCGACTAGACATGGGAGAGTAAAACACACCATAGACCATTGTTGCATCATCGCGCATCGCCCAACAACGACTTCGACTTTGCTGCAACAACAGTAAAGACCACTCCCTACTGTCCCATCGGAATCACAAGCGTGTTCTTCGACCTCATCGACATTGAGAGAGGAGACATGTCCGAAGGGGGACGAACATGTGCGCTCTGAACCCGACTAACAGGACTCGTCCAACACTGCCTACTTATCAAGTGTACTCATGTTGCCTACCACCACCTCCCAATGACCAGCCCCGGATGGAGGGCAACCCATGTGTGCCCGCTAGGATCTATCCAAAAATGATGCTTCCAACAAAGCAAGGACGCCCGTCGTGTCGTCGATCCGACAAGGTGGATCTGGGTTTTCACCCGGAGAAAGGATCATAAGGGGGGGGTGCGGATCTGCTTGGAGATGCCCCGAGGAAGGAAAACAATACCCATAGATGTTGTCATCACTGGCATGACAAAGACTTTCATCTAGAGGAACGGCGCCCTACGCCAAGGACAACGTCCCAGCCACAACACCATCACTCGACCGCGCTGCACATCCCCTGGTTCGAGCACCAACGGCGGCATCCATGGCTCGGAGAAAGCCAGCCTAGGACGCCGCCGTGGGTCCAGGAACAACCACCGCCTCCACGGAGAGTAAACCGATCATGGTTCCCCCATATGACACTCCGGGGTTGCGCAAGCAAAGCGATCCGGAAGGCAAGCAAATCAAACTACTCCCTCCGAATGATCTTATATTATGGGACGGAGGGAGGGGGTAAAATTTTTTCAAAACACAAAATCATCGTTTTTAAAAGCCGCTAGCAACTGCTCACCGTTTTCAAAATCATGAAAAGCTGTGTCCTTTTTTTGCGTAACTCACGTGGTACGTGTAGAATACAATCCATATGAATGTGTGGGTTTTTTCTTCTTCAAATCAACGAGCTTCAAAAGTAATTTGGAACGAGAGAAATGCTAGAGTTTTTAGGAAGAAATCAACGCCGCCCTTCTACATTCTAAAACTAATCCAAGATGAAGCCAAACTTTGGGTCACGGCAGGAGCTACGCACCTGAGCCACTATTGAGTAGTTATTGTTTTCTTTTTGTTGACGGACGGGCTATGTTGTGGACGGGCTATGTTGTGGAGCCACTATTATGTACTCTAAAACTCTCCTCCTTTATTAATGAATGAGGCAAGTCTTTTGCCTCTGTTTCAAAAAAAAAAAGCAATTTCCGAACCACTGCACGCCTCTTTCAGGCAGAATGCATCAAATCATCAGGTGACCAAAAGGCAAAAATAATACTTACTGCATCAATCAAGCAAGACTGTTATCGTAATCTACTGCCAATACCAAGCAACTTCAGTGCGAGACCGACATACAAAGGGTTTTTTTTAGGGAAACATGGACATACAAAGTGGACATTATACAAGACTTAGAACAACAAATATTACATCCACAGATCCACCGATTTACGCAAGTCATTTTTCATCAACAAAATGGTATCTTTCTGAACCGGCTACTCTCGGTCACAGTACAGCATATGCGTCTCGATGCCCATCTAGAGGACACCGGAATTTCCCTTTTTCCTTTCGAGAACATACGCTAGAGATAATTTACATCACATGCCCTCTAGGACCAGTGAGTGTAACACAACAGCTGGTGTATACAGTATGCCTAATTTTCTTTCGCCATACCGTCGACAGCTGAAGCGAAAGCCGTCGAATTTTACATGAAACATTTTGTCCGTCCAGCACAAGGTTGTGTCGTCAGGGGCACTTGGGAAATTCAGTGTTGTTACAACTCTTGCCCGTCCAAGTCTGTCCTCACAGGATAATCGAGGCCCTGCAGAGCGGGCATCCTTCGCAGGTCCTCTTCTGAGTATGCCGGAATGAACCAATACTTTTTGTCGTTTCCAAAGACCTGATAACAAGAGACCATTTGTTTACTAACATAGTTTTGCATGAAAGTAACTTCTGGAATGTCGTTGTTTACCAAGTCTGGTAGTACTATGGCCAGCAAGAAGGAAAATAATAATAGAGAAAGGTCATGTTTCAGATGTTGAAGGTCACAAATACGGACATGATCAAGGACATGCACTTTCCATATTTTGTCCCCCTTGATTATATTTGGGCATCACAGTCCATGTACAGACCAGAAATAAAATATAAATGCTAGAGAATCACAAGTAAACTAATATCGATATGGTATGTTGCACATATGTATCATGTACCCGGCAGAACTGCCTGTGAAAGGGCACACTCAAGGTTTATGAAACTACAACTAATAAAGAATATCATGGAATATCCCAACATGATGGTTTGTCAACCACACGTGCTAGATTCTGGTTTAATAAGGAAATTTTGAACTTCCATTGCTTAATCTTCTTCCACAGTTAGCAAAGTTCTATGCATTAATACATGCCCCATGGAAATTTCAGGTTATGCTATTTCAAACCTTGTATAACAACATGCTCAGCTCACATAATGATTATTTAATCATTTCTAAAAAAATTATGTGATAACATAACTACTGAATATGAATTGAGCCTGAGCTACCATTAATATCTGAATCCACATGTAGTCATTTTCTTGAAATAAAGCTAATTTGACACATACTAGCACCATAGAAAATTATCCAGATGACTATGAAAAGATATAGTTTTTTTTATAAACCTAACCTGAGCAAAATTCTTCTTCCGGCCAAGATCATACATCCAACGTGGACTAGTTTTCTTCTCATATGCCTGAACAACAAAGTAACAAATTGATCTCATCATGATATAACAAACAATAAACTTTAACATTATATTACAAGATACTTACCTCAATCGTTGTTGTGTTACCAGAAACAAGTGAAATGTGCATTATCATAAAACCCAGAACGCTCAAGGAAAAGGCCAGATTCAACACTGCAAGAAAAATAAATAGTTTTAGCGGATGTTCAATCAATCACGCTGAAAGCATACGTTTTGTCATAGAAATTAGTAATGCATTTACCAAATGTGAGAAATGTGGTTGCAAGTGCTGAAGGACTTCCTGGGATCTCGACATCACTGAAGAAGGCTATGAAGTGAGGCAGTAAAGAGAGGGTAACAAGCGTCGTCTCAAGGAAGGTGTAAAACTGCAAGCACCATAAAAACAAACAGATTTAATTTTTAAGAAAACTAATGATCGACATAGTAGCATGAAAGACTGCACTGTTCAAAACAAGTCCTAAATAAGTACTACTGAACAAGCAGTCCTTGTACTGTTACTATAATAAAAAGACCACTGAACACACCAATAACATATGGACAAATTGATGCACTTGCTTATACTATGCCTTATCACTCTCTTCATGCTGCATAAGTGAGATGACTCTTCAAGTAAAGGAGCAAGGCCTTAATATTTCAACTTATATGAATGAATGCAGATTTCCGAAAACAGATGGTTAGGTTTAGTAATTAGCAATAGATGCAAATACATTACTATTGTTTAAATGTAAACACAAGCTAATCAATGTTCACTTAATAACTGTATGATACATGTTGCTAGCATGATGCATGATGACACATTGAAAGCCTACTACACAATAGGGTAAAGAAAGAACCTCATGCATTGAACTCTAGGATACAGTTTTGTTCATATTTTTAGTTGGGATGGCTGCATTGTCATGCTCAAATGCTCGTAAATTAACTATTTGGAGTCAACTGTATCATCATTTGCACAACCAAAATCCATCCCAAGCAAGGGAAACACCACAATTTAGGTCAATTTATTGCTCTTCAAAGGGTTAAATTCGTTGTTTTTGAAAGTAATAACAACTACTAACATAATACACTATAATAAGTTTAATTTGGACTAGTGGAAGAATTGTTTTGTTAAATCATTAGTGGTTACGTATGCACGAAATTCAAGGTATTAAAGCTTATATTTGTTTTGATGTTATTACATAAGAGTTGGAAGAAGCATATTTAAATCTTGCATTTCAAGTTATCAAGGGAGTTGGACTAACTGCCTGCTAAGCTAATCAAGGAATAACCTGGCTGACAAGGGGACTAACTATGCACAGATACATCAAGAAGGAGTTGTGGCAGAGAGTACAGTACGGACAGGAGCCATGAAGCATCGCGTAAGGAGGTGTTGCATCGTTCAGGACAGTAATCAGAGGAACCATGATGCAACGGCATGTTAAGAAACTAAATAATTTGCATTTGATGCCTTTAATCGTCGTTATACTTAAATGGAAGAAAACTAAGAATCACAGGAAAATGCCGAACCCCTGACATCTAATCTCTATTTGCCATACATAACAAACTGTATATCAAATCCCCGTGAAAATAAGTCTATTTTTAAATGCGTTTACAACAGGATCATCCAAAAGCAGAAATACTTGTAGTATTAGCAATGATGAACAAACTAAGTGGTTGACACACAAAAAATGATATCCCAATTAAAAGCTTAGAAAATTGCACAGGAAAAAGGAAATCAGTTTCTTAATTCAAAAGGTGTGGTTAAGGTATCACCCAAATATTGCATATATATCTACATGATAAGAAAGAGCAACTAGTTCAGAGGTAAAATGATAGTTTAAAAAAAGGTTAACTAATCTGCCTTCCAAAGAGGACAATTGTCTCAAGCATAATAAAATCATACCAGGAAGAGAAGAAAGTATTTATAGTTCAGTGCCCCAACACAATTAACAACCCATACACAGTGATGATCCATCTTAAGGATACACCTTCCACCTGAAAAACAATTTAGGCATAGATAAGCGGCACGATGTAGACTATGCAATTAGTAATAACTGGAATAACATAGCATTTCATCCTGAAGAAAGATTTATGAACTTACAAACAGAGCAATGATGGCACCGAGGGGGCTTCAGTTGGTTGCACTTCCTACAGTACCTCATCCTCGGATTGCCCGTGTCACCGGTAGCCATAGACTGCTCTGGGTTCATCTGGCTATTGAAGTCTGAGCTAGAGAGGGGAGCAGTTTCTCCCCTTTCCTCGTCAAAATCAAGGTTCCAATTTGGCGGAACAGAACCAGGGTCGGTGAACACAACAGAGAAGTAGCTCCATAACAGCATAGCAAGCTGCAAAATCCGATAGAACTAAACCATTAAAACACAATACAACTGACAAAAGCACACGCAGGACATGCCTTAAATCGCAAGATAAAGCCACTAGCATTCACAGTCAACTAATTCTGCAAAGAAGCAGCTCATGCTATGACTCACAAATCCAATAGCATTCAAAATGCATTGGATCAGCCTAATATAGCATCTTTTCCGAATTTCTCTCATTAGGTCTCATTAGGAAGCGTTCACATCGTACAGAGATCTACTATGCTCCCACAGAGCATATGAGAAAAAACAATGATAAGAACGTGGGCGCATCAGATCAACCAGCCCAATCTGTGTAAAATGTCCCCAGATAGAAGCAGCTCCCTGGTATAGAATCGTTCAGCGCGCCTGCAGCTAGGTACATACCAAGCAGTACCACCTAGAGAAGCAAATGTTAAGAAGAAACTAACATACGAGTGGCACAGAAAGATGTCCCACAAGGCAGCATGCATGAGCAACCCAAGAATATGTTCCTGGTCGCCAGCATAATGGTCAAAATAGAAATTTTTCTACCTATGTTGTATGTACCAAATATTGGTTCCTGCATTTAAAAAGAAAACATTGATTCCTGAAGAACTAGCATAGCATAGCGTAGCGTTGTTAAGAAGAAACTAGCATAGCATACGAAGATATATATGCTAAAAGGCAGCATGCCTGCATCAACAATCCAAGAATATGCCGCATTCAACATCGTAGCTCCCCAAATCGAGAAATTTCACCCATGTACGAAACATTGCTTTCTGAAGAACCAATATTTAGCAGCTAATAACGACTCCCAATCCCGCCGCAATTCGCATCGTCTCCGGCCCAGCCAGACGGCGAATCTCCGGCCTAGATCACGAAATCGCCGGGACCGCGCGCGCCAGGAGGCGAAATCGCGAAATCCCCCCCGCCCCCGGGTGGAAAGCGGGCACGCACCAGGAAGTGGAAGAGGAGCAGCACGGCGAGCGCGGCGAGGGTGGCGGCGCCGCCGAGGAGGAGGGCGGGGCCGTAGTTGCAGAGGACGACGGCGTAGTAGGTGACGCCGACGATGGCGAGGACGAGCAGGATCATGATGGAGCCCAGGCCCCGGAGCGCCGTGCAGAAGCGGAAGACGTTCCACGCCATCGCGACCCCCGCCGATCTGTGCATGTCTCCCCGCTCCGCCCCGCCGACGCCGGCGCCGGCCGCCTCCGCGTAGCGGCTTGGCGGGGTCAGCTTGAGGGTCGGGGGCGCGAGCACCACCGCGACGGCCGCCTCCGCCGGAGTGGGGAGGGGGGAGGGGGCGTGGGTCGCGGTGCGGGAGGAGGATTTGCAGATAGGAGGAAGGGGGGAGGGAGGAGGAAGAAAGGCGATGGTCAGAGATGGAGTCCGCACGGCCTTCTTCCACGCCGCGTTGTCACTTTCCTTTACCAATTCTACTTTTATCTTTCTTTTTTATAATAAAAAGTAAAACTTTTTTCCTGTTCAATGTTGACACAACACAAAACCTTGTGGTGTTTGCTGTTTCAAAGTTCAAACACAACATACTTTAGCAAAAAAAAGGAGGATTTTATGCATCGTTTGCCGTGGGCTATAAACGGGTGACCGTGGGTCTTCTTGTTGCGTTGACGGGGTGCAACCGTGTCGACACGAGGGCGTGTAGAGGAGTAAAAGACGTGTTCATTATTATTATACATGTTTTTTCTTTTCTTTATCACCTCACAAGGATGCACGGGTTGTGGGCGTGGAGAGGAGTAAACGACATGTTCATTTATTGATATATATGTTTTTTCTTTGTCATCTCATAAGGATGGTCGAGGCTGTGGGACGGACAATAGCGGCAGATCGAGCACGGGTGTTGGGCAATGAGGGTGAGATCTACAACAACGATGATAACATTCTAGATGATTGGAGCATCAAACACAATAAGGATAGCGTAAATAGCGCTCGTTGCGCTATGCCACGCATGCGGTTTTTACTATTACGATACCGCTGGGCTGTTGCTGGCGCTCGATCGTTGCTTCGGTCGCACATCATGAGATGAGGCCCCCACATAGCGGGTTGCGGATTGGCTGGATTTCTTAGTAGTGAAGGAGCCCTCCCCAGATACACCCTCCGCATCCCACGTGATCCCCTTTCCCCTTGCTCTCACGCCGCCTCCTCTTCTACATCGTTGTTGCTTCTTCTTTGCCGCCTCCGCCCACGCCCCCCCCCCCCAAAATGAACATGTGTATCACTACGATCGAGATTCAATAAACCATTCGCATTGGGTGCATGACCATAGAAGGTGTTATTCATGTAAATAGAATAACCATTATTCTCTGACTTAAATGAATAACCGTATTGCAATAAACATGATCTAATCATGTTCATGCTCAACGAAGACACCAATGCAAACAACATTTATCTAGGTTCAACACTAATCCTGAAGGTAAAGGGAGTGTGCCATGGTGATCGCATCAGCCTTGGAAACACTTCAAGACACATCGTCGCCTCGCCCTTAGCTAGTCTCCTTTTATTCCGTAGCTTTTGTATCGAATTACCAATATTAGCAACTGAACCAGTATCTAATACCCAGGTGCTACTAGGAGTACTAGTAAGGTACACATCAATAACACATATATCAAATATACTTTTGTTGAAGTTGTCAGCCTTCTTATCTACCAAGTATTTGAGGCGGTTCGCTACCAAGGACTGCTCCCTAATAGAAGCACTTCATCTCGGTTTGGGTTCTTGGGATTCTTCACTGGAGCGGCAACTGGCTTGCCATTCATGAAGTTTCCCTTCTTGCCCTTGCCCTTCTTGAAACCAGTGGTCTTGTTAACCATCAACCCTTGATGTTTCTTCTTGATTTCTACCTTCACGGCCTTAAGTACGACGAACAACTCCGGGATCATCTTCCCTTGCATGTTATAGTTCATCACGAAGTTCTAGTAGCTTGGTGATAGTGGTTGAAGAACTTTGTCAATCACTCTCTTATCTGGAAGATTAACTCCCACTTGATTCAAGCGATTGAAGTACCCAGACATTCTGAGCACATGCTCACTGGCTGAGCTATTCTCCTCCATCTTGTAGGCAAAGATCTTGTCAAAGGTCTCAAACCTCTGAACACGGGCATGAGACTGAAATACCAATTTCAACTCTTGGAACATCTCATATGTTCCATGGCGTTCAAAAACGCCTTTGGAGCCCCGATTCTAAGTTGTAAAGCATGGCACACTAAACTATCATGTAGTCATCAGAACGTGTCTGCCAGATGTTCACAACATCCACAGACGAGGCTAGAGGGGTTGGCACACGGAGCGGTGCATCAAGGACAGAAGCCTTCTGTGTAGCAGTGAGGACAATCCTCAGACTACGGCCCTAGTCCGCACAATTGCTCACAATATCTTTCAACTTAGTCTCTCTCTAGGAACGCATTAAAACGGGGAGCTAAAGCGCGATCTCTTGATCTACAACATAATTTGCAAGGACAATTTAGAATATATTCATGATAATTAAGTTCATCTAATCAAATTATTTTAATGAGCTCCCACTCAGATAGACATCCCTCTAGTCATCTAAGTGATAATGATCCGAATCGACTAGGCCGTGTCCGGTCATCACGTGAGACGGACTAGTATCAATGGTGAACATCTCCATGTTGATCGCATCTACCATACGACTCATGTTTGACCTTTCGGTCTCTCGTGTTCCGAGGCCATGTCTGTACATGCTAGGCTCGTCAAGTCAACCTAAGTTTTTCGCATGTGTAAATCTGGCTTACACCCGTTGTATGCGAACGTTAGAATCTATCACACCCGATCATCACGTAGTGCTTCGACACAACGAGCCTTCGCAACGGTGCACAGTTAGGGGGAACACATTCCTTGAAATTTTAGTGAGGGATCATCTTATTTATGCTACCGACGTTCGAAGCGAATAAGATGTAAACATGACAAACATCACATGCAGATCATAAAGTGACATGATATGGCCAATATCATCTTGCACTTCTGGAATATATTAAAAATATTGGGCGAAGAAAGCACCAGAGGGGGGGCACCAGTCAGCCACGAGGGTGGAGGGCGCGCCCTACCCCTTGGGCGCGCCGCCCGTGCCTCGTGGGCCCCCTGGCAGGCCCCCGACTCCCATCTTCTGCTATATGGTGTCTTTTGCCATGGAAAAAAATTAGTGAGAAGCTTTCGGGACGAAATGCCGCCGTCTCGAGGCGGAACCTGGGCATGACCAATCTAGGGCTCCGACGGAGCTGTTCTGCCGGGGAAACATCCCTCCGGGAGGGGGAAATCATCGCCATCGTCATCACCATCGATCCTTTCATCAAGAGGGGGTCAATCTCCATAAACATATTCACCAGCACCATCTCCCCTCAAACCCTAGTTCATCTCTTATATCTGATCTTTGTCTCAAAACCACAGATTGGTACATGTGGGTTGCTAGTAGTGTTGATTACTCCTTGTAGTTGATGCTAGTTGGTTTATTCGGTGGAAGATCATATGTTCATATCCTTAATGCTTATTAATACTCCTCTAATTATGAACATGAATATGCTTTGTGAGTAGTTACGTTTGTTCCTGAGGACATGAGAGAAGTCTTGTTATAAGTAATCATGTGAATTTGGTATTCGTTTGATATTTTGATGAGATGTATGTTGTCTCTTCTCTAGTGGTGTTATGTGAACGTCGACTACATGACACTTCACCATGATTTGGGTCCAGGGGAAGGAATTGGGAAGTAATAAGTAGATGATGGGTTGGTAGAGTGACAGAAGCTTAAACCCTAGTTTATGCGTTGCTTCGTAAGGGGCTGATTTGGATCCATATGTTTCATGCTATAGTTAGGTTTACCTTAACTCTTCTTTCGTAGTTGTGGATGCTTGCGAGAGGGGTTAATTATAAGTGGGAGGCTTGTCCAAGTAAGGACAACACCCAAGCACCGGTCCACCCACATATCAAATTATCAAAGTAACGAACGCGGATCATATGAGCATGATGAAAACTAGCTTGACAATAATTCCCATGTGTCCTCGGGAGCACTTTGCTTTATATAAGAGTTTGTCCAGGCTTGTCCTTTGCTACATCTTGTTTACTTTTGTTACTTGTTACTCGTTACGAATTATCTTATCACAAAATATCTGTTACCGATAATTTCAGTGCTTGCAAAGAATACCTTACTGAAAACCGCTTGTCATTTCCTTCTGCTCCTCGTTGGGTTCGACACTCTTACTTATCGAAAGGACTACAATAGATCCCCTATACTAGTGGGTCATCACCTGTCAGAGAGGAAAGCATGTACATTTGCCATTTCATCTATCAAAGACATCTGCCTTTACTCCATTTGAGCTTTTACATTGTGATGTTTGGACGTCCCATGTTCTCAGTGTCTGGATACAAATATTATCTGATTGTGGTTGATGATTTCACTCACTACATGTGGTATTTTCCTCTAAAGTCCAAATCTTATGTTCATGGCATTTCTTTAAGTTTCAACAGTTTCCTTAGTGTGACAATGGCACTGAATTTGACAACCAATGCAATCGCAACTTGTTTCTCCAGCATGGCATTGTCCTTCGATTTTCCTGCCCCTACACCTCGCCTCAGAATGGCAAGGCCGAGTGCACCCTTTGCACCATGAATGATATAGTCCGCACCTTGCTCATTCAGGCATCCATGCCCATTGCCTACTGGGTCGAAGCTCTTCGGACGGCTACCTTTCTCCTCAACCTTCGCCCCTACAAATCCAAGCCCTCCTCCACGCCATACATCAGCCTTCACAACTCACCTCCACCATATGACACGCTGCGCGTTTTTGGTTGGATGTGCTATCCCAACCTCACTGCCACAATGCCTCACAAGTTTGCTCCATGTTCCACTCTGTGCATATTCTTAGGCTACCCTGACGATCATCGCGGATACCGCTGCTTGGATCTATTCTCTGGTCAGGTTGTCATCTCCCGCCATGTGACCTTCGACGAACAATCTTTTCCCTTTGCCACATTGCACGCCACCTCCACGCTTCCACATCCCAACTCGTCCTCCCCTTCCTCACGGCCTTTGTTTGCCATTACCGACAACCCAACTCCCACGCATGCCACAACTATGCATGAACCTCCTACACCTCCGGCACCACCGTCCCCACCACCCCTCCCTATACTGCCTCCACCACACCTCCCCATACTCCACCTCTACCGTCCAAGGCAATTTCGGCCCCTATTCCCCAAAACCCACACAAGATGACCACTCGAGCGAAATGGGGCTTTGGCATCCCTGCTCGCCATCTTAACCTATTAGCCTCCACCTCTACCATATCCCCTGTTCCTAAAACATACCGCTCTGCACTTCATGATCCCCATTGGCTTGAGGCTATGCGCTCCAGTTTGATGCTTTTAAGCAGAATGGCACTTGGGAGCTTATTCCTTGTCCTCCCTCCTGCCACGTTATCTCCGGAAAATGGCTATTCTGCCACAAATTTCATGCTGATGGCAGCTTGGCTCGCTATAAAGCTCACTGGGTATGCCACGGCTTCTCCCAACAACCGGGAATCTATTACGACGAGACGTTCTCCCCCGTTGTCAAACCAAGCACGATTCGTGTCCTCCTATCCATTGCGACCTCCTCTCATTGGCCTATACACCAACTAGATGTAAAAATGCCTTCCTTCATGGCACCTTGACTGAAATTGTGTACTGTTAACAGCCACAGGGCTTCGAAGATCCATCCTTGCCTGATCACGTCTGCTTGCTCAAAAAGTCTCTTTACGACCTTAAACAAGCACCCCGAGCTTTGCCACATACATTCATACCCTTGGCTTCCTCTCTTCAAAGTCTGATTCTTCCCTGGTTACTTATCACTCTGACAACGCCACCGCCTACCTCCTCTTATATCACTACACCATAGCACTACGTCCCTAACAGCCAGGTTGGACGGGAAAACAGCTTCCACCGACACATAGTCGGTCGGGAAAGACTATTGCCGACCGACTACGTTTGTTGGGGAAAGTCCAGACGGGAAAAGCCTTTCCCGACCGACATATCTTTCCCGACCGACTGTTTGTCAGCTATGGCATAACTTTCCCGACCAACATTTTGTTGGGCCTGCCATGGGCCTTTCCCGACCGACAGGCTGTTGGGGATGCCGTGAGCCTTTCCCGACCTACTATTTGACGAGGGTTTGTATTGCCGACCAGCAGTTTGTTGGGCATGCCATGTGCTTTTCCCAACCGACTGTCCGACGTGGTTTGTTTTCCCGTCCAACTTATCGTTTGCCTTGGCATTAGCTTCCCCAACCCGGTTTGTTTTGCCAATCAACATCCATTAGCCGTCCCATAGCTTACATATGCGCTATGAATAAAATATCTCGTAACAATAACATGCATGTCCTCCCGCAATAATAAACCAATAATCAAATTGTAACACATATTAATTAATTTATGTATAAATAGTTCATCCGTTATCAACATAATGACCATCCAAATTTCCCATAAGCTAATGTAGATAATTAATTAGAGGCAACATTACAATTCATTGTCTCAAACACAATGTGGGTTTACAAAATGATAAGTAAAATGCATCTCCAACGATTCAATCACCATTACACAAAACATCCTGAACCGCCAGCTTGATGGTTCCTCGTCCGCTTGCATGTCTTTCCTGCAAAATGTAAAGAAAGCACTCCATTCAGGCATAGGTAACCACGAGAAGTAGACACACGCCTCACGTTGGATGACTCAATGCACATATGCATGCTGCTCATACTTATGGCCATGGTGCACATGTATAAGGCACTCATGACAAAACTTCAAGAACATCATATATTACTTTATTGGAATAGAATATCATGAAGTATGTTTATTAAATGCAGCACTTTAGTGTGCTCGGTGGAAAAAAAATTAGAGCAGAAAAGGAATAAATTTACACATGATCGAAGTCAATTTACATTATGATTCGCTGGGAGAGCTTATCACCATGGGGGAATGGTTATAGAAAAACCTGAGACTTGAATATTTCTTTCCTTACCTGATCATCACCAATTAACAATAAGAAGTTAACTATGGAAACATAAGACATGATACAAATGCAACATTAGTAAACAAACCAATTTAGGATAGGGTAAGGTAAGTGCAAACATTATTCTTTATCTGCCACATCAAACATTATTCAGTGAAGCTAGAACAAGGATGAAAATCCCCATGATGCAATTGCAACATGGTTCCTGTTTGACTACTACAATACTTCCAGTTTACCTGGGAGATAGGATGAACAAATTTCTCAATACTTACCATGCTATGATAAAAGTTAATTGCAATGATCGAAAGGAAATTCTAGCGATAGAGTAATATCAAAACCTGAAAGTACCAACTAAAGTACCCAGATGTGGCATACAAATGACTCTTAAGAAATAAAAGCCACCATGTAACTGGCAAAGACAAATGAGAATTCAGACGAGATATTACTGCATTGGCATGAGAAGATTAATCATTCAATGCAACTAAATTTCAGAAAAATAAGTTATTAAGAAGAGACAATGGAGCTTGGATATTACATTATTACATAGATGAATCTTCCTTGCAACTTGCTTGGATTTTCATCGACCTTGTAGGCATAGGTAAGAGAGAATCTGCACAAAGATTAGAGATTTGGGGGTTAAATGAAAAGGGAGGAGTCGGACAGAGAAAAGGTGAACAAATCAGTAGGAAGTAGGAAAAGTAGCACACCTAGTCCTAAAAAATAGGGACCATCCTCACCAAGGCATGGAGCTGCTCATGGTCGCAGAGCAGCTGAGGTACCTAGTTGAATAAAGTACGTGGCCAAAAACATTCCATGGCTAGCACAAAACCTGTGAAGTATGAAGACAACACGATTACATCTACATAAGGAGCAGGCTGCGAGGTTGGCGGCAGACTTTATTTACCGCGGTGACTATCTATAGATCAGGCCTCTAATAGTGGCCCACAAACAGTTATAAGCTTTGTGCACAATAAAAAGATCAGGGATAAGGAACCACTTATGAAGTATTGCATGTACTCCCTTTGTAACAAAGAAATAATAGGAAACTGGAGATGTTTTATTAGACTAGCACATAGTTCTATATGCTAGTCAGAAGTAAGTGAGTGCATTCTACATTGGTTGCTGTCTCACTGCACTAGGACATGAAAACAAACGACAAAGTTAAAGATTATGTTTCACTTGTCGTTCGACTTGATGGCAACAACTTCTACAACTAAAAAATATCAGGTCGTAAAACACATAAACGGTGAACTGGCAACAGAGGCATTTTGAAGTATCTATTTGTGTTTATACAATTAATCTTGTATATAAATCAGTGTATAAAGGTTGATTTTAGCACATCATTTAAGTAAAATTTAATTTCAGTCATTTAGAATAATCTTCATCTTATCTCGGTATTAGACTGGAGAAAAAAATGCTCTGTTGATCTATTGCTTAAATCCAAATGTTTAACTATATCATTTCCTCTATTGCTGGAATTACAGATATGAAATTTATTCTTAACTAAAAATCCCTTCCCCGTTCATCTCATAAACTACATAAGAGCAGATGCTTTAATTAACTAAAAGTCGGCACAACCATGCATACTTTTGTATGCTAAAAACCCTTACAAGAACAATATAGAAGATTGAATCCCTAATTCTCAACTGAACATTTACTAAATGCATTGTAGGAATCTGGCAAGCCCTTGTAAGTACTTCTTCATATGCCTACATGCAAGTGTACATATGCAGCGTGTTACATCAGATTTCAGCAAGTACTAACATCTAAGATGTTTAAAATACGGAGTGTTGTACCTAGCTGCATCCATCTAAGCTTTGTCCATCCTAGCTGCACACATGATTAATAGTGAACTTAAATGCCTCACACACTATCCACACACAAAAAGAACTAGAAAATTCGAAGTCTGAATAGAACAACTCCGAAACTGAAACAAAATCAAACCCTTTCTATGCCTCGCATGTGGATCATATTAAACAAAATAGGTGTTCCAGGAATTGAACTTCATAGGAAACAATTAAGTCTAGCAAGAATTCATGATATCAATATCAAACAGTGTCTAACAGTATAAGAAAAAACCTTTTGGAAATCCAACTTCTCACAGGACATCATTATTGTTCTTGTACATAATTTCAACTTCTCACAGGACATCATTAGCATTTTCATATATTGCCTCTCTAGGATCCCACTTTCAAAGCCAGAACAACACTCAAGAGTCTAAACTATGGTGACAAACCAAGGTTCAGAGCAATAAATTGATCACTAAAATCAGTCTAAATGTGCCATTTTCCCCAAAGTACCATCATAGTTAAGATTTATAGCTAAGTTCTATGCTCCAAATTTAAGCACCATGCGAGTTACTTATGACAATACACTAAGCAAATTTCTTTTGACAAGCAAGGTCAACCAAATTGACCACTATGCAGAAGGTGTGCTCATCCATAAAAACTACACTGTTTTCTTCTCAAAGGACATAGTACGTGTAAATTAGCTTTCAAAACCCACACATAACATAAGCATGGACATGTGAAAGGAAAAAATAATTCTTCCAAAGAGAAATCATTGTATTGTTGGGAAATAGAACACCCGAGGTGGCTACAGACTTGGCATTAGAAGGACTAAATCCAATCACTGTCCTAGTTGGATCTGGCAAGGGGCATCTTGGAGCATACCTTCTTGGCCGGCAGCACCTCCAGGAGATGGATGAGCTTGGGCGTGGACGAAAAGGGCAGCTGCCGGGAGGGTTTGAACGGCGACGACATGACTACCTGTGCGTGCACGGCAGTGCGGTGAGCGAAGGTGAAGGGAAGGGCGAACGGATAGGAGGAGAGAGCACCTGCGGACGGAGGGGGCGGCGGAGAAAGCTCCTGCCGGTGGAGGCAGCGGCAGTATGCTGTAGGGGGTTCCAACGGCGGCAGTGTGGAGTGGGGTCGGTGGTGGACGGGAGGGAGAGAGGGTGTGACGGCCCCGCCGGTCGTGGGGAGCAGCGTGTGCGGCAGAGGGAGAGCCAGAGCGTGGGCGGCGGCGGAGTAGAAACTGTGCGCCAGATCTGAGGGATTTGGGGGGAGAAGGGGAAAAGGGTAGATAGGTTTTCTCATGGGCTAGGCTCATTTCGGCGCCAACTATTTCACGTTCCTGCGTGCGCGACTGATCGGCCCATTTAGCCACGAACAGTTGGTCGGGGAAAATTGCCGACCGATAGTTCGATGGAAGTCCTTCTATTCCCGACCAACCATCACACGTGAAATATACAAGCATTCCCGACCGACTGATGGACGCCACAAGTGTATATTCCCAACCAACTGACCGATACAAGTTTTCCCGACCGACTGTGTGTCAATATAATTGAGTTTTCCCAACACACACCCGTAGGGAATTCTGGTGCGTGGTGTAGTGTATATTGATGACATCATCCTAACCTGCTCCTCCACTGCCTTCCTAACTCTCTTATAGCCTCTCTTCGGTCAGAATTCTCCATGACTGATCTTGGAGCTCTTCATCACTTCTTAGGCATTAATGTCACGCGCTCCTCTGCTCGCATGTTTCTCTCACAACGTCAGTACCTCTCCGACCTCATTGACCGCGCTGGCATGACTAACTGTCACATTGCTCGCACCCCCGTTGACACTGGCAACAAGCTTGACTCCTCCGGCAACCCTGTTTCTGAAGAAAATATGCCCTAGAGGCAATAATAAAGTTATTATTCATTTCCTTATATCATGATAAATGTTTATTATTCATGCTAGAATTGTTTTAACCGGTGATACGTCTCCAACGTATCTATAATTTTTGATTGTTCCATGCTATTATATTACCCCTTTTGGATGTTTATGGGCTTTATTTTACACATTTATATCATTTTTGGGACTAACCTATTAACCGGAGGCCCAGCCCATTTTGCTGTTTTATTGCCTGTTTCAGTATTTCGAAGAAAAGGAATATCAAACGGAGTCCAAACGGAATGAAACCTTCGGCAGCGTGATTTTTTGGAAGAATATCATCCTGGAGACTTGGAGTTCACGTCAGAAGATCCTCGAGGAGGCCAGGAGATAGGGGGCGCCCCCCTACTGGGCACGCCCCCCTGTCTCGTGGGCCCCTTGAGCACCTCCCGACCGACTTCTTTCGCCTATATAGTCCCACGTACCCTAAAACATCCATGGAGAAGATAGATCGGGAGTTCCGCCGCCGCAAGCCTCTGTAGCCACCAAAAACCTCTCGAGAGCCCGCTCCGGCACCCTGCCGGAGGGGGAATCCATCACCGGTGGCCATCTTCATCATCTCGGTGCTATCCATGACGAGGAGGGAGTAGTTCACCCTCGGGGCTGAGGGTATGCACCAGTAGCTATGTGTTTGATCTCTCTCTCTCTCTCTCTCTCTCTCTCTCTCTCTCTCTCTCTCTCTCTCTCTGTTCTCTCTATGGCACGATCTTGATGTATCGCGAGCTTTGCTATTGTAGTTGGATCTTATGATGTTTCTCCCCCTCTACTCTCTTGTGATGAATTTAGTTTCCCCTTTGAAGTTATCTTATCGGATTGAGTCTTTGATTTGAGAACACTTGATGTATGTTTTGCCATGTTTATCTGTGGTGACAATGGGATATCATGTGCCACTTGATGTATGTTTTGGTGACCAACTTGCGGGTTCCGCCCATGAACCTACGCATAGAGGTTGGCACACGTTTTCTTGACTCTCCGGTAGAAACTTTGGGGCACTCGTTGAAGTACTTTGTGTTGGTTGGATGAATCTGAGATTGTGTGATGCATATCGTATAATCATGCCCACAGATACTTGAGGTGACAATGGAGTATCTAGGTGACATTAGGGTTTTGGTTGATTTGTGTCTTAAGGTGTTATTCTAGTATGAACTCTATGATGGATTGAGCGGAAAGAATAGCTTTATGTTATTTTACTACGAACTCTTGAATAGATAGAACAGAAAGGATAACTTTGAGGTGGTTTTGTACCCTACCATAATCTCTACGTTTGTTCTCCGCTATTATTGGATTTGGAGTGACTCTTTGTTGCATGTTGAGGGATTGTTATATGATCTATCTATGTTATTATTGTTGAGAGAACTTGCACTAGTGAAAGTATAAACCCTATGCCTTGTTTCCTATCATTGCAATACCGTTTACGCTCACTTTTATCATTAGTTACCTTGCTGTTTTTATTATTTCAGATTACAAAAATCCATATCTACTATCCATATTGCACTTGTATCACCATCTCTTCGCCGAACTAGTGCACCTATACAATTTACCATTGTATTGGGTGTGTTGGGAACACAAGAGACTCTTTGTTATTTGGTTGCAGGGTTGTTTGAGAGAGACCATCTTCATCCGACGCCTCCCACAGATTGATAAACCTTAGGTCATCCACTTGAGGGAAATTTGCTACTGTCCTACAAACCTGTGCACTTGCAGGCCCAACAACGTCTACAAGAAGAAGGTTGTGTAGTAGACATCAAGCTCTTTTCTGGCGCCGTTGCCGGGGAGGTGAGTGCTTGAAGGTATATCTTTAGATCTTGCAACCGAATCTCTTTGTTTCTTGTTTTATCACTAGTTTAGTTTATAAAAGAAAACTACAAAAAAATGGAGTTAAGTTTGTCTCATACGCTTCGTCTTTTTAATATCTTTCGTGAGTATGATGGAAAGGAAAATTGTGCTCATGTGCTAGAAGAAGAATGCATTAAAATGCTTGGTACTAAATCTTTGTATGATGAGCATGATTACAATGTTGGTAGTATGAATTCCTTGAATATCCATGATGCTAATGATATGCAAAGCCACAAGCTTGGGGAAGCTATGTTTGATGAAGATGATATTTTTTGTTCCCCAAGTTTTGATGAGCAAATTTATTATGATGAAAGCATGCCTCCTATTTATGATGATTATATTGATGAAAGTGGGTTTGGAAGAGTGTCAACTTTAGGAAGTAGTGATCCCACTATTTTGGAGGATGTTGAATCTTAGTGTGATGAATATGAAAGTGGATTTGGAAGAGTGTCAACTTTATTTAGTGATGATTCCACCATTTCGGAAGAGGTTCCAATTGATTATAAGAACAAAGTTGCTATCTATGATGATTATTGTGATGACTTGTATGCTATTAGGAATAATGATAACCATGAAACTTGTCATCATGATTTTAGTTTTCAATTGGATTATGCCTCACATGATAATTATTTTGTTGAGTTTGCTCCCACTATTATTCATGAGAAGAATTTTTCTTAGGTGGAGAGTAGTAAATTTTCTATGCTTGTAGATCATGAAAAGAATGCTTTAGGTGCTGCTTATATTGTTGAATTCATTCATGATGCTACTGAAAATTATTATGAGGGAGGAATATATGCTTGTAGGAATTGCAATAATATCAAGTTTCCTCTCTATGTGTTTAAAATCTTGAAAATATGCTTGTTTTGCCTTCCTATGCTAGTTGATTATTGTTCCCATAAGTTGTTTGCTCACAAAATCCCTATGCATAGGAAGTGGGTTAGGCTTAAATGTGCTAGTCATGTGCTTCATGATGCTCCCGTTATGTTTCAATTCTTATCTTTTACGTGAGCATCATTGTCATCATCATGCCTAGCTAGAAAGGCATTAAATAAAAGCGCTTGTTGGGAGACAACCCAATATCTATCCTTACTATTTTTGTGTGTCCACATGATTATGCTACTATATTAATCATGTTTTGTAGCTTTTGTTTCAATAAAGTGCCAAGTAAGACCTTTAGGATAGCTTACGGTGATAGTTGTGTTGATCCTGCTGAGAATCAGAAACTATTGCACCCAGTAAATTAGTTTTGTTAATTCACAGAAACGTGCTTCTGATCTGATTCGTTTTGCTCTGGATTGGTACACAAATTTCTTAGGACTTCCTAATTTGGTAGGATTTTTGGAGTTCCAGAAGTATACGTTTGATACAGATTACTACAGATTGTTCTGTTTTTTGACAGATTCTGTTTTCTATGCGTTGTTTGCTTATTTTGATGAATCTATGAGTAGTATCGGAAAGTATGAACCATAGATAAGTTGGAATACAGTAGATATTACACCAATATGAATTTATAATGAGTTCATTACAGTATTTAAGTGGTTGTTTTATTTTCTTATACTAACGGAGCTTACGAGTTTTCTATTGAGTTTTGTGTTGTGAAGTTTTCAAGTTTTGGGTAAAGATTCGATGGACTATGGAACAAGGAGTGGCAAGAGCCTAAGCTTGGGGATGACCAAGGCACCCCAAGGTAATATTCAAGGACAACCAAAAGCCTAAGCTTGGGGATGCCCCGGATGGCATCCCCTCTTTAGTCTTCGTTCATCGGTAACTTTACTTGGAGCTATATTTTTATTAGCCACATGATATGTGTTTTGTTTGGAGCGTCATTTTCCCTTGTTAGTATTTGCTTGCTGTTATTTAGAATAATGTTTTGCATCTTTAGTTTCAATAAAATGTCAAGGATAGCCTTTACCATGCTTATTTTGTTAGTATACATGTTGCTGTTTGAAAACAGAAAGTTTACCGCAGTTGCAAAAATTCCCTAGAAAAGTCAGAGCATGATATAATGTTGAAACTTTTTGCATGTAAAGCTCTAATAAATTTACTACAGTGGGAATTTTATTTCATAATTTTTGGAGTTAGGGAAGTATTGATACGCTTGCATTCTTTACAGACTATACTGTTTTGGCAGATTGCTGTTATGGTTGCATTGTTTGCATATGTTTGCTTGTTTGATGATTCTATTTGAGGATAGGAGTATTAAATATGCAGAGGCATTTAATATGCAATGTTGAATAATAATTTTAGTGATTTGTTACAGTAAAAAAAATGATAAGGTTTTGCATTGGTTTATACTAACCTATCTCACGAGTTCTTGTTGAGTTTGTTGTGGATGAAGCTTTTGATAAAAAGAGAAACCATGATATGAGAGGAATTAAGGAGACACAAAATTTCAAGCTTGGGGATTCCCAAGGCACCCCAAGATAATATTTCAAGAAGTCTCAAGCATCTAAGCTTGGGGATGCCCCGGTAGGCATCCCACCCTTTGATGTCTACTACACAACCTTCTTCTTGTAGACGTTGTTGGGCCTCCAAGTGCAGAGGTTTGTAGTACAGTAGCAAATTTCCCTCAAGTGGATGACCTAAGGTTTATCAATCCGCGGGAGGCGTAGGATGAAGATGGTCTCTCTCAAACAACCCTGCAACCAAATAACAAAGAGTCTCTTGTGTCCCAAACACACCCAATACAATGGTAAATTGTATAGGTGCACTAGTTCGGCGAAGAGATGGTGATACAAGTGCAATATGGATGGTAGATAAAGGTATTTGTAATCTGAACTAATAAAAACTGCAAGGTAACTAAAGATAAAAGTGAGCGTAAACGGTATTGCAATGATAGGAAACAAGGCATATGGTTCATACTTTCACTAGTGCAAGTTCTCTCAACAATAATAACATAGATAGATCGTATAACAATCCCTCAACATGCAACAAAGAGTCACTCCAAAGCCACTAATAGCGGAGAACAAACGTAGAGATTATGGTAGGGTACGAAACCACCTCAAAGCTATTCTTTCGGATCAATCTATAAAAGAGTTCGTACTAGAATAACACCTTAAGACACAAATCAATCAAAACCCTAATGTCACCTAGATACTCCATTGTCACCTCAAGTATCCGTGGGCATGATTATACGATATGCATCACACAATCTCAGATTCATCCAACCAACACAAAGTACTTCAAAGAGTGGCCCAAAGTTTCTACCGGAGAGTCAAGAACGTGTGCCAACCCCTATGCATAGGTTCATGGGCGGAACCCGCAAGTTGGTCACCAAAACATACATCAAGTGGCACGTGAAATCCCATTGTCACCACAGATAAACACGGCAAAACATACATCAAGTGTTCTCATAAAAGACTCAATCAGATAAGATAACTTCAAAAGGAAAACTCAATTCATCACAAGAGAGTAGAGGGGAGAAACATCATAAGATCCAACTACAATAGCAAAGCTCGGGATACATCAAGATCGTGCCATAGAGGGAACCCGAGAGAGAACATGAGAGAGAGATCAAACACATATCTACTGGTACATACCCTCAGCCCCGAGGGTGAACTACTCCCTCCTCGTCATGGATAGCGCCGGGATGATGAAGATGGCCACCGGTGATGGGTTCCCCTTCCGGCAGGGTGCCGGAACAGGGTCCCGATTGGTTTTTGGTGGCTACAGAGGCTTGCGGCGGCGGAACTCCCGATCTATCTTCTGTTCTGGAAGTTTTAGGGTACGTGAGTATATATGGGTGCAGGGGGTACGTCGGTGGAGCTATGGGGGCCCCATGAGGCAGGGGGCGCCCTAGGGGGTGGGCGCGCCCCCACCCTCGTGGGCAGCCCGTATCTCCCCTGACGTGCACTCCAAGTTCCCTGGGTTGCTTTCCTTTCAAAAACAACTTCTCCAGTTGATTTCGTTCCGTTTTGACTCCGTCTGATATTCCTTTTCCTCGAAAGACTGAAATAGGCATAAAACAACAAATCTGGGCTGGGCCTCCGGTTAATAGGTTAGTCCCAAAAATAATATAGAAGTGGATAATAAAGCCCAATATTGCCTAAAACAGTAGATAATATAGCATGGAGCAATCAAAAATTATAGATACGTTGGAGACGTATCAAGCATCCCAAGCTTAATTCCTGCTCGTCCTCGAGTAGGTAAATGATAAAAAAGATAATTTTTGATGTGGAATGCTAGTTGGCATAATTTCAATGTAATTCTTCTTACTTGTGATATGAATATTCAGATCCGAATGAATACAAAATAAAAGTTCATATTGATAAATGAAATAGTAATACTTCAAGCATACTAATCAAAGTAATCATGTCTTCTCAAAATAGCATGGCAAAAGAAAGTTCATCCCTACAAAATCATATAGTTAGGCTATGCTTCATTTTCGTCACACAAAGATGTTCCCAACTTCTATACCCCCGATGACAAGCCAAGCAATTGTTTCATACTTAAATAATCTCAAACTTTTTCAACCTTCACGCAATACATGAGCGTGAGCCATGGATATAGCACTATGGGTGGAATAGAATATAATGATGGGGTTTGTGTGGAGAAGACAAAAAGGAGAAAGTCTCACATTGACGAGGATAATCAACGGGCTATGGAGATGCCCATCAATTGATGTCAACATGAGGAGTAGGGATTGCCATGCAACGGATGCACTAGAGCTATGAATGCTCAACAAAAGAAAACTAGTGGGTGTGCATCCAACTTGCTTGCTCACGAAGACCTAGGGCATTTGAGGAAGCCCATCGTAGGAATATACAAGCCAAGTTCTATAATGAAAAATTCCCACTAGTATGAAAAAGACAACTTATGAGACTCACTATATGAAAAACATGGTGCTACTTTGAAGCACAATATATGAGACTCACTACATGAAGAACAAGGTGCTACTTTGAAGCACAAGTGTGGAAAAAGAGATAGTAGCATTGCCCTTTTTATATTTTTTTTGGGCCTTTCTTTTTTTCTTTTTGGCCTTTCTCTTTTTTTGGGGCAATGCTCTAATAATGATGATCATCACACTTTCATTGATTACAACATATGAATTACAACTCAAAACTAGAACAAGGTATGACTCTATATGAATGCCTCCGGCGGTGTACCGGGATGGTGCAATGAATCAAGAGTGACATGTATGAAAAATAATGCATGGTGGATTTTCCACAAATACGATGTCAACTACATGATCATGCAATGGCAATATGACAAAAGTAACGTATGTCATAATGATGATGAACGGAACGGTGGAAAGTTGCATGGCAATATATCTCGGAATGGCTATGGAAATGCCATAATAGGTAGGTATGGTGGCTGTTTTGAGGAAGATATAAGGAGGTTTATGTGTGATAGAGCGTATCATATCACGGGGTTTGGATGCACCGGTGAAGTTTACACCAACTCTCAATGTGAGAAAGGGTAATGCACGGTACCGAAGAGGCTAGCAATGGCGGAAAGGTAAAAGCGCGTATAATCCATGGACTCAACATTAGTCGAAAGAACTCATATACTTATTGCAAAAATTTAGAAGTCATCAGAAATCAAGTACTATGCGCATGCTCCTAGTGGGATTGATTGGTAGGAAAAGACCATCGCTCGTCCCCGACCGCCACTCATAAGGATGCACAAGCCAGGTACACTTCATGTTTCAAATTTGTTACACAACTTTAACCATACGTGCATGCTACAGGACTAGCTAACTTCAACACAAGCATTCTTTAAATTCATAATCACCCAACTAGCATGACCTTAATATCACTACCTCCATATCTCAAAACAATTATCAAGTATCAAACTTCTCATAGTATTCAACACACTCATAAGAAAGTTTTTACTATTTTTGAATACCTAGCATATTATGATTATTTAAGCAAATTACCATGCTATTTAAGACTCTCAAAATAATATAAGTGAAGCATGAGAGTTCATCTATTTCTTCAAAATAAAACCACCACCGTGCTCTAAAAGGTACTCCCTCCATTCCTTGATATAAGGTGTATAGATTTTTGAAAAAAATCCAAAATATAAGGTGTATTGCGTTGCAACACTCGTTTGGATAAATTTTTTGTAGGATTTGATTACATTTTCTTATATCATGCAAGCTCCTCTATTTTCTCATGTCAATTAGCCAGGTGTAAACTTGCCCAAAACTAGTGAAATTTTGCCTTCACGTGCATTCTTTAATTTTCATGCCAAAAACTATACACCCTACATTTAGGAACGGAGGGAGTATAAGTGAAGTACTAGAGCAATAACAAAAACTACTCCGAAAGATATAAGTGAAGATCAATGAGTAGCTAAATGATTATGTAACTATGCGAAGACTCTCTCTCATTAAGGAATTTCAGATCTTGATACTTTATTCAAACATCAAGCAAAACAAAATAAAACTACATTGCAAGGATAGCACAACTCATGTGAAGAAGCAAAAACTTAGGCTCAACCGATACTAACCGATAGTTATTGAAGAAAAAAGGTGGGATGCCTACCGGGGAATCCCCAAGCTTAGATGCTTGAGACTTCTTGAAATATTATCTTGGGGTGCCTTGGGAATCCCCAATCTTGAACTTTTGTGTCTCCTTAATTCCTCTCATATCATGGTTTCTCTTTTTATCAAAAGCTTCATTCACAACAAACTCAACAAGAACTCGTGAGATAGGTTAGTATAAACCAATGCAAAACCTTATCATTTCCTACTGTAACAAATCACTAAAATTATTATTCAACATTGAATACTAAATGCCTCTACATATTTAATACTCCTATCCTCAAATAGAATCATTAAACAAGCAAACATATGCAAACAATGCAAACATAACAGCAATCTGCCAAAACAGTACAGTCTGTAAAGAATGCAAGAGTATCAATACTTCCCTGACTCCAAAAATTATGAACTAAAATTCCCACTGTAATAAATTTATCAGTGCTCAATATGCAAAAAGATTCAACATTATACCACTCTCTGACTTTTCTAGGTAATTTTTGCAACAGCGGTAAACTTTCTGTTTTCAAACAGCAACATGTATACTAGCAAAATAAGCATGGTAAAGGCTATCCTTGACATTTTTATTGAAACTAAATATGCAAAACATTAATATAATTAACAGAAAGCAAAAACTAACAAGATAAAATGACGCTCCAAGCAAAACACATGTCATGTGGTGAATAAAAATATAGCTCCAAGTAAAGTTACCGATGAATGAAGACAAAAGAGGGGATGCCTTCCGGGGCATTCCCAAGCTTAGGCTCTTGGTTGTCCTTGAATATTACCTTGGGGTGCCTTGGGAATCCCCAAGCTTAGGCTCTTGCCACTCCTTATTCCATAGTCCATCGAATCGTTACCCAAAACTTGAAAACTTCACAACACAAAACTTAACAGAAAACTCGTAAGCTCCGTTAGCGAAAGAAAACAAAACACCATTTCAAGGTACTATAATGAACTCATTCTTTATTTATATTGGTGTTAAACCTACTATATTCCAACTTCTCTATGGTTTATAAACTATTTTACTAGCCATAGATTCATCAAAATAAGCAAACAACACACGAAAAACAGAATCTGTCAAAAACAGAACATTTTGTAGTAATCTGTAACTAACGCAAACTTCTGGAACTCCAAAAATTCTAAAATAAATTGGTGGACCTGAGGGATTTGTCTAGTAATCATCTTCAAAAATAATCAACTAATTATCACTCTCCAGTAAAAATTTATAGCTAATCTCGTGGGCGCTAAAGTTTCTGTTTTTTTACAGCATGATCATAAAGACTTCACCCAAGTCTTCCCAAAGGTTCTACTTGGCACAAACACTAATTAGAACACAAAACCACATCTAAACAGAAGTTAGATGGATTATTTATTACTAAACATAACCAAAAAGCAAGAAACTAAAATAAAATTGGGTTGCCTCCCAACAAGCGCTATCGTTTAACGCCCCTAGCTAGGCATGATGATTTCAATGATGCTCATATAAAAGATAAGAATTGAAACATAAAGAGAGCATCATGAAGAATATGACTAGCACATTTAAGTCTAACCCACTTCCTATGCATAGGGATTTTGTGAGCAAACAACTTATGGGAACAATAATCAACAAGCATAGGCAGACAAAACAAGCATAACTTCAAAACTTTAAGCACATAGAGAGGAAACTTGAGATTATTGCAATTCCTACAAGCATATGTTCCTCCCTCATAATAATTTTCAGTAGCATCATGAATGAATTCAATAATATAACCAGCACCTAAAGCATTCTTTTCATGATCTACAAGCATTGAAAATTTACTACTCTCCACATAAGCAAAATTCTTCTCATGAATAATAGTGGGAGCAAACTCAACAAAATAACTATCATATGATTGAAAATTAAGATCAAGATGACAAGTTTCATGGTTATCATTATTATTTAGAGCATACGTTTCATCACAATAATCATCATAGATAGGAGGCATGCTTTCATCATAGTAAATTTGCTCATCAAAGCTTGGGGGACAAAATATATCATATTCATCAAACATAGCTTCCCCAAGCTTGTGGCTTTGCATCTCATTAGCATCATGGATATTCACGGAATTCATACTAACAACATTGCAATCATGCTCGTCATACAAATATTTAGTGCCAAATATTTTATAGATTTCATCTTCTAGCACTTGAGCACAATTTTCCTTTCCATCATTCTCACGTAAGATATTAAAAAGATGAAGCGTATGAGACAAACTCAATTCCATTTTTTTGGTAATTTTCTTTTATAAACTAAACTAGTGATAAAACAAGAAACTAAAAGACTCTATCCCAAGATCTAAAGATATACCTTCATTTACCTAGCCTCCCCGGCAACGGCGCCAGAAAAGAGCTTGATGTCTACTACACAACCTTCTTCTTGTAGACGTTGTTGGGCCTCCAAGTGCAGAGGTTTGTAGGACAGTAGCAAATTTCCCTCAAGTGGATGACCTAAGGTTTATCAATCCGTGGGAGGCCTAGGATGAAGATGGTCTACCTCAAACAACCCTGCAACCAAATAACAAAGAGTCTCTTGTGTCCCCAACACACCCAATACAATGGTAAATTGTATAGATGCACTAGTTCGGCGAAGAGATGGTGATACAAGTGCAATATGGATGGTAGATAAAGGTATTTGTAATCTGAAATAATAAAAACAGCAAGGTAAGTAAAGATAAAAGTGAGCGTAAACGGTATTGCAATGATAGGAAACAAGGCCCAGGGTTCATACTTTCACTAGTGCAAGTTCTCTCAACAATAATAACATAGATAGATCGTATAACAATCCCTCAACATGCAACAAAGAGTCACTTCAAAGCCACTAATAGCGGAGAACAAACGTAGAGATTATGGTAGGGTACGAAACCACCTCAAAGCTATTCTTTCGGATCAATCTATAAAAGAGTTCGTACTAGAATAACACCTTAAGACACAAATCAATCAAAACCCTAATGTCACCTAGATACTCCATTGTCACCTCAAGTATCCGTGGGCATGATTATACGATATGCATCACACAATCTCAGATTCATCCAACCAACACAAAGTACTTCAAAGAGTGGCCCAAAGTTTCTACCGGAGAGTCAAGAACATGTGCCAACCCCTATGCATAGGTTCATGGGCGGAACCCGCAAGTTGGTCACCAAAACATACATCAAGTGGCACGTGAAATCCCATTGTCACCACAGATAAACACGGCAAAACATAAATCAAGTGTTCTCATAAAAGACTCAATCAGATAAGATAACTTCAAAAGGAAAACTCAGTTCATCACAAGAGAGTAGAGGGGGAGAAACATCATAAGATCCAACTACAATAGCAAAGCTCGGGATACATCAAGATCGTGCCATAGAGGGAACCCGAGAGAGAACATGAGAGAGAGATCAAACACATATCTACCGGTACATACCCTCAGCCCCGAGGGTGAACTACTCCCTCCTCGTCATGGATAGCGCCGGGATGATGAAGATGGCCACCGGTGATGGGTTCCCCTTCCGGCAGGGTGCCGGAACAGGGTCCCGATTGGTTTTTGGTGGCTACAGAGGCTTGCGGCGGCGGAACTCCCGATCTATCTTCTGTTCTGGAAGTTTTTGGGTACGTGAGTATATATGGGTGCAGGGGGTACGTCGGTGGAGCTATGGGGGCCCCACGAGGCAGGGGGCGCCCTAGGGGGGTGGGCGCGCCCCCACCCTCATGGGCAGCCCGTATCTCCCCTGACGTGCACTCCAAGTTCCCTGGGTTGCTTTCCTTCCAAAAATAACTTCTCTAGTTGATTTTGTTCCGTTTTGACTCCGTCTGATATTCCTTTTCCTCGAAACACTGAAATAGGCATAAAACAACAAATCTAGGCTGGGCCTCCGGTTAATAGGTTAGTCCCAAAAATAATATAAAAGTGGATAATAAAGCCCAATATTGCCTAAAACAGTAGATAATATAGCATGGAGCAATCAAAAATTATAGATACGTTGGAGACGTATCACCCTTCTTGTTTAACAATTATCGGTTAGTATCGGTGGAACCTAAGTTTTGCTTCTTCACTTGAGTGGTGCTATCCTTGCAATGTCATTTTATTTTGTTTTGCTTGCTGTTTGAATACAATACCAAGATCTAAAATTCCTTAATGTTAGAGAGTCTTCACATAGTTGCACAATTATTCGACTACTCATTGATCTTCACTTATATCTTTCGGAGTAGTTTGTCATTTGCTCTAGTGCTTCACTTATATCTTTAGAGCACGGCGGTGGATTAATTTTGAAGAAATTGCTAGTCTCTCATGCTTCACTTATATCTTTTTGAGAGTCTTTTAGAACAGCATGGTATTTTCTATGGTTATAAAATTAGTCCTAGAATGGTAGGCATCCAAGTTGGGTATAATAAAAACTATCATAGGAGGTGAATTGGATGCTATGATCAATTGGTTGCTTGATAATTGTTGTGAGATATAAAGGTAGTAATGTTAGAGTCATGCTAGTGGGTAATTATGAAATTGAGAAATACTTTTGTTGAAGTTGGCAAGTCCCGTTGCATGCACGTATGGTAAAAGTTGTGTGACAAATTTGTTGCATGAGGTGCTCTTTTGATTGTCTTCCTTATGAGTGGCAATCGGGGACGAGCGATGGTCTTTCCTACCAATCTATCCCTCTAGGGTCATGCGTAGTAGTACTTTGCTTCGAGGGCTAAGTAGACTTTTGCAATAAGTATATGAGTTCTTTATGACTAATGTGAGTCCATGGATATACGCACACTCATCCGTCCACTTTGCTAGCCTCTATTATATCGTGCAACTTTCGCCGGTATTGCACCCATTATTTACCTTCCTCAAAACAGTCACCATACCTACCTATTATGGCATTTCCATAGCCATTCCGAGATATATTGCCATGCAACTTTCCACCGTTCCGTTTATTATGATACGTTCCATCATTGTCATATTGCTCTTTGCATGATCATGTAGTTGACATTGTATTTGTGGCAAGGCCACCTTCATAATTTTCATACATGTCGCTCTTGATTCATTGCATATCCCGGTACACCGCCGGAGGCATTCATATAGAGTCATATCTTGTTCTAGCTTTGATTTGTAATTCTTGAGTTGTAAATCCATAGAAGTGTGATGATCTTCATTATTAGAGCATTGTCCTAGTGAGGAAAGGATGATGGAGACTATGATTCCCCCACAAGTCGGGATGAGACTTCGGACTTTACAAAAATAGAAAAGGGGGGAGGCCAAAGAAAAAAAATCATATATATACTCCCACAAGAGAGAAAAAAAAGAAAAGAAAAAAATAATAAAATGAGAGAAAAAGAGAGAAGGGACAATGCTACTATCTCTTTTTCCACACTTGTGCTTCAAAGTAGCACCATGATTTTCATGATAGAGAGTCTCCTATGTTGTCACTTTCATATACTAAGTGGGAATTTTTCATTATAGAACTTGGCTTGTATATTCCAATGATGGGCTTCCTCAAAATGCCCTAGGTCTTCGTGAGCAAGCGAGTTGGATGCACACCCACTTAGTTTCTTTTGTTGAGCTTTCATATATTTATAGCTCTAGTGCATCCGTTGCATGGCAATCCCTACTCACTCACATTGATATCTATTGATGGGCATCTCCATAGCTCGTTGATACGCCTAGTTGATGTGAGACTATCTTCTCCCTTTTTATCCTTACAACCACCACCATATATACCACCATAGTGCTATGTCCATGGCTTGTGCTCATGTATTGCGTAAGAGTTGAAAAAAGCTGAAGCGCATTAAAAAGTATGAAAAAATTGCTCGGCTCATCATCGGGGTTGTGCATGATGGGAGTATTTTGTGTAATGAAAATGAAGCATGGCCTAACTATATGATTTTGTAGGGATAAGCTTTCTTTGGCTATGCTATTTTGATAGGACATGATTATTTGTTAGTATGCTTTGAAGCATTATTATTTTTATGTTTTATAAGCTTTTATCTTGAATCATTTGGATCTGAACATTCATGCCACAATAAAGAAAATTACATTGAGAATTATGCTAGGTAGCATTCCACATCAAAAATTCTGTTTTTATCATTTACCTACTCAAGGACGAGCAGGAATTAACCTTGGGGATGCTTGATACGTCTCCAACGTATCTATAATTTTTGATTGTTCCATGCTATTATATTACCCCTTTTGGATGTTTATGGGCTTTATTTTACACATTTATATCATTTTTGGGACTAACCTATTAACCGGAGGCCCAGCCCATTTTGTTGTTTTATTGCTGTTTGATATTTCAAGAAAAGGAATATCAAACGGAGTCCAAACGGAATGAAACCTTCGGCAGCGTGATTTTTGGAAGAATATCATCCTGGAGACTTAGAGTTCACGTCAGAAGATCCTCGAGGAGGCCAGGAGATAGGGGGCACCCCCCCTACTGGGCACGCCCCCTGTCTCGTGGGCCCCTCAAGCACCTCCCGACCGACTTCTTTCTCCTATATAGTCCCACGTACCCTAAAAACAGCCACGGAGAAGATAGATCGGGAGTTCCGCCGCCGCAAGCCTCTGTAGCCACCAAAAACCTCTCGGGAGCCCGCTCCGGCACCCTGCCGGAGGGGGAATCCATCACCGGTGGCCATCTTCATCATCCCGGTGCTATCCATGACGAGGAGGGGGTAGTTCACCCTCAGGGCTGGGGGTATGAACTAGTAGCTATGTGTTTGATCTCTCTCTCTCTCTCTCTCGTGTTCTCTCTATGGAACTATCTTGATGTATCGTGAGCTTTGCTATTGTAGTTGGATCTTATGATGTTTCTCCCCCTCTACTCTCTTGTGATGAATTGAGTTTCCCCTTTGAAGTTTTCTTATCAGATTGAGTCTTTGATTTGAGAACACTTGATGTATGTCTTGTCATGTTTATCTGTGGTGACAATGGCATATCACGTGCCACTTGATGTATGCTTTGGTGACCAACTTGCGGGTTCCGCCCATGAACATATGCATAGGGGTTGGCACACGTTTTCTTGACTCTCCGGTAGAAACTTTGGGGCACTCTTTGAAGTACTTTGTGTTGCTTGGATGAATCTGAGATTGTGTGATGCATATCGTATAATCATGCCCACGGATACTTGAGGTGACAATGGAGTACCTAGGTGACATTAGGGTTTTGGTTGATTTGTGTCTTAAGGTGTTATTCTAGTATGAACTCTATGATGGATTGAGCAGAAAGAATAGCTTTATGTTATTTTACTACGAACTCTTGAATAGATAGAACAGAAAGGATAACTTTGAGGTGGTTTTGTACCCTACCATAATCTCTACGTTTGTTCTCCTCTATTAGTGGCTTTGGAGTGACTCTTTGTTGCATGTTGAGGGATTGTTATATGATCTATCTATGTTATTATTGTTGAGAGAATTTGCACTAGTGAAAGTATAAACCCTATGCCTTGTTTCCTATCATTGCAATACCGTTTACGCTCACTTTTATCATTAGTTACCTTGCTGTTTTTATTATTTCAGATTACAAATTTCCATATCTACTATCCATATTGCACTTGTATCACCATCTCTTCGCCGAACTAGTGCACCTATACAATTTACCATTGTATTGGGTGTGTTGGGGACACAAGAGACTCTTTGTTATTTGGTTGCAGGGTTGTTTGAGAGAGACCATCTTCATCCTACGCCTCCCACGGATTGATAAACCTTAGGTCATCCACTTGAGGGAAATTTTCTACTGTCCTACAAACCTGTGCACTTGCAGGCCCAACAACGTCTACAAGAAGAAGGTTGCGTAGTAGACATCAACCGGAAACATAATACATGTGTGAATACATAGACAAACATAGTGTCACTAGTATGCCTCTACTTGACTAGCTCATTGGTCAAAGATGGTTGAGTTTCCGAACCATAGATATGATTTATCATTTGATCAATTAGATCACATCATTAGAAGAATGATGTGATTGACTTGACCCATTTTGTTAGCTTAGCACTTGATCGTTTAGTATGTTGCTATTGCTTTCTTCATGACTTATACAAGTTCCTATGACTATGAGATTATGTAACTCCTGCTTACCGGAGGAACACTTTGTGTGCTACCAAACGTCACAACGTAACTGGGTGATTATAAAGGTGATCTACATGTGTCTCCGAAGGTACTTGTTGAGTTGACGTATTTCGAGATTAGGATTTGTCACTCCGATTGTCGGAGAGGTATCTCTAGGCCCTCTCGGTAATGCATATCACTATAAGCCTTGCAAGCAATGTAGCTAATGAGTTAGTTGCGGGATGATGCATTACATAATGAGTAAAGAGACTTGCCGGTAACGAGATTGAACTAGGTATTGAGATACCGACGATCGAATCTCGGGCGAGTAACATACCGATGACAAAGGGAACACCGTATGTTGTTATGCGGTTTAACCGATAAAGATCTTCGTAGAATATGTAGGAGCCAATATGAGCATCCAGGTTCCGCTATTGGTTATTGACCGGAGACGTGTCTCGGTCATGTCTACGTAGTTCTCGAACCCGTAGGGTCCGCACGCTTAAAGTTTGGTGACGATCGGTACTATGAGTTTTTGTGTTTTGATGTACCGAAGGTAGTTCGGAGTCCCATATGTGATCACAAACATGACGAGGAGTCTCGAAATGGTCGAGACGTTAAGATTGATATATTGGAAGGTTATATTCGGACATCGGATGAGTTCCGGGAGTTATCGGATAAATACCGAAGAACCGGGAGGTTGCCGGAACCTCCCGGGGGGTTATTGGGCCTCATGGGCCCATGTGCAGGAAGAGGAGAGGCGGCCAGCTAGGGGCGCGCAGCCCCCCTAGCCCAAGCCGAATTGGACTAGGGGGCCGGCCCCCCTTTCCTTCTTCTTCTCCTCCCCTTCCCCCCCCTCTCCTACTTGGACAAGCAAAGAGGGGGGAATCCTACTTGGAGTAGGATATCCCTCCCTTGGGCGCGCCTCCTCCTCCTTGGCCGCCCCTCCTCCTCTCCCTCCTTTAGGCCAACTCTACGGCACGACCCCAAACGGACGTCCGGATTGGCCGGATTTTGTCCCTTTGGGGCACCGATGGGTTCGCCCGTGTCCGGCTTTGTCACTGGGTGTGTAATACCACCATGTCAAGACACCCCAAATCATGTCCAGGGTGGACGTGAATAAAAAAACTATAAAAACTAGAATGAAATAACTAAAAAAAGTAAATAAAAGCATTAAAAAAACATAAAACATATATAGGGGTCAGCCACAAAATGGCCCAGTTTCCACGGCCACTTAAAAGGCCCAGTTTCATAATTAACATAAAAAGAAAATAAAAACGCCTCCAGCGCTCTGCCGCCGTCGGTCTTGCGTGGCGTGGCGTCTTCACTGGCCGCCGGTGTCGTCGTCGTTGCTAACGAGGTCGATGTAGGCCGGCAGCGTCCACAGGTGGGCCAGCGATGCATGGTAGACGGGGGCAGGCTGGACGGTGGGAGGTGCCTGCACCACCTCCTCCCGTGGCGACGCCTCCCGCTCCGGTGACCGTGGTGGAGTGGGGCACCAGTTCACGCCCACGCTGGCGGCCATCTCCGGAGCAGTGCAGGACCAGCCCCACCCCTGGCCCAGCAGCTGCTGGAACGCGGCCGGCGGGTCCTCCTTCATCGCCTCCTCCCTGATGGTCGCCATCTGCAGCTCCGGGAAGGCGACGTCCCCGGCGGCAGAGAGTGCCATGGCCTCCTCTAGGCCGTCCCATTGCCACTCGTCGTGCGTGTTCATGGAGTCATCCATGACACGCTGTAGCAGACGGGCCTCCTCCTCCGTTGTCATGCGAGGAGGTGGAGGTGGCGACGGAGACGGGGAAGGCGACGGGTGGGCGTCAGGCCATGCACCCGCGTACGCCCGCGCGCCTCTTCACGTGGCCTCCGCGGCTCCGACACCGTGCCGACGAAGTACGACGCGCGACGCGTATCGTGCTCGTCCTGGAGCCATGTGTCCCACCGCGGGGAGTCGGGGGCATACCTGTGGTCGTAGTCCAGGTCATTGGGGAGGAGGCGGCGGCGGTGCGCGATCTCATCGCGCCGGGCACGGCCGGTCGCCGGCACCGGCGGGATGGGGACCCGGTCCGCGGAGAGGTGCCATCCGTTGGGGAGGTGGGCGTCGCTCCACGGGACCGGCGTCCTCGTCTCCCAGTACCTCGGGCACACGTCCGCGCAGATGTACTGGCGGCCGCGCTCGCCGGCGGGCCTAGGGGCAATGGTGAAGGGGGCTGGCGCGGGGGCTCGACAGGAGGAGCGCGGCAGTGACGCGGGGGCTCGACGGGAGGAGCGCGGTGGTGACACGGGCTCCTCCTTCTTCACGGATCCGCGACGGCGGCCCGAGGAGGAGCCGGCCTCGCGGTCGTGCTTCCCCTTGCGGCCGTAGTTCCAAAGGCCCATGGCTGCGGCCGGCCGGCGAGGTCGATGACGGAGAGCCGCTAGGGTTTTGAGGGTGTCGGGTTTCAAGGGGCCAGAGAGGGGCCGGAGTGGGAAGTGTGGACGACGACCGGTCCACGGCTTCCCATTTAAGAAGGACGACAACCCCTTGCTATGCGGATGACAGGTGGGGCCACCCGCCGGTGCGCATTTATGTTGGCGGGGGGAGGTAGGTGGCCGCCTGCCACGCTGCGCCGACGCGGACGTTCGAAGCGTCCGTTCGCTGTCCGCCGCGACCCAAACCCGACGCAAGTTTGCGCTCGAAATGGGTCGGCCCGGACACAAAATAGACCAGATGGGTCCGGGCCGTCGCGCGCTGGGCCACCTTGTTTGTCCGTTTTGCCCCAAACGGACGGGGGCGGACAAGATGGGGTCGCGCGGCGGAGTTGGCCTTATATACGGGGGCAAGGGGGCACCTCTAGACACAACAATTGATCATTGATCTCTTAGCCGTGTGCGGTGCCCCCCTCCACCATATTCCACCTCGGTAATATCGTAGCGGTGCTTAGGCGAAGCCCTGCGTCGATAGCATCATCAACACTGTCATCACGCCGTCGTGCTGACAGAACTCTCCCGCAAAGCTCTGCTAGATCGGAGTTCGTGGGACGTCATCGAGCTGAACGTGTGCTGAACTCAGAGGTGTTGTACGTTCGGTACTTGATCGGTCGGATCATGAAGACGTACGACTACATCAACCGTGTTGTGCTAACGCTTCCGCTTTCCGTCTACGAGGGTACGTGGACAACACTCTCCCCTCTCGTTGCTATGCATCACCATGATCTTGCGTGTGCGTAGGAATTTTTTTGAAATTACTACGTTCCCCAACAATGGCATCCGAGCCTGGTTTTATGCATAGATGTTATATGCACGAGTAGAACACAAGTGAGTTGTGGGTGATATAAGTCATACTACTTACCAGCATATCATACTTTGGTTCGGCGGTATTGTTGGATGAAGCGGCCCGGACCGAAATTACGCGTATGCTTACGCGAGACTGGTTCTACCGACGTACTTTGCACATAGGTGGCTGGCGGCTATCAGTTTCTCCAACTTTAGTTGAACCGAGTGTGGCTACGCCCGATCCTTGAGAAGGTTAAAACATCACTAACTTGACGAACTATCGTTGTTTTTTTTATGCGTAGGTAAGAACGGTTCTTGCTCAGCCCGTAGCAGCCACGTAAAACTTGCAACAACAAAGTAGAGGACGTCTAACTTGTTTTTGCAGGGCATGTTGTGATGTGATATGGTCAAGACATGATGCTAAATTTTATTGTATGAGATGATCATGTTTTGTAACAGAGTTATCGGCAATTGGCAGGAGCCATATGGTTGTTTCGCTTTATTGTATGCAATGCAATCGCCCTGTAATTGCTTTACTTTATCACTAAGCGGTAGCGATAGTCGTAGAAGCAATAGTTGGCGAGACGACAACGATGCTACGATGGAGATCAAGGTGTCGCACCGGTGACGATGGTGATCATGACGGTGCTTCGGAGATGGAGTTCACAAGCACAAGATGATGATGGCCATATCATATCACTTATATTGATTGCATGTGACGTTTATTCTTTATGCATCTTATTTTGCTTTGATTGACGGTAGCATTATAAGATGATCTCTCACTAAATTTCAAGGTAAAAGTGTTCTCCCTGAGTATGCACCGTTGCCAAAGTTCGTCATGCCGAGACACCATGTGATGATCGGGTGTGATAAGCTCTACGTCCATCTACAACGGGGGCAAGCCATTTTGCACACGCAGAATACTCGGGTTAAACTTGACGAGCCTAGCATATGCAGATATGGCCTCGGAACACTGAGACCGAAAGGTCGAGTGTGAATCATATAATAGATATGATCAACATAGTGATGTTCACTATTGAAAACTACTCCATTTCATGTGATGATCGGTTATGGTTTAGTTGATTTGGATCACGCGATCACTTAGATGATTAGAGAGATGTCTATCTAAGTGGGAGTTCTTAAGTAATATGATTAATTGAACTTGAATTTATCATGAACTTAGTACCTGATAGTATTTTGCTTGTCTATGTTGTTGTAGATAGATGGCCCGTGTTGTTGTCCCGTTAAATTTTAATGCGTTCCTTGAGAAAGCAAAATTGAAAGATGATGGTAGCAATTACACGGACTGGGTCCGTAACTTGAGGATTATCCTCATTGCTGCACAGAAGAGTTACATCCTGGAAGCACCACTAGGTGTACCACCTGCGCCAGCAACTACAGACATTGTGAATGCCTGACAGTCGGCGTGTTGATGACTACTCGATAGTTCAGTGTGCCATGCTTTACGGCTTAGAACCGGGATTTCAACGACGTTTTGAACATCATGGAGCATATGAGATGTTCCAGGAGTTGAAGTTAATATTTCAAGCAAATGTCCGGATTGAGAAATATGAAGTCTCCAATAAATTCTACAGCTGCAAGATGGAGGAGAATAGTTCTGTCAGTGAACATATGCTCAAAATGTCTGGGTATTGTAATCACTTGATTCAACTGGGAGTTAATCTTTCGGATGATAGTGTCATTGACAGAATTCTTCAATCACTGCCACCAAGCTAGAAGAGCTTCATGATGAACTATAATATGCAAGGGATGAACAAGAAAATTCCCGAGCTCTTCGCAATGCTAAAGGTCGCGGAGGTAGAAATCAAAAAGGAGCATCAAGTGTTGATGGTCAACAAGACCACCAGTTTCAAGAAAAAGGGTAAAGGGAAGAAGAAGGGGAACTTCAAGAAGAACGACAAACAAGTTGCTGCTCAAGAGAAGAAACCCAAGTCTGGACCTAAGCCTGAAACTGAGTGCTTCTCTTTAAGCGGACTGGTCATTTGGAAGCGGAACTGCCCCAAGTATTTGGCGGATAAGAAGGATGGCAAGGTGAACAAAGGTATATGTGATATACATGTTATTGATGTGTACCTCACCAGAGCTCGCAGTAGCACCTGGGTATTTGATATTGGTTCTGTTGCTAATATTTGTAACTCGAAACAGGGACTACGGATTAAGCGAAGACTGGCTAAGGACGGTGACGATGCGCGTGGGAAATGGTTCCAAAGTCGATGTGATCGCCGTCGGCACACTACCTCTACATCTACCTTCAGGATTAGTTTTAGACCTGAATAATTGTTATTTGATGCCAGCGTTGAGCATGAACATTATATCTGGATCTTGTTTAATGCGAGATGGTTATTCATTTAAATCTGAAAATAATGGTTGTTCTATTTATATGAGTAATATCTTTTATGGTCATGCACCCTTAAAGAGTGGTCTATTTTTGTTGAATCTCAATAGTAGTGATACACATATTCATAATATTGAAGCCAAAAGATGCAGAGTTGATAATGATAGTGCAACTTATTTGTGGCACTGCCGTTTGGGTCATATTGGTGTAAAGCGCATGAAGAAACTCCATACTGATGGACTTTTGGAATCACTTGATTATGAATCACTTGGTACTTGCAAACCATGCCTCATGGGCAAGATGACTAAAACGCCATTCTCCGGACTATGGAGCGAGCAACAAATTTGTTGGAAATCATACATACTGATGTATGTGGTCCGATGAATATAGAGGCTCGCGGCGGGTATCGTTATTTTCTCACCTTCACAGATGATTTGAGCAGATATGGGTATATCTACTTAATGAAACATAAGTCTGAAACATTTGAAAAGTTTAAAGAATTTCAGAGTGAAGTGGAAAATCATCGTAACAAGAAAATAAAGTTTATACGATCTGATCGTGGAGGAGAATATTTGAGTTACAAGTTTGGTCTACATTTGAAACAATGCGGAATAGTTTCGCAACTCACGCCACCCGGAACACCACAACGTAATGGTGTGTCCGAACGTCGTAATCGTACTTTACTAGATATGGTGCGATCTATGATGTCTCTTACTGATTTACCGCTATCGTTTTGGGGTTATGCTTTAGAGACGGCTGCATTCACGTTAAATAGGGCACCATCAAAATCCGTTGAGACGACGCCTTAGAACTATGGTTTGGCAAGAAACCAAAGTTGTCGTTTCTTAAAGTTTGGGGCCGCGATGCTTATGTGAAAAAGCTTCAACCTGATAAGCTCAAACCCAAATCGGAGAAATGTGTCTTCATAGGATACCCAAAGGAAACTGCTGGGTACACCTTCTATCACAGATCCGAAGGCAAGACATTCGTTGCTAAAAATGGATCCGTTCTAGAGAAGGAGTTTCTATCGAAAGAAGTGAGTGTGAGGAAAGTAGAACTTGATGAGGTAACTGTACCTGCTCCCTTATTGGAAAGTATTTCATCACAGAAACCGGTTCCTGTGACAACTACACCAATTAGTGAGGAAGCTAATGATATTGATCATGAAACTTCAGATCAAGTTATTACCGAACCTCGTAGGTTAACCGGAGTAAGATTCGCACCAGAGTGGTACGGTAATCCTATTCTGGAGGTCATGTTACTTGACCATGGCGAACCTACGAACTATGAGGAAGCGATGATGAGCCCAGATTCCACAAAATGTATTGAGGCTATGAATTCTGAGATGGGATCCATGTATGAGAACAAAGTGTAGACTTTGGTTGACTTGCCGGATGATCGGCAAGCCGTCGAGAATAAATGGATCTTCAAGAAGAAGACTGACGCTGATGGTAATGTTACTGTCTACAAAGCTCGACTTGTTGCGAAAGGTTTTCGACAAGTTCAAGGGGTTGACTACGATGAGACTTTCTCACCCGTAGCGATGCTTAAGTCTGTCTGAATCATGTTAGCAATTACCGCATTTTATTATTATGAAATTTGGCAAATGGATGTCAAAACTGCATTCCTGAATGGATTTCGGGAAGAAGAGTTGTATATGATGCAACCAAAAGGTTTTTTCGATCCAAAAGGTGCTAACAAAGTGTGCAAGCTCCAGCGATCCATTTATGGACTGGTGCAAGCTTCTCAGAGTTGGAATAAACGCTTTGATAGTGTGATCAAAGCATATGGTTTTATACACTTTTGGAGAAGTCTGTATTTACAAGAAAGTGAGTGGGAGCTCTGTAGCATTTCTAATATTATATGTGGATGACATATTATTGATTGGAAATGATATAGAATTTCTAGATAGCATAAAAGGATACTTGAATAAAAGTTTTTCAATGAAAGACCTCGGTGAAGCTGCTTATATATTGGGCATCAAGCTCTATAGAGATAGATCAAGACGCTTAATTGGACTTTCACAAGGTATATACCTTGATAAAGTTTTGAAAAAGTTCAAAATGGATCAAGCAAAGAAAGGGTTCTTGCCTGTAATACAAGGTGTGAAGTTGAGTCAGACTCAATGCCCGACCACTGCTGAAGATAGAGAGAAAATGAAAGATGTTCCCTATGCTTCAGCCATAGGATCTATCATGTATGCAATGCTGTGTACCAGACCTGATGTGTGCCTTGCTATTAGTTTAGCAGGGAGGTACAATAGAAATCCAGGAGTGGATCACTGGACAACGGTCAAGAACATCCTGAAGTACCTGAAAAAGACTAAGGATATGTTTCTCATTTATGGAGGTGACAAAGAGCTAGTCGTAAATGGTTACGTCGATGCAAGCTTTGACACTGATCCAGACGATTCTAAATCGCAAACCGGATACGTGTTTATATTGAACGGTGGAGCTGTCAGTTGGTGCAGTTCTAAACAAAGCGTCGTGGCGGGATCTACGTGTGAAGCGGAGTACATAGTTGCTTCGGAAGCAGCAAATGAAGGAGTCTGGATGAAGGAGTTCATATCCGATCTAGGTGTCATACCTAGTGCATCGGGTCCAATGAAAATCTTTTGTGACAATACTGGTGCAATTGCCTTGGCAAAGGAATCCAGATTTCACAAGAGAACCAAGCACATCAAGAGACGCTTCAATTCCATCCGGGACCAAGTCCAGGTGGGAGACATAGAGATTTGCAAGATACATATGGATCCGAATGTTGCAGACCCGTTGACTAAGCCTCTTCCACGAGCAAAACATGATCCGCACCAAGGCTCCATGGATGTTAGAATCATTACTGTGTAATCTAGATTATTGACTCTACTGCAAGTGGGAGACTGAAGCAAATATGCCCTCGAGGCAATAATAAAGTTATTATTTATTTCCTTATATCATGATAAATGTTTATTATTCATGCTAGAATTGTATTAACCGGAAACATAATACATGTGTGAATACATAGACAAACATAGTGTCACTAGTATGCCTCTACTTGACTAGCTCATTGGTCAAAGATGGTTGAGTTTACGAACCATAGATATAAGTTATCATTTGATCAATGAGATCACATCATTAGAAGAATGATGTGATTGACTTGACCAATTTCGTTAGCTTAGCACTTGATCGTTTAGTATGTTGCTATTGCTTTCTTCATGACTTATACAAGTTCCTATGACTATGAGATTATGTAACTCCCGCTTACCGGAGGAACACTTTGTGTGCTACCAAACGTCACAACGTAACTGGGTGATTATAAAGGTGCTCTACATGTGTCTCCGAAGGTACTTGTTGAGTTGACGTATTTCGAGATTAGGATTTGTCACTCCGATTGTCAAAGAGGTATCTCTAGGCCCTCTCGGTAATGCAAATCACTATAAGCCTTGCAAGCAATGTAGCTAATGATTTAGTTGCGGGATGATATATTACATAATGAGTAAAGAGACTTGCCGGTAACGAGATTGAACTAGGTATTGAGATACCGACGATCGAATCTCGGCAAGTAACATACTGATGACAAAGGGAACAACGTATGTTGTTATGCGATTTGACCGATAAAGATCTTCGTAGAATATGTAGGAGCCAATATGAGCATCCAGGTTCCGCTATTGGTTATTGACCGGAGACGTGTCTCAGTCATGTCTACATAGTTCTCGAACCCGTAGGGTCCGCACGCTTAAAGTTTGGTGATGATCGGTATTATGAGTTTTTGTGTTTTGATGTACCGAAGGTAGTTCGGAGTCCCGGATGTGATCAGGGACATGACGAGGAGTCTCGAAATGGTCGAGACGTTAAGATTGATATATTGGAAGGTTATATTCGGACATCGGATGAGTTCCGGGAGTTATCAGACAAATACCAAAGAACCGAGAGGTTACCGGAACCTCCCGGGGGGTTATTGGGCCTCATAGGCCCATGTGAAGGAAGAGGAGAGGCGGCCAGCTAGGGGCGCGCGTTCCCCCTGGCCCAAACCGAATTGGACTAGGGGGCTGGCCCCCCTTTCCTTCTTCTTCTCCTTCCCTTCCTTCCCCTCTCCCACTTGGACTCGGAAGAGGGGGGGGATCCTACTTGGAGTAGGATTGCCCCCCTTGGGCGCGCCTCCTCCTCCTTGGCCGCCCCCTCCTCCTCTCCCTCCTTTATATACGGGGGCAAGGGAGCACCTCTAGACACAACAATTGATCATTGATCTCTTAGCCGTGTGCGGTGCCCCCCTCCACCATATTCCACCTCGGTAATATCGTAGCGGTGCTTAGGCGAAGCCCTGCGTCGGTAGCATCATCAACACCGTCATCACGCCGTCGTGCTGACGGAACTCTCCTGCAAAGCTCTACTGGATCGGAGTTCGTGGGACGTCATTGAGCTGAACGTGTGCTGAACTCAGAGGTGCCGTACGTTCGGTACTTGATCGGTCGGATCGTGAAGACGTACAACTACATCAACCGCGTTGTGCTAACGCTTCCGCTTTCGGTCTATGAGGGTACGTGGACAATACTCTCCCCTCTCGTTGCTATGCATCACCATGATCTTGCGTGTGCATAGAATTGTTTTTGAAATTACTACGTTCCCCAACAGTTTCTGACCCGTCGTTCTACCGCAGCCTTGCAGGTGCTCTGCAATATGCCACCCTAATCCGCCCGGACATTGGGCCTGCCTATTCATGCATGATCCTCGTGATCCTCACCTCGCTCTTGTCAAACGTATCATTCGCTACCTCAAGGGCACTCTTCATGTTGGCTTACACATAAACACCTCCTCCCCAACTCCACTGACAGCATACTCGGATTCCGATTGGGCCGACTGCCCCAAGACCCGTCGTTCTACTTCTTGATTTTGCGTGTATTTAGGCGATAATCTAATCTCCTGGTCTTCCAAAAGGCAGCACACTGTTTCAGGTCGTCAGCAGAAGCGGAGTATAGAGCTGTGGCACACGCTGTTGCTGAGTCAGTGTGGCTCCGCCAATTGTTGTTGGAGCTCCAACGTCCAATACCGAAGGCCACCATTGTTTACTGCGACAACATCTCTGCAGTGTACATGTTAGCGAATCCAGTTCAGCATCGCCGCATCAAGCACATTGAGATCGATCTCCATTTTGTCCATGAGAAGGTGACAGCTGGGCGAAGTCAAAGTACTGCATGTTCCTACTCAATCTCAATATGCTGACATATTCACCAAAGGACTACCAACCGTGATTTTCAGTGAATTTCACTCTAGTCTTACCATCATCGACATCGATGCTGCGACTGCGGGGGATGTTAAGTGTACACATTACTGTCGCGTTTACATAACTTAGTCTCCCCACCACTAGATTGACGTCCATGTTGAGATGTATGAAAGTAGATTTTTTCAAAAAAATATCGCAAGTCCAGTGACATTGGCAAAATTGTCCAACACTTGTTTCAGGGTTTTTGCGGCATCTGGATTCAGTTTATTCTCAGTTGACATTTTGGAGAAATCAAAATTAAGAAAATGAAATAGAACACTCACAATCAGAAAATGGATGGTTGGCTGCTCCAGCTGCAGTGGTCTCATGAAGCTGATGTATAACATTGAAGGCCAGGAGCTTGGATATAGGAGACGCGAAGAGTTGAAGGATCTGGATGCAAAGAAAAGTACACAGCGCCACCGCTTCAGCCGCATGCGAAGGTGGATCGAGGGTGTATCTGTAAAAATCGAAAGGACCTGCGTGCAAAATCTTAAAAAAATTTGGACCATTTCTCGATTTGTGCGTGTCATCCTTGCGCAGGGGCCATGCTAATCTTCTCTGTATCGTTCCAATTTTATCGGATGTCCCCGAAGGGACGATGCAGATGGAAGGGCGACGCTTATAAACAGGTCCGGAGCTCCTTCGCTAAACGATGTGGGACTAAACTGGGGTGCGCTGCTGTGTCCCGCGAGACGCAGGAACCACGGGATGGCCAGGTGGGCCGCATCTGCGTGCAGCCTGGTTCTTCCTCCGCTGGGCCAACTTGGAGGCGAACTGGAGAACGCATACCGGACCAGGCCCTATCCGTCCGTAGTGGCAGGTTACGCTCAGGAAGGAAAAAAAAGAAAACTCTGCACTGTACATGATGAGAGCGACCAAAACTGGAAGATGTAAATTAAAAAAAAAACTGGAAGATGTACGTGACGGGCACAGTTCTTCCTCGCTTATATGGTCATCATTTTTTTTGTCTCAAAAAATATGGTCATCATTTTGATCAGTTTCACAGCTTTTGACCTTGCGAGTTGCGACAAGTTTTCCGATCTGCATTGCCTGGTCTTTTCTTTATAGATCACAAAAAGAGACACTTTTACAAATCACCGGTCTTTGTGTTTTCCCCCCTGTAGATCCCAATGGAATGAACCACTGGTCCCTAATCTTCAACACTTCTTACTACTACCTTCGCTTAAACGGTGTACACATTTTTCGATATTCAAGTTTAACCATGAATTTAAGCAAGGAACATGCATGTTGTTATGTGTACCCGCAAAAAGAAAAAGAAAAGAAATGCTGTTATGTGTCACAAAAATTATTCCACTAAAGTTATACTCCCTCCGGTTCAAAATATAAGGTGTACTAATTCTTTTAGAACTCAAACTTTATAACTTTGACCAAATTTATATTCTCAGTATGCATGTACAATACAAATCATTATCATTTGATTCTTCACGAAACGTATTTTTTACATTTTACTTGTGCAGCATGGTAGATGTTGATATGTCTTGCTATACTTTGTCAAACATAGAAATGTTTGACTTTTTACAAAAAGTAATACACATTAGTTTTTTAAATCGAGGGGGTATTTGAAAGAAGTTTTCAATGTAATTAGAAGGCACATGATTCTTAAATTATTGGTCTATTGAAGTATCAAAGTTACACATGGAAAGACATGTGCACCTTATAAAGTGAATATATAAGAGGGTAGCAGCGGTGGAAATGGGGACGACGGTAACTATTGCTTTGCGAATTTATCAGTGCCCTCTCATTGGAGTGGTGGCCGTCGCCTGATGGTTGGTGGTGACATGACAATATAGCGAGGTAGGTCAAGGGAACTATATAACGACCGCGGGCTAGGTGGTTAAGTAGGAGAGCCAGTGGGATGAGAAAGTGGATTCGATAGAGCACGGGGGTAGAGGATAAGAAAAAGGGATGTTCTACACCTTGGGTACTTGGAAAAGATTAACATCTTAGCCACCAGATGCAAATGGGCAGCTGGATCATCGTCTTGACCCCCTCAGGTGCGTTATTCTGCCCGCGAATGGATCACGCGCAAGTCTTCCACCCACCGACATGCCACACTCTATCCACGTACCTCCCCCTCCCCTCCCCCACGATCGATGGGTGCTGCCCCGCCCCGCCTTGTTGCTAAACCAGATTTTAACCGCAATAACAATTCATCGCCAGAAATGAGGATCTAGTAAATGCCAAAGGAACATCAGTTTGTGCATCACCCCACCCCACGCAGGCTTGCAATCCTTCACCACCAGTCCAGAGGATTGGAGAACCCGAGTCATGGCGCCGAGTGCATTGAAAGGGGTCTAAATCACCACACCAAGAGCGAGACCATTGCTTCGCTTGATTGATACACCACTATGAAGATCCGATGAGAGCCAACATACCTGGCAGCACATATACCCTCACAACTTACAACGCCGCCAGATCGGATGTCGTGATGTAGGGAGAGGTCGAAAAGACTTCATTCTAACGGGCCATTGCTGCCACTACCTCATCAATGTTGTCACAGAAACAAAATCTAAGGAAAACATTGACCTACAAAAAGAACACCGTAAATAAGGGGGAGAGGATCCCACTCCTCTTGTCACCGACGAGGTCTCTGAAGGAGGAGGAAGGGAGGCCGGGCTGGGGGCCTGAAATAGAGCTTGAGTGACGGGCTGAGACAATTTGCTGATACACTCTCCTATCATGTAGAGTCACTAATAATGATATAAAACGTCATCTTATATTAGTTTACAGAAGGAGTAGTATATAAGATATCTACCACTTGGGCCCTTGCAAAAGACCGCTACCAAATTCTCCAGGAATCGAGGGGGCGAGCCGAAAGAAGGCAGTGCTTCTCCGAGGGGCAGAAAAGGAATCTCCAGCAAGCGAAAGAAATGGGGATAAATTTCAAGGTCAAGCTATACACGGACAGGGCGGGAAGCACCGGAGGCGGAGACGGCGGCGGCGGCGCCGGACCCACACCGCCGCCTGCGCCAGGGCTCGCGCCGTCGCCCTCCCTCGACCCCGCGGCGGTTTCCGCCTCGCCGCCCCCGCTTCAGCCGGCACGGCAGCCGCCGCTGACCCCCGTCGTCAAGTACACGGTGAGTTCGTTCTTGCAATCTGGGCGAATGGTGATGGTCCTCCGGCGCGATTCGGTGGTGCGTCGGGGTGACCTCGGCTTCGTTCTTGGTCCGCTTCGGGGCATTTCTTGCGGCCTGTTGGTGTCTGGGTGCTTTCTTGGCTCCGCTGCCGCAGGATCGGGTGTCGTCGCAGTTCAGTTATCTTTTTCTTGGCTGCCTTCTTAGAATTGGTGTAGTTGTTGCCTTGTTGGGAAGATGGATTGCGTGCATGCTTGCGAGCCCTCCAATTAATTTTTCGTGACGCCTGACGTAGTACCTGAATTCTTTTGTAAAAGGAAAAGGAGGGAGTTCGTTGGGGTTTCTGTTCAGAAATCGCGTTCCTTTGATGTTCCAATAGGGTGCTCTGTTTTCCATGGCAAGATAACTGAAAACTGTGTCTGGATCGGATGCTCTGTTTTCGCTGCACTCTTCTTTACTCTGTTCTCTGCATTTGCGCTGGAAAGTGTTTGTCTTACAATGCCCTGCCATTTTCTAGGATCAAGGACTGGATGATGATGATGATGATTGGCCCGAAGACGGAGATGATGAGGGTTGGGAGGTGATGCAAGAGGATCAGGTGAAAATTTGTGTTCCTTTGCTGCTACTAGTTCTTAGTTCATTTCGGTGATTTGGCAACTTGAGTTCTTTGTTCAATTGTTCTGAACACAGAGAAGGATGCCTCGTCAGTCACTGCGGTGTTGGAATTAATTTTCTAGTTGTTGATTGCATTAGTCGGAGTCTGAATCAGTTGTTTTAGTTACTACACTTGTTTTTTTGTACTTATGGGCCTTATTCGTGCTGGAAAGTATCCTTCACAACTATCTGTCTGCAATTATTTAGGATGAATTACCAGATGAGGAGAAATTCTACATTTCATTGTTTATGAGCACTCAAAAGAAGAATCTCCCGCATGATCTTGTTCGGCATGACTCGGTGCCGCTCAACAAAAATGAATATTTTTCTCTGTGGGCAAACTGGAATCAGCTGCTGGATGGCAAGAGAACATACCTCCGACCACCGAAGGACTGCCGTATTCTCAGTGTCAGTGGTGTTTTCCGGTGTCCGGATGCTCGTCCAAGGGCATTAGGATGCCAGGTGAGAACATTGTAGATCCTCTGTTCACAACAATGCATTGACTTTTTAATCTTTTGTTCATTCAGTTAACACCATCTGACCTTTCCGATGTCCTACAATAAACTTTCACTAGATATTCAAGAGTTAACTCCATCTTGCTTAGCATGCTAATATATATTATCATTCCCCTTGTTTGAGTGTGTGTTACATGCAACCTTAAAATGTTTGTCAAACTGCAATCAGGCCCTGAGGGAACTATGGTATTATCTGATGGAAAAATCATTGGCTTCTATTTGAATCCTTTGTTGTTAGTTTGTTCTTCTTTCTGGAACATAACATTTTCGTAGACGTTACTCTGTAGTTACAGCGGAACTTACCCTTGATAAGGTCATGTGTCTCAAGTCTTACCAATAATGTGAGTTAGGGTACAGGAGAAGTTCTTATGTGACATAAAATAAGTTTCAGTTTTGCACATTGTGATCGATGATCCTTATCTAGTGTAACATAGGTTTTCCCAATGAAGGCCTCATATCATTTTCCTACCAAATAAGTGGATGATTGATGTGTGGAAACCATAAAAGAATTTCTTAGGCTTACAATTTTGCGCCTTGTGCTTCAGCATTACTTATCTAATCCATCCTTAATTCAGATGAATCTACTAAATCGTTAGTGCCCTTTTTGTGATACTTATTCTTTGTATGGCAGGAACCACTCTTGGATTTGGTTCAGGATTATCCAGATAATGACATTTTCCAGGAAATTATCAAGGTAAGTTTGCATGCCACTATAGGAGCATTCTCGTTATTTAAGTGTTCTATGCTAATGCGCAAAAACTAGTTTTGTGCAGGTTCTTTGTCAGCGCTATTTGCACTTCAGACGAACTCGCGGAGATGGCAACTATTTCTACAGAGCTTTCTTTTTCTCCTACTTGGTAACTTTCTAAGTTACAAGGTTTTTATGATGTTGCTTTTTTGTTTTGCATCAAAGTTTGATATGACTATGCTTGTAAACAGGAAAATCTTGGACAAATGCAAGATAGTCAAGCTGAAGTTACTCGTCTAATGGAACATGTGGCAGTGTCCAGAGAGAATTTCTGTCGTCTGAAATGGGACAAAGCATACTTCTTAAATCCTGAAGAATACTTTTCAAGTGTTGTTTCTGTATGTATTCTCCTAGCTTACAGAAGCTTCATTTTTTTTTCTCTGACCTCGTAACCCTAGTTCCTTTGTAATACTTAGTTCAGTCATTTAGTGAAAAACAAACTACATATGATCTATAATACTTGCAAAAATAACTAGATGTCCCTTAAGTGGCCCCTTAAGTGGCCTTAATTGTCCAGTGCTTCTTGTAAGATGTGGTTGGCTGTAATCCTAGCGGGTTGATGGCTTTGTTAATTCAATGTTAGGCTCGGCTCGAGCCTCTTCTCTAAACTTTTTTTTGTCCAGTGCCCTTGCTGAATCTGCTTTAAAGTTATCTGAACCCATGCTACATCATCAGAAAATATCTTTGATAAAGAATAATACCCTAAAATGTTTTTGTGTTTTTCTTTCCTCTCTAAAAAAAGCATATGGGACTACACACTTAAATAAAGCTAGAAGTAGATAAAGCGGTTTGTGGTCTGCTACATGAAGGATAGGAAAAGTCTATCACACATATAGCGGGCCATCATAAAAGCTAAAATCTGCTCACTGTTTACTACTCCCTCCGTCCCATAATGTAAGATGTTTTTTTGACTCTAATGTAGTGTGAAAAAACGTCTTACATTATGGGACGGAGGGAGTATTTTACACATCTTTGTTTACTGTTACGACTTCCGAGTATGAAATATATGTAGCGAGACATATAATAAAGTTAGATTTTGCATTGAGCCATATCTATAGGTCTACTGAACTAAGACAAGGCTTGGCCAGCCTGAACTAATCTATTTCTTATCAAAAGAACATCATGAAGTTCCGAGAAGTATTAAACTCCTTGGTCTTAGCGAATTCCAAAATATGCGACCTAAAATAGAAGGGGTATGCAGAGTGAGAGAGGAGAGGGAAAACCGATGAGCACTTGTGGAGCTGCCATACATGTAAATTTAGGGGAGGACTGTGGAGTTCTCGAAATATTTATTTTCTTGTTTCCATATTACTTTTTCTTAAGGATATCTAAGAAGAGTATAGAGGAAAAAAGTGGTTATTTAGTTCTAGTTTGGCACATGTAGCATGGAGGAGCAATATCTGCTACATGAATAGTGGATATAGCGGTATTAGCTCTGATAGTGGAAATTATTCAATGGTGTAGCACTTCATGCTGTAAAAGCTATAGCGCGTTTTCAAATTTTGAAACACCGAGTATATGACATGGTGGAGAGTACTGGTCTACAGGACCATGTCAACTTAAGAGCTCCTTAATAACACTATGGTCTGTCATCATATTCCACTTGAATAAAAACTCAACTGTTCATTCTTGCTACAGTATGGACGCTATTCAGCTCAAGTATGTTTCCTGAAATAGCATTCACTACAAAAGTAGTGGAGCATTAGGAGCAGTCGGCATGATATATCGCGGAAATATCTGTTTATCACACCATTACAACTGGTGTTTGCCATGTGTTAAACAAATATTATTCTCTTCATAATATATCTTAAATTATACACATAACCATTTGTCTCATGTTCTTTCAGGAGTTGAATCATTTGGTCAATTCTGTTGCAAATGGGTATGAGCTTTTAACTTGTTGTTTTGTAGTGATTTTGTTTGACAGGACATGACATTAAGTTTCAAGATCCCTTCGCTTCTTTGTTGTTACGTTTGGGTTTTAAAAATATTTGATTTTATCTTTTGCAGTCTGAGTTCTGACGAGCTGTACAAGAGAAGTCTAGAGGAGATCATGCCACTCAGGAGTAAGGATACTACAAGCTTGCTAAGATGTTTGTTTGTCCACTTGTTCTCTCTCGTTTAACACTTTTTTTTCCAGTTATTTCTTTGCTAAGATTGCTGGCAGAGACTGAGATCCGTACTCGAGAAGCTGATTACAAATCATTTATCCCTGAAAAGATGAATGTCCATCAGGTTAGAGTTTCTTATCCCTACTACTGTTCTCGAACAATCAACTAGTGAATTATGTATCCTTTGTCGTAAAAGTATATGTAGTTCATTATCAAGGTTGAGAATTTTCTCTGCATAAACAGTGTTATTTTCTGTCCTTTGTTCAGTAATAACACAATCATGACTAAACCAATACTAAGTTTACCATTTACAAACCGAGCTCACTATTTGACATTTTATGGTTTTGGCATCAGTATTGCTACAAGGAGGTGCGGCCCCTGGATGTTAAACCAACGATGTTGGCAATGAGGGCTCTAACATATGCACTTGGCATCCCGCTGCGACTCGAAATTCTAGGCAGAGACTTGATGGCTGGACATTTGCAAGTAAAGCGCCTTGATTTCTTCCCTCGATCAGAGACAGGGAAGGGTGCTTTCCATATGGTCCAAAGTTACTGGTCCTCAACCACAACCCCTGAACCTCTGGAGCTGGGAAGTGGCAACCTGTTATCATCTGACGGCACACCTTCGCTGACCTTGCTGTGTCGGTCTGAGGACTGCGACATTCTTTATCGCTAGTGAACTGTGCAAGTATTCTGTAGGCTATACTTGACAAAAAACATTCCTGGATGATGGCACATTAAATCTATTGATAGTCCAATACAGGATGGCCATGTAGGTTTTTACTGGCATCTGATCTCAGTCTACTTGTGAAGTTGTGCTTCTACTCATTTGAGCAAAAGCCATGAGCTGTTTTATCCACTTTGGAATGTTTAGTGAAGTAGTCTTTAACTAGGCATCGATTATCAAGGAATACTGGCATCGAGTGCATTTATTACTGATAATGTACTCCTTTGCTTCTGTATTCGGAGGGAGCTACGTAATTGATGAGAACATGTGAAGAACTAGATGTTTTCCAACTTCCTTGTATTCTGGTGAAATTGTAATCTCGATACACAATAAATAAAAAGTATAAGTTCTGAATGAAAATGTAAAAAAAATCTTTTAAACGCACCAGTTTCCAAGATTTGTGTAGTCAGACTTCTCTAAAAGCCATTGTTTTCTTAATGTGTTTGAAATAAACAAAGTACCACATTTTATAAACTGTAGTATCCCTAATGCCATGTTTTTGGTAGTATTTGAGAAAGAAATGTTGACCTCTTTTTTCTATACAAAACTGAGAAAAACTTGTACCTATTTTATTAGAACCTAAAGTATTCATTGCCTAAGGGGAGATGCTTAGTAAAATAAACCGAGTTCTTCTCAAGTAGCAATGGTTATCTATCTACTATATACTATTTAACCCATTAAGCTACGCATGAAGGGCGGCCAACCAGCTATGCCATGTGGCGCAACCTGGTTGGCCGCGGTGAGAAATCTTTTGAAATTTTTTAGATGAAGGCATGGATTATTTTTTAAATGTATTTTTTATTTATATGGAGGTGAGGATCTCTGGTATTTTTTAAATGGAGGGTCATGTAAAGTGACACTCGCTGATAGGCTGCGGTTGCATCATTTTTTTACTTCCTTTTTAGATGAGAGTGAGAATTTTTTTCTAGGATGTTTTTTTAGACGGAAGCGAGGACTCTATGGTTTTTTTCAAAATGCAAACGTGCACACAACTTCCACTCAAGCGCCCCAACCACTAGTACTACTTATAAGAGCACAAGTTTGCTGAATTTAAATGATCCAAGCCATTCAACCATCTATATCCAACGTCTCACGCTCCTCCAATGATGTATCCATCACATCATCAATAATTAAGAAACATGTTAATTGCATTACTTATAATTTGGAAACGACATTAGTTGCATTAATCACAACTAGAGATTTCAATAAGGACTACTCTCTCAGTTCCTAAATGTAAGTCTTTTTAAAGATTTCAACAGGGACTATATACCGATGTATATAAATGTAAGTCTTTTTTAGAGATTTCAATAGGGACTATATACCATGTATATAGACATATTTTAGAGTGCATTGAAATATCTTAAAAGACTTATATTTAGGAACGGAGGTAGTATACGGAGCCAAATGAGTGAACCTACACTTTGAATTATAAAATATGTCTATGTACATCCGTATGTGGTTCGTATTGAAATCTCTGAAAAAACTTATGTTTAGAAATGGAGGGAGTAGTTTCTAGAAAAAGGTACCTAATTAAGTATCTGCCCTTCTAAAAATAACCATCGATACTTAAGAAAAAACAGTTTTTTTAAAAGCATTTTTTTTAAGCACCTACGCTAAGCCCCTTGGGCCTAAGCAGCACAAATGACGATGGTTGTGCCCGAGTGTGGTATTCTTTATTCTGGCTTCAGCCATATAACTCCGGGTTCGTGGGCTACAGTCTCCCCGTAGCACCAGCCCGGCCCACCCAATGGAGTGTGCGAGGGTGGGAGGTGCCCGGCCAATGGAGTCCCGCCGGCTGCGCCACCTTCTCCTATTTCTCCAACCGAACTACTTCTCCTAGATTCATTCGTTCCTCCGGTCGAACACCTCTCCTCAAACGAAGAGGTTCCTGTGAGCAGCACCTGTGAGATAGGAGGAGGGCTCCCGTGGTGGCTGGCCACCACAGGGTGTTCGCCGCCGCCCTCGTCATCCGGCTCCTTCGTTGGCACCCTCGCGTTCCTCCTCCTCTCACCGTGCCCGCAGCACGCGCTCCTCCGGCCATCGACCTTCGCTTCCTCAGCACCGGAGATGTATCTGGTGCACCGGGGCAATTTGTGCTAACGGTGTAGCGGTCCCTCGTTGTTCATCCAAAAATATTTGGAAAAATCTGGAAAAAATCTAATGTATTGAAACAACATCAATGTATTTGTCATAAAAATTCGAATCAAAATTAAAAACATTACTCGAGATACAAAAATAATAAATTTGACACTGAATAGTACGTAACACAAGTTGGGATTCAGTTTTGGCTCATTAGCACATTAATTTCAAATTTGTCATTTTTGCATCTCAAGCAATGTTTTGAATTGACTTGAATTTTTATGATGTTGTGTCAATGTACTAATTCTCGCATCAATCTTGACGAGATGCGTGGATGGCGGATTTTCGGCCGGTCGGTAAAGAAAAATCTATTTTGTGAGCCTCGTTCTCCGATTTCTCCGACCAACTACTTCTCCTAGACTCACTCACTCGTTCCTCCGGTCGAACACCTCGCAAACCAAGAGGAGAACTTCCCGTGGAGCAGCCGAGCGGGGCGTGCGAGATGGGCGGAGGAGGGCTCCCGTGGTGGCTGGCCACCACTGGGTGCTCGCCGCCGTCGTCCGGATCCTTCGCCGGCGGGCTCGCGTTCCTCCTCCTCTCGCCGTGCCCGCAGCGCGCGCTCCTCGGCGCCATCGACGTCCTGTTCCTCGCGGCCTCGCTCATACTCGCCCTCGGCGCCGACGGCGCGTTCCCTGAAAAGGAGCCGCTGCTGCCGTCACCGACTCTCACTCCGGCCACGCCGTTCCGGGTCACCGGCCGTCACGCCGTCGCGCCCTCACCGCCGCGGCGTCCGCCGTCCTCCTCGCGCTCGCGATCTTCCTCCTGCCCGCAGCAGGCACGAAGCTGTGGCGCGACGTGGAGTCCGCCTTCCTCGCCGTCCACTTCGCCGCACACGCCGCGGCCGCGTGGACCGTGCTCGCCTCGGCGAAACGAGCGTCCGCTCACCCTTGGCACCTCCGCGTGTTTTGGATCGCCACCGCCCTCGGCGCCACGCTGTTCTCCGCCTCCGCGGCCGTCCGCTGCGCCGACGGCTCGCCGCTCCTCCCCGACGACGTCCTCACCTTCGCCGGCCTGCTCTTGTCGCTTCCTCTCGCGTACGTACGTGGCCACCACCACCTGCACGGCGCCGGCGCGTGATGAAGAGGACGAACACGAACAGGACCAGAACCCCAGCGCGGCGGTGGCGGCGACGACGACGCCGTACGTGACCGCATCGTTCCTCTCGCGCGCGACCTTCAGCTGGATCAACCCGCTCGTCTCCAAGGGGCACGCCAACGAGTCCCTCGCCGACACCGACGTCCCGCCGGTGTCGCTGGACCACCGCACCGAGTCTGCGTACGCTCTGCTCCATCCAACTGGCCGGCGGCAGCGGCAGCGCGGGGGTGGCGGAGCCCGGTCGGCGTCGCGCTCTGGCTGTCCTTCTGGCCGCAGTTCCTGCTCATCGCGGCGCTCTGCCTGGTGCAGCTCGCGGCCATGTACGTCGGCCCGTCGCTCATCGACCGGTTTGTCGAGTTCATCCGCCGCGGCAGCACGCCATGGGAGGGCCTCCGGCTTGTGGCCATCCTGATCGCCGGCAAGGCGGTCCAGACGCTGGCGTCGCACCACTACAACTTCCAGGGCCAGCTCCTGGGCATGCGCATCCGAGGCGCGCTGCTCACGGCGCTGTACCGCAAGTCGCTGCGGCTGTCCACCGGCGCGGCGCGGGCGCCATCGTGAACTACATGCAGGTGGACGCGTCCATGGTGTCCGGCGCCATGCACAGGCTGCACGGACTGTGGCTGATGCCGCTGCAGATCACGGTGGCCCTGTTCCTCCTGTACGCGTACCTGGGCCCGCCGTGCTCATGACGCTCGCCATGGTCACCGCGTTCGCCAACAAGCTCAACCTGGGCTACCAGTTCAAGTTCTTCGGCGCCCGCGACAGCGGCGTGAAGGCCCTGTCGGTGTCAAAACCGGCGGATCTCGAGTAAGGGGTCCCGAACTGTGCGTCTAGACGGATGGTAAAAGGAGACAAGGGACACGATGTTTTACCCAGGTTCGGGCCCTCTTGATGGAGGTAAAACCCTACGTCCTGCTTGATTAATATTGATGATGTGTGTTACAAGAGTGGATCTACCCCGAGATCAAAGAGGCTAAACCCTAGAAGCTAGCCTATGGTATGATTGTTGTTCGTCCTACGGACTAAAACCCTCCGGTTTATACAGACACCGGATAGGGTTAGGGTTACACAGAGTCGGTTACAAATGTAGGAGATCTACATATCCGTATCGCCAAGCTTGCCTTCCACGCCAAGGAAAGTCCCATCCGGACACGGGACGAAGTCTTTAATCTTGTATCTTTATAGTCTTGGAGTCCGACCGATGATGATAGTTCGGCTATCCGGACACCCCCTAGTCCGGAACTCCCTCAGTAGCCCCTGAACCAGGCTTCAATGACGACGAGTCCGGCGCGCATGTTGTCTTCGGCATTGCAAGGCGGGTTCTTCCTCCGAATAATTCATAGAAGATTGTGAACACCAGACGGTGTCGGCTCGCAAAAATAAATTCCACATACCACCGTAGAGAGAATAATATTACACAAGATCAATCTGCTGACGTATTTTGTGGCGTGATGTCGCACCACTACCAAGCCTTCACTCAAATTGTTTTTATTGTTCCACCTCAGCGTGTTTAGCGAAGCGGTTTCCTTGGCACGTCTTGTCGAAGCAGAGATCGTGCTCCCCTTATTCCGGGATTCCCATCAATACGGATGTGGGTAACCCAACCGCGCCATTGATTGTGACGCTTGGGGGATAAGCGAGTTTTACCAGGCCGGTGGGGGCACATGTTTCTGTCCGCCCACATAAGGGGATAAAGATCCAACCCTTTTACCTGCGCCTTCTTCTTCCTTTGCTCATCCATTCCCGTGCACTCGAGCTCTAGCGCCCAAGTCCGCACTTTCCTCCTCAACCTTCTCCAACCATGTCAGGAGCGGGAGGCAGATGGATGGCCTCCTCCGTCACGGAGGGGCACATCACAAGACTGCGGGAGGCCGGATACTTGTCCGGCGATATCGCGCACAGGCTGCCCGACGCGGGGCAGCTCATTCCAACCCCCAGTCCCCATGAGAGGGTGGTATTTCTCCCCCACTTCCTCCGCGGACTAGGTTTTCCACTTCACCCATTTGTCCGGGGGCTCATGTTCTACTACGGTCTGGACTTCCACGACCTGGCCCCGAATTTCGTCCTCAACGTCTCGGCGTTTATCGTCGTGTGCGAGGCCTTCCTCTGCATCCAGCCCCACTTCGGCTTGTGGCTCAAGACCTTCAGTGTCAAGCCGAAGGTTGTGAAGGGCAGCCAAGCAGAGTGCGGAGGCGCCATGGTCGGCAAGATGGCCAAAGTCCTATGGCTCGAGGGCTCCTTTGTGGAGACAATAAAGGGGTGGCAATCAGGGTGGTTCTACATCACCGAGCCACGCGACCCTGAATGGGTGGCGGCCCCCGAATTCAGATCTGGATTCCCCACACGACTCGTCATGGAAAGAGACGGGCCTGAAGTGGGGGGATTCAGACGAACTATCCGGACTCCAAACACGCGTCCGGAACCTGGTGGACAAGAATCGCAGGCTTGTCGACGTAATCCAGGTGATGCTCATCCGCTGGATTCTCCCATGCCAACAACGGGACTTCAATTTGTGGGAGTTCGATCCGGCACAGCATCGAACCTTGAGCCGCTCTTCGATACCACGTACGAAGATGCATGGAAGGTGCTGTTCAAGGCGCGAAGCCCCGCATCCGCTAACAAAGATCGCGGATACAGCTCGCAGCGTCAAGCGGCGAGGTAAGTTATTTACCCTTTACGGGACTCTTTTTCATAGATTGACTCTCGTGGGATCTAAAACTCCCTATTCTTTGTGAGTCTGGCTGAAGGCGTCCGGACAGATTAACTGTCTGGTTCCTTTGCCGAAGACCAGCGGACGCCCGATTGAGCGGGCTGCTGGCTCCGGCACCCATGTGGTGCCGAGAAGAAGGCCAAGAAGGAGGCCACGGGAACTCGAAGGAGCTCCGGCGCCAGGTCTTGTCGGATTCAGGCGCGAATCTTCTCCTCAAGATGAGGAGGAAGAAGAAGAAGCTTCTCCCCAGCCGGGAGGAGAGGAAAAGGAAGGCCGCCTAACCGGGAGGCCGGAGGGTCAAGAAGGAAGAACCCTTCCTCCGGACTTCTCCACCAACGTCAACGACGACGAGGGGGACTGGCCTACGAGGGCCAAGCCCCTGGCGAGATCGTAAGTGTCCGGATACCCATGGCTTTTTATTATTGTAGAGTGTTCTCTAATGTCGAACAATCGTGCAGCCCGCCCAAAGGCGAGTTCACCGATTCATCGAGCGGGTCCCTGGGCTCGTCAGAAATGGAGAGTACTTCGCTTCCGACCGCCTCCTCGCCTCATGCTGCGGACAACGCCGCGGCGGGGCCCCAAAGAGGGCTTGGTCACGAGGAGGTGGCGCAGAAGGTGCCACAAGGCAACTGTCGGTGTCAAAACCGGCGGATCTCGGGTAGGGGATCCCGAACTGGGCGTCTAGGCGGATGGTAACAGGAGACAAGGGACACGATGTTTACCCAGGTTCGGGCCCTCTTGATGGAGGTAAAACCCTACGTCCTGCTTGATTGATATTGATATTTTGGATGTTTACAAGAGTGGATCTACCACGAGATCAAGGAGGCTAAACCCTAGAAGCTAGCCTATGGTATGATTGTAAGGGTTGTTGTGATTGTTGTCCTACGGACTAAAGCCATCCGGTTTATATAGACACCGGAGAGGGCTAGGGTTGTTGGGTAACGTAGTAATTTCAAAAATTTTCCTACGAACACGCAAGACCATGGTGATGGCATAGCAACGAGAGGGGAGAGTGTCCGTCCACGTACCCTCGTAGACCGAAAGCGGAAGCGTTATAACAACGCGGTTGATGTAGTCGTACGTCTTCACGATCCGACCGATCCAAGCACCGAGCGTCACGGCACCTCCGAGTTCTGCACACGTTCAGCTCGATGGCGATCCCGGACTCGATCCAGCAAAGTGTCGGGATGAGTTCCACAAGACGACGGCGTGGTGACGATGATGATGCTCCACCGACGCGGGGCTTCGCCTAAGCTCCGCGACGATATGACTTCTCCGCGCGAGGGCTTCGCCTAAGCTCATGACGATATGACCGAAGTGGAATATGGTGGAAGGGGCACCGCACACGGCTAAGGAACGATCCGTAGATCAACTTGTGTGTTCTAGGGTGCCCCTGCCCCGTATATAAAGGAGCCAAGGGGAGGGGCTGGCCGGCCAAGAGGCGGCGCGAGGAGTCCTACTCCTCCGGAGTAGGATTCCCCTCAATCCTAGTTGGATTAGGATTCCCGGAGGAAGAGAGAGAGGGGGCGGCCCACTTTTCCTAGTCCTAATAGGACTAGGGAAGAAGGGGCGACCACCTAGGTCTGCCCTTTCTCCTTTCCACCAAGGCCCACTATGGCCCATGTAGTTCCCGGGGTTCGGTAACCTCCGGTACTCGATAAATTCGATTTCACTCGGAACACTTCCGATGTCCAAATGTAGGCTTCCAATATATCAATCTTTATGTCTCGACCATTTCGAGACTCCTCGTCATGTCCGTGATCACATCCGGGACTCCGAACAACCTTCGGTGCATCAATACTTATAAACTCATAATGAACTGTCATTGAAACGTTAAGCGTGCGGACCCTACGGGTTCGAGAACTATGTAGACATGACCTAGAACCATTCTCGGTCAATAACCAATAGCGGAACCTGGATGCCCATATTGGTTCCTACATATTCTACGAAGATCTTTATCGGTCAAACCGCATAACGACATCGTTGTTCCCTTTGTCATCGGTATGTTACTTACCCGAGATTCGATCGTCGGTATCCAATACTTAGTTCAATCTCGTTACGGAAGTCTCTTTACTCGTTCCGTAATGCATCATTCCGTAACTAACTCATTAGCTACATTGCTTGCAAGGCTTATAGTGATGTGCATTACCGAGAGGGCCAGAGATACCTCTCCGACAATCGGAGTGACAAAACCTAATCTCAAATCGCCAACCCAACATGTACCTTTGGAGACACCTGTAGTACTCCTTTATAATCACCCGATTCGTTGTGACGTTTGGTAGTACCAAAGTGTTCCTCCGTAAACGGGAGTTGCATAATCTCATAGTTACGGGAACATGTATAAGTCATGAAGAAAGCATTAGCAATATACTAAACGATCAAGTGCTAAGCTAACGGAATGGGTCATGTCAATCACATCATTCTCCTAATGAGGTGATCCCATTAATCAAATGACAACACATGTCTATGGTTAGGAAACACAACCATCTTTGATTAATGAGCTAGTCTAGTAGAGGCATACTAGTGACTATCTGTTTGTCTATGTATTCACACATGTATTATGTTTACGGTTAATACAATTCTTGCATGAATAATAAACATTTATCATGGTATAAGGAAATAAATAATAACTTTATTATTGCCTCTAGGGCATATTTCCTTCAGTCTCCCACTTGCACTAGAGTCAATAATCTAGTTCACATCGCCATGTGATTTAACATCAATAGTTCACATCTATATGTGGTTAACACCCATAGTTCACATCGACATGTGACCAACACCCAAAGGGTTTACTAGAGTCAGTAATCTAGTTCACATTGCTATGTGATTAACACCCAAAGAGTACTATGGTGTGATCATGTTTTGCTTGTGAGATAACTTTAGTCAACGGGTCTGTCACATTCAGAGCCGTAAGTATTTTGCAAATTTCTATGTCTACAATGCTCTGCACGGAGCTACTCTAGCTAATTGCTCCCACTTTCAATATGTATCCAGATTGAGACTCAGAGTCATCTAGATTAGTGTTTAAAACTTGCATCGACGTAACCCTTTACGACGAACCTTTTTTCACTTCCATAATCGAGAAACATATCCTTATTCTACTAAGGATAATTTTGACCGCTGTCCATTGATCTACTCATAGATCACTATTTTACTCCCTTGCCAAGCTTAGTGGTAGGGTATGCAATAGATCTGGTACACAGCATGACATACTTTATAGAACCTATGGCTGATGCATAGGGAATGACTTTCATTCTCTTTCTATCTTCTGCCGTGGTCGGGTTTTGAGTCTTACTCAATCTCACACCTTGTAACACAGGCAAGAACTCTTTCTTTGACTGTTCCATTTTGAACTACTTCAAAATCTTGTCAAGGTATGTATTCATTGAAAAACTTATCAAGCGTCTTTGATCTATCTCTATAGATCTTGATGCTCAGTATGTAAGCAGCTTCACCGAGGTCCTTCTTTGAAAAACTCCTTTCATAATACTCCTTTATGCTTTGCAGAATAATTCTACATTATTTCCGATCAACAATATGTCATTCACATATACTTATCAGAAATGCTGTAGTGCTCCCACTCACTTTCTTGTAAATACAGGCTTCTCCAAAAGTCTGTATAAAACCATATGCTTTGATCACACTATCAAAGCGTTTATTCCAACTCCGAGATGCTTGCACCAGTCCATAGATGGATCGTTGGAGCTTGCGTATTTTGTTAGCTCCTTTAGGATTGACAAAACCTTCTTGTTGCATCATATACAACTCTTCTTTAATAAATCCATTAAAGAATGTAGTTTTTACATCCATTTGCCAGATTTCATAAAATGTGGCAATTGCTAACATGATTCGGACAGACTTAAGCATCGCTACAGTTGAGAAAATCTCATTGTAGTCAACACCTTGAACTTGTCGAAAACCTTTTTGTGACAAGTCGGGCTTTGTAGATAGTAACACTACTATCAGTGTCCGTCTTCCTCTTTAAGATCCATTTATTTAACATGGCTTGCTGATCATCGAGCAAGTCAATCAAAGTCCATACTTTGTTCTCATACATGGATCCTATCTCAGATTTCATGGTCTCAAGCCATTTCGCGGAATCTGGGCTCATCATCGCTTCCTCATAGTTCGTAGGTTTCATCATGTTCTAGTAACATGACTTCCAGAACATGATTACCGCACCACTCTGGTGCGGATCTTACTCTGGAAGATCTACGAGGTTTGGTAGCAACTTGATCTGAAGTTTCATGATCATCATCATTAACTTCCTTACTAATTGGTGTAGGAATCACTGGAACTGATTTCTGTGATGAACTACTTTCCAATAAGGGAGAAGGTACAATTACCTCATCAAGTTCTACTTTCCTCCCACTCACTTCTTTCGAGAGAAACTCCTTCTCTAGAAAGGATCCATTTTTAGCAACGAATAACTTGCCTTCGGATCTGTGATAGAAGGTGTACCCAACTATTTCCTTTGGGTATTCTATGAAGACGCACTTCTCCGATTTGGGTTCGAGCTTATCAGATGAAACTTTTCACATAAGCATCGCAGCCCCAAACTTTAAGAAACGTCAACTTGGGTTTCTTGCTAAACCACAGTTCATATGTTGTCGTCTCAACGGATTTAGATGGTGCCCTTTTAATGTGAATGCAGCTGTCTCTAATGCATAACCCCAAAACTATATTGGTAAATCAGTAAGAGACATCATAGATCGCACCATATCAAAATAAAGTACGGTTACGACGTTCGGACACACCATAACGTTGTGGTGTTCCAGGTGGCGTGAGCTGTGAAACTATTCCACATTGTTTTAATTGAAGACCAAACTCGTAACTCAAATATTCATCTCCACGATCAGATCGCAGAAACTTTATTTTCTTGTTGCGATGATTTTCCACTTCACTCTGAAATTCTTTGAACCTTTCAACTATTTCAGACTTATGTTTCATCAAGTAGATATACCCATATCTACTCAAATCATCTTGTGAAGGTCAGAAAAATAACGATACTTGCCACGAGCATCAACACTCATTGGATCGCATACATCGGTATATATGTGTTATTTCCAACAACTCAGTAGCTTGTTCCATTGTTCCGGAGAACGGAGTTTTAGTCATCTTGCCCAAAAGGCACGGTTCGCAAGCATCAAATGATTCATAATCAAGTGATTCCAAAATCCCATCAGCATGGAGTTTCTTCATGCGCTTTACACCAATATGACCTAAACGGCAGTGCCACAAATAAATTGCACTATCATTATTAACTTTGCATCTTTTGGCATCAATATTATGAATATGTGTATCACTACGATCGAGATCCAACAAACTATTTTATTGGGTGTATGACCATTGAAGGTTTTATTCATGTAAATGAACAACAATTATTCTCTGACTTTAAATGAATAACCGTATTGCAATAAACATGATCAAATCATATTTATGCTCAACACCAAATAACACTTATTTAGGTTCCACACTAATCCCGAAAGTATAGGGAGTGTGCGATGATGATCATATCAATCTTGGAACTACTTCCAACACTCATCGTCACTTCCCCTTCAACTAGTCTCTGTTTATTCTCAGAACTCCTGTTTGAGTTACTAATCTTAGCAACCGAACGAGTATCAAATACTCAGGGGCTACTATAAACACTAGTAAGGCACACATCAATAACCTGTATATCAAATATAACCTTGTTCACTTTGCCATCCTTCTTATCCACCAAATATTCAGGGGTAGTTCTGCTTCCAGTGACCAGTTCCATTGCAGCAAAAGTACTCAGTCTCAGGCTTAGGTCTAGACTTGGGCTTCTTCACTCGAGCAGCAACTTGCTTGCCGTTCCTTTTGAAGTTCCCCTTCTTCCCTTTGCCATTTTCCTTGAGACTAGTGGTCTTGTCAACCATCAACACTTGATGTTTTTCTCTTGATTTCTACCTTCGTCGATTTCAGCATCACGAAGAGCTTGGGAATTACTTTTGTCATCCCTTGCATATTATAGTTCATCACGAAGTTCTACTAACTTGGTGATGGTGACTAGAGAATTCTGTCAATCACTATCTTATCTGGAAGATTAACTCCCACTTGATTCAAGCGATTGAAGTACCTGACAATCTGAGCACATGCTCACTAGTTGAGCGATTCTCCTCCATCTTTTAGCTATAGAACTTGTTGGAGACTTCATATCTCTCAACTCGGGTATTTGCTTGAAATATTAACTTCAATTCCTGGAACATCCCATATGGTCCATGACGTTCAAAACGTCTTTGAAGTCCCGATTCTAAGCCTTTAAGCATGGTGCACTAAACTATCAAGTAGTCATCATATTGAGCTAGCCAAACATTCATAACGTCTGCATCTGCTCCTGCAATAGGTCTGTCACCTAGCGGTGCATTAAGGACATAATCGTTACAGGCAGCAATGAGGATAAACCTCAGATCACGGATCCAATCCGCATCATTGCTACTAACATTTTTCAATACAATTTTCTCTAGGAACATATTAAAATAAACATATGAAAGCAACAACGCGAGCTATTGATCTACAACATAATCTGCAAAATACTACCAGGACTAAGTTCATGATAAATTAAAGTTCAATTAATCATATTACTTAAGAACTCCCACTTAGATAGACATCTCTAGTCATCTAAGTGATTACGTGATCCAAATCAACTAAACCATGTCCGATCATCACGTGAGATGGAGTAGTTTCAATGGTGAACATCACTATGTTGATCATATCTACTATATGATTCACGCCGACCTTTCGGTCTCCGTGTTCGAGGCCATATCTGTTATATGCTAGGCTCGTCAAGTTTAACTCGAGTATTCGCGTGCGCAACTGTTTTGCACCGTTGTAGATGGACGTAGAACTTATCACACCCGATCATCACGTGGTGTCCGGGTACTACGAACTTTGGCAACGGTGCATACTCGGGAGAACACGTCTTGATAATTTTAGTGAGAGATCATCTTATAATGCTACCGTCAATCAAAGCAAGATAAGATGCATAAAGGATAAACATCACATGCAATCAATATAAGTGATATGATATGGTCATCATCATCTTGTGCTTGTGATCTCCATCGCCAAGCACCGTCATGATCACCATCGTCACCGCGCGACACCTTGATCTCCATCGTAGCATCGTTGTCATCTCGCCAACTATTGCTTCTACGACTATCGCTATCGCTTAGTGATAAAGTAAAGCAATTACATGGCGTTGCATTTCATACAATAAAGCGACAACCATATGGCTCCTGCCATTGCCGATAACTTCGGTTACAAAACATGATCATCTCATACAATAAAATATAGCATCACGTCTTGACCACATCACATCACAACATGCCCTGCAAAAACAAGTTAGACGTCCTCTACTTTGTTGTTGCAAGTTTTACGTGGCTGCTACGGGCTGAGCAAGAACCGTTCTTACCTCGCATCAAAACCACAACGATAGTTTGTCAAGTTGGTGCTGTTTTAACCTTCGCAAGGACCGGGCGTAGCCACACTCGGTTCAACTAAAGTGAGAGAGAGACACCGCGGTCACCTTTAAGCAACGAAAGTGCTCGGGCGGTGAAACCAGTCTCGCGTAAGCGTCTGCGTAATGTCGGTCCGGCCGCTTCATCTCACAATACCGCTGAACCAAAGTATGACATGCTGGTAAGCAGTATGACTTATATCGCCCACAACTCACTTGTGTTCTACTCGTGCATATGACATCAACGCATAAAACCAGGCTCGGATGCCACTGTTGGGTAACGTAGTAATTTCAAAAATTTTCCTCACGAACACGCAAGACCATGGTGATGGCATAGCAACGAGAGGGAGAGGTCCGTCCACGTACCCTCGTAGACCGAAAGCGAAGCGTTATAACAACGCTGTTGATGTAGTCGTGCGTCTTCACGATCCGACCGATCCAAGCACCGAACGCACGGCACCTCCGAGTTCTCGCACACGTTCAGCTCGATGGCGATCCCGGACTCCGATCCAGCAAAGTGTCGGGATGAGTTCCGTCAAGACTGACGGCGTGGTGACGATGATGATGCTCCACCGACGCAGGGCTTCGCCTAAGCTCATGACGATATGACTTCTCCGCGCGAGGGCTTCGCTAAGCTCATGACGATATGACCAAGTGGAATATGGTGGAAGGGGCACCGCACACGGCTAAGGAACGATTCAGTAGATCAACTTGTGTGTTCTAGGGTGCCCCCTGCCCCGATATAAAGGAGCCAAGGGGAGGGGCTGGCGGCCAAGAGGGGCGCGCCGAGGAGTCCTACTCCTCCGGGAGTAGGATTCCCCCTCCAATCCTAGTTGGATTAGGATTCCCGGAGGGGGAAAGAGAGAGAGGGGGGCCGGCCCACTTTTCCTAGTCCTAATAGGACTAGGGGAAGGGGGGGGCCACCTAGGGCTGGCCCTTTCTCCTTTCCACCAAGGCCCACTATGGCCCATGTAGTTCCCGGGGTTCCGTAACCTCCGGTACTCGATAAATTCGATTTCACTCGGAACACTTCCGATGTCCAAATGTAGGCTTCAATATATCAATCTTTATGTCTCGACCATTTCGAGACTCCTCGTCATGTCCGTGATCACATCCGGGACTCGAACAACCTTCGTGCATCAATACTTATAAACTCATAATGAACTGTCATCGAAACGTTAAGCGTGCGGACCCTACAGGTTCGAGAACTATGTAGACATGACCTAGAACCATTCTCGGTCAATAACCAATAGCGGAACCTGGATGCCAATATTGGTTCCTACATATTCTACGAAGATCTTTATCGGTCAAACCGCATAACGACATACGTTGTTCCCTTTGTCATCGGTATGTTACTTACCCGAGATTCGATCGTCGGTATCCAATACTTAGTTCAATCTCGTTACCAGTAAGTCTCTTTACTCGTTCCGTAATGCATCATTCCGTAACTAACTCATTAGCTACATTGCTTGCAAGGCTTATAGTGATGTGCATTACCGAGAGGGCCCAGAGATACCTCTCCGACAATCGGAGTGACAAAACCTAATCTCGAAATACGCCAACCCAACATGTACCTTTGGAGACACCTGTAGTACTCCTTTATAATCACCCGATTCGTTGTGACGTTTGGTAGTACCCAAAGTGTTCCTCCGGTAAACGGGAGTTGCATAATCTCATAGTTACAGGAACATGTATAAGTCATGAAGAAAGCATTAGCAATATACTAAACGATCAAGTGCTAAGCTAACGGAATGGGTCATGTCAATCACATCATTCTCCTAATGAGGTGATCCCATTAATCAAATGACAACACATGTCTATGGTTAGGAAACACAACCATCTTTGATTAATGAGCTAGTCTAGTAGAGGCATACTAGTGACTATCTGTTTGTCTATGTATTCACACATGTATTATGTTTCCGGTTAATACAATTCTTGCATGAATAATAAACATTTATCATGGTATAAGGAAATAAATAATAACTTTATTATTGCCTCTAGGGCATATTTCCTTCAAGGGTTACATAGAGTCGGTTACAATGGTAGGAGATCTACATATCCGTATCGCCAAGCTTGCCTTCCACGCCAAGGAAAGTCCCATCCGGACATGGGGGGAAGTCTTCAATCTTCTATCTTCATAGTCTTGGAGTCCGGTCGATGATGATAGTCCGGCAAATGATAGTTCGTTGATGATGGTAGTCCGCTATCCGGACACCCCTAATCCAGACTCCTCAAGCCCCTCTGAACCAGGCTTCAATGACGATAAGTCCGCGTATATTGCTTGGCATTGCAAGGCGGGTTCCTCCTCCAAATGATAGAAGATTGTGAACACCAGGATAGTGTCCGACTCTGCAAAATAAATTCCACATTCCACCGTAGAGAGAATAATAATATACACAAGTTCAATCTGCTGACGTTTTCCGTGGCATGACGTCACACCACTACCAAGTCATTACTCGAATTGTTTTTTACTTTACCACCTCAGCGCATTTAGCGAAGCGGTTTCCTTGGCACGTCTTGTCGAAGCAGAGATCGTGTTTCCCCTTAATCCGGGATTCTCATCAATACGGGCGTGGGTAACCCAACCGCATCATTGATGGTGACGCTTGGGAGATAAGCGAGTTTTACCAGGCCGGTGGGGGCGCGTGAGATTTCGCCTACCATATAAGGGATAAGGATTCACCTTCTCACCCACGCCTTCTTCCTCCTTTGCTTATCCATCTCACAAGACTTTTCGAGCTCCAGCGCCCAAGTTCGCGCATCTCGTCTCAACCTTCTCCGACCATGTCCGGGCGGAGGTAAATGGTTGGCCTCCACCGTTAAGGAGGAGCAAATCGCCAAACTTCGCGCGACGCCAGATACCTCTCCAAATGACGCCGCACACCGGCTGCCCGACGAGGGCAGCTCATCCCCACCCCAGCCCCATGAGAGGGTTGTCTTTCTTTCCCACTTCCTCCGCTGGACTGGGCTTTCCACTTCACCCCTTTGTCCGGGGCTCATGTTCTACTACGGCCTGGATTTCCATGATCTGGCGCCAACTTCATCCTCAACATCTCGGCGTTTATCGTCAGTGTGCGAGGCCTTCCTCGCATCCAGCCCCACTTCGCTTGTGGCTCAAGACCTTCAATGTCAAGCGAAGGTAGTGAAGGGCATTCAAGCGGAGTCTTGGGCGCCATGTTGGGCAAGATGCCCAACGTCCTTTGGTTCAAGGGCCTTCGTGGGATCCGTCAAGGTGGCAATCGGGGTGGTTCTACATCACCGAGCCGCGCGACCCTAAATGGGCGGCGGCCCCGAGTTTAGATCTGGTATCCCCACGCAGCTCACCTCCCGGAAAGAGAAGGGCTTGCTGTGGGGCAGTTTGAAGGAGCCGACGGACTCTGACTGTATCAAGAAGCTGGTGAAGAAGCTCAGGCTGGTTAACGTGGTCCAAGTCATGCTCGTCCGCGGATTCTCCCATGCCAAGAGCGGGCATTCAATCTATGGGAGTTCGATCCGAACAGCACCAGCGCTGAACAAGCTCTTCGACACAACGTCTGAAGGTGCTCGAAGGTGCTGTTCAAGGGCGCTGAAGCCCCGCATCCGCGACGGAAGATCGCGATTTCACTCCTGGCCTTGAGCCGACGAGGTAAGTGATTCTACCCTTCTGAGACACTTGTTTTCATAGTTTGACTCTATGCGGTTTTAATTCCCCTTTTCCTTTGACAGACTGGATGAAGAAGGCGGAGCAGATTACCCGTCCGGCTCCTATGCCGAAAATCCAAGAGACGCCGTCTAGCGAGGCTGCTGGTTCCGCACCGCACGTGGTGCCGAGAAGAAGGCCAAGAAGGAGGCCACGGTGCTCGAAAGAGTGCCCGCCAGGTGTCCGACGACTCGGGGCTGACTCCTCCCTGAAAATGAGGAGGAGGAAGAGGACTCTCTCCCGGAGGAGGGAGAGAGGAAGAGGAAGGCTTCCCCAACCGGGAGGCCGGAGGGTCCAAGAGGGAAGGACTATTCCCCGGACAGCTCTGCCAACATCAACGCTGGCGAGGAAGAATGGCCTTCAAGGGCCAGCCTCCGGCGAGATCGTAAATATCCGGATTCTGAATGATTTATAATTTCTTTTGCTGCGCCACATAGTGTCATTCTAACGCCGCATGCTACCAGTAGTCCGTCGGTGATGATCTCCCGCTTCATCGAAGCGGGTCGTTGGCTTCGCCGGATGTAGACTCCATCCCACCGCCTCCACCCTCGCGACGCCGAAGACGCTGGGCGGGATCTCCGAAGGACCCGCCAGGAGAGCTCGAGGCGCCACAAGGCGCCCTCCGGACTTCGCTGGACTCCACAACGGAACCCGCAGTGGTTCCGGAGTCCGGCAGCGGCCCTTCGATCAAGGGCAAGACTGCGGACACCGGCGGCTTCCGCCCAACCGAGGCGCCGGCAATTGTTGGGGCGCTGCAGCGCGCCCATCGAGGAAGAACACCGCACTATTATGAGTGCGGTGATTCAAAGGTGCAGCTTCGCCAAAGGCGGGCTGACCGAAGCTCGCAATAGCCTTCTATCGTGCTTTGAGGTAAGAAGTTAACAATATGCAAAGTAATACCGCATAGACAGTAGCCCCGATGCTCGGTGGGGTGTTCGGAAAGAAAAGCCGGATGAGGATCTTAAAAAAGATAAACGCAGGGTTGCTAAAAAATTATGTCAATATGGGTTGCAGGCTGCGCTGCTGACCTCTGCCGCACTGACTACGGAGGTCGGTGCGTTGAAGCAGGAGCTCGAGCGGTCCGGGCAAGAGCTCGGCCGCGCCAGGAAGCAGCTCCAAGACAAAGAAGGTGAGTAACACCGCTTTGAATGTGTACCTTACAGAAAAGGATTTAGGTTGCGACAAAAAATAACAAGGATAACATGGGTACTGCAGGGGCCACGAACAAGGTGGCGGCCCTGAAGGAGGCCGTGTCCGCGTCAACGCATAATGCGCCACGGAACGGGCAGAGCGAGAAAAGCAAGAGGCGAGGTGGCGGCGGTTCAGCAAGAGCTCCAGGCTCTCATGGAAAAGCATGAGAGTTTGGAGCGTGACTCAAAGACTCGAGAGTCCGAGCTTTCCTCGGCTCTCGAAAGTGCTAGAACCGCCAAGGCCGAGGCCCATAAGGCCCTTCAGGAGGTTGAATTGATGAAGAAGATAGCGGCGGGTAAGGCATTTTTCATGCAAAGCAAGCATGTGAATGCAAATTACGTGATACTTACCCGAATTCGGAGCTCTCCAGGGGCGTTTGCAGATCTGCCTCGCAGCGTGTCTGATGCCGCCACATTCTACCGAGCCGAGGAGGGGAGCTCAACGGAGAAGGTCTTCTGGTCTCAGTATGCTGAGGCCGGCCATCCGGTGCCCCCTAGCGACCAGCTGAAGCAGCTGGTCGAGCTTCACAAGGTGGCCGAGCAGGCCATGAAGGGGCTCATAGTCCGGCTGTGGCCCGGAGAGGCCATGCCTGGGAGCTACTTCGGCCTTGTGCGACGGCTGGTGGATGCGTGCCCCTGGGTGGAGGTTATCAAGCGCTCCGCCTGTATTGAAGGTGCTCGTCGGGCCCTTGCCCGCGCAAAGGTGCATTGGGGCAAGCTGGATGCGGAGAAGCTAATCACTGACGCGCCACCAGCGGGCAAGGAGCATCGTACGCCCGAACTTTACTATAAGGCTGTCCTGAAGGGTGCCCGCAAGATTGCGGATGAGTGCCCCAGGGATGTAATTATTGAGTGAATTCGCAATGTGTTATCCTGTGCGCTGAAAACTTTGTTCATATGCGCTAAGCAACACTTGTTTAATTTAAAATATTACCTTCAGGCGGCCGCTTATTAAATCTGAGAGATGGCAAGTCGTCGGCTTCAGCCCCCATGCCACGAGTGCTGGGGTGTTCGGGATAAACTTGAGCACTCTTGTTCCCATTTTTGGGTCCATCTAGGGAGGCGCTCAACACAACAAACAAGGCAACCAGACTTATAGTGCTTGAACACTCTCACTTAGCCATAGAATTCTATAATTTTAAATTTCGTGAAGCCCCTAGTATTTGAAGACCAATTGGGGCGCTATCCACGCCTTCATCGGACATAATCCGAACTTCGCTCGAGCGGCGAGGTCTTTAAGGACCCGAAAGGACCTCTCGAACAGCGACCAGTCTCACGCCTTATCATGCCGGTCAGTTTTAGCTTTCTCCACTGAGGCGTTAACCCGGCTCAACCGGGGCGCAATCGCAGTGGTTCTCCCAGTGCTACCTTAGCCGATAGAACGGGAACGTAAGGTGCTAAACATGGGAGCCGGGCAAACCCAACTATTGACCCAAGACATGATTCAGAGTCGATTCATATAATGCTATAAGTTCGGGGTGCCGCACTTGTGAAAGTGTGCGGACTTTATCACACCATAAAGCGGAGGACATAAGCCCCTGGTGTGTTTGGCCGTGCCAAGATGCACGGGTGCAACATGTTGTAAATGAACATATATACATATATATATATATATATATAAAGTAATGTAATTAAAAAAAGTGCTGCATATTATTCAAGAAGATATGCTATCAGTGCGGAATGATACAAATAGTGCGGAAAGTAAGGGATTGGACGAATTAAGGGCGTCTCTGTTGGGGAACGTTGCAGAAAATTAAAATTTTTCCTACGGTTTCACCAAGATCCATCTATGAGTTCATCTAAGCAACGAGTCATGGGAGATGCATCTACATACCACTTTGTAGATCGCGAGCGGAAGCGTTCAAAATAACGGGGTTGAGGTAGTTGTACACGTCGTGATCCAATCACCGGAGATCCTAGTGCCGAATCAGACGGCACCTCCGCGCTCAACACACGTACGGTCAGCGTGACGTCTCCTCCTTCTTGATCCAGCAAGGGGGAAGGAGAGGTTGATGAAGATCCAGCAGCACGACGACGTGGTGGTGGATGCAGCAGGGATCCCGGCAGGGCTTCGCCAAGCGTCAAGGGGAGGAGGAGGTGTAGCAAGGGAAGGGAGGTGCCAAGATGCGGGTCTTGCCCCTTCCTCCTCCACTATATATAGGGGCTAGGGGCGCATGCCCCTGGAGATCCCATCTAGATGGGGGGGCGGCCCGAACAACGCAACCCCCTTAGGGTTTCCAACCAGGGGGGGCGCATGCCCCCTCGGGGGGGCAACGGCCCCCTAGGGTTTCCAACCGGGGGGCGCATGCCCCCTCGGGGGGCAACGGTCCCCTAGGGTTTCCAACCCTAGGCGCCTTGGGCCCTTGGGTGGGGCGCACCAGCCCACCAGGGGCTGGTTCCCACGCCACTTCAGCCCATGGGGCCCTCCGGGATAGGTGGCCCCACCCGGTGGACCCCCGGGACCCTTCCGGTGGTCCCGGTACAATACCGGTGACCCCCAAAACTTTCCCGGTGGCCGAAACTGGACTTCCTATATATAAATCTTTACCTCCGGACCATTCCGAACTCCTCGTGACGTCCGGGATCTCATCCGGACTCAAAAACTTTCGGTTACTGCATACTAATATCTCTACAACCCTAGCGCCACCGAACCTTATGTGTAGACCCTACGGGTTCGGAGATATCGAACATGACCGAGATGCCTCTCCGGTCAATAACCAACAGCGGGATCTGGATACGCATGTTGGCTCCCACATACCTCGATGATCTCATCGGATGAACCACGATGTCGAGGATTCAATCAAACCCGTATACAATTCCCTTTGTCAATCGGTACGTTACTTGCCCGAGACTCGATCGTCGGTATCCCAATACCTTGTTCAGTCTCGTTACGGCAAGTCACTTTACTCGCATCAGTAATGCATGATCCCATGACTAACCACTTAGTCACTTTGAGCTCATTATGATGATGCATTACCGAGTGGGCCCAGAGATACCTCTCCGTCATACGGAGTGACAAATCCAGCCTCGATCCGTGTCAACCCAATGACACTTTCGGAGATACCGTAGTGCACCTTTATAGTCACCCGATTCGTTGTGACGCTTTGGTACACCCAAAGCACTCTTACGGTATCCGGAGTTACACGATCTCATGGTCTAAGGAAGAGATACTTGACATTGGAAAAGCTCTAGCAAAACGAACTACACGATCTTGTGCTATGCTTAGGATTGGGTCTTGTCCATCACGTCATTCTCCTAATGACGTGATCCCGTTATCAATGACATCCAATGTCCATAGTCGAAACCATGACTATCTGTCGACCAACGAGCTAGTCAACTAGAGGCTCACTAGGGACGACAGTGGTCTATGTATTCACACGTGTATCACGATTTCCGGATAATACGCTTATAGCATGAATAAAAGACAATTATCATGAACAAGGAAATATAATAATAATGCTTTTATTATTGCCTCTAGGGCATATTTCCAACAGTCTCCCACTTGCACTAGAGTCAATAATCTAGTTTACATTGTGATGAATCGAACACCCATAGAGTTCGGTGTTGATCATGTTTTGCCTTGGAAGAGGTTTAGTCAGCGGATCTGCGACATTCAGATCCGTATGTACTTTACAAATTTCTATGTCTCCATCCTGAACATTTTCACGGATGGAGTTGAAGCGACGCTTGATGTGCTGGTCTTCTTGTGAAACCTGGGCTCCTTGGCAAGTGCAATAGCTCCAGTGTTGTCACGAAGAGTTTGATCGGCCCCGACGCATTGGGTATGACTCCTAGGTCGGTGATGAACTCCTTCACCCAAATTGCTTCATCGCTGCCTCCGAGGCTGCCATGTACTCCGCTTCACATGTAGATCCCGCCACGACGCTTCGCTTGCAGCTGCACCAGCTTCTCGCTCCACCATTCAACATATACACGTATCCGGTTTGTGACTTAGAGTCATCCAGATCTGTGTCGGCTTAGCGTCGGCGTAACCCGTTCTGACGAGTTCTTCGTCACCTCCATAAATGAGAAACATGTCCTTTGTCCTTTTCGGTACTTCAGGATATTCTTGACCGCTGTCCGTGTTCCTTGCGGGATTACTTTGGTACCTTCCTACCAAACTTACGGCAAGGTTTACATCAGGTCAGTACACAGCATGGCATACATAATAGATCCTATGGCTGAGGCATAGGGGATGACACTCATCTCTTCTTTATCTTTTGCCATGGTCGGGCATTGAGCTGAGCTCAATTTCACACCTTGCAATACAGGCAAGAACCCCTTCTTGGACTGATCCATTTTGAACTTCTTCAAAATCTTGTCAAGGTATGTGCTTTGTGAAAGACCTATGAGGCGTCTCGATCTATCTCTATAGATCTTGATGCCTAATATATAAGCAGCTGCTCCAGGTCCTTCATTGAAAAACACTTATTCAAGTAGGCCTTAATGCTGTCCAAGAATTCTATATCATTTCCCATCAGAAGTATGTCATCTACATATAATATGAGAAATGCTACAGAGCTCCCACTCACTTTCTTGTAAACGCAGGCTTCTCCATAAGTCTGCATAAACCCAAACGCTTTGATCATCTCATCAAAGCGAATGTTCCAACTCCGAGATGCTTGCACCAGCCCATAAATGGATCGCTGGAGCTTGCATACTTTGTCAGCATTCTTAGGATCGACAAAACTCTCCGGCTGCATCATATACAGCTCTTCCTTAAGATATCCGTTAAGGAACACTGTTTTGGCGTCCATCTGCCATATCTCATAATCATAGTATGCGGCAATTGCTAACATGATTGGACGGACTTAAGCTTCGCTACGGAGAGAAAGTCTCATCGTAGTCAATCCCTTGAACTTGCCGATAACCCTTAGCGACAAGTCGAGCTTTATAGATGGTGACATTACCATCCGCGTCCGTCTTCCTCTTAAAGATCCATTTGTTTTCTATCGCTCGCGATCATCGGACAAGTCGGTCAAAGTCCACACTTTGTTTTCATACATGGATTCTATCTCGGACTTCATGGCTTCTAGCCATTTGTTGGAATCTGGGCCCGCCATCACTTCTTCATAGTTCAAGGTTCATTGTTGTCTAACAACATGATTTCCAAGACAGGGTTGCCGTACCACTCAGTGCGGAACGTGTCCTAGTGGACCTCTGAAGTTCAGAGCAACTTGATCCGAAGTACCTTGATCATCATCATGAATTTCCTCTTCGGTTGGTGTAGGCATCACAGAACATTTTCTGAGCTGCACTACTATCCTGTTCAAGAGGTAGTACTTCATCGAGTTCTACTTTCCTCCCACTTACTTCTTTTGAGAGAAACTCTTTTCCGAAAGGATCCGTTCTTGGCAACAAAGATCTTGCCCTCGGATCTTAAGTAGAAGGTATACCCTACGGTTTCCTTAGGGTATCCTATGAAGACGCATTTTTCGACTTGGGTTCGAGCTTTTCAGGTTGAAGTTTCTTGACATAAGCATCGCATCCCCAAACTTTTAGAAACGACAGCTTAGGTTTCTTCCCAAACCATAATTCATACGGTGTCGTCTCAACGGACTTAGGCGGTGCCCTATTTAAAGTGAATGTAGCTGTCTCTAGAGCGATCCCCAAAATGATAGCGGTAAATCAGTAAGAGACATCATAGACCGCACCATATCCAATAGAGTGCGATTACGACGCTCGGACACACCGTTCGCTTGAGGTGTTCGGTAGGCGTTAGTTGTGAAACGATTCCACATTTTCTTAAGTGTGTACCAAATTCGTGACTTAAATATTCTCCTCCACGATCCGATCGTAAGAATTTTATCTTTCGGTCATGTTGATTCTCTACTTCATTCTGAAATTCCTTGAACTTTTCAAAGGTCTCAGACTTGTGTTTCATCAAGTAGACATACCCATATCTACTCAAGTCATCTGTGAGAGTGAGAACATAACGATATCCTCCATGAGCCTCAACGCTCATTGGACCGCACACATCGGTATGTATGATTTCCAACAAGTTGGTTGCTCGCTCCATTGTTCCGAGAATGGAGTCTTGGTCATCTTGCCCATGAGGCATGGTTCGCATGTGTCAAATGATTCATAATCAAGAGACTCCAAAAGTCCATCAGCATGGAGCTTCTTCATGCGCTTGACACCAATGTGACCAAGGCGGCGATGCCACAAGTATGTGGGACTATCGTTATCAACTTTACATCTTTTGGTATTCACGCTATGAACATGTGTAATACTACGCTCGAAATTCATTAAGAATAAACCATTGACCATCGGACATGACCATAAAACATATCTCTCATATAAATAGAACAACCATTATTCTCGGATTTAAATGAGTAGCCATCTCGCATTAAGCGAGATCCAGATACAATATTCATGCTCAAACTTGGCACCAAATAACAATTATTAAGGTTTATAACTAATCCGTGGGTAAATGAAGAGGTAGCGTGCGGCGGCGATCACATCGACTCTGGAACCATTCCCGACGCGCAGATCGTCACCTCGTCCTTCGCCAGCCTCCGCTTATTCCGCAGCTCCTGCTGTGAGTTACAAATATGAGCAACGGCACGGTATCAAATACCCAGGAGTTACTACGAGTCTTGGTAAGGTACACATCAATTACATGTATATCAAATATACCTTTGGTGTTGCCGGCCTTCTTGTCCGCTAAGTATTTGGGGCAGTTCCGCTTCGATGACCCTTCCCTTGCAATAAAAGCACTCAGTCTCGGGTTTGGGTCCATTCTTTGACTTCTTCCCGCAACTTGCTTGCGGCGGCAACCTCCTTGCCGTCCTTCTTGAAGTTCTTCTTGCCCTTGCCCTTCTTAAACTTAGTGGTCTTATTGACCATCAACACTTGATGTTCTTTCTTGATTTCAACCTCGGCTGACTTCAGCATAGAGAATACTTCAGAATGGTCTTTACCATCCCTGCATATTGTAGTTCATCACAAAGCTCTTGTAGCTTGGTGGAAGCGATGGAGGATTCTGTCAATGACCGCCTCATCGGGGAGGTTAATATTCAGCTGGGTCATACGGTTGTGCAACCTGACATCTTGAGAATGTGCTCACTTGACAGAACTATTTTCCTCCATCTTACAACTTTAGAACTTGTCGGAGATGTCATATCTCTCGACCCGGGCGTGAGCTTGGAAAACAAGTTTCAGCTCCTCGAACATCTCATATTCTCCGTGATGCTCAAAACGCTTTTGGAGCCCGGTTCTAAGTGTAAAGCATGCCGCCTGAATGAGGGAGTAATCATCAGACGAGACTGCCAAGCATTCATAATGTCTTGGTTCTCTGGACGGAGCGTCACCTAGCGGTCCTTCTAGGACATATTGTTTCTGGCAGCTATGAGGATGATCCTCAAGTTCGGACCCAGTCCGTATAGTTGCTGCCGTCATCTTTCAGCTTGGTTTTCTCTAGGAGCGCGTTGAAGTTCAAGTTGACATGGCGTTGGCCATTTGATCTACAAGACATATCATTCAAAAGTTTTAGACTAAGTTCATGATAATTAAGTTCATCTAATCAAATTATTACAATGAACTCCCACTCAGATTAGACATCCTCTAGTCATCTAAGTGATACACGATCCGAGTCGACTAGGCCGTGTCCGATCATCACGTGAGACGGACTAGTCATCGTCGGTGAACATTCTCATGTTGATCGTATCTTCTATACGACTCGTGTTCGACCTTTCGGTCTCCGTGTTCGAGGCCATGTCTGTACATGCTAGGCTCGTCAAGTTAACCCTAAGTGTTTTGCGTGTGTAAATCTGTCTTACACCCGTTGTATGTGAGCGTAAGAATCCATCACACCCGATCATCACGTGGTGCTTAGAAGCGACGAACTTTAGCAACGGTGCACAGTTAGGGAGAACACTTCTTGAAATTGTTGTAAGGATCATCTTATTTACTACCGTCGTTCTAAGTAAACAAGATGTATAAACATAATAAACATCACATGCAATTATATAGTAGTGACATGATATGGCCAATATCATAAAACTCCATTGATCTCCATCTTGGGGCTCCATGATCATCTTGTCACCGCATGACACCATGATCTCCATCATCATGATCTCCATCATTGTGCCTCCATGAAGTTGTCACATAACGACTACTTCTACTTCTATGGCTAACGCGTTTAGCAATAAAGTAAAGTAAATTATATGGCGTTCTTCAATGACACGCAGGTCATACAAAAATAAAGACAACTCCTATGGCTCCTGCCGGTTGTCATACTCATCGACATGCAAGTCGTGATTCCTATTACAAGAACATGATCTCATACATCACAATATGCCATTCATCATTCATCACAACTTGGCCATATCACATCACATGTCAATTGCTGCAAAAACAAGTTAGACGTCCTCTAATTGTTGTTGCATCACAATATGCTATAAGTTCGGGGTGCCGCACTTGTGAAAGTGTGCAGACTTTATCACACCATAAAGCGGAGGACATAAGCCCCTGGTGTGTTTGGCGTGCCAAGATGCACAGGTGCAACATGTTGTAAATGAACATATATATATATATATATATATATATATATATATATATATATATATATATATATATATATATATATATATATATATATATATATATATATATATCAATGTGAATGATACAAATAGTGCGGAAAGTAAGGATTGGACCTAATTAAGATGCGTCTCTGTTGGGGAACGTTGCGAGAAAATTAAAATTTTTCCTACGGTTTCACCAAGATCCATCTATGAGTTCATCTAAGCAACGAGTCATGGAGATGCATCTACATACCACTTTGTAGATCGCGGCGGAAGCGTTCAAAAGAACGGGGTTGAGGTAGTTGTACACGTCGTGATCCAATCACCGGAGATCCTAGCGCCCGAGCGGACGGCACCTCCGCGTTCAACACACGTGCGGTCAGCGTGGCGTCTCCTCCTTCTTGATCCAGCAAGGGGAAGGAGAGGTTGATGAAGATCCAGCAGCACGACGGCGTGGTGGTGGATGCAGCAGGATCTGGCAGGCTTCGCGCGCCCCGGGAGGAGGAGGTGTAGCAAGGGGAAGGAGGTGCCAAGATGCGGGTCTTGCTGCCTTCCTCCCTCCACTATATAGGGGCTAGGGGCGATGCCCCTTGGAGATCCCATCTAGATGGGGCGGCGGCCCGGCAACGGCCTCGGGCAACGGCCCCTTAGGGTTTCAACCAGGGCGCATGCCCCCTCGGGGCAACGCCCCTAGGGTTTCAACCGGGGCGCCCCCTGGGCAACGGTCCCCTAGGGTTTCCAACCCTAGGCGCCTTGGGCCCTTGGGTGGGGCGCACCAGCCCACCAGGGGCTGGTTCCCACGCCACTTCAGCCCATGGGGCCCTCCGGGATAGGTGGCCCCACCCGGTGGACCCCCGGGACCCTTCCGATGGTCCCAGACAATACCGTGACCCCAAAACTTTCCCGTGGCAAACTGGACTTCCTATATATAAATCTTTACCTCCGGACCATTCCGGAACTCCTCGTGACGTCCGGATCTCATCCGGACTCGAACAACTTTCGGTTACTGCATACTAATATCTCTACAAACCTAGCGCCACCGAACCTTAAGTGTAGACCCTACGGGTTCGGAGATATCTGAACATGACCGAGATGCCTCTCCGGTCAATAACCAACAGCGGGATCTGGATACCCATGTTGGCTCCCATACTCCTCGATGATCTCATCGGATGAACCACGATGTCGAGGATTCAATCAAACCCGTATACAATTCCTTTGTCAATCGGTATGTTACTTGCCCGAGACTCGATCGTCGGTATCCCAATACCTTGTTCAGTCTAGTTACGGCAAGTCACTTTACTCGTATCGTAATGCATGATCCCGTGACTAACCACTTAGTCACTTTGAGCTCATTATGATGATGCATTACCGAGTGGGCCCAGAGATACCTCTCCGTCATACGGAGGACAAATCCCATCCTCGATCCGTGTCAACCCAATGACACTTTCGAAGATACCTGTAGTGCACCTTTATAGTCACCCGATTCGTTGTGGCGTTTGGTACACCCAAAGCACTCTTACGGTATCCGGGAGTTACGATCTCATGGTCTAAGGAAGAGATACTTGACATTGGAAAAGCTCTAGCAAAGCGAACTACGATCTTGTGCTATGCTTAGGATTGGGTCTTGTCCATCACGTCATTCTCCTAATGATGTGATCCGTTATCAATGACATCGATGTCCATAGTCGAAACCATGACTATCTGTCGACCAACGAGCTAGTCAACTAGAGGCTCACTAGGGACGTATTGTGGTCTATGTATTCACACGTGTATCACGATTTCCGGATAATACAGTTATAGCATGAATAAAAGACAATTATCATGAACAAGGAAATATAATAATAATGCTTTTATTATTGCCTCTAGGGCATATTTCCAACAGTCTCCCACTTGCACTAGAGTCAATAATCTAGTTTACATTGTGATGAATCGAACACCCATAGAGTTACGGTGTTGATCATGTTTTGCCCATGAAGAAGAGGTTTAGTCAGCGGATCTGCGACATTCAGATCCGTATGTACTTTACAAATTTCTATGTCTCCATCCTGAACATTTTCACGGATGGAGTTGAAGCGACGCTTGATGTGCTGGTCTTCTTGTGAAACCTGGGCTCCTTGGCAAGTGCAATAGCTCCAGTGTTGTCACGGAAGAGTTTGATCGGCCCGACGCATTGGGTATGACTCCTAGGTCGGTGATGAACTCCTTCACCCAAATTGCTTCATCGCTGCCTCCGAGGCTGCCATGTACTCCGCTTCACATGTAGATCCCGCCACGACGCTCTGCTTGCAGCTGCACCAGCTTCTCGCTCCACCATTCAACATATACACGTATCCGGTTTGTGACTTAGAGTCATCGGATCTGTGTCGAAGCTAAGCGTCGGCGTAACCCGTTCTGACGAGCTCTTCGTCACCTCCATAAATGAGAAACATGTCCTTTGTCCTTTTCGGTACTTCAGGATATTCTTGACCGCTGTCCAAAGTTCCTTGCGGGATTACTTTGGTACCTTCCTACCAAACTTACGGCAAGGTTTACATCAGGTCTAGTACACAGCATGGCATACATAATAGATCCTATGGCTGAGGCATAGGGATGACACTCATCTCTTCTTTATCTTTTGCCGTGGTCGGGCATTGAGCTGAGCTCAATTTCACACCTTGCAATCTGAGCAAGAACCCTTCTTGGACTGATCCATTTTGAACTTCTTCAAAATCTTATCAAGGTATGTGCTTTGTGAAAGACCTATGAGGCGTCTCGATCTATCTCTATAGATCTTGATGCCTAATATATAAGCAGCTTCTCCAAGGTCCTTCATTGAAAACACTTATTCAAGTAGGCCTTAATGCTGTCCAAGAATTCTATATCATTTCCCATCAGTATGTCATCTACATATAATATGAGAAATGCTCTGAGCTCCCACTCACTTTCTTGTAAACGCAGGCTTCTCCATAAGTCTGCATAAACCCAAACGCTTTGATCATCTCATCAAAGCGAATGTTCCAACTCGAGATGCTTGCACCAGCCCATAAATGGATCGTTGGAGCTTGCATACTTTGTCAACATTCTTAGGATCGACAAAACTCTCCGGCTGCATCATATACAGCTCTTCCTTAAGATATCCGTTAAGGAGCGCTGTTTTGGCGTCCATCTGCCATATCTCATAATCATAGTATCGGCAATTGCTAACATGATTCGGACGGACTTAAGCTTCGCTCACGGGAGAGAAAGTCTCATCGTAGTCAATCCCTTGAACTTGCCGATAACCCTTAGCAACAAGTCGAGCTTTATAGATGGTGACATTACCATCCGCGTCCGTCTTCCTCTTAAAGATCCATTTGTTTTCTATCGCTCACCGATCATCGGCAAGTCACCAAAGTCCACACTTTGTTTTCATACATGGATTCTATCTCGGACTTCATGGCTTCTAGCCATTTGTTGGAATCTGGGCCCGCCATCGCTTCTTCATAGTTCAAGGTTCATTGTTGTCTAACAACATGATTTCCAAGACAGGGTTGCCGTACCACTCAGGTGCGGAACGTGTCCTAGTGGACCCACGAAGTTCAAGAGCAACTTGATCCGAAGTACCTTGATCATCATCATGAATTTCCTCTTGGTTGGTGTAGGCATCACAGAACATTTTCTGAGCTGCACTACTATCCTGTTCAAGAGGTAGTACTTCATCGAGTTCTACTTTCCTCCCACTTACTTCTTTTGAGAGAAACTCTTTTCCGAAAGGATCCGTTCTTGGCAACAAAGATCTTGCCCTCGGATCTTAAGTAGAAGGTATACCCTACGGTTTCCTTAGGGTATCCTATGAAGACGATTTTTCCGACTTGGGTTCGAGCTTTTCAGGTTGAAGTTTCTTGACATAAGCATCGCATCCCCAAACTTTTAGAAACGACAGCTTAGGTTTCTTCCCAAACCATAATTCATACGGTGTCGTCTCAGCGGACTTAGGCGGTGCCCTATTTAAAGTGAATGTAGCTGTCTCTAGGCGTATCCCCAAAATGATAGCGGTAAATCAGTAAGAGACATCATAGACCGCACCATATCCAATAGAGTGCGATTCGACGTTCGGACACACCGTTCGCTGAGGTGTTCGGTGGCGTTAGTTGTGAAACGATTCCACATTTTCTTAAGTGTGTACCAAATTCGTGACTTAAATATTCTCCTCCACGATCGATCGTAAGAATTTTATCTTTCGGTCATGTTGATTCTCTACTTCATTCTGAAATTCCTTGAACTTTTCAAAGGTCTCAGACTTGTGTTTCATCAAGTAGACATACCCATATCTACTCAAGTCATCTGTGAGAGTGAGAACATAACGATATCCTCCATGAGCCTCAACGCTCATTGGACCGCACACATCGGTATGTATGATTTCCAACAAGTTGGTTGCTCGCTCCATTGTTCCGAGAATGGAGTCTTGGTCATCTTGCCCATGAGGCATGGTTCGCATGTGTCAAATGATTCATAATCAAGAGACTCCAAAAGTCCATCAGCATGGAGCTTCTTCATGCGCTTGACACCAATGTGACCAAGGCGGCAAGTGCCACAAGTATGTGGGACTATCGTTATCAACTTTACATCTTTTGGTATTCACGCTATGAACATGTGTAATACTACGCCGAGATTCATTAAGAATAAACCATTGACCATCGGAGCATGACCATAAAACATATCTCTCATATAAATAGAACAACCATTATTCTCGGTTTAAATGAGTAGCCATCTCGCATTAAACGAGATCCGGATACAATATTCATGCTCAAACTTGGCACCAAATAACAATTATTAAGGTTTATAACTAATCCCGTGGGTAAATGAAGAGGTAGCGTGCGACGGCGATCACATCGACTCGGAACCATTCCGGCGCGCGCCGTCACCTCGTCCTTCGCCAGTCTCCGCTTATTCCGCAGCTCCTGCTGTGAGTTACAAATATGAGCAGCGGCACGGTATCAAATACCGGGGAGTTACTACGATCTGGTAAGGTACACATCAATTACATGTATATCAAATATACCTTTGGTGTTGCGGCCTTCTTGTCCGCTAAGTATTTGGGGCAGTTCCGCTTCGGTGACCCTTCCCTTGCAATAAAAGCACTCAGTCTCGTGCTTGGGTCCATTCTTTGACTTCTTCCGGCAACTTGCTTACGGGCGCGGCAACCTCCTTGCCGTCCTTCTTGAAGTTCTTCTTGCCCTTGCCCTTCTTAAACTTAGTGGTCTTATTGACCATCAACACTTGATGTTCTTTCTTGATTTCAACCTCGGTGACTTCAGCATAGAGAATACTTCAGGAATGGTCTTTACCATCCCTGCATATTGTAGTTCATCACAAAGCTCTTGTAGCTTGGTGGAAGCGATGGAGGATTCTGTCAATGACCGCCTCATCGGGGAGGTTAATATTCAGCTGGGTCATACGGTTGTGCAACCCACATCTTGAGAATGTGCTCACCGATGTAACTATTTTCCTCCATCTTACAACTTTAGAACTTGTCGGAGATGTCATATCTCTCGACCGGGCGTGAGCTTGGAAAACAAGTTTCAGCTCCTCGAACATCTCATATGCTCCGTGATGCTCAAAACGCTTTTGGAGCCCGGTTCTAAGCTGTAAAGCATGCCGCACTGAACGAGGGAGTAATCATCAAGACGAGACTGCCAAGCATTCATAATGTCTTGGTTCTATGGGACGGGGCGTCACCTAGCGGTCCTTCTAGGACATATTGTTTCTGGCAGCTATGAGGATGATCCTCAAGTTCGGACCCAGTCCGTATAGTTGCTGCCGTCATCTTTCAGCTTGGTTTTCTCTAGGAGCGTTGAAGTTCAAGTTGACATGGCGTTGGCCATTTGATCTACAAGACATATCATTCAAAAGTTTTAGACTAAGTTCATGATAATTAAGTTCATCTAATCAAATTATTACAATGAACTCCCACCAGATTAGACATCCCTCTAGTCATCTAAGTGATACGATCCGAGTCGACTAGGCCGTGTCCGATCATCACGTGAGACGGACTAGTCATCGTCGGTGAACATTCTCATGTTGATCGTATCTTCTATCGACTCGTGTTCGACCTTCGGTCTCCGTGTTCGAGGCCATGTCTGTACATGCTAGGCTCGTCAAGTTAACCCTAAGTGTTTTGCGTGTGTAAATCTGTCTTACACCCGTATGTGAGCGTAAGAATCCATCACACCCGATCATCACGTGGTGCTTAGAAGCGACGAACTTTAGCAGCGGTGCACAGTTAGGGAGAACACTTCTTGAAATTGTTGTAAGGATCATCTTATTTACTACCGTCGTTCTAAGTAAACAAGATGTATAAACATAATAAACATCACATGCAATTATATAGTAGTGACATGATATGGCCAATATCATAAAACTCCATTGATCTCCATCTTCGGGGCTCCATGATCATCTTGTCACCGGCATGACACCATGATCTCCATCATCATGATCTCCATCATTGTGCCTCCATGAAGTTGTCACGCCAGCGACTACTTCTACTTCTATGGCTAACGCGTTTAGCAATAAAGTAAAGTAAATTACATGGCGTTCTTCAATGACACATGAGTCATACAAAATAAAGACAACTCCTATGGCTCCTGCGGTTGTCATACTCATCGACATGCAAGTCGTGATTCCTATTACAAGAACATGATCTCATACATCACAATATGCCATTCATCATTCATCACAACTTGGCCATATCACATCACATGTCAATTGCTGCAAAAACAAGTTAGACGTCCTCTAATTGTTGTTGCATCACAATATGCTATAAGTTCGGGGTGCCGCACTTGTGAAAGTGTGCGGACTTTATCACACCATAAAGCGGAGGACATAAGCCCCTGGTGTGTTTGGCCGTGCCAAGATGCACGGGTGCAACATGTTGTAAATGATATATATATATATATATATATATATATATATGTATATAAAGTAATGCAATTAAAAAAAGTGCTGCATATTATTCAAGAAGATATGCTATCAGTGCGGAATGATACAAATAGTGCGGAAAGTAAGGGATTGGACGAATTAAGGGCGTCTCTGTTGGGGAACGTTGCAGAAAATTAAAATTTTTCCTACGGTTTCACCAAGATCCATCTATGAGTTCATCTAAGCAACGAGTCATGGGAGATGCATCTACATACCACTTTGTAGATCGCGGCGAAGCGTTCAAAAGAACGGGGTTGAGGTAGTTGTACACGTCGTGATCCAATCACCGGAGATCCTAGCGCCGCAGGACGGCACCTCCGCGTTCAACACACGTCGGTCAGCGTGGCGTCTCCTCCTTCTTGATCCAACAAGGGGAAGGAGAGGTTGATGAAGATCCAGCAACACGACGGCGTGGTGGTGGATGCAGCGAGGATCCGCAGGCTTCGCCAGCGTCTGCGGGAGGAGGAGGTGTAGCAAGGGGAAGGAGGTGCCAAGATGCGGGGTCTTGCTGCCTTCCTCCCTCCACTATATATAGGGGCTAGGGGCGCATGCCCCTGGAGATCCCATCTAGATGGGGGGCGGCCCCTGGCAACGGCCCTTAGGGTTTCAACCAGGGGGCATGCCCCTCGAGGGCAACGGCCCCTAGGGTTTCAACCGGGCGCATGCCCCTGGAAGCAGGGTCCCCTAGGGTTTCCAACCCTAGGCGCCTTGGGCCCTTGGGTGGGGCGCACCAGCCCACCAGGGCTGGTTCCCACGCCACTTCAGCCCATGGGGCCCTCCGGATAGGTGGCCCCACCGGTGGACCCCTCGGACCCTTCCGGTGGTCCCAGACAATACCGTGACCCCAAAACTTTCCGGTGGCGGCTGGACTTCCTATATATAAATCTTTACCTCCGGACCATTCCGGAACTCCTCGTGACGTCCGGGATCTCATCAGGACTCGAACAACTTTCGGTTACTGCATACTAATATCTCTACAACCCTAGCGTCACCGAACCTTAAGTGTGTAGACCCTACGGGTTGGGAGATATCTGAACATGACCGAGATGCCTCTCGGTCAATAACCAACAGCGGATCTGGATACCCATGTTGGCTCCCACATACTCCTCGATGATCTCATCGGATGAACCACGATGTCGAGGATTCAATCAAACCCGTATACAATTCCCTTTGTCAATCGATGCGTTACTTGCCCGAGACTTCGATCGTCGGTATCCCAATACCTTGTTCAGTCTCGTTACGGCAAGTCACTTTACTCGTACCGTAATGCATGATCCGTGACTAACCACTTAGTCACTTTGAGCTCATTATGATGATGCATTACCGAGTGGGCCCAGAGATACCTCTCCGTCATGCGGAGTGACAAATCCAGTCTCGATCCGTGTCAACCCAATGCAGACACTTTCGGAGATACCTGTAGTGCACCTTTATAGTCACCCGATTCGTTGTGATGTTTGGTACACCCAAAGCACTCTTACGGTATCCGGGAGTTACGATCTCATGGTCTAAGGAAGAGATACTTGACATTGGAAAAGCTCTAGCAAAACGAACTACGATCTTGTGCTATGCTTAGGATTGGGTCTTGTCCATCACGTCATTCTCCTAATGGCGTGATCCCGTTATCAATGACATCGATGTCCATAGTCGAGGAAACCATGACTATCTGTGACCAACGAGCTAGTCAACTAGAGGCTCACTAGGGACGTGTTGTGGTCTATGTATTCACCGTGTATCACGATTTCCGGATAATACAGTTATAGCATGAATAAAAGACAATTATCATGAACAAGGAAATATAATAATAATGCTTTTATTATTGCCTCTAGGGCATATTTCCAACAGTCTCCCTCGAGGGTAGGCAGCGAATGTTGTATGTAACAAATTTAATGCTCGTGATGGAGACCACCCGAGTGTTAAATGCCGCGCCTTTGTCCTTCCCCTGGCTGTTGTATCATGAGTTGGCAGGTTCGCGCGGACTGAGTTCTGTATAAAAAGAGAAAAATAAAACAAAAAAGCGACACACTTGGGAGCCTGGGTGTGTCGAACCGCACTCTGGGTCTGTTGTGGTTGTGCCCTTCCCCTATGCCCATGGTATCTCCGTAGGCGTAATTATGTCTGTGAGAGAGTTTGTCTTGCAATTTCGCGAGGGCTGGGGTTGGGGCCATTGCTACTGGCGATGCACGGAACGTGCGGGTGGTCTTGGTTGATGTTGCTCCGGCGCGTTTGGTCGTATCCGGTCGTTTAGCGGCGGACTCGAAATGCCTCAAAAGGCTGCTCGTACTTCTGCCGCGAGCATTGTATGTTCCTCCGTTCGGAGGGCGTTCGTGTTTCCGTTAACCGTGATGACTCCACGAGGGCCTGGCATCTTGAGCTTAAGGTATGCATAATGCAGCACCGCGTTGAACTTTGCAAACGCGGTTCATCCGAGCAGGGCGTGATAGCCGCTGCGGAACGGGACTATGTCGAAGATTAACTCCTCGCCGGAAATTATCCGGGATCCGAAGACCACTTCGATGTAATCGAGCCTGTACAATTGGCCTCGACACGGTATGACGCCTTTGAAGGTCGTCGTTGTAGGTTTAATCCTTGAAGGGTCTATGCCCATCTTGCGCCCGTATCTTGATAAAGCGAGTTCAGCTCTTGCCGCCGTCCATAAGGACTCTCGTGAGGTGAAATCCATCAACGATTGGGTCTAAAACCAATCGGCGAATCCTCCATGGCGGATACTAGTCGGATGGTCTCTTGATCGAAAGTGATCGGGCAAGAGGACCATGGGTTAAATTTTGGGCGTGGCTCCATCGCATATCGTCCTTTAGTGCCTTCCGCTCCCTCTTGGGAATATCGTTATGTATATCATGTTTACCGTCCCCGAACTTGAGGGGGAATCCCTTTTGTCCTCTGTTGTTCGGGCGGCCGGGTCTCTTCCTCGTCATCGCTGTGTAGCCCTTGTCACCGTTTTGGCGATTAACTTGCTGCTGCTTGAATACCCAACAATCTATGTTGGTATGGTTGAGTTAGCTTTTCGGGGTTCCATGTATCGACAAGAGCGGTCGAGTATTCGGTCCAGATTGGGCGGGCCCGAGTGGTTCTTTTGAATGGCTTCTTCCGTTGACGGGTTTGGAGCCTCGAATCCGGCGTTGACTGCCGTATCCTCATTCTTGTCGCCGTTAATCGGCGTTTGTTTTGTTTCGACGCAACCTGCCATTGCGGCCCTTAGTATCCGGACTGCCAGCGTTTTTCTTTGAGGTTGTTACTCTGGCGAGCCAACTATCCTCTCCCGCATGAAGCGGGTCATGAGGATGTGAGGGCTGCCATTGATTTCGGCTTCTCCTGTCCTAGGTGCCGGGCCAGCCACTCGTCACGGATGTTATGTTTGATGGCAGCGAGTGCCTCTGCATCCGGACAGTCGACGATTTGATTTTTCTTTGTAAGGAACCGTGTCGAAATTTCTGGCGATTAAATGCGGCTGCTGGATTATGTGGCTTAGGTCATCTGCGTCGGTGGTCGCTTTACTCGTGCCACGAAGTTGTCGAGGAATGCGGCTTCGGGTCTTCCCACATCAATTGACTCTGCGGGCAGGCTGTTAAGCCAATGCCGAGCTGGTCCTTTAAGCTTGCGAGAGATATTTGATGGCGTGAAGATGCGTCGCGCGGGCCATGTGTATATGGAGAAGATAATCCTCAATCCAGACCGCGGGGTCTGTTGTGCCATCGTAGGATTCGATATTAACGGGTTTGAACCCTTCAGGGATTTGATGATCCATTACTTCGTCAGTGAAGCATAGTGGGTGTGTGGCGCCTCTATATTGAGCGATATCGCGGCGTAGCTCGAGAGGCGTTATGCTGCTGTGTTCGGCCCGGCGGAGATAGTTGTATCCGGTCGACGGTATTCGCTGTGGGTCGTCTGCGCGTCCACGTGATCCATAGATAGATCTGGATTGTCTTGCCTTGTCCTCAATATATCTACGCAGTCCGTGCGTTCCCATGACTTCTTGCTTTAGAGCGATGCTTGGTGCGGTTTTGGTGGAGGGATTACCGCCTCTCTATCGCGGCCACGCAGGGTGGTCGGTCTGCCGTGTTGTCGCTGGTGATGCTGCCTCCTCTAATCGGGGAGCAACTTGCGTTTTGGGTTACTTTTGGAGGGGCGTTTGAGTTCGTACTCTTCGGCCGCGAGGACCTCGGTCCATCTGTCGGCCAGTAGGTCTTGATCAGCTTGAAGCTGTTGTTGCTTTTTCTTTAGGCTGTTTGCCGTGGCCATTAGCCTGCGTCTAAAACGCTCTTGTTCGACGGGATCCTCAGGCACGACAAATTCGTCATCGCCGAGGCTTGCCTCGTCTCTGGAGGGAGGTAAGTAGTTGTCATCCTCGACCTCGTAAATGCGCCGCCTCTCCCGAGGGCTTGCTTGCTCCCTCCTCCTGCTGCTGGATCGTCTTTGGAGGGAGTTGTCATCGGCACTTTACGGGGTTTATTATCTCTGTGCGGAATCTCCATTCTTGCTTTGTGGCGGGATTTAGAGCGGCGCCGCTGACGTCGGCGCTTGGGCTGTTTCTTTAGGGAATCGGCCTCCGCTGCTTCTTCGCCGTCCCCATCTTTTGGGGTGTCCACCATGTATATGTCGTATGACGAGGTGGTTTTCGGTGTCTGTAGGCACTGGTTCTTAGTAGTCTCCGGCATCGTCGTCCATACCGTCGATGTCTTGGTCGTAGTCGAATCGTCGGTTAAATCGCCGGCGGTGGCTATGAAGTGGGTGGTGGGTGGGATCTGAATTTCTTCGTCATCCGCGTCCCAACCGTCCTGGCCGTGGTTCGCCAGGCTCTCCGGATAGCGAGAGATGCTTTAATGAATTTATGATATCGCCCGAAGGCGAAAAGCTGAAAGATGTCCGCAACGGTGAATTCCATGATCGGCGCCCAATCGGATTCGTTGGCGGGCGCAGGAGATTGAGTCCGGCACCTCGAGTCATAGGATTTATGTGGGACAAGGTAAGTGTTCGCTCCATCGCCAGTGGAATTGCGGCTCGGGCGGTGTCCAGCCATCCGTCCTCGATTGACGATCGACTCGGACTATGAGTCGGGCGGATCCGAGTCTTGACCTCCAAAGCGCTGTCCGGCGGCGAGTTAGGTCATGCCCATCGTGACAGCGGTGGCGCTTCGGTGTGGCTCGAGATCCATCGAGATCAAGTCCCCGCGGATATCGGCCGTGAAGTTTAGGCTTCAAACCTGACTCGACGGCCAGGCGTAGCTTCGATCTGCTCTAGATGGCCAAGGGAGTTGGCCCGCGACTGAAACGCCCGAATCGAAGATCTGTCCGGGAGAAAGGTCTCACCCAGGACTGCGTCGTTGTTGATTGAAGAGGCCATCAAGCCTATCGGTGGCGACACGGAGGAACTCTCAATGAAAGCACCGATGTCGGTGTCAAAACCGGCGGATCTCGGGTAGGGGTCCCGAACTGTGCGTCTAGGCGGATGGTAACAGGAGACAAGGGACATGATGTTTACCCAGGTTCGGGCCCTCTTGATGGAGGTAAAACCCTACGTCCTGCTTGATTGATATTGATATTGTGGATGTTTACAAGAGTGGATCTACCACGAGATCAAGGAGGCTAAACCCTAGAAGCTAGCCTTCTGTATGTTCCTCCGTGCGGAGAGAACGTTCAGTGTTTCCGTTGACCGTGATGACTCCTCGAGGGCCTGGCATCTTGAGCTTGAGGTATGCGTAGTGCGGCACCGCGTTGAACTTTGCAAACGCGGTACGTCTGAGCAAGGCATGATAGCCACTGCGGAACGGGACTATGTCGAAGATTAACTCGCTTCGGAAGTTATCCGGGGATCCGAAGACCACTTCTAGTGTAATTGAGCCTGTACAATTGGCTTCTACACCTGGTATGACGCCTTTAAAGGTCGTTTTGGTAGGTTTAATCCTTGAGGGGTTTATGCCCATTTTGCGCCTTTGTATCACGGTAAAGCAGGTTCAGGCTGCTGCCGCCGTCCATCGGGACTCGGTTAGGTGAAATCCATCGGCGATTGGGTCTAAGACCGGTCTGGCCGAATCCACGTGGCGGATCTTTGGTGGGGTGGTCGCCGGTCAAAAGTGATCGGGCAGGAGGACCATGGATTGAACTTCGGGCAACTGGCTCCATCGCGTAGACATCCACGAGTGCGCTTCGCTCCCTTTTGGGTATGTCGTTGCGTATATCATGTTCACCGTCCGCTTTTGTGGAAACCTTACATCCTCTATTGTTCGGTGGTTGGGTCTCGTCCTCGTCATCGCTATGCAGCCCTTGTCATTGCTTTGGCAATTAACTTGCCTGCTGAATACCCAACAGTCCTGTTGGTGTGGTTAACTGGCTTTTGAAGTGCCGTGTATCCGCACAAGCGGTCGAGTATTCGGTCCAAATTGGGCGGACCGGAGTAGTTCTTTTGAATGGCTTTTCCGCTGACGGGTTTAGAGCCTCTGAATCCGGCATTGACTGCCGTATCCTCAATATTATGCGCCCGTTAATGCGGCGTTTGTTTTATTACTGCGCGGCCTGCCATTTCGGTCCTTGAAGTCGGACTGCCAGAATTTTCTTTGAGGTTGTTGCTGCGTGCTAGCCAGCTGTCCTCACCAGCGAAGCGGGTCATGAGTGATGTGAGGGCTGCCATGGATTTCGGCTTTTCCTGTCCTAGGTGCGGGCAAGCCACTCGTCACAGATGTTATGCTTGAAGGCCACGAGGGCCTCCGCATCCGGACAGATCGACTGTTTGGTTTTCTTGGTTAAGAACCGTGTCGAATTATGCGGCGATTAAATCGCTGCTGAATTATGTGGCTTAGGTCATCAGCGTCTGGTGGTACATTATAAGTGCCACAGGAAGTTATCGAGGAATCGGCTTCCGAGGTCCTCCCAGCTCCCAATTGACTCTCTGCTGGCAAGCTGTTGAGCCAATGCGGGCTGGTACTTTAAGCGAGGGGAGGTATTTGATGGCGTGAAGATCGTCACCGCGGGCCATGTGGATGTGAAGGAGATAGTCTTGATCCAAACCGCGGGTCTGTTGTGCCATCATAGGATTCAATATTGACGGGTTTAAACCCTTGAGGATTTGATGATCCATTACTTCGTCACATGAAGCATAGTGGGTGTCTTGGCGCCTCATCTTTGGCGATATCACGGCGGAGCTCAAAAGAGCTTGGTCTGTTTTGTTACGGCCCGGCGGACTTCTCATGTCCGCGCGACGGTTGTAAATCACGTGCCGTGGGCGCCCGCGATCCATAGATCGATCTTGATTGTCTTGACTTGTCCTCAATATATCTCGCAGTCCGGAGTGTTCCCCTTTGGCCGTGTGGTTTTTGGCGATGCGAGTGCGGTTCTAGTGAAGGGCCTAGAGGCCTCTGTCGCGACCACGGGGTGGTCGGTCAGCCGTATTATCTCCTGGTGATGCGGGTTAAGTAAGCCTCCTCCTCTAATCGGGGAGCAGCTTGCGTTTATGGTAGCTTTGGAGGGGCGTTAGAGCTCATGCTCTTGACGCGAGACTTGATCCATCGTCGGCTAGCAGATCTGATCAGCTCTAAGCTGTTGCTGCTTTTTCTTGAGGCTGTTTGCCGTGGCCATAAGCCTGCGTCTAAAACGCTCTTGTTCGACGGGATTCTCAGGCACGACGAATTCATCGTTGTCGAGGCTTGCTTCGTCTCCGGAGGGAGGCATATAATCCTCTACCTCTTCTTCTGCCGCTCTCTCGTGAGGGCTGGCGTCTCCATCTTCCTGTGATGGATCTTGCTGGAGTGGATTGTCTTCGGCACTGTCCGGTGTATTGTTATCTCCGGTGCCGGAATCTTCATTCTTGCTGTGGCGGGATTTAGAGCGGCGCCACGACGCCTTGGCCTTGTTTGCTTCTTGGAGGGTCATCCTCCGTTGTTCCATCGCCGTTCCCATCTTTTGGGATGTCCACCATGTATATGTATGATGAGGCGGCCTTCCGATGCCACAGTAGGCGCTGGGTCTTGGTCGTCTCCGGCATCGTCGTCCATACGTCGATGTCTTGGTCGTAGTCTAGCATGTCGGTTAGATCGTCGGCAGCGGCTACCAAGTGGGTGGTGGGTGGGCGTTGAATTTCTTCGTCGTCCGCATTCCAAACTTCGGCCGTAATCCGACCAGGGCTCTCCGGATAAAGAGAGACTTTAGTGAATTCAGGATGTCGCCAAAGGGCGAGTCTTGAAAAGATGTCATGACGATGAACTCCATGGCGGCGCCCAACGGATTCGATTAGCAAGTGGCGTGGAGGGTTGGTCCGGCACCACAGGTCGAGGTCTTCGCAAAGGGCAGGGATGGAGTTATTTCGATTGCCGTGAGATTAAAGCCCCGGCGGTGTCCAACCACTCGTCCTTGATCGGGAACCCGGCTCTGGAGTTAAGGGTCGGGCGGATCTGAGTGCGGCCTCGAGGCCTTTGTTCGGCTGCGAGCTAGATCATGCCCATCGAGGCAGTCGCGGCGCTATTGCGGCTCGAATCCGTCGAAGATCAAGTCTCCGCGGATATCGGCCGTATAGTTTAAACTTCGAATCTGACTGGCGGCCAGTGCAAAGCCGCCCGAATCGAAGATCTGTCCGGGAGAAAGGTCTCACCTGGACTGCGTCGTTGTTGATGATCGAAGGAGCCATCGAGCCTATCGGTGGCGACGGAGGAACTCTCAATGAAAGCACCAATGTCGATTGTCAAAACCGGCGGATCTCGGGTAGGGGGTCCCGAACGTGCGTCTAGGCGGATGGTAACGGAGACAAGGGACACGATGTTTTACCCAGTTCGGGCCCTCTTGATGGAGGTAAAACCCTACGTCCTGCTTGATTAATATTGATGATGTGTGTTACAAGATTGGATCTACCACGAGATCAAAGGGCTAAACCCTAGAAGCTAGCCTATGGTATGATTGTTGTTAGTCCTCTGGACTAAAACCCTCCGTTTATATAGACAGCGGATAGGGTTAGGGTTACAGAGTCGGTTACAAAGGTAGGAGATCTACATATCCGTATACGCCAAGCTTGCCTTCCGCCAAGGAAAGTCCCATCCGGACAAGGGCGAAGTCTTCAATCTTGTATCTTCATAGTCTTGGAGTCCGGCCGATGATGATAGTTCGGCTATCCGGACACCCCCTAGTCCGGAACTCCCTCAGTGTGAAAATGAGTAAGACTCAAAACCCGACCACGACAGAAAATAGAACAAGAATGAAAAGTCATTCCCTATGCCTGAACCATAGGTTCTATAAAGTATGCCATGCTGTGTACCAGACCTATTGTATACCCTACCCTGAGTTTGGCAAGGGAGTACAATAGTGATCTAGGAGTAGATCATTGGACATTGGTCAAAATTATCCTTAGTGGAATAAGGATATGTTTCTCGATTATGGAGGTGACAAAGGTTAGATAAGTAAGGGTTAGGTCGATGCAAGTTTTGACACTGATCCGGATGACTCTAAGTCTCAGTCTGGATACATATTGAAAGTGGGAGCAATTAGCTAGAGTAGCTCCGTGCAGAGCATTGAAGACATAGAATATTTGCAAAATACTTACGGCTCTTTGACTAAACTTCTCTCACAAGCAAAACATGATCACACCTTAGTGCTCTTTGGGTGTTAATCACATAGCGATGTGAACTAGATTATTGAGTCTAGTAAACCTTTGGGTGTTGGTCACATGACGATGTGAACTATGGGTGTTAATCACATACAGATGTGAGCTATTGGTGTTAAATCACATGATGATGTGAACTAGATTATTCACTCTAGTGCAAGTGGGAGACTGAAGAAAATATTCCCTAGAGGCAATAATAAAGTTATTATTTATTTCCTTATATCATGATAAATGTTTATTATTCATGCTAGAATTGTATTAACTGGAAACATGATACATGTGTGAATACATAGACAAGCAGTGTCACTAGTATGCCTCTACTTGACTAGCTCGTTAATCAAAGATGGTTATGTTTCCTAGCCATAGACAAAGAGTTGTCATTTGATTAAATGGATCACATCATTAGGAGAATGATGTGATTGACTTGACCCATTCCGTTAGCTTAGCACTTGATCTTTTAGTATGTTGCTATTGCTTTCTTCATGACTTATACATGTTCCTATGACTATGAGATTATGCAACTCCGTTTACGGGAGGAACACTTTGTGTGCTACCAAAGCGTCTGGCGTGGCTGGGTGATTATAAAGGTGCTCTCTGGTGTCTCGAAGGTACTTGTTGGGTTGGCGTATTTGAGATTAGGATTTGTCACTCCGATTGTCGAAAAGGTATCTACAGGGCCCACTCGGTAATGCACATCACTTAAGCCTTGCTAGCATTGCAACTAATGAGTTAGTTGCGGGATGATGTATTACGAAACGAGTAAATAGACATGCCGGTAACGAGATTGAACTAGGTATTGAGATACAGATGATCGAATCTCGGGCAAGTAACATACCGATGACAAAGGGAACAACGTATGTTGTTATGCGGTCTGACCGGTAAAGATTTTGTAGAATATGTTGGAGCCAATATGAGCATCCAGGTTCCGCTATTGGTTATTGACGGAGGCGTGTCATAGTTCTCGAACCCGTAGGGTCCATGCAACAAGTTCGATGACGGTTATATTATGAGTTTATGTGTTTTGATGTACCGAAGGTAGTTTGGAGTCCCGGATGTGATCGACATAACGAGGAGTCCTTAAATGGTCGAGACGTAAAGATCCATATATTGGACAACTATGTTCGGACACCGGAATGGTTTCGGAGAGTATCGGGCATATACCGGAGTACCGGGGGTTACCGGACCCCCCCCCCCCCGGGGGATACTAATGGGCCTTTTGGGCCCTAATGGAGAAGAGGAGGGGCGGCCAAGGGCAGCCTTCCCCTTCCCCGGTCCGAATTGGACAAGGAGGAGGCGCTCCCCTCCTTCCCCCCCTCTCCTTCCCTCTCCTCTCCTACTCCCACTTGGAAGGGGGGAGTCCTACTCTCGGTGGGAGTAGGACTTCTCATGGGGCACGCCAAGGGTGGCCGGCCCCCTCCCTCTCCTCCACTCCTTTATATATAGGGAGGGAGGCACCCCCTGGAGACACAACAATTGATCCCTTGGATCTCTTAGCCGTGTGCGGTGCCCCCCTCTACCATACTCCACCTCGATAATATCGTAGCGGTGCTTAGGCGAAGCCCTGCGTCGGTAGAACATCATCATCGTCACCACGCCCGTCGTCTTGTGGAACTCTCCCTCAAAGCTCGGCTGGATCGGAGTTCGAGGGACGTCATCGAGTTGAACGTGTGCTGAACTCGGAGGTGCCGTGCGTTCAGTACTTGATCGGTCGGATCGTGAAGACGTACGACTACATCAATCGTGTTGTGCTAACGCTTCCGCTTTCGGTCTATGAGGTACATGGACACACTCTCCCTCGTTGCTATGCATCACCATGATCTTGCGTGTGCGTGGAATTTTTTGAATTTCGTTTCCCCAACACGATGACCGGATAGGGAGGTCTCTGCCATGGCGCGGGCCGGAGATGGAAAGCGGCGCCAGGCGCCCGATCCCCGAGGCTGCCGGGCGAGGCGGGATTAGCCCGGCGTCCACGGCAGGCGAGGGGCGCCCGGTTGTCGGTGTCAAAACCGGCGGATCTCGGGTAGGGGTCCCGAACTGTGCGTCTAAGCGGATGGTAACGAGGAGACAAGGGACACGATGTTTTTACCCAGTTGGGCCCTCTCGATGGAGGTAATACCCTACTCATGCTTGATTAATATTGATGATATGGGTAGTACAAGAGTAGATGTACCACGAGATCGAGGAGGCTAAACCCTAGAAGCTAGCCTATGGTATGATTGTTGTTAGTCCCTACGGACTAAAACCCTCCGGTTTATATAGACACGGATAGGTTAGGGTTACCTGAGTCGGTTACAATGGTAGGAGATCTACATATCCGTATCGCCAAGCTTGCCTTCCGCCAAGGAAAGTCCCATCCGGACACGGAATGAAGTCTTCAATCTTGTATCTTCATAGTCTTGGAGTCCGGCCGTGGCGATAGTTAGGCTATCCGGACACCCCTGATCAGGACTCCCTCGGTAGCCCTGAACCAGGCTTCAATGATGATGAGTCCGTAGCGTTGATTGTCTTGGCATTGCGGCGGGTTCTTCTCCAAATTCCATATACTTGTCGAATAGTGTCCGGCTTCGATAAATGCTGTGCTCCTCGACCTGTGCCCAATAATGGCCATCTTCCATGTGTTTGAATGAATCAAAAAGCCAGGTATTTTACAATTACCCCCTAGCCGCGCAAATGGGCCGCTTATAAAGGGGCAAGGATCTAGATCTGAGTCACACCATCCCCCCTTTGCGAGCTTTCATCGGGCGCCTCGGCCAAAGCCCATTCCATCATGAGCAGATCGGCGGCTCCTCCTCTTGCGCTCCAGCCCCAGCCAGGAAGTGGGAGAGATGCTCACATCGCATAGCGAGCTAGTTATACTCCAAGCCAAGGATTTCTCCCTCCGGCCTTCATGGTTCGGTTCGAGCCGGACTTGCCCCTACCGAGGCGGAAAGCAAGCGGAGGCGTCCCGATACCTCTAAAGGAGGCGGGTGTGCTTCATCTCTTATCTAGTAAGAGGACTCGGATTTACAATCCATCCGTTTGTCAAGTGGGCTCTTGGAGTTCTCTGACCTCCATTGCACCATCTTACTCCTGCCTCCATCTTGCACATCAGCGGGCTTCGTGGCCCTTTGCGAACTGTTCTACAGGCGTCGAGGCTCATTTCGGGCTGTGGAAGAAATATTCTGCCTAGTACCCGTTCTCATGAGGGTCAATAAATCAAGTGGGCGGAGCCGAGCTATGGCGCATCGCGGGACGGATACCTATCCGGAACCCCAAAGAAAGCGTCCGAAGACTGGCCTTGAATGGTTTTACATGGAGGCGTCCGCTGCGGATCCTATTCGGATCGGCCTTCGGAGTTCAAAATGCTCCTCGAAGAAGCGCCTAAGCTGGCGCCCTCGAACCCGGAGAGAAGATGACCGGGATGTCCGTTATTTGATGAGGCGAATAAGGTTCTTGGCTCATGCGGATTGACCATGGCAGGAGTCATGGCAATCTGCATTATGAGGGAGTGCAACCGCTCCAATCTGAGGCCACCCATGTGGGACTTCAGCGGGGAGGGCGATGCCACCCGCCATGGCGCAAAGGGCGGGGATCGGTCACCGAACTGGTGAAGATCTTATGCGCCATGTACAAAGGAGGAGGAGGATTTCCTCATGTCAACCCAGAAGGAGTTTTCTTGAATAATCCTCGAAGCTGGGTAAGCAAACATCCTTGTGACCTGTCCGATCCATGTTCCCATAGTTAAATATCTCATTTCATGGTTTTTGTGCAGGAACTGCGCCGGACCGTGGAGAAGATACAGCCGCCCCCACAACCGAGGATCCGGGCGGTCCCTCGATCCGACCTCCTAAGAGGATCCGGATATAGCGGTGGAGTTGATCGATGGGGTGTTCTACCAACTTAGCATCGACAATGCTTTGGTAGCCATTCTGACCGATTACCCGGAATACTTCCAGCCCCAATGTGCTGAGACCAAGATCCCAAAACCTGATAATGACCCATCCGTGCTTATTTTTGATCACCATATACCAATGGTGTTTACATAGAGAGTACCTTGAGGCGGAAGCCGAACCTGCGTGGTACTGGCCAACAAGGGGCATGGGCCCATGAGTTAAAAAGAAGTCTTGTCGGATCGAAACTCCGCCCGCAATGGTATGGCATGTCACCATACTCCCAGTTGATTCTGGAAGGTGTACTAACGCTGATGCTCTTTTAGGAAAAAGCTCGCGGACTGAGTCGGAGGGCTACCGATCGAACCTTCACGGACAAGCTTCAAAGCGGTGCAGGCTTAAGCGAGCACGAGGCGTCGTCGGATGCTCCTCGGCGGAGGATGCCGACAGGTTGTCCGCCACCAACTCCGAGGTGGAGGCGCCTTGAATCATAAGCGCCGCCCGGACGGTTCTTCGTGGCGTGTTTTTCTCCCAAGGGCCTTGAATGCCTTTGATTGGAGATCGCACCTCCGTGCCGCTCAAGATGGTCTAGCGAGCCACGAGCAGTATGTGAAGGACATACGGGTAAGGAAATTTGTGATTATATATGCCGGTAGCCCGAGGCTTAAAATAGTTAGAATAACTGATTTAAGGATCATTTGTTATCAGGATCTTATAGAAAGAATACCCGACTGTCGGGGAGCTGGAAGAGTGCAGGGGCCCAACTTGAGGCGCACTAGCCGCTGAGAGAGCCACGAGACCCCCTCTCGGTAATATCGCTTGGAAGATAAATAATTTATGAAGTGCGGCGGGTGTGTAAATCGACAAAAACATTGCAGATGGCGCGGACTAGATCGGACAAGCAACAACTCTTACGCCCGATTAAAGGCGGCGAGTGTGCTTACGAGGTGCGGCGGAGAAGAATAACCTCAAAGGCGCCAACACCAAGCTGGGTGAGGAACTAAGGGCGTTCGTGCCCGGTTATGCGACTCCGTAAAGGAGAATCGGCGGCTTCGTCGCGGCATTTTCAGTAAGTGCTTGGCGAACTTTGAAAAGAGTTGGCGAGGAAGGCCACTAACATAAACATGTATGTAGGTTTGCTCACAGGTCGTCTGAGGAGAGATGCCCAGCTCTTGGTGATCTTCTTCCCGAATTAAATCAGGCTACTGCAAACGAGTCCGGCAGGTGATGAAATCGGCCAAGCCTTGTGGCCATCTATCTCCCTGCTGAAGGCATTGGGGAGCTGGCGGGCGGCTTCAGGAACGCAATGGCGCTTCCGGCAATGGAAGATATCGGCCTGCCGTCAAAGGCGCCGAGGAGGCATGGGCCATGGTGAAGGCAGCGGTACGAGGCTGACCCAAACCACATGGCGAGTCGGACCTGTGGGGCGGATGGGATGGAGATCCTGTAAGCAGTGTGCGGCCAAGTAGAATTGGCCGCCAAGTATTCCAACAAGATTGTAAATTAGATAGCCTATTAGATGGCATTGAGGAGGAATACAATGAGTCGAGTTGACTATGTAAAATATGACATGAAAAGAATGTCTTCTAGCGGATTGTAGATCGTTTGTCATAGCGGACCTTTTAACCCGACCTCGGACCCAATAGTCCGGGTGTGTCAATACTCTGCCGTGGTTATATAAGAACCGTGGTATGCATGGAGACCAGGCGTAGGGGTCATTGTTGCTGTATCAGACAAGTGCCCAACTAGTTATATTATATTACATGGGTAGTAAGAAACATCTTCCAGGAAGAATAGTTCCGTTAAGGGTTCCTTTAGCTGGGATGCATGCCCTAAAGTGCATGTCAGAGCTGCTATAAAAGCAGAAAATAATCCTGGGGCAGATGGGTAAATAGTTAAAAATCATCTTTCAGTTCACCGATCGAATATTCCCTTAAGAACGCTAGCTTTCGGTTCACCCAGTCTGAGGTACACATCCGGTGACCCGGCAGTAACAATCACAGAGGTGCTCCCTTTACCACCTAGCGAACAATCGGGAGCGTAGGGAGTAAGCACAGGGCCGAGCAACCCAGCTTGGCCAAAACTTAAGTCATATCGATGCATGCCCGTCTTGTTGGGGAGCGTAGTAATTTCAAAAATTTCCTCGAACACGCAAGACCATGGTGATGGCATAGCAGCGAGAGGAGAGTGTCGTCCACGTACCCTCGTGAACCCGGCGGAGCGTTATAACAACGCGGTTGATGTAGTAAATGCGTCTTCACGATCCGACCGATCCAAGCACGAGCGTCGGCACCTCCGAGTTACGCACCGTTCAGCTCGATGGCGATCCCGGACTCGATCCAGCAAAGTGTCGGGGATGAGTTCCGTCAACCTGCGACGGCGTGGTGGCGATGTTGATGCTCCACCGGCGCGGGGCTTCGCCTAAGCTCATGACGATATGACTTCTCGGCGCGAGGCTTCGCCTAAGCTCTCTGACGATATGACGAAGTGGAATATGGTGGAAGGGGCACCGCTTGCAGCTAAGGAGCGATCCGTAGATCAACTTGTGTGTCTAGGGTGCCCCTTGCCCCGTATATAAAGGAGCAAGGGGGGTGCGGCCGGCCCTAGGGGCGCGCTGGAGAGTCTACTCCCAGGAGTAGGACTCCCCTTTCCTAGTTGGAGTAGGATTGGGGGAGGGGGAAGAGGGAAGGCGCGCCCCTCTCCTGTCCTATTAGGACTAGAGGGGAGAGGGCGCAGCCTGCCTGCTGGCGGCCCTTCCTCTTCTCCTTGTGGCCCATTAAGGCCCATATACCCCGGGGTTCAGTAACCCCGGTGTTCGATAACTTCCGTTTTCATTGGAACCCTTCGAAGTCAAACATAGGCTTCAATATATCAATCTTTATGTCTCGACCATTTGAGACTCCTCGTCATGTCGTGATCACATCAGGGACTCGAACAACCTTGGTGCATCAATACTTATAAACTCATAATGAGCATCGCCGAAGCGTTAAGCGTGCGGACCCTACGGGTTCGAGAACTATGTAGACATGACCTAGAACCATTCTCGGTCAATAACCAATAGCGGAACCTGGATGCCCATATTGGTTCCTACATATTCTCTGAAGATCTTTATCGGTCAAACCGCATAACGACATCGTTGTTCCTTTGTCATCGGTATGTTACTTACGAGATTGATCGTCGGTATCAATACCTAGTTCAATCTCGTTACGGTAAATCTCTTTACTCGTTCGTAATACATCATCTCACAACTAACTCATTAGTTGTAATGCTTACAAGGCTTAAGTGATGTGTATCACCGAGAAGGCCTAGAGATACCTCTCCGACAATCGGATGACAAAACCTAATCTCGAAATCGCCAACCCAACAAGTACCTTTGGAGACACCTGTAGTACTCCTTTATAATCACCCGATTCGTTGTGGCGTTTGGTAGTACCAAAGTGTTCCTCCGATGGCAGGAGTTGCATAATCTCATAGTTACGAGGAACATGTATGAGTCATGAAGAAAGCATTAGCAACATACTAAGCGATCAAGTGCTAAGCTAACGGAATGGGTCATGTCAATCACATCATTCTCCTAATGATGTGATCCCATTAATCAAATGACAACACATGTCTATGGTTAGGAAACATAACCATCTTTGATTAATGAGCTAGTCGATAGAGGCATACTAGTGACTATCTGTTTGTCTATGTATTCACACATGTATTATGTTTCGGTTAATACAATTCTAGCATGAATAATAAACATTTATCATGATATAAGAAATAAATAATAACTTTATTATTGCCTCTAGGGCATATTTCCTTGATCTCCCACTTGCACTAGAGTCAATAATCTAGATTACATAGTAATGATTCTAACACCCATGGAGTCTTGGTGCTGATCATGTTTTGCTCGTGGAAGAGGCTTAGTCAGCAGATGCGCAACATTCAGATCCGTATGTATTTTGCAAATCTCTATGTCTCCCACTTGGACTTGGTCCCGAATGGAATTGAGGCGTCTCTTGATATGCTTGGTCCTCTTGTGAAATCTGGATTCCTTTGCCAAGGCAATTGCACGATATTATCACAGAAGATCTTCATCGGTCCCGATGCACTAGGTATGACACCTAGATCGGAAATGAACTCTTTCATCCAGACTCCTTCATTTCTGCTTGAAGCAGCTATGTACTCCGCTTCACATGTAGATCCATACGGCGCTTTGTTTAGAACTGCACCAGCAGCAGCTCCACCGTTTAATAAAAACACGTATCCGGTTTGCGATTTAGAATCGTCCGGATCGGTGTCAAAACTTACATCGGCGTAACCATTTACGACTAGCTCTTTGTCACCTCCATATCGAGAAACATATCCTTAGTCCTTTTCGGTATTTCAGGATGTTCTTGACGCTGTCGATGATCCACTCTGGATTACTTTGGTACCTTCCTGCCAAGCTTACAGCTAAGCATCGTCAGTGCTGGTACACAGCATTGCATACATGATAGAGCCTATGGCTGAAGCATAGGGAACATCTTTCATTTTCTCTCTATCTTCTGCTGTGGTGGGGCATTGAGTCGACTCAATCTTACACCTTATGTCTGGTAAAAACCTTTCTTTGCTGATCCATTTTGAACTTTTCAAAACTTTATCAAGGTATGTGCTTTGTGAAAGTCAATTAAGCGTCTTGATCTATCTCTATAGATCTTGATGCCCAATATAAAGCAGCTTCACGAGGTCTTTCATTGAAAACTTTTATTCAAGTATCCTTTTATGCTATCCAGAAATTCTATATCATTTCCAATCAATAATATATAGTCCACATATAATATTAGAAATGCTCTGAGCTCCCTCACTTTCTTGTAAATCTGAGGCTTCTCCAAAGTGCATATAAACCCATATCTTTGATCACACTATCAAGCGTTTATTCAACTCGAGAGGCTTGCAGGACCATAAATTGATCGTTGGAGCTTGCACACTTTGTTAGTACCCTTTGGATCGACAAAACCTTCTGGTTGCATCATATACAACTCTTCTTCTAGAAATCCATTCAAGAATGCAGTTTTACATCCATTTGCCAAATTTCATAATCATAAAATCGGCAATTGCTAACATGATTCAGACAGACTTAAGCATCGCTTCTGGTGAAAAGTCTCATCGTAGTCAACCCCTTGAACTTGTGAAAACCTTTGCAACAAGTCGAGCTTTGTAAACAGTTATATTACCATCAGCGTCGGTCTTCTTCTTAAAGATCCATTTATTTTCAATGGCTTGCCGATCATCGGGCAAGTCAACCAAAGTCCATACTTTGTTCTCATACATGGATCCCATCTCAGATTTCATGGCTTCCAGCCATTTTGCGAATCTGGGCTCACCATCGCTTCTTCATAGTTTGTAGGTTAGCCATGGTCAAGTAACATGACTTCCAGAATAAGATTACCGTACCACTCAGTGCGTATTTTACTCTGGTTGACCTCAGGATTCGTAGTAACTTGATCTGAAGCTTCATGATCATCATCATTAGTTTCCTCACTAATTGGTGTAGTTGTCACAGGAACCATTTCTTGTGATGAACTACTTTCAATAAGGGAGCGAATCTGATTATCTCATCAAGTTCTACTTTCCTCCCTCACTTCTTTAGAGAAAACTCCTTCTCTAGAAAGGATCCGAATTAACAGCGAAAATCTTGCCTTGGATCTGTGATAGAAGGTGTACCCAACAGTCTCCTTTGGGTATCCTATGAAGACACATTTTCGATTTGGGTTCGAGCTTATCTGGTTGAAGTTTCTTTACATAAGCATCGCAGCCCCAAACTTTAAAAGCGACAACTTTGGTTTCTTGCCAAACCACAGTTCATAAGGCGTCGTCTCAGCAGTTTTGCGGTGTCCTATTTAGCGTGAATCGGCGTCTCTAAAGCATAACCCCAAAGCGATAGCGGTAAATCGAAATAGACATCATAGATCGCACCATATCTAGTAAAAATGCGATTCTGACGTTCGGACACACCATTTCTCTGTGGTGTTCGGGTGGCGTGAGTTCTTGAAACTATTCCACATTGTTTCAAATGTAAACCAAACTCGTAACTCAAATATTCTCCTCCACGATCAGATCGTAGAAACTTTATTTTCTTGTTACGATGATTTTCCACTTCACTCTGAAATTCTTTGAACTTTTCAAATGTTTCAGATTTGTGTTTCATTAAGTAGATATACCCATATCTGCTCAAATCATCTGTGAAGGTGAGAAAATAACGATACCCGCGCGTGCCTCAACATTCATTGGACCACAAACATCGGTATGTATGATTTCCAACAAATCAGTTGCTCGCTCCATAGTTCGGAGAGCGGCGTTTTGGTCATCTTGCCCATGAGGCCGCGGTTACATAAGTACCAAGTGATTCATAATCAAGTGATTCGAAGCCCATCGGTATGGAGTTTCTTCATGCGTTTTACACGATATGACCTAAGCGGCGATGCCACAAATAAGTTGCACTATCATTATCAACTCTGCATCTTTTGGCTTCAACATTATGAATATGTGTATCACTCTTGTCGAGATTCAACAAGAATAGACCATTCTTCAAGGGTGCATGACCATAAAGATATTACTCATATAAATAGAACAACCATTATTCTCTGATTTAAATGAATAACCGTCTCGCATTAAACAAGATCCAGATATAATGTTCATGCTCAGCGGCACCAAATAACAATTATTTAGGTCTAAAACTAATCCGAAGGTAGATGTAGAGGTAGCGTGCCGACCGCGATCACATTGACTTTGGAACCATTTCCCGCAGCGCATCGTCACCTCGTCCTTTGCGGTGCTTTCGTCTATTCCGTAGTCCTGTTTGAGTTGCAAATATTAGCAGCAGAACCGATATCAAATACCAGTGCTACTACGAGCTCTAGTAAGGTACACATCAATAACATGTATATCACATATACCTTTGTTCACCTTGCCATCCTTCTTATCCGCCAAATACTTGGGGCAGTTCCGCTTCGATGTCGATCGCTTGCGGTAAAACACTCGATTTCAGGCTTAGGTCCAGACTTGGGTTTCTTCTCTTGATCAACAACTTTCTTGCTGTTCTTTTTGAAGTTTCCTTCTTCTTCCCTTTGCCCTTTTCTTGAAACTAGTGGTCTTGTTGACCATCAACACTTGATGCTCTTTCTTGATTTCTACCTCCATGGCTTTTAGCATTGCGAAGAGCTCGAGGAATTGTTTTAGTCATCCCTTGCATATTATAGTTCATCACGAAGCTCTTGTAGCTTGGTGGCGATGATTGGAGAATTCATCAATGACACTATCATCGGAAGATTAACTCCCAGCTGAATTAAGTGATTATTATACCCGGACATTTTGAGTATGTGCTCCTTGTGAGAACTATTCTCCTCCATCTTGCAGCTATAGAACTTATTGGAACTTCATATCTCTCAATCCGGGCATTTGCTTGAAATATTAACTTCAACTCTGGAACATCTCATATGCTCCATGGCGTTCAAAGCGTCGTTGAAGACCGGTTCTAAGCCGTAAAGCATGGCTGCTTGAACTATTGAGTAGTCATCAGCTTTGCTTTGCGGGCGTTCACAACTTCGGCTCGGCTCTGCTGACGAGCTGTCACCCAGCGGTGCTTCGGGGCGTAATTTTTACGTGCAGCAATGAGGATAATCCTCAAATTCTGGACCCGATCCGTGTAATTGCTACCATCATCTTTCAACTTTGCTTTCTCAAGGAGCATTAAAATTCAGCGGAACAACAGCGAGCCATCTATCTACGATAAACATAGACAAGCAAAATACTATCGGTACTAAGTTCATGATAAATTTAAGTTTAATTAATCATATTAAAAACTCCCACTTAGGCAGACATCTCTCTAGTCATCTAAGTGATCACGTGATCCAAATCAACTAAACCATGTCCGATCATCACGTGAGATGGAGTAGTTTCAATGGTGAACATCACTATGTTGATCATATCTACTATATGATTCACGTTCGACCTTTCGGTCTCCGTGTTCGAGGCCATATCTGTTATATGCTAGGCTCGTCAAGTTTAACTTTGAGTATTCGCGTGTGCAACTGTTTTGCACCGTTGTAGATGGACGTAGAACTTATCACACCGATCATCACGTGGTGTGCAGGGTACTCTGAACTTTGGCAGCGGTGCATACTCGAGGAGAACACTTCTTGATAATTTTAGTGAGAGATCATCTTATAATGCTACCGTCAATCAAAGCAAGATAAGATGCATAAAGGATAAACATCACATGCAATCAATATAAGTGATATGATATGGTCATCATCATCTTGTGCTTGTGATCTCCATCGCTGAAGCTTCGTCATGATCACCATCGTCACCGGTAGCGACACCTTGATCTCCATCGTAGCATCGTTGTCGTCTAGCCAACTATTGCTTCTCGACTATCGCTACTCCTTAGTGATAAAGTAAAGCAATTACATGGCGTTGCATTTCATACAATAAGCGACAACCATATGGCTCCTGCCGATTGCCGATAACTTCGGTTACAAAACATGATCATCTCATACAATAAAATATAGCATCACGTCTTGACCATATCACATCACAACATGCCTGCAAAAACAAGTTAGGCGTCCTCTACTTTGTTGTTGCAAGTTTTACGTGGCTGCTACGGGCTGAGCAAGAACCGTTCTTACCTCGCATCAAAACCACAGCGATAGTTTGTCAAATAGACTCCGTTTTAACCTTCTCAAGGACGGGCGTAGTCATACTCGGTTCAACTAAAGTGAGAGAAGCAGACACCGCGGTCACCTTTAAGCAACGAGTGCTCGGGCGGTGAAACCAGTCTCGCGTAAGCGTCTGGCGTAATGTCGGTCGGGCGCTTCATCTCACAATACCGCTGAACCAAAGTATGACATGCTGGTAGGCGGTATGACTTATATCGCCCACAACTCACTTGTGTTCTACTCGTGCATATGACATCAACGCATAAAACCAGGCTCGGATGCCCTTTGTTGGGGAGCGTAGTAATTTCAAAAATTTTCCTCGAACACGCAAGACCATGGTGATGGCATAGCAGAGAGGGAGAGTGTCGTCCACGTACCCTCGTGAACCCGGCGGAGCGTTATAACAACGGGTTGATGTAGTCGTGCGTCTTCACGATCCGACCGATCCAAGCACCGAGCGTCACGGCACCTCCGAGTTACGCACCGTTCAGCTCGATGGCGATCCCGGACTCCGATCCAGCAAAGTGTCGAGGATGAGTTCCGTCGACCTGACGGCGTGGTGGCGATGTTGATGCTCCACCGGCGCGGCTTCGCCTAAGCTCATGACGATATGACTTCTCCGGCGCGAGGCTTCGCCTAAGCTCTGACGATATGACGAAGTGGAATATGGTGGAAGGGCACCGCACTGCGGCTAAGGCGATCCGTAGATCAACTTGTGTGTCTGGGTGCCCCTTGCCCCGTATATAAAGGAGCAAAGGGGGGTGCGGCCGGCCCTAGGGGGCGCGCTGGAGGAGTCCTACTCCCACGGAGTAGGACTCCCCCCCTCCTAGTTGGAGTAGGATTGGGGAGGGAAGAGGGAAGAGGCGCGCGCCCCTCTCCTGTCCTATTAGGACTAGAGGGGAGGCGCGGCCTCCTGCCGGCCTTCCTCTTCTCCTTGTGGCCCATTAAGGCCCATATACCCCCGGGGTTCAGTAACCCCGGTGTTCGATAACTTCCGGTTTTCATTGGAACCTTCGAAGTCAAACATAGGCTTCAATATATCAATCTTTATGTCTCGACCATTTGAGACTCCTCGTCATGTCCGTGATCACATCCGGGACTCGAACAACCTTGGTGCATCAATACTTATAAACTCATAATGAGCTGTCATCGAAGCGTTAAGCGTGCGGACCCTACGGGTTCGAGAACTATGTAGACATGACCTAGAACCATTCTCGGTCAATAACCAATAGCGGAACCTGGATGCCCATATTGGTTCCTACATATTCTCTGAAGATCTTTATCGGTCAAACCGCATAACGACATCGTTGTTCCCTTTGTCATCGGTATGTTACTTACGAGATTCGATCGTCGGTATCAATACCTAGTTCAATCTCGTTACGGTAAGTCTCTTTACTCGTTCGTAATACATCATCTCACAACTAACTCATTAGTTGTAATGCTTACAAGGCTTAAGTGATGTGTATCACCGAGAAGGCCTAGAGATACCTCTCCGACAATCGGAGTGACAAAACCTAATCTCGAAATCGCCAACCCAACAAGTACCTTTGGAGACACCTGTAGTACTCCTTTATAATCACCCGATTCGTTGTGGCGTTTGGTAGTACCAAAGTGTTCCTCCGGTAAGCAGGAGTTGCATAATCTCATAGTTACAGGAACATGTATGAGTCATGAAGAAAGCATTAGCAACATACTAAGCGATCAAGTGCTAAGCTAACGGAATGGGTCATGTCAATCACATCATTCTCCTAATGAGGTGATCCCATTAATCAAATGACAACACATGTCTATGGTTAGGAAACATAACCATCTTTGATTAATGAGCTAGTCCAGTAGAGGCATACTAGTGACTATCTGTTTGTCTATGTATTCACACATGTATTATGTTTCCGGTTAATACAATTCTAGCATGAATAATAAACATTTATCATGGTATAAGGAAATAAATAATAACTTTATTATTGCCTCTAGGGCATATTTCCTTCACGTACTTCCCTGCTTTGATATCTTCGAGCCTGCTGTTGATAGAATGCGGAACGAGCTTTTGCCACGTTGCGCTCCTCCTCAATGCGTCCAAACTGTCCTGCCGATCAAGCTCGGCTTCTCTTTCTTCATACATGCGCGCAGGAGGTGAGTCATGTATTATATCGCCGAGAACAAGACTGCCTCTGCGCCGTACACCATAAGAATGGTGTGAATCCGGTAATCTGATTGGCGTGGTCCGCAGCCCCGGAGGGGCCAGGTCGATCTTCTCAACCCGGTCGTATTAGATTCCTTGAGGACGCGCGATGCAGGTTTAATGCGCTCATGATTAGACCGTTTGCGTTCGACTTGGCTGTTGGTTTGTGGTGATAGGCGAGGCGTGTCGAGCTTGATGCCCATGTTTTACCATGATTTGACCTCGCCGGCTGTGAAGTTGGTGCCATTGTCGGTGATGATCTTTGTGGGGACACGTAGCGGTGCACTACCCATGATGAAGTCTATCACTGGTCGGATTGACCGTTTAACTGGTTTGGCCTCTATCCATTTGGTGAATTTGTCCACCATGACCAATAGGTATTTTTGCTTGTGGTTCCTCCTTGAGGGTCCAACCATGTCAAGCCCCTAGACGCGAACGGCCAGGTGATGGGTATAGTTTTAAGGCGGTGGGTGGCATGTGGCTTTGGTTAGCAAAAGGCAGCAACCCACGCATCGTTGGACTAAGTCCTGCTCAT